>OW240924.1:15903413-16012095 GCA_933207985.1 Pelobates cultripes
GGTCCCCCCCCCATTCTCATTATGGCCCCCACCCGCCGCCCAGTGGTGGGGGCCGGGGGGGGCAGTAGGTCCCCCCCCATTCTCATTATGGCCCCCACCCGCCGCCCAGGGGTGGGGGCCGGGGGGGGCAGTAGGTCTCCCCCCCCTTATTTTATTTTAGGGCCCCCACCCGTGGTTTAGGGGTGGGGGCCAATAGTTTTTTTTACAGTGAGCAGCCACAGGCTGCTCACTGTTTACCAGACATGCCCCTACTCGCGGTATAGCGAGTAGGGGCATTTAATTTACTAATACTAAGTAATCTTTACTTAGTATTAGTAAAGTTGGCTGAAAGACCAATTTAGGTCTTTCAGCCTTTTAGTAGATAGCTCCCTGATACCGTGGGAATTAGGGAGTTATCTACTAAGCGGCTGCAAGATGCAGCCACAGCAATGAATAGGATCAGAGTTTCATTCATTAGAATGAAATTCTGATCCGAATAAAGTGCCGAATTGCGTTCTAAAAGAAACGAACAGACTGTTGTCATTCAGTTAGAACGCAATTCGGCAGTTTTGTGGAAAGTGACAGGAAGCATTGTGGGAACACTGAGGAAAGCTAGGGATCATGGGAAAATTGCTCTGACCAGCGGAAATGAAGCACACTTTGCTCCTCCGCTGGTCAGAGCTGGTCAAGCGGAGGAATCCTCCATAAGGCAAAGAGTCCCTACTTTGTCTTATGATTTTAAAGAAAACTAAAGAAGACAGGAAGAAAAGAAGAACAGATCCCGAGAGAGGGGGAGAAGAGGAAGAGATTGAGGAAAGGTAAGTTCGGCATGACAGTGCCGCTTTAAAAGGATAAGCGGAGGCTCTCTCTCCTCTCCGGAATAAATGAGCAAACAGTGTAACAGGGGCAGGAGGACCATAGGAGGGAGGGACAGAGGGTGGAGGGAAGGTTTAGAATTCATTAAGGGAAGCGGATAAATAAAAGCAGAGAAATAGCAAAAAAATATATACAAGAAATAGTTTTGTGTTTTAAGAAGGATCACGAATAAGGAAATATTATTAGCGTGTATGAGGGAGATAACATGGGGAATATAAATAAATAAATAAATCTTGATAAAAGTATCTACGATAATCCAGAGAATGGCATGGTCCTCAGACAAAAGGCAAGATGATACCTTTCTGATATTTAAAATTAAAGAAAAAGGGCTCAGTATTGCTTATTAGTGTCTGCTAGAGTGACTGGAGGCATGTTAGCCCAACGCTTCCAGAATTTCTAGATCTTTTCATATCTAATAATATTTAAATCACACTTGTCGTGTTAAACATTTTAGCAACTAGCCAATAATATCACTATACAGTTTTATGTTCAGAATCTTGACCACCTTGCCATCAGCATAGCTCTAAAGATATCATAGATGGAGACTAGGTGCACCAAGGTGTGCAGCCTCCCGATCAGTCTAGTTAACCCACCACCAGTTCTCCCCTGCTCATAGATCTTGTACAGGGATCAAAGGAACGAGGCATGTTATCTGGATACATGTCAATGATGTACTTTGCGTCAGTAGCACGCCATCACGTTGGACCACGCTTCACACAACCCTTCTTACTGTGTCATACATGACAATGTGGCAAGCACACGTATGTTTATGTGTGTGGAAGTTTGCCTTTTCCATTATTTACTGGTAATATTTGAAAAAAGGGATTTTCTTTTCTTTCTTCAGTACAACAAACAGAAAAACAGAGAGACAAACAAAAAAACAGGAAGTAATATCCAAGACATTAAGTTCTCCTTTCTTTAACTTCGTAATTAGTGAAGAAAACACAGTCATTCACCATGTCACTCCTGGCATTGATCATCTTTATCTGTAAGTGCACAAATGTCATTTTATTTCTATAGGATTTTCACTATTCGTTTTTCATTTTGTTGTGTTGTTCATTTGTTAACAAATTAGTTAGGAATAGAGAACTCTGTAACTGGTTAAAAAATTCATTTTTTTTTAAATTGTGTATTTTTATAGAATTGTGAATTGACTCAGAATTTGACTTCTTTTTTGTTTAATTAAAGTCTGGGAATATTTCAGGGTTAATATTATACTGAGGCTTATTCAATGAAGTGAATTTCACAATTTACACCAAAATGATAAATAAACTGAAAGAATACTAAAAATAACAAGTTAGAGATGATTTTCAATGTTTTATTTAATGACACAAATTCCAGTGAGGTGGCAGTTCCTCTTTAAATGCCACAGAGCAATAAGTGTGTTTGAAAAGTACTGATTGAATTAAAGTGAAATATCTCAGAAAATTCATCACTTTTGAGTTAATGGAAATTTTTGTGTAAAGGGTAAGACTGGAGCAATGTTTTGAAGTACTTGGAATCCAGAGTAATCTGAATGTACCTTTCCTGGTTAAATACTTTATTCTTGTTATTATTATTATTATTATTAAGTAAAGCAATCACCATGGAAACCAATGGAATGTTTTTTTCTGGTTGCGCCACATTTTTGGAACATTGCCCAGAATTTCTGCTTATAAAAGAAATCTTATTTGTCTCTGTAGATGCATCAGTAATAAGTGTAAAAAAACATTTTTTTTTTAATGAAAAAGCTAAGATGATATTAATAAAGCTATGTTCTGTAGAGTTATCTCTCTGTAAACCAGTCTCCAATGTCTGGCAGTAGCAATCGTATAAAACAATATTAGGTCTCATTTCTGCATTTTGTGTTTCCTATATATAAAATATCACTACTCGATTTATCCTGTGCAGTTATATTGAGTAGATAGAAAGGACATTGGAAATGCGTAGATTATCGTTCTCTGAAACAGTGCAAAAAGTGGCATTTCTCAGAAAATAAATAGAATGTGAAAATATTGCACAAATTCTCATGTAGAATTCAGCCAGTCGTTGTGTATTGCGTGACCTCAAAGCATGTTGACATCTCAGTGTTGGACCACAAGTTGGTGCCTTTCCTTAAACTAAATTGCCTAAGCCAATGAGACACAATTTCAACATCTTCCATATTGGTATCTGACGACAATATGTGGGTTTGTTCTCTGAACATTGAATTGTATTGAACTGAACGAGTATTATAAAATTACACAGAAAATTTGGGTTTTGGCTGGAGCTGCGTTGGAGAAATGTTCTGCCTCCATTTTTCAATTCAGTAAAAAACAAAAACAACAAAAAGTAAATTGTCCAATGAAACCATGTTGAAAAACGAAAAAATGTGATTTAACCAGTGCTTTCATGTGTAGTCAAAAAGAGGAAATATTATGTAAAGAAAGGATTTCTTAACATTGCCACTTCTCTGTTTTCCTGTATAAAATCTGAAATTTTAAGGTAACTATGCCTTTTGTCTGCTGTTTATAAAGTATTGGTCTGGGTTTGCTAATTCCATAGAACTTCCTGTGGTTTGTGTGCATTCAAAGAATATGAGGATAGTCTAATGGTCTGTCATGCATGCAACCTTCCTCACTCCAAATGTTGTAGACTACATCTTCCATAACATTCTTGCAGCCATAATGCTGGCAAAGCATCAGGGGAGATGTAGTCCACAACAGCTGGAGTGCCCAAAAATTGTCTACGCCTGGTCTACCACTTTCCTTCCATGCATATCCCCATGTTGATTTTTAACCCCAAAATATCTTACAGGGTACTTAGGAAGTATGTGGTAGTACTAGAAGAGCATTGGTGCTGGCAATACTTTATCTTACTACAATTTACACAAATTAAGTACAAATTAAATACGACAAAAAAAAATAATTTGTGGCGCTGTCCCTATAAATAATTTTTTGTTAGTACCTTGTGAACGTACCCCATTTTGTACATATTTGTAAAAGGCAGAAAACAAAATATCACGTTCATTTGGTTTTCTAGATAAAGCAACATGTACTTGTAGATATGACTAATTTGGACTTATGCAAATGAATTTATTTGAATTTATTAAAACAAAAAATCTTCTCTTGATTGGAAATAGTCACAAAAGATTTTTTGACTTTCATGCACATGCAAGTTGAGCTCATGTATTTTTAAAAGTCCTACTCCCGTTTCCATGATTGCCAGTTTATAGTGTTAGGAGGTACATCAATGAACTGAAGTGAATTGTAAAATTTGTGCTCTGATATTTGATTTCCCAAAAAGTATTTAAATCAACTATATTCAGATCTCGATTATTTCAGCCTATATTTTTGAATTTGGTTTTCAGTTGACTATGATGCAGTATTTCTATGTGCTATTTTTAATATAAAATTAACTTCTGTTAGTCAAGAACCCATGTTTATTTATTTAATTCTGCAGGTGGTATTTTTGGAGCTGCACCCTGTGGAAACACATATATTACAGGAGTAGAAGAAGAAAGTGTAATTCTGCAGTTGGGTCGGACGGAAGTTACATCGGCCACTTGGGAATTATGCACTGGAGATGGGAAACAATCTTTCATAGCTCGTACCTACCCTCAGAGACCAGTGGAGGTTCTTAATCCCTTGTATAATGGACGACTCTTTAGTACACCCGATGGATCTCTGGTTATTTCAAAACTAACCATGAAAGACCAAGGAATCTACAATGCAGACCTATTTGTTGGGGAATGGACATACCTTTGTGATCATCGCTTTAATCTCACCATTATCGGTATGTTTTTGACATGAATGTTTGTACTGTCTTAGTTTTCTTAATACTCGGAAAATAAACAGCATAAACTGGCAATAATATTGGTCTGTAGAGCTGTAAATACTCAACCAAATTATTTCTCGGACATCGGTTATCAACCTATTAAAACTTGATATGAAAAATATTAGCATAAAATATGTCCCTGTTTGAGTACTGTTGCTGGGCTGTGACTCCCATTGCACTCAGTCAGCATTTGGCTAGGAGCAATGGGAGTTAAATTTTAGGAGCAGCAGTGTTGGGTTTCAGTTATAGACTGGATGGTCGATAAAATACATTATAGAAATCCAGGCTGAAATTAAATAAAATTAAAGTATAAATTCCACATTGTCCAGGCAGCTGAAGAGGGGTGTTTTCTTGGTACTAATAAGAACCCAGTTTTTTGAGGAACTGTTTCCGAACAGTTTAATTATAAAATTATAAACGGGTGAACAGGGCCTACAGCCTATTGATAGTATACATACTACACTGAGGTGTAGTGATTTTGGTGTTTGGAGTATACCTTTAAACTTGTTCATGAGTTTTTAGTAGAATTACTATTATTGCAACGTTGGCTTATCTATATGCATTAAATAGGCAGTCTGTCTACAAGCCTGGCATGAGAAGTGCAAGAGGTTTTCATGGAGGTTTGTTAGGGGGATGCCAAATTAAAGTTCACCCATAACACACTGATTAGCCTCCCTGTTTCCAATATGCACCGATCGGCCACAACATTAAAACCACCTGCCTATTATCCTGTAGGTCCCCCTCGTGCTCACAAAACAGCCCTGATCCATCAAGGCATGGACTCCAAAAGACCTCTGAACTTGTCCTGTGGTATCTGACACCAAGACATTAGCAGCAGATCCTTTAAGTCCTACAAGTTGTGAGGTAGGGCCTTCATGGATCGGATTTATTGTTCCAGCACATCCCACAGATGCTCAATTGGTTTGAGATCTGGGGAACTTGGAGACCAAGGCAACACCTTGAACTCTTTGTCATGTTCCTAAAACCATTCCTGGAAAATTTTTGCAGTGTGGATTTGTCACTTTTGGGGGTGTTTGCATATTTTGGTGGCAGCTCAGTACACTTACTTAAGGGTGTCCGTCACAGCTGCCTCTATCTACATTCTATTGGTCCTAGTCAGTTTATGGTGCTTCATGGTGCTTCATTAGCCAGAATACAACACTGAGGTCTATGGAGGATCTGGAAACACAGCAGAATCCACAGATAGATGCTTGAATCCCACAACCATCACTTGTGGCGGCTGCTGGATTTGAACAAAAGTTAATGATGGAGTTTTGCCTTTTGCCAACCTCAGGCTGGTCCATAAGATAAAGTAGTCCTAATGTTGCTGGAGCGCTGCCTGTTTGTGAATTGCTATGAGATATTCCCTGTGTTTTCCCCTGTATTGTGTTGTTTTCGTATGTTTTACCTGCTTCCCGTTCAGGAGAGCTCAATACAAACAGGTTCCATTCGCCTCCCAAACAGGGACCACCACAAAACCTCAATTAGAATGTTGCCTTAGAACGTTCACACCTCATAACGAAGTGTCGAAACCACAAACCGCAAGGGAAGCTTCGGTGCGTGCCGACCCTGGGTGGTGGCCCGTTCGTTAGACGTACGCCATCTAGGGGGAGCATTCGTGGACTGCTTCCCACCTTTTTCAGTTCCCTAACGGGGATCTCCCCAGTGCCTTTGGAGTGTTCATGCCAATCAATTAGAACGTTGGCTACTTGCAACATAAGTGTGAAACTGCAAGGGAAATAATTCATGAATGCTTCTCTGGGTGGCTGTCGTATGTATAGACGAGCGGCAGTCAGGGGGCGTTCGTGTCCCGAAAGGAGACAATTCCCTCGCCTTGTTTACCCAGGGACCCCACGAGCGTAGGCAGTTACCGTTCTGGGGGACACTGAGATTGGTTGGTACACTCTTTTGGGGACAATGGCTGTTTGGCAGGCATTTTGTCACTGCAAATCCCAGAGCGTTGGGACTCCCTGGTACAGAGGCTCATGGGAAGAAGACCCCCTGGTCACCGGAAGTGGGAATCCCTGAGGATGGGTGGTGGGAACAGTTGACAAAGGGATTGGAGTTCTGTTTCCGTCAGGAGACCCCTGGGATTGAGGTTCTGGTTCCTTTTCGCGACCCCTGGGAGGGGGAGGACCCTGTTAGGGGACATTGGCGTTAAATGTGATTCACCCCTTGCATGGTGAAAGTAATAAGCCGGATGTGGCCAATAAAGTTGTTGTTGTACCACCAGGACTGTGTGTCGTCCGGTTACTGGGTTGGAAATGGGTCTCTCTTTACTATAACTGATTCCCTTCCACGGACAAGACGTCGCTGAGCAAAGACAACAGATTGGGTTGTCAGCAGGCCCATTACAGTCCCTACTTTGTCTTATGGTATCTATGGATTGTGATATTCAAAGCAGTCTTGATCAGTATTTCATAAAGAATACATCTGTATCAAATATTGAAAAGTGACCGATGCACTAAAATAGTATACTTGTTTGAATTTGCATGTTCCTATCTCACTAAACCTTTCTTTGTCACAGGCCGAAGTCAACATTATGGGAATGGTAATCCTACTACTGTTGGGGAAGCATTTTCTGAAGAGCTGCCGTGCCCCCCTAAAGCTAGTAGCTTTGATCATGGTAAGGTGAATACCATCTAAAGGTTCTATAGTTGGGGACATTTCTCAACCCCTTCACAAACTACATGCTTTAACTTTGACCTTATATGGTGTGTAGGTTAGACCATATACTACAAATCAACCCTGTCAAGTTTGAGATGTTTTTATATTTTACATTCTTTTTGTAAAGACAAGAAATTGTTAGCACATCCAGAATAAAACACAAGCCACCTTTTTCAAATACAATCCATCAACAACAACCTAAACACAAAAACGATTACAAAAGAGCAACAGAAAGCCGAGTTGCTCAGTATGTCAGATGCCTATAGGCATAGTATTCTACTGCTCCCACCTCTCCCTCCCCCCAAAAAGAAAGAAAGGAAAAAGGCCCATAAAGTAGAGTTTATTACATGGTGAGTTTTTAGGGTTATTTGCAAAGAACGAACGCCTATCTGTAGCCCAATCAGTCTCCTAAGATTGATATTAGAACTGTTATACAGTGTGTACCACTCAGTTCTGTCTACTGTTCCTGCAAGGCTTTTCCCATGAGAAAGGCTGATAGCAGATGGGGCATGATCCCTTCCTGTCCAGCCTCATACACAGACAGTGGAGGTTGCATAGGAAGTGGAAGGAACCATGTCTCATCTGCCCACTAACTACTTCTGAGGTTTACACTCTTTTTGTTTGCTCTTACAGCTCTACTATCAAACATGGAAGGCAGACTGGGCTACAGAGGACACAGACAAATGCTCCTGGTACTTATCTCTCCCCGCCAGACCATTTAAGCTCCTAAAAAGGCACATTATTAGTGTTGCAAATAAGCGCCATCGACAGGACATGCATCTCTAGGCAGGTACATACTCTGCCTAATGGGGAATTCAGTCCTGCATGTGGGATAGAGCACTCAAATGTATACCTTGTATGAAATCCAGGGCTCCCGTGTTGAATGGAGCAAGTCAGCCAAATATTGCAAAAGATCAGTCAAACCCTTTCGAAATGAAAGGCATATCGTAGTAGAGCAAGCACTCCCCCAATATTCTCAGAGCACGTTTACCAAACACACGGTTGTCAGCATCAGTCAAGAGGCCTAAAAAAAAGGAAAATCCTTGAGTCCAGCTTAAAGTCTTGTAGAAAACATTAGACAGTTGTTGATTTTTTTCTTCTACTATGGATTCACCTTTGGGGATTATCATTGCCACATATCTTAAAACAAGTATAATTTTTATTTTTTTCCTTTCATGTTACACAGTTTGATTAGGGTTTTACACTAGTACATTATAATTTTGTGAAAACTTTACACCAAATAATTCTCCAGAACAAATATGTGTGTTGTTGATGGTATTTTTTGGGAGAGGGTTGTCTGTCTTTCCCTAAGCCTAGTAACCGTACAACAAGTCAGTTTTTTTTTAGAGGTTCTTTGACAAAAGTCATACATTGCTGAACAGTTATCAAATAGAAAATGTTTGTAAAAATATAGGACAAAACCCAAGAGAGGTCTTTATAAATGTCCAAATGGTATATAGAGTATTAAAACTATTAATTGTCTTTATTCCATTTTACACAAATACAGAAACCCTGCCAGCAATGTCAATCTGTCGTTTTAATCAAACATCCTCAAAGGAACTGTCTTATCTGTGTTGTTTCAAACCATCTACTTATAACAATTTCTTGTTTTCCAATATTATAATTGTGTATTAGACATATCAAGTCCAACTCCATGTAGAAACCGACACGTGACAGCATTTGAAGGGGACAGTGTTACCCTCCAGTTGGGTCAGACAGACATCGAGACCACCACTTGGGAAGTTTGTATCGGAGATGGGAGGAGATATTTTATAGCTAATACTTTGCGCAGGGGATCATTGGAGATTCGAGATGTCCTCTGGTATAATGGAAGACTCTCTAGTGCACAGGATGGATCCTTAATTATTACAAAACTAACCATGGAAGACCAAAGAATCTACAACGCAGATCTATTTCGGATATCATGGCAATACCGTTGTGATCAGCGATATAATCTCACCGTAATCCGTAAGTTATTGGCCGATACTCGTGTGCTATGATGAATTGACATAGATAAATGTTTGTTGTGTACTCTGCTTGAATATATGACTTAGAGGGCCAAATTATTTATCTTAGATACTTTTAGGCTCCGAAATGTTAGAGGAAACTATATACCCACTGAGAAAAATAAGATAATTACTTATATGAATTGGATATTGTGAACATATTTATAATAAGAACCTTTTTCTTCTACACACATAAAGTTAACATGTTGGTGAAACACAAAACATTTGTTGTGTCATACAATCATGTCTTCATAAATGTATCAAGCCAACTGTGCATTGTAGACATATTTAAGCCTATTGTATTGACATGTAGAAAACTATCTCATACACATATATAAACTGGCTTTATTGGCATTTATACAAACAGATTTAAAAACTTAAATTAAACACATTCCATGCATGTTTAAATATGAGTTAATGTCTTTTATAAAACCGTATCCTGTGCCTGTATAAAACAACTTTTAGTTATATAAAACTATTTTCCCGTTTATTATTAGCATATAGAAGCTCATCTTAAAGGGGAACTGCCACTTCCCTGGAATTTTTTTTGACCATTGAAGATAACATTGACAATCACCTCTAAATTTTCTTTTAAAGGTTTACTCCAACCACCATGACCACTTATGCTTTTGAAAGTGGTCACGGTGGTAGAATGCTGGATGCGCATTATTCTACTTGAAAAAATGCAAATCCAGAGTTATTTGCAATTATGTGCTGGGGGAACATCTGGCAGGCTGCCTAATGTCAATTCTGTGCATATTTTATATCTGTCATCAGCGTTCACTGCAGGAGCGGAGCCTGCAAGAGAAGCTTGTGTCTCTGTTCCCTCCTTAACGGCAGCTTTGCCTCCAGAATAACCCCTCCACTGTTTTTTTTTTGTTTCCTCCTGCAGCCCCTCCTCCTTCTTTCCCTCCCCACTCCCTTTGCTTGGCAGAGAGTGTGTGCAAATGGTTAAATGGTCCAATCAAAGGTTTGTCTATGAGAATCCTTTGAGCGGACCTCTGTGTGACTATAGTCAATAAAACTTATTTGAAAACTTTTTAGGGGGTGTGGGTAGAGAATAGGGACTATTATCTAAATTTATGTGAAAATATTTAGCAAATTGCATCATAATCTATATCAGACAGGGCAAACATTGTAATAAATTAGGAGAAACTGAATAATTGTTTCGTTTATATTCTTCTTTTTATTCTTTTGCTAGGTTTACTGCCATGCATAGTATTACTTTCTTAGCAGCTTTGTTTTTATGCGTCGCACCTCTTTATATTTTTTTTATACTATTTAACAGTTAATGGTAGTTTTGCTCAAAATTCTCCAAATTGTTTTGTTTTTCTTGCAGGACGACCTCCAGTTATTCCAAATACTCCAATCAAAAATTCTAATGTTGTGTTTCCATGCCCCCGGAAAAGTAGAGGTAACAGCGTAAATATCTGATGGTACAGGGAATGGGCCCATTATAAAAAAGTATGTTTTTTATCTCTTATCCATATGATTTATTCCACAGAACAGATCTCACACTGTTAAGCTTTCACATAGATTTACATTTGTAAATATCTTTCATGTGCCATCAGGTATATCTGTTAATCTTGCAGTAATAATTATATGTAAATTTATTCACTATTGGACATGGGCTTATTTTGTTCTCTTACAAAGGCTATCATCACTTTTTTCAAAATAAAGCAAAAAATGATGGCCATACCTAAATTATATCACTGCTTCTCTAAGGATCTTGGGGATGATCACTAACATTTCTTATTAACATTATACCAGGTACTAATTTCTACTCCGAAAGTGACAGATATACGGACACACCGCAAGTACAGGAGAGTACAGGTACTGTTAATTCGTCTTTAGGGACACCTTTATATCTGAACATTACAAGGCCTCCCATCCTACATAGCATACGCACTAATCTAAAATACATACATTGGCATCAAAAAACTATTATTTCTCCATTTATTTTCATTAAGATGTTGCACGTGGTTAATGGATATTCACAGCATCCTTATATTAGAGTGTCGTGCTTTTATTTAATTATTATGCATAAAGTGGAGTAGCACTCACTAAAGAAATTTCCACCCGTAGTGCCACCAGACTATGGTGGACCCTTCCCAATGTATAAATATTCATGAAGAAAGTTGGACCGGGCTCATACAGATATAATTGGAAAACCATACAACGTTTTGGCTCCAACAAGAGACTTTATCAAGCTTTATCAAACTTGGTCCATCATTCTTCATGTTTATTTAATTAGTATCCACACAGATATCATTAAATATACTGCACTATGGTCTATCTTCTCTTTGTTTCTTTGGTTTATCTCTAACTTACCTTGTATGATCATGGATCAATGGATTTTCCATTAGGCAGAATAGACATCTACCTACAAGCGTCTGTCTTGTACGGGGCACCTATCTAGAGCATTTGTAATGTGCCTATTTGGCACTTAGATGGGCTGGTGAGTTGAGATAAGTACCAAGAGTGTTTCACATACATAAAAACTCCAGGTACCGTGACCTCTTCAAAACTCTTCAAAAAAGTGGTCATGGTGTCTGGCTTACTGATAAAATGACAACCTTACTTGTCCACTTTTGGTTGTCATTTAATTAGTCCTAGTCTTGTCTTGCAAATGTTAAACTAAAAAAAAATTGATTTTCTTCATGAGCTGAATGTTTGAACTACCCTAGGCAAATTAAGTAGACGGTAAATCGTTCCATATTGATGATCATTGGGGGCTGGGCATGAGTTTTCTGATAAATATGCAAATTATGGAAAATGCAAAATGTGAAAATTTAAGCCAACTGGACAAAGAATTCCCTGCTACTTGTCAGACTAAAATCAAACAGCCCCATGACAATTACGACCAACATTATACAGTGAAACATTTTTGCCTATATTTTGGCATTCAGATTTAATTTGCTAAAACGCAGAGTTCAGTGAATATAATTAACTGTAGTAACAAAACAGTGGTATTCTGAAACTATATTTATGAAGGAACGAGAGCATTTATAAATGTCACAAACCACCCTTATATGGATATCAAATAGATAGTGCACCAGTTAATTGCATTACAAAAACCTATATTTTGCTTTTGAAAAGAACTAATGATAAATAAGTAATAAAATAATTCACTTTTCACTAAATTCCCAAATGCTAAATAAACAAATAATAGAACTGTTGTATCATCCTGCTATGTGGCTGGGGGTTACGCTGCTTATTTTAAAGAGCAAGAGGTAAAACTGGGTGGCATTATGAGAAAAAATGCTTGTAATTTTTTGGGGGTCATACAAAGTTTTTATTGACGCACAAAGCTGAGATTAACACGATTATACAGTAGCGACATGAACATTACCATACATATAATGAGTATGCAAGCATCAGTGTGTGTGTGTTGTTCATGCAGTGTGTGTAGTGAATGTAGCGTGTGTGTAGTGCATGCAGTATGTGTTTTAATGTGAGAGGTGAGCAGTTTTGTTTTTTTCATTTTTAATTCTGTTTATTCCCCCCTCCCTACTTGATTCCCTGATGGTCCGATGGCTCAGTTGAATTGGAGGATAGTGAAAAGGAAGCCTAGAAGTCTAATCTTCCCCTCCAGCAGCAGCAGACACTGCCGGAACCTCCCGAGTGCACGACTGTGGGTTGCCATGACAATGCTCCAGTATGCATTGGTAACATGCAGCAATGCTCTCGCGGCCCACCAGAGTGAGAGTACCTGCTGCGGCACAGGAAGATTAGACTTATTGGCACCCGCTTCATTAGCCAAGGATGTAAGGAGCCTGGAACTGCATATATATATATATATATATATATATATATATATAGTGGTAATAGCTATAGATATATGCACAGGGGCCCCTTACAGCCGATATGTTAAAGGTACAGCGGCGGAAAAATGCTGCCCTGTCAAAGTGACACCTGGAGCCATGATCCCACCAGGATCTATAGACGGGCCAGCGCAAGGTGTTACTGTATAAAGTTCCCTTGTTAAGATCAAACAAGAGACAAGATAATTCTGATTATATTGCAATCCAAATAATCTATTTATCTTTTTTATTATTATTATTATAAAGTTTGCCATTTTCACTGATAACAATTGACATTTTACTTGGACTTTTTTTTTCAGACCGAACACTAGACAAAGAACGATTGCAAAAGAAATACTCAACTATGACTATTGTACGGCTTGCGTTATCTGTGTGCATCCTTATAATTTCATTATGTTTCTTTATTCACCATGTGAAGACAGAGGTCCTAAAGCCTAAAAAGGACACTTTTTATGTAAATGGTAAAAGTTATTAAATAAACACATTGTTTTTCTAGGTTAATGTCTTAAACTGCAGAAATTTACTCTGGCCACTAGAGGGCAATCTAATTTAATAGATTCTTCATTTTGGGAACATGTTATCAACGCAATCAGTCCTTGGTATATTTATGTGAAAACAAAAGGATATATCCACTAATGAGAATAAATAAATACAAATAAGCATGTGATCTCAAGTGTCCCTCACATACACCGAAAATCAAATGGAATACAAAAAAGTTGGAAAACAACAATACGTATAAAAAGAAATATAACCACCTGGAAAAGTGTAGAATGATCCTAGGAATTACTGGGATAAATAAAGGGAAACAGGAGGCTTATCTCCACTGTAAAGTGGATCAGATGGAAAGTCCTCCATCTTGCGAGGTAAGATGATCGCTGAGCAGTAATAAAATAAGTATAAAATAAATACAGAATAAATGCAATGAAACAAATAAACAAAAGTAAAAATCCAGGAAAGATAATGCATCCAGCGCGTTTCGTCCTGTATCTAGGACCACCTCAGGGATATGAATTCTTTCCACCATGGGTATTCCTTAAATATGTTGGGGTTGATGGACGATGGAATCCACCTGCATTCCACCCTGGAGCGCATTGACACATATCCTGTGTGTCTCCTGGTGGCACAAGCCAATGATATACTCGTGTGGATGGAATCCAAAGTATGTGAGCATGTGTGCGCATGGCAACTACCAATTTCACGCGCGCACACGTGTGAACACTGCACACACTCATGAAACCAGCCGAGCGTACCTGGAAAGGGAAAATAAAAACAACAGGCGAATGGTTGCCATAAACTGAACCAAGAGACAGATACCATATATATAAAAAATAAAAACACAGAAACTTAGAATGTGATGGCAGATAAGAACCATTTGGCCCATCTAGCCTGCCCAATTTTTTAAAATACTTTCATTAGTACCTGGCCTTATCTTATAGCTAGGATAGCTTTATGCCTATCCCACGCATGCTTAAACTCCTTTACTGTGTTAACCTCTACCACTTCAGCTGGAAGGCTATTCCATGCATCCACTACCCTCTCAGTAAAGTAATACTTCCTGATATTATTTTTAAACCTTTGTCCCTCTAATTTAAGACTATGTCCTCTTGTTGTGGTAGTTTTTCTTCTTTTAAATATAGTCTCCACCTTTACTGTGTTGATTCCCTTTATATATTTAAATGTTTCTATCATATCCCCCCTGTCTCGTCTTTCCTCCAATCTATACATGTTAAGATCCTTTAACCTTTCCTTGTAAGTTTCCTTGTAAAATGAAAATAAATAATACAAATAAAAAAAATATATAAAAATAAATATAAAAACAATATAAAATATAGTAATGTTCTTTTTTTCTTTTGGAAATAAAAATACAAATAAAAATGAATAAAAAGAATAAAATATGAAAATTAATAAATAGAAATACCCTTAGATGTGACAAGACACACAGCAACATCACATAAAAATAATATGAAAGTAAAAGATTTATATTAAATAAGACCTGTAAGTTCAATATGCTGATTTACCATAATAGAGAGTTTTAAGGTTATAAATCAATTGGGCCTCTTTACTGGTGAGTTTCAACAATCTATCACCACCTCAACATCCTAATTTAACTTGGTCAATACCAAATGATTGAAAATTTTCCCAGTTAAACTGGGCACATGAATTACAGTGTTTAGGCACAATGTGATCCATTTTCTTTTTATTGATATTATTGAAGTGTTCAAGAATTCTGGTGTGTAATTTGCATGTGGTACGGCCTACGTACTGAGCCCCACAACCGCACTGTAATAGGTAGATGACAAAAGTAGAGGCACAATGGATATATGATGATGTTTTATACTTTATGGGTATAAGTCCCCGTAAAACTCTCAACCTTTCTTTTTTGATATTTGCACGTAGAAAAATGTCCACAACGAAAACCCCCACTAATTTGAATATGAGATATTAGCACAAGGCAAATCAGTATTAGAACGAATACCTTCACCTTTGTGGTTAGCATTAGAAAATGCTTGCATGCATCAAGGTACCTTACCACAAGCCTTGTGGACAGGTAAAATAAAAATAGGGAAGAAAAATGATATAGTGCAAAAAAGTATAATAAATCAAGTAAAAAATGGCGCTATTAAATCAATTTAAATAATTAAGAATATCACTAACAAAGGCTAGCAAGCACTCATAAAAGTGAAAATAGCTCTAAAACCACTCAAATAATATACACAGAAAAAGAAAAAAGTGCACCTTTAAGTGCTAATTCAACAATTAAAAACAATCTATAAACAAATATTGGTCCGACAATAGTGAATAAAGTGCAAATACCATATATTTATTACTTAAAGTGCAAATAAATTTTATCCAATAATTTATACTCTGTGAATATGTGCTCTTTTGTGAATTTCAAACAGAGAAACACTTACTCCTTAGAATATAAGAACTGCTGAAGATTGAAGGAGTATCTCTTTAAATCGCTTCCACATATAAATAGAAAAATATAGGAAAACAAAAGACACAATATAGTGTAAATCTGTATAATAAGTATAAACAAAAAATAATAATAGGAGAATACCACTCACAATGGTAGATCAGAATAAAGTCTGCTCCAACTATAAGCGCTTTCAAATCCTCTCTGCAGGATTCTGTAGAACAGTTGAATGGTGCTTAAAACAAGCAGGACGGCACCGGAATAAAAATAAACCTTTTATTGGTACAGGATAAAACAAAAGATCATCACCCCTCTCCCTGGAAAGCCAAGATGGTTCAGACCCACTTTTGACTCGCGGCATGCACTTGCGGTCTTTCGGTGGTTAGATGTTTCTGGCAATAGGAGGTGCTAGTAACACGTACTGACGTCGTGCGTCCAAAAACGTGATGACGCGTTTCGCCTTGCCGGCTTCCTCAGATCACGATATGCTACCAGTTACCAAAACACTACTTTAAATTTGGAAACAAATTATCCCCAAAATTGTAGATGATAAGGTTTTGCTATATGCAGCCCCGCTACAGATTATTCCTGCCTTCACTGCCTCCACAGACTTACTAGTGGACACCTGGTTAAATCATGGTGTAACACAGGTTCATTTTTTTTGTATTACTACAGGCATTTCCCTAAAATACTTAAAGATTATTCCATACCTCCGAGAGAGTTGTTTTCCTACCTACGCATTAGGAATATACTTCATGGATTTAATATAAAAATAGAAGAAATTAAAACACTTCTGCCTTTTATATACAAATGTATGGGTAAATTACCGATTATTAAAATGTTATCATTATCTTATAATAACATTATGAATATAGGGAATTAAGCAAAACCTATATATATATAGATACAGAAATGGGAGTTAGATTTAGATTTAGGTTATCAATTTTCTTTATCCAAATGGCATCAGGCACTGAAGCTACCCAAAAAGGCATCATGTAATTTACAACCATGGGAATCATACTGTAAATTGAATATGCGTTGGTACCTGGTGCCAACTAGGATAGCTCATATATACGCAGGGGCATCAAATTTATGTTGGCACTGCCTTAAACAGGAGGGCACTCGATATCATATCTTTTGGTTATGTTCAGGTATTGCTAAGCTTTGGAAAGAATTGGGAAGGTGTTTCCAAAATTATTTGAAAGCAGTGATACCTACCCAACCCGAATGTTTTTTATTACAGATGTTTTCTATACCGCTCCCAGAAGAGGTTATTTATATTATTATCCACAGTTTGATAGCAACTAAAACGGCTATTGCATACAGCTGGGAAAAAAATACAGACTCCTTTATTGTCAGAGATAATGATAAGATTAGACTCCTCATTACGTATGAAATGATGGCTGGTCGTTTGAAAGGACAGGAAACTTTATACAAAAAAAGGTGGAATAAATGGTTAGAAATAAGAGATAGATATGTTTAAGGTGTTATTATATTTTTCTCCCCTTTATGCTTTTCCTAACGTTTAAAGATTATAATGAGAGCTGGACTCATAAGGGATTTAACTCAATAGGCTGTTGTTCTATCCCCCATTCCCCACCCCTCCCCGATACAATCCTTTATAAGAACGTAGATTACTTTTTTGATTTGGACCGAGAGGAAGTGATAGTTTTCAGTGGTTTCTCTTAACTTTTAGCAAATGAATATTGATTTTAAAAAAATAGAGAAAGGAAAAGAATTTGAAAAATATTGTTGTAATCAATTGTCTTACAAGAATGAATGCAAACTGTTATGTGAATAATATTGTTTTTAATAGTGTGTAATTATAGACTAAACTATGTACTGTTCCCCTTTTCCCACTTCTCTCTTCCGTATCCCAATATTATATATAAATGCATAAAATATTAACAATAAAAGATTATACATTAAAAAAGAAAAAAAGAAAGTTAACTTGTAAATTATTGAGTTGTCTAGGACAACCTTTATAGTTTCTATTCCCTTCTGATGAGGAATATTAGAAAATAAAGCAGTAATATCTGCGGTAACCAAATGGTATGTGGATTTCCCTTTTTTATGTTGTAAACCCAGTAAAATATGTTTAGTGTTTTTAATATATGTGACATTCAGAGGGACATAGGGTTGAAGAAAGAAATTATAAGATAAAGAATTGATGCCGCTAATAATGGGACAGCCAGGGGGATTTTGTAGATCCTTATGGATTTTTGGTAGAAAATAGAAAGCTGCTACTTTACAATTAGGGTTAAACAAAAAATTTAATTCACCTTGATTAATTATATTAATGTCAAGACCCTTTTGTAGCAGTTTCTTGAGTTCTAGTAGATATTCAGAAGTGGGATTTTTTTCTAGAATCTCATATGTATTCGGATCTGTTAAAATGTTATAAGCTTCTTTTATGTAAAATCTATCCATGATGACCGTGCCTCCCCCCTAATCTGCCTCCTTTATAACCAAATCATGATTGTCAATTAAAGTTTTTAAAGCTTGGGGTTTTTTTTTGGTTAAATTAGATTTATAAGTGGCATCCGATATTTTGTCAATCTTCCTGTACTAATTCATGGAAGATATCTAGATATTTAATTTTTGCTGCCCATGGAAAAAAATTTGATTAAATCTACTCAAATCTTGAGTAGAATTTGCATCAATGTTAGAATGTATTTGGATATTGGAACTGGCAGTTTCTGAAAGTTGTTCTTCCCCGGTTTTTAAATCCTTGTTTTTAAAAAATCTTTTAATAGTTCATTTTCTTAAAAATGTTTGATTATCCAAGAAAAGATTAAATGGGCTGGGGCCCGAAGAGGGGGAAAATTTAAATCCCCTATGTAATAAAACAAGTTCATCTGGAGAAAGAGAGACCTTAGAAAGATTAAAAATACTATCAGGATAGTTCAAATCTGTTGAAGGTGTATCTAAGTGAATGGATTTAATCTGGGTCGGAAGTGTATCTGGATTGATTAATTCTTTCTGTGTGGAAGGTGAGATGACCTTTCGTCCGCATCTATTTCTAAATGTGGTCTTTTCTTTGTGTGTGACCTCAGCACCTGAAATCTGTCCTGAGTGCGAAGTGAAAATTGTGTTCTGTCTGGACATTAGAATGTTTGGGCATAAATTTAGCACCCTGGGAGGGGGGGGGGGTAAGAAAAATTAAGTTTAGAAATAGAATTGGAATATGATTTAGAATTAAGATTAGAATAGGATTTCTGATTTCTTTGGGTAATTCTAATTTCTAGAGTAAGAATTATTATAATTAGAATGTTTAATTCTCTGGTTTCCTTTTTTATAATCATCCTGGTCTCTCTGAAATTTCATAGACTTAGCATTGGAAATTTTATTGTATATTATTTAGATTTTCTCTTTCAATACTTTGTAATTACTTTCCACAGCTGTAGGTTCCTTAACAGTGGAGATGTAATTTTCTAAGATGTTGATCTCCTCCTCTAAACTTTTCAATGATCTTGACTGATAATTCATAATTTTGCATGTATTTCTTCGAGCATTCATCACTGGCCTGATGCCATTCATCCATAAGAACTTTATCCTCTAAACCAAATGCTGGAGTCTTAAGAACCCTCAAGCCCCTAGGAATAGTACCAGAGGCCAAATACTGTTCTAAAGAGGTGATCTCCACCATTTATGGGTTTCTTTTTCTAAAAGGTGGTCGGATTTAAAAAAAAAAATGTTTATTTAAGGAACTGTCTGTGGTGGTAAACCTCCCTTAAAGAGTGAATCTATTTTCTTATGTCTTGCACTCCTTATTTCATTGTATACATTTTGTGAAGCCAAATGGAAATATTACAAATATTCTATAGTGGTATAAAAGTGAGGAATAATAACAAACAATGCGAAAACAAAAGGATATATCGACTAATGAGAATGAATAAATAATGATCCCAAGTGCCCCTCACATACACCAAAAACCAAATAGAATACAAAAAAGTGGGAAAGCAACAATATGTATAAAAAGAAATATAACCACCTGGAAAAGGTAAAGTGTAGAATGATCCTAGGAATTACTGGGATAACTAAAAGGCTGGTTTCATGCGTGCGTGCAGCGTGAAATCGGTCGTTCGCATGTGCACACATGTGCATGGACTTTGGATCCCATCCACAAATATATCATTGGCTTGCACCACCAGGAGACACAAAGGATATGCATCAATGGACTTCTGGGTGTCAGGGTGGTGGCCCAGTGACCGGGACCCAGACACTGTCTGGGCGGCAGTCGGACGACCGGGACCCAGTATGCCTGATGTTGAAAGTAGGAGTCACAATGTGGAAGTGGATTAGCAGGCTCTGGTGGAGGGTAACCGCACGCCCCCTGGTGTTGAGCACCAGCGTTTGTGCGGCCACATACCAGGACCCTGATGCAGCTTCAGCGGATCCCAGGAACTAGGAGCTTGGAAATAAGCAGACCTCCCAGGAGCTGAATAGGGAGGCTCTGCAGCAGGAATGTATCCAGTACAGAAACAAGGCAAGACTAGAACAGACACCAAACATGAAAACAAGACAGAGCTAGTAGAACCCAGAACCAGAGAAGGATAGGAAGCTAAACCCAGAACATGTACACATTACATAATGGAAATATTAACAGGGGCAGGACAGGAAAGGACTGTACATAGACTGGGAATACAAAATAAAACAAGACAAGATATAATAGGCAAAACAAGAGGAGACATAACTAAGTACTATATGTGAAAAACTATGGGGATTTAGTTACATTATATGATCATATATAGCATAAGCCTGCCATAACATCAATGTACCCCAAATTAGGCAGGTCCTACTCTAACTGCCTAATGTCTGCTAAATGAACAAGAGTAAAACACACACAGCACTTACTTGCAAGAAAAAGCAGAGGACTTGAGCAACTGCCTGCAGGGACCAACTGAAACAAAAGGAATCATGGAAATGGAACGGGTGTGGCAACATAAAACAAAAATTTAAAGGAATCCAAGAGACTGGGAATTCCAGGAACGGAATAAAGGAATGAACCCAGAAACCCAGCATAAAGAAAACCAGACATAGAATAGAAAAACAGAAAAAAACAAGAAAAACTAAACAAGAATTGTAAAAAGAGTACTGGATACCAGAAGCCATTGCCAGAATGATCCGCAGCTAGGAACAGGATGTGACACTGGGTGGAACACACGCCGAATTCAGGTGGATTCCATCGTCCATCAACCCCAACATATTTAAGGTATACCCATATCCCTGAGGAAGTCCTAGCTACAGGACGAAACGCATTGAATGCATTCTCTTTCCTGGACTTTTACTTTTGTTTATTTGTTTCATTGTATTTATTCTGTATTTATTTTATACTTATTTTATTACTGCTCAGCGATCATCTTACCTCTCAAGATGGAGGACTTTCCATCTGATCCACTTTACAGTGGAGATAAGCCTCCTGTTTCCTTTGATTTATCCCAGCAGGCATTCTACACGCTACCTTTTCCAGGTGGCTATATGTCTTGGTATATTTATACTGATACTACAATGGGGATATTTAGAGAACATGAAAGAATGAACAAACACTTATATGTTGAAATATAAATAAACAGTAACTGATTTTTATACCTATTAAATGTTGCTAACAAATTATGCAAGTTGTGCACTGAAAATGTAAACTTACCCTTCGAATTATGTAAACACTGGTGAGACCTCACTTGGAGTATTGTACGCAGTACTGGAGACCATATCTTCAGAAGGATAATTGATACTTTAGAGAGAGTTCAGAGAAGGGCTACTAAACTGGTTCATGGATTGCAGGATAAAACTTACCAGGAAAGGTTAAAGGATCTTAACATGTATAGCTTGGAGGAAAGACGAGACAGGGGGGATATGATAGAAACATTTAAATATATAAAGGGAATCAACACAGTAAAGGAGGAGACTATATTTAAAAGAAGAAAAACTACCACAACAAGAGGACATAGTCTTAAATTAGAGGGACAAAGGTTTAAAAATAATATCAGGAAGTATTACTTTACTGAGAGGGTAGTGGATGCATGGAATAGCCTTCCAGCTGAAGTGGTAGAGGTTAACACAGTAAAAGAGTTTAAGCATGCGTGGGATAGGCATAAGGCTATCCTAACTATAAGATAAGGCCAGGGACTAATTCAAAGTATTTTGAAATATTGGGCAGGCAAGATGGGCCGAATGGTTCTTATTTGCTGTCACATTCTATGTTTCTATGCATATAAAAAGAAAAGAAAAACAGAATAGTGTAAGTTAATAATTTAAAAGGGAAAATAAAGTTTTAATCATGGGAGTAACACACTCACAAGAAGACAAATAATAGATCTTCTCTTATCGTACTGGAATCTGTGTTTTTAAGGTGACACACAACCTACACCTGGTGGACCCCAGATATGGACCCAAGAGAAAGCAGAGAAGAAAGAGACTCCAATAGTGTAAACTGGAAATACACATCCAGTAGAGGTGCAATAATAGGGTCTTACTCACCTGAAAAGGAGAAATATAAGAACATAGAGTTTGGTCACTGCAGTGCCAAAAAACAAAACAAAAATACAGTTGTCCTAGTGCAGCATATGTACGAAAACTGCAATATTTAATTCAGCAGAAACATGAAGCAAATAAACTAGATATAACAGTTGCTTAGTTGAAAGGGCCCACTTGTGACACCAATATTTAATGAAGACGTTTCTGGACTCCTGTCCTTTTTTTCAATGTATAAAATAATAGCACTCACCAGAATATATAGCAAACACCAAATGAAAACCCTCCACCCACCAAACACGTTCCCTCCAGCTCTGGATACCGGGGAAAGGGGAAGGAGGACTAGTGAATTCAGTAATTGGGGAAGTAGAGAGGTCTAAAAATAGGACTGGGTACATATGCTGTGTTATGTCTTTCTGGGGATGGAGAGGATGGAATGGAGGTAAGTGGTCTGGAGATACTATTGATCTAGGATGGAGTCAGGACATAGTCAGTTGCCCAGTAACATAACCTAAATAAACTGCTCTAGTCCTATAAAGCTCTAACCAACTCTAGCCCCTCTTACATTTCTTCACTGACTCATAGATATATCCCTTCTCGGACTCTCCGCTCTTCCAGGGACCTTATCCTGTCCGCTGCTCGCACCCTTACTGCTAACTCATGTTTGCGGGACATTTTGTGGGTGGCTCCCTTACTTTGGAACAGCCTGACTACCCCCATCAGACTCTCCCCTAGTCTTCAATTGTTTAAAAAGTCCCTCAAACACATCTGTTCAGAAATGCTTATGTACTCCCGGAGTAACTTATCTATACCTATCCATATCCGTCTCTTGCTCTCCTAAAGAGCCACACTCCACTCTCTCCTCCAGTTCTGCTACTTTTCCACCTTGTGTGGTGGCTGTCACCCTTGCTGCCCTGTTGTGTATTTGTACCCCACTTCCTCTACGCTGTAAGCTTGTTTGTGCAGGGCCCTCATCTACCTATTGTTCATGTGTAATTGTCTCATTTATTGTAAATTACATCCCCCCCTTTATAATATTGTAAGCGCTGCAGAATTAGTTTGCGCTATATGAATACCAATAATAATTATAATAGTTCTAGAGGTGACAAACAACAAATAAACTGCACCAGTCCTAGAGGAGAGAGACTCTGTCTAAATTACTGCAACAATCCCAGAAGTGACAGACTCTGTATAAACTGTGTCAGTACTGGAGGTGACATATTCTGACAGAAATAAG
The DNA here is from genome assembly GCA_933207985.1 of Pelobates cultripes. Taxonomy (NCBI): domain Eukaryota; kingdom Metazoa; phylum Chordata; class Amphibia; order Anura; family Pelobatidae; genus Pelobates; species Pelobates cultripes. The sequence goes on from OW240924.1 coordinate 15,927,189, forward strand.
AGATAAAAAAATAATAATTTAGGGAGTTCTCACCCCATTTGTCCTGTAGAACAGATATTGTGCTGCTAGTTTATTCAATATGTTTCCAGTGACTGACTCTACGTATCACCTGTTCCTGTTACAATAAGCATTCAACACTTCATATTGAATACTTGCATACAGTAAGCAGGAAATGTAGATTGTGCGTGATATCAGCCATAGAGGTTTCAGCACAATGGTAGCACATGTTAGTAATTCATCTTTTAGTACATAGGTTATCTGTAATACCCCACACCAAAATAGTATGACAGAAAATCAGAGGACAGCACCCATAGGTTGGTGGCATCATAAACACTATAGTTAACTGTAGTGGTTATGGTGCTTAGAATGTCCCTTTCAATTTGTTCAGAAACTGTTTTAGAATTCTGTCAGATTAGAGTACATTGAGCACGTAGGCTCTTTGTTACTGTGTTGTCATCATTTTATTTTGATATTCATAGAGCTTTTGGACTTTGGCATAAATTTTTCTTTAACCCCTTAAGGACCAAACTTCTGGAATAAAAGGGAATCATGACATGTCACACATGTCATGTGTCCTTAAGGGGTTAAAGGACCACTATAGGCACCCAGACCACTTCAGCTTAATGAAGTGGTCTGGGTGCCAGGTCCATCTAGGGCTTACGTGCCTGCTGTAAACATAGCATTTTCAGAGAAACTGCTATGTTTACATATGGGTTAATCCAGCCTCTAGTGGCTGTCTCATTGACAGCCGCTAGAGGCGCTTCCGCGCTTCTCAGTGTGATTTTTACAGTGAGAAGACGCCAGCGTCCATAGGAAAGCATTGAGAAATGCTTTCCTATGGACTGACTGAACGCACGCGGCTCTTGTCGCGCATGCACATTCAGCTGATGACATCGGAAGGAGAAGGAGAGTCCCCAGTGCCGAGGGAGCCCGGCGCTGGAGAAATGTAAGTGAATAACCCCTTCCTCCCCGTAGAGCCCGGCAGGAGGGGGACCATGAGGGTGGGGGGGACCTATTAACATGTCCCTGTCTTATCTGTAAAGGAAAATAAAAAAGTCCAATGTAATTATAAATTAAAACAAAGGATTACCTTCTATTATAGGGAAAACATGCATTTTCTGTTTTCTTGCAAAGTGGATATTTTCTAAAGACCAATTAAGTAAAATTGATGAATAACACTGACATTGCACATCCAGCTTGGAACAATTCATGGTCTGCAATAAATATATCATTAGAGAAATGGACCGAATCCCATGCAAAGTGTGAAATCCAGATATCAAACACTGAAAAAAAGTACTTACAGAGACTCCACAAGGACAGCCGTTTTTCAAGGGACTCCCCGCTGCCCAAATACAAAAATAATAAAATAATAAAAAGGCTTTGTTTAGTAGATAGATCCTCAATGAAAATAGGCATGTATTGAATTATAGTTTTTTATGTTTTGTTTTCCATTGGGGATATATCCAACAGCTTGCAAACACATCAGATCTCTTGTCTGCTGCCTTTGGATGTCCTCCCCTTTTACCACCGTCCAGACTTTCTATGGCGACAGTGGAGGACCGTTTCATCCATCACTAATCCCAATGTGCAAATAGCGCTAATCAGCAATTCATAGCATGCTAGTTTAGAAAATAATTTTACAGCAGTAAAAAGGGATTTTTTTTCATAACCAAAGAAGATTAGCAAAAAGACTCTAGGAATCCTTAGATTTCTACTGAATCCAAAATAATGTTTAGGTATAATTAGGGGTTAAACAAATAGATAGAAGTACAGCCTAGGTGAACTCAATACAGGGGGGTAACCCCTAGTGGAAATAAATATCAAAAGAAAATAGAGGGGGCGTGGCTTAGCAGGCAACGCGGATGGACGCACGGGATTGAGCTCCGCTCCCAGCTAGCCCTAAAAGCGACAAAAAACAGCATTGCCTGCGGGAAAAACCGGGACCCCCGACTCACCTAACGATGTCCCACCCAAAGCACAAGAAACAAGCAGAAAAATCCGACAGGTCGGAGTTCTTCGCGGCCCGAGCCTCGACGCCGAAAGCTACAGGCCTGCTGGACCAGGCCCAAGATGGCGACGGCGGGAACGACACATTGCCGCTAAGGACGCCCACGGGCTCCCACAACCTGCCAGTCACGCAAGACTTTCTGCAGACATGCTTGGAGGATATGTCCAGCAAAATCCTGGCGTCCATCCAAAGCACTCTGAGGGAACTCAGCAAAGACGTGCAGGAGCTGGGGGACAGGACCGCACGGGTGGAACAGCGCGTGGAGGAGCAGACATCTGTTCATAACGAGCTGGCAGACCAAGTGCACAACCTGCAGCAGTTACTGGACCAGTCCCAAAGGAAAATCATGGATCTGGAAGACCGCTCACGAAGACAAAATCTGCGAATTAGAGGCATACCGGAGGAGGTGTCTCAACAAGATCTGCACCCCTTCCTCATAGAGTATTTCAAAACACTGACCCCCGAGCTACCAGCGGAGATGCTGATCCTGGACAGGTACCACAGGGTCCAAAAGCCAGCGTTCCTGCCGCAAGACACACCAAGGGACGTGCTAACCCACCTCCACTACTTCCACGTAAAAGAGGCAATTCTCCAGGCCACGAGAGGGCAAAGGGATCTGCCACAAAAATTCACTCACATAAAAATCTTCACGGATCTGTCAGCGGCTACACTACAGAAAAGGAAAGAATTCAAAACGACCACAGAGGCCCTGCGCAACAATGGCGTCCAGTACAGGTGGGGATACCCGGTCCGCCTGCTGATCAGGAGGAATGGCACACTGACAACGATCAACACGCCAGAGGAAGGCCACAAACTACTGCGCAGCTGGGGCATTCAATCAACCCAGGCAGGGGCAAAGGCTGCAGATCAGCGCAGACTGTCTCCGGAGTGGAAGAGGGCCAAAAAATGATCCCACAAAGGGATTCCAAGCAAGAGATGGGACTTAACAGAGACTCCAGAGGGAGCAGTCGGACAATGGGCCGCAAGTATACCAGACACACATGACACGCACACTCAAACCCTATCACTCGATATATAACTCACACAGCCACACCATTAACCTGGCACATGTCAGTGCCTAGCACACTAAATAGAGACGAAAAAAAAAAAAACCCACTCACTCACAACAACTTGATAGGAGCCCAGACCTAAATACAGGTCTGTCCAGAAGCTACACCCCAGACACGCTAGAACTCATACCCATCTCACCTTTCACCATTTAGCCGCAAAACACACGCAGGCAAAAAGATAGCGTGTAACGGGCATGGCATGCTCACCTAGCTACACCGCACACATCACTCATCAGAGTTCACCACGCACCCCAATGGCACCACATAATGGGTGCCCTACCCTTCAGTGGGAAATGTTCAGTTGTAATACTGTGATATTGTATGTTTTGTTTTATGTTGCACTGTTTACCCCAAAGGTCTTGCATAAGGTTAGCATGACTGCATCCACCCTTGCTCACCACCCCACCCTTCCCCCCACCACCAGACAGGTTGGAGACCACGTAGCATATATCCGAGTTGGAGACCATAGGACCCAGGGAGGAGTAGCACACCAGACACTGACCCCCCAAGTCAAAAGCAAGATACTTCAACACCACTCAATAAAATATGAAGATACACTGTCATAATGTAAAAGGGTTAAACACCCCAGTAAAACGATATTGCCTCATAAGAGATCTGCGCAGGGAATGCCCTGATATAGTGTGCCTGCAGGAAACACACCTCAAAAAATCAATAATCCTAGCCCAGGCGCAATACACAGCTCAATTCCATAGCACCTCCACGTCCAAAACGAAAGGGGTATCCATCCTCATCAGCAAGGATGTGTCCTTCAAACCGTTATACATATCCATAGACAAAGAAGGGCGATATATTATCATGATATGCGAAATCAACAATTTAGAATGCACGATAGTCAACCTATATGCACCCAACACACACCAGAGGAATTTCTTACATAAAGTCATCACACTAGTGCAATCGGTCCAGAGGGGCATTACTATATTATGTGGGGATTTCAATCACATACTGGACCCCAAATGGGATACCACAGTACAGCTAAACACCCCCAGATCAGCTACCCTCCAGAGGGAATGCAAACCACTAGTACGCTTGCTCAAAGAACACGATTACTACGACGCATGGAGATTGCAACACCCTGGGGAGAGGGACTACACCTTCCTCTCTCAGGTACATAACACTTACTCGCGTATTGACGGGTACTATATAAAAGGTGCCCACCTCAACCACATCATGTCCTGCACGATAGGTACCATAACGTGGTCAGACCATGCCCCAATAACCTTAGTGCTATGCGACGCATATGACTACAAGCATCGAAGCCCGTGGAGACTAAATGAATCTCTACTGACAGACCGACAATACAGCGACACAGTTAAAGACGATCTCTCCAACTACTTTGACACCAACACAACTCCAGACATATCACCAGAAACACTGTGGCAGGCCCACAAACCAGTTGTAAGGGGACTCCTTATAGGGAAAGCAAGTGCAATAAAAAGGGCAACCCAAACAAAAAGAAAAGAATGGCTGACTACCCTCTACAATCTAACCAAACAGAACCAACTCACACCAACCCCACAGCTCCTAGAACAAATTAAACGAGTAATAGACGAAGGCAAAAATCATGACCTAGTAAAAATGGGGTTCACAATGCGGAAGCTACAGGCAGCCCACTACACCCAGGGAAATAGAGCCAGCAAACTCTTAGCGAGGAGACTGTCGCAAAGGAACGCACAAACAAAAATCCCATTCATACTGAACTCTAAAGGGGAAAAAAGGGTTACACCCAAAGACATCAGCGACGTGTTCGCCGACTACTATACGACCCTGTACAACCTGGGTCGGGACCCAAACACCCCCCAACCGTCACAAACACGAATAGAACAATACCTGGAGGGTATATCACTACCGGGCCTTACTGAGGACCAAAGGGAGGGCCTACAAGCCCCATCACAGAGGAAGAAGTGCTACAGGTAATAGCGAGCCTCCCCAAGGGGAAAGCACCAGGACCCGATGGGTTTACCAACGCGTACTATAAACGATTTGCTGCCACTCTTGCACCACACCTAACAAACACCTTTAATGCCATCACCCGAAAGGCAGAAGCCCCGGCAGACATGCTAGGAGCTCACATTATAACACTTCCAAAACCAGGCAAACCACCCACATGTAGTCAAAACTTCCGGCCAATATCCCTACTAAACACAGACACAAAAATCTACGCTAAAATACAGGCAAATAGGCTAAAACACATCATCCCTACACTGATACATGATGACCAGGTGGGCTTTACCACAGGTAGACAGGGATCAGACAACACGAGGAAAGTGATCGACCTCATACACAGCCTAAGACGATATCGGACGGAGGGTGTTTTACTCTCATTGGACGCAGAAAAGGCCTTTGATCGCCTTAATTGGCCTTTTCTAGAAGCAGTGCTCCAAAAGTACAAGTTCCCTAGATCATTTATAAATGGGGTAAAAGCACTATACTCCCACCCCACAGCAAGGGTACTCAATGCAGGATTTGTGTCCAAACAAATCAACATAACAAATGGGTCCAGGCAGGGGTGCCCCCTGTCCCCACTATTATATATCCTGGCACTGGAGCCCCTTGCAGCGGCGATAAGGGCGGAACCATCCATACAGGGCATCACAATAGGAGACAGGGAGTACAAGCTCAATCTATTTGCAGATGACATCCTAGTAACGCTCACACAGCCCCTAATCTCCCTGCCAAACTTGATGCTACACATAGAATCATATGGTGAAGTATCATATTACAAATTGAATGTCACCAAGACACAAGCATTGGGGATGCATCTAGGCACAAACCTCACGTCCAGACTGAGAGAGGCATTCCCCTTAGACTGGAGAAACAATCACCTAACCTTTCTGGGCCTCAAACTTACAAAAAACCCTGATAAATTATTCCACCACAACTATGTACGCATGCACAAAGAGTTCACAGATTCCATGCAAGCATGGAAGGGAAAATACCTGTCATGGACAGGACGCATAGCAGCAGTCAAAATGTCGCTAATACCAAAAATCCAATACCTGTTCCGTACACTACAGATACCCCTACCAAAGCAATACCTCAAAAATATGCAGCACACATCAGTGCCTTCATTTGGGAGGGGAAAAAAGCAAGAGTGGCAGCAGGGACGCTACAGCAGACAGTCCGCAGGGGGGGGTTGGGCCTCCCGAACTTAACGGCTTACTATAGAGCAGCATACCTCCATAACATTACACAAATAAACCTCACTGTCAAGGCTCCACAATGGGTAGCCATAGAGGCGCACTGGGCACCCAGAAGGGACCTACGAGCACTGATATGGCAAGGAAACCGCCCTAAGCACACCAGGGACAAACTCCTGCCCAGTACCCAGACCCTTCTACAAATATGGCACAAAATAAGAGATAAAATGGTGGCAAAACAAAAGCTTCCTATGGCCACACCAATCCAAACAGTAGGGCTGGACATCCCAACTTTCCCGTGGGAGACATGGGTGAAAGGGGGGATACACCATATATATCAGGTGATAGACAGGGGGTGACTGAAAGCACTACCGGCAATTCAGGAGGAATACACACTGCCCAATAAGGTCATATTCTCTTACATGCAGCTAAAGTCCTACGTTTCAAGTAAGCTAGACGCCGAAGATAAATGGGACGATGAACTGAACATGACGAGACTTGAAAAACACTGTGTGGGCAAAAAGACACTGGGGAAAACCCTATCATGGGGATACCAGGAGCTAATAGCAACACGAACACAAACACTAGATAAGATCAAACTGGCGTGGCACCAAGAGTTAGGCCAGACGTTTCCAGAAGACACCTGGGACCGGGCATATCTGGCGCATCAGGGACTCACAGTATGCCACACACACCTAGAACTACAACGCAAACTATTGTACCGCTGGTACTTAGTACCAGACAAACTCCAAAAGATGTGGCCAAACACTACCAACATATGCTGGAGATGTGGGAGTGAGGTGGGGACCATGCTACATATCTGGTGGTCCTGCGCCGCACTTAGCTCATTCTGGAAGGAAGTGACCCAACATTTAAAAAAAATATATCCGACACCCAGGTTAGATAACCCACAAACATGCATCCTGTTTATGTTGCCCAAGAGCATCCCGAAGCACATTAGGACGATTCTCTATCACACCCTCATATCAGCAAATCAGACGATATCCAGGTTATGGAAAAAAACAACAACCCCCACTATCCAGGATGTGATAAAACAGGTAGAACAAAACTGGGAGTACGAACTTATGACAGCAGCACAATTTGGGAAACGCACTCATATACTTGAGGCACACAAGACTTGGAAGGCTAGCATAACATCCGAGGTATGAGGGCGGGAAGCTGGAGATAAGCTATAGCCACACTAGTGGGCAGAAAGCAAACCACCCATCAAGGCCCACTAAAGGTGACGTCACCAGCATCCACTAGGTGTACAAGCAAATGCCTCAGCTTACATTACGCAACAGGTAGTGGGAGATACGCCAGGGACAACCTTGGTCAACCACATAACGGGGAAATGTAAATAAACCTAGGAGCCCATATACAACAGTCTAATGATATAATGATATAAGAGTGTAACTGTATAACCGTACAACTACCTACACGAGAATGGTGATTAGCGGGGAGATATACATATACCTGGGAACCCACGTAAAAGTGGATAATCGTATAACTGAATAATTGTATAACTGTATAAATGTACAAATGCATAATGGTATATTGGTATAACGGTATAACTGTCTACCTGTACAACTGCTTAAACACGAATGCTGATAACCTGTCTTCCCCCCCCTTTCTGTATCCCCCCCCCCCAAGTTTGCATACTCGAAAAAGTCAATAAAATTCAAATTGGAAAAAAAGAAAATAGAGAGAGTACCTATCAATACAAGACAAAGAGAGAAGGGAAACTATCACTAAGTGCAAACTGTACAAATAAAGTACATATTTGATCACTACTACAATGAAAAAAATATAAAATGAAAATAACAAATAACTTTATTAAATATAAATACTAAAAAGTATCAAAAAATAAAGAATGGAACACTAGTAAGCTAATAAAATCAAGCAAAACGATATCCCAAAGTGAGAGGATATTCTGATGTCTCGGGCTACAAAAATACTACTCTGCACACGTTTGTGCAGAGTGAAAAGAAGAAAGGAGAGAAGGGGGGGGGGGCGAAGGAGAGGACGCCTAAGGTGATGATGTGGTAACTAAAATAGTATAAAGCTAATCCAAGTATATGGGTATAGCTGAAAAGGGCTAATTATTAGAAAAATATATATATAATAAAAAGAAAATTTGTATGTCAAGATCGACAATAAACGAAAGAAGCTAAATAGCTATATCGTAAGAGAATGTCAGAATACAAAAAAACACTAGAGATAGAATGCCCAATGCTTTAGTGTACTAATCGTAATTTTAGTAATGGCAGGAGCCGAGTATTTTCTCTCTCTTCCCACTTTTTTTTTACTGTTTGTTTTTACAAAGGGTGTAATATGGTGGTTGGGTGTATTTATTGTGACTTCCTGATTTGGTTTTAGTATTTTAGTTCGGTCTTAGTGTGGATTTTGTGTGTGTTGGTTATCTTTCTGCTATTATATATATAAATTAAATTCATTGACTGCCTGCCTTGTTTTACTACTTCATAAGCTTATTTCTGTATGACGAAGCCTTTTACACATTTTCTTTTCAGTTTGACTCGCTTCTGGGAGGTGTTTGCTCTTCCACTTTGATTGGAATCCTCGTTCTGCGGGATACTGATTCATGTTTTCTGTTTGTTCTTTTTTCGATGTTTTGCCTGTGATGTTGCATAAAGAAATAGGAAGTGCATGGGATCACTGTGCCTTGTATATTACATTACTTGTTTCTGATTGGTTTCTATTTTTCTATATTTCTTTGCTGCTATAAAGTTAAGTAAAGAAAGATATGCAAAATACTCACCTCCTGTCATTACTAAAATCAAGATAATTAATACACTAAATCTAGCATAATCTTCAGTTTGAGCCAGCAGGTGATCATCTATCTTACTTGTGGTTCAGGGTGCTAAAAGGTTTAATATTACTTATTAGTGGCTGGAGGCATGTTAGCCCAGCGCTTTCAGAATTTCTATATATGTTAACGGCAAATACACTTGTTTTATCAAACATGATGTAATCTAAAAATTGTGCAAGTCATCGTTTTAGCAACTAGCAGGTTATATCACTATCTATTTCTATCTTCATAATTTTTACCATCTTGCTATTAGCATAGCACTAAAGTTATCATAGATGAAGAATAGGTGTACCAACATGTACAGCCTCCCTGATCAGTCCAGTTTACCCCCACCAGTTTCCCCCTGCTCATAGATCTTTTTTTTTTTTTTTTTGCCAATCTCTTTTTATTTTTTTTACGTCATTATGAATATTATATGAAAATGAGGTACAGATATAACAATGATATGAACGTACATTTGAATACAAATGAGAAAAAATGTTTACAAAGCACAAGTCCAAAGCATCATTTCACGTGACATAGAAGTTAGGCTGATGAAAAGTAGTGCATAATATACAGACTCAGACATATATTTACTTTGCCACTTTGGTGTAAGAAATAAAAATGCTGTTGTGACCCCAACTCCATAAAGAAATATTGCATATTGTGAGGTGCGGTAAGACATTGGTTGACAAGCGAAATAAACACAGAAACATTCTGAGAGAGAGCAGCTAAGACATAAGTTATTAGGCACCCATCCTATCCCCAATCAGGCACCTCTTCTCTTCCTCCCATCCATTCTCCATACATCAAAGTTCTGATCTCACAGAAGTAGGGAAGGAGGGAAAAATATAAAAGAGGAGAAATATAGGGGGGAGGAGAGCCCATCTACCAACCCCATTGTGGCAGACCACGGGTAACCCGTCCAGTTACCTCTGCTAATTCCTTCCTTTCAGCCACTCTGGAACCACTTAAAGTATAAGGACACCCATTCCCCCCAGTAACTGGACAAGACACAGCTTTGGGAGAACAACACAATTTTATTATGCCACACACAGCTTTTATGCATAACCCCTTCCAAGGGGTCTTCCACACAAACACACAGTGGTTTCCATTCCAGGATCTTCTTTACCGGGGAGCTCGGACACGGGGAAAGGGACCTAGTCTCTTTGTCTCCCAGGCACAGAAAGCCCACCAAGCTAGCCAATGCCCCAAAAGTGAACCCCATACCGTACATTTCCCCGACTGGTATCCGTTCGAGAGGCTCCTGTGTGAACCCCAGGCAAGGGAAGCGTCTCCTTTCAGGATGCGAATGCTCCCCCTGGTTGTCGTTCGTCTATACGAAATGGCGGCCACCCAGGGGAGCTCTCATAATTTACTTCCCTTGCGGTTACGCACTTATGTTACGGGTGTGAACGTTCTAATTAATTGGTGTGAACATTCTAATGGGGCACTGGGGTGATCCCCGTTTGGCAAACAAATGGGTTCTGTTCGTATGGACGCTTGAATGGAAAAACAAGGCACAGCACACGAAATACAGGGGAAAAAACACAATATAAGGGAAAAACACACGAATAAGCAGTGGTTCCGCTACACCATCCTTGATGACCACATTCTGCACACCCCAGAGGCCATGGTCAGCTGCCAGTTAGCTCCAGGCTAACACATGCTTGTAGGTTTTATACGGGTATCAAATGGTCAAGTCATCAATGGAACGAGGCATGGTTATACAGAGACATGTCAATTATGTAATTTGTGAGTGACACTTTCTCAAATTGGACCACCCTCCACACAACCACTCTTCTAGCGTGTGTTTGTATGGTAATCTTTGAAAGAAATTATTTCCTTTTCTTTCTTCAGTACACCAAAAAAAGCAAAAAAACAAAACAAAAAAAAACAAACCAGGAAGTAACATCCAAGACAACATGTTCTCCTTTCTTTAAATGAGTAATTACTGAAGAAAACACAGTCATTCACCATGTCACTCCTGGCATTGATCATCTTTATCTGTAAGTGCACAAATGTCATTTTATTATTTTTCTGATTTTCACTACTTTTTATTTTGTTGTGTTGCTATTTTGTTAAACAAATTAGTTAGGAATAGAAAACTCTGTAACTGGATCAAATAGCAGTTATTTGTTATTTGTTTTTTTTATTCTTTATTTTGACGGGCATTGGTACAATTTCCAAGATTAATGAGACACGGTATACAAAGTAGAAATCACTAGTAACCATAATGCTTTTCTTACCATGTCTTAGGTGAAATACTGCACCTTTTTATTTTTTTTACAAGTAAACTGTACTGGCTAGGCATAATACACGCTAATACAATAAGAGAAGACTGAGCTTGTTAGCTAGAAAAGGTGCCTACACCTGATGATAAGTAAGTTGAGTAGCAATAGTATATAACAGGCTGGTTAATTGAGTAGTTAATACAAAACTCAAGGTAAGCTTAGTTAAACACTGAATTATATCAATGGGTGCTAAGGAGGTTTAGCCTATACCTATCATATAGTGTATACTGTCCAGATGAAATCGGTGACTCAAGTCCATTCATTGCTGTGTAATTATATATAATAAGCAACCAGAGTGGCCTCAGCATCATAGACTCTGCAGTCTGTCCACAGGGTTTATCAACCGATGCCTGCAGATGGGAGGGAGCCCATATTCAGGAAGATCAGTCTATCAGGCCGTGGAGGGGCATTAAATGGGCCCATGGGGCTGATCCGATTTAGCACTGCTCTCCTTGGGATCTTGTCAGGGCTCAACCCCGAATCTAGGTTCACCGACCTATGCGATGTTTGCTGCACGCTCCACCGAGCAGGAAACTGTTGGGCTCCCTGCCATCCAATATGTCTTGTTCTATAGCGGCTCGGAGGAGTTGTGGTTAGTAACGTCACTTTATTTAAGATTTTCATTTTGTATAAAGCAGATATATGATATGCATTGTGAGTATATACATCAAATCACAATCACGTTAATTGTGTAGTTTTGACACTGCATTTATTTGTATTGTGTTTTTTATCACATTCATTTTTAATGTTCCTTCTTAAATGCCACAGAGTAATCAGTGCATTTGAAAAGCACTAAACTAAACTAAAATATCTCGGAGTGTTCATCACTTTTAGGTTAATGGGAATTTTCAGTTTTTGTTTAAAAGGTAAGTCTTGAGCAAAGAGTTTAAGTAAAGCAATCACCATGGAAACCAATGGAATGTTTCTGCTGGTTGCACCACCTTTTTGGAACAAAGTCCAGAATTTCTGCTTATAAAATAAATCTAGTTTGTCTCTATAGATGTATCAATAATAAGTGTGAAACTTTTTCAGTATGTTCTGTAGGGTCATCTCTCTGTAAATCTGCAGTGTCTGGTAGTAGCAATCATATAAAACAATATTAGGTCTCATTTCTGCAATTTGGATTTCCTATGAATTAAATATTACTTCTTGATTTCTCATGTGCAGTTATATTGAGCAGATAGAAAGGAAATTAGAAAGAGAGTTATCTAAAACAGTGCAGAAAGTGGCATTTCTAAGAACATAAATAGACCGTGAAAAGATTGCACAATGGACACAGCCACTTGTTCTGTATAGCATGACCATAATGCATGTTGACATCTTAGTGTTGGACCTCAAGTTGGTGCTATTCCTAAAAATTAATTGCCTAAGCCAGTGGCGTACTAAGGGGGGGGCGGCGGGGGCGGTCAACCCCGGGTGCCACTCACTAGGGGGTGCCTGGGGCGAACTTTCACAGGGGCAGCATTTAAGGGACCGGCTGCTTACGAGAATACCCACACTCGTTACCCATCCAGCAGCAGCAGGTCCTCTGTTCTCTCTATGCCATAGCAACCCGCGGCAACGCTCTCGCGGATCGCGAGAAAAGAGGATCCTGCTGCTGCTGGATGGCAAGCGAGCGTGCAGAGTTCTGGCCCCTCTTCACTGCCCATTGATGCTGTGCAACCAGGACCACCCGTCGAGGACGACAGGACGGGCAGGTAAGTGTCAGGGAGGAGGGGGAGGGTGGGCAAACCATACACATCTGCATACACTACACACATACACTATACACACACTGCATACACTGTACACACACTGCATCTGCATACACTACACACATACACTATACACACACTGCATACACTGTACACACACTGCATCTGCATACACTACACACATACACTATACACACACTGCATACACTGTACACACACTGCATCTGCATACACTACACACATACACTATACACACACTGCATACACTATACACACACTGCATACACTATACACACTGCATCTGCATACACTACACACATACACTATACACACACACTGCATCTGCAAACACTACACACATACACTATACACACACTGCATACACTATACACACACTGCATCTGCATACACTACACACATACACTGTACACACACTGCATACACTATATACACACTGCATCTGCATACACTACACACATACACTATACACACACTGCATCTGCAAACACTATACACATACACTATACACACACTGCATACACTATACACAAACTGCATCTGCATACACTACACACATACACTGTACACACACTGCATACACTATACACACACTGCATCTGCATACATTACACACATACACAGGACACACACTGCATACATTATACACACACTGCATCTACATACACTACATACATACACTATACACACACTGCATCTGCAAACACTACACACATGCACTATACACACACTGCATACACTATACACACACTGCATCTGCATACACTACACACATACACTGTACACACACTGCATACACTATACACACACTGCATCTGCATACATTACACACATACACTATACACACACTGCATCTGCAAACACTACACACATACACTATACACACAATACATACACTATACACACACTGCATCTGCATACACTACACACATACACTGTACACACATTGCATACACTATACACACACTGCATCTGCATACACTATACACATACACTATACACACACTGCATCTGCATACACTACACACATACACTATACACACACTGCATACACTAAACACACACTGCATCTGCAAACACTACACACATACACTATACACACACTGCATACACTAAACACACACTGCATCTGCATAGACTACACACACACACTATACACACACTGCATACACTATACACACACTCCATACACTATACACACACTGCATACACTATACACACTCTATCTACTATACACTATACACACACTGCATACACTATACAAGTACACACACTGCATACACTACGCAAACACACACTTATACATGTGTATCAGTATGTCTGTGTATTTGTTTGTGTGTATGTGTTTGTTTTGGTGTGTCTGTGTATCTGTATGTATGTGTCTATCTGTATGTGTGCCTGTGTGTCTCTCTCTGTGTGTCTGTATGTGTGTTTGTATCAGTATGTGTGTCAGTATTTGTCTGTGTTTCTATGTAACTTCATGTGTGTACCTATGTGTCTGTTTATCTGTATGTGTGCCAGTGTGTGTATATGTGAGTATAGGTGTATACGTGCATACATCTCAGCATTTCGTCTACACTACACACAAATACAACCCTGCATCCAAATGCCAACACTACATAAAAACACGCCACCATATTCAAAAACCACACTACAGAAAAATGCACGCCTGCATTCAAATGCCAGTACGTGCAAACACACCTGTACATTCGCTCACACATACTACATACAAAAACATGCTTACAATAAAAATATGCAAACACTGCTCAGTGCCAAATACATTTAAACAATTTGTGGATGTTTTTTACATTTTAGTGGAAGGGAGTGCCAAATAAAGGATTTTGCTCCCTGGCCTAAGCCGCACAAGATTGCAATTTCGAAATCTTCCTTATTGGTATGTGCTGACATTATGTGGGATTGTTCAGTGAACATTGAATGATATTGAACTGAAACAGTATTGTAAAATTAGGATGAAAAATTGGAGTTTTGGCCATAGCTGTATTGGAGATTCTTCTGCTTCGATTTTCCAGTAAAAAAATAAATATATATTAAAAAGAAAATTTGCAACAAAACCATGTTGAAAAATGAAAAGAAAATGTGATTTAACCAGTGCTATATATTCCTCAAAATGAGGAAGTAACATATAAAGAAAGGATTTCTTAACACACTACCACTTCTCCATTGTCATGCATTAGAACTGAAATATTCAGGTAACTAAGCTGTTTTTAATGTTGTTTATAAAACGTTGACCTGGGTTTGATAATTCCCTTGAACAGTGGTTCTTAAACTAGTCCTCACTGCCCACCAGCAGTCCCGGTTTTGTAAGTATCTCGATTGGAATAAAAAAGGGAAATATATAAATTCTGGATTGTTGGTGGGCCATGGTGGTGGGCCATGGACTGGTTTGTAAATCACTGCCCTAGAACGTCCGATTGGTGGGTGTGCATTCAAAGAATATGGAGAGAGTCTAGTGGTCTGTTACACGAGTATGCAACCTTTATCACTCTGCATCTTATGGACTACATCTTCCATAATATTCTTAAAGCCATAATGCTGAAAAACCATCAGGGGAGATGTAGTCCACAACATATGGAGAGTTGAAGATTGCCTACCCCGGGTCTATCACTTTCCTTCCATGCATTGCCCCATATTGATTTTCAACCCTAAAATATCTGATATAAAATGTTTAACTTATGACGGAGTGTGCAGAACAGCCTTTGGGCTGGCGATACTTTATCTTACTAGTACCAGTGAATACAGTTTAAATACAGCAGAAAGAAATTATTTATGGTGCTGTCCCTTTAAATAATTTTTTAATACCATTTGAACAAATCCCATTTTTATTACATATTTGTAAAGCAAATATCATTATATCACGGTCATTTGTCTTTCTAGAGAAAGCAACATGTACTTGTAGACATTACTAATTTCGACATATTCAAATGGATTTGTCTGAATTTATTTTAAAAATCTTCTCTTCAGTAGAAATATTCCCAAAAGTTTGAATTGTTAAGAATGTAGAGTAAATTTAAAGTTAATTTCAAATTTTTGAACAAAAAAGCCCAATGAAGAAATAACTGACTTGTAGAATTCTTCCAAATTGGGTTATTATGTCCTAAAATGTTAAATTTACTTTGAGGTCCTACTCCTGTTTCCATGATTTTCAGTTTACAGTGTTAGGAGGTACATTAACGAACTGAAGTTAATTTCAGGGCATTTTTAAATATTGTCATGCACGGCAAAATAAAGAATAAAAAAAAAAAAAAGCATTTAAATTAATAATAGTCACATCTTAATTATTTGAGCCTATATTTTAGTTTTCAGCTCTCCGCGATGCAGTATTTAGTCAATACATTTCTATATGCAATTTATATTACTAAAGCAACTTTTGTTAATCAAGAATCCATGTTTTTTATTTGATTCTGTAGGTGGTATATTTGGAGCTGCACCTTGTCAAAACACATATATTACGGGAGTAGAAGAAGAAGTTGTTATTCTGCAGTTGAATCAGACAGAAGTTACATCTGTCACTTGGGAATTATGCACTGGAGAGGGGAATAGATATTACATAGCTCACACCTTCCCTCGGAGACCAATAGAGGTTCTTAATCCCTTGTATAATGGACGACTCTTTAGTGCGCCTGATGGATCTTTGGTTATTTCAAAACTAACCATGAAAGATCAAGGAATCTACAATGCAGACCTACTTGTTGGGGAAGGGACATACCTTTGCGATCAGCGCTTTAAGCTCAACATTATCCGTAAGGTTTTCACTTATATAAATCTTTGCACTGTCTTAGTTTTCTTAATGCTTGTAGGATAAGTAGCATAAATTGGCAATAATATTGGTCTGAAGAGCTGAAAATACGCAACCAGATCATTTCCTGGACACCTGTTCCCACCTCTCATAACTAGATAGGAAAATGGATACTTGCATACAATATCTGAGTTGTGGCTGTCCTGACAAAGTCTGTGTAACCGCCGGCTGGTTACACGGACTTGGCTGGTTACACGGACTTGGGCAGGACACCAACAACTCAGGACCCGGTTATATTTGCTACCAAGCAATTTTAATTTGTATATGTGGAAACAAAGCTATTGATTTATCCTAAATGGTTACTACGAAAATCGCTTCATATATATCACTCAGCCAGCCTTTAGCTAGGAACAATGGGAGTTAAATTCCAGGAGCAGCAGTATTGGATTACAGTTATAGTTTAGGTGGTAGACGGAATACATTATAGAAATCCAGACTGGATTGAAATAAAATTGAAGTGTAAATTCCACATTCCCCAGGCAGCTGAAGAAGGGTGTTCCCTGGGTAACGAGGAGAGCCCAATTTTTTTGAGGAACCATTCTTGAACAGTTTGATTATAAACATGAGAACAGTGCCCATATTCTATTGATAGTATAAATATTATTCTTGGTGAATGGATGTATCCCTTTAATCTTGGTTAGGCTTTTTTAGTAGAATTATTTTTATTATTGTAGTGTTGGCTTATTTATAGGGATAAAATAGGCAGTATATCTACAAACCTGGGATGACAAGCGCAAGAAGTTTTCATAGAGGTTTGTTAGGTGGAGTTTGGTGGGTTTATTAAAGTTCGCCCATAACAGCTCTGGTGGTGTCCCTGATACAGACACACATTGATATGCACAACATTATTACCACTTGCCTAATATTGTAAAGGTCCTCTGTGTGCTGTCAAAACAGCTCTAATACGTCGAGGCATGTACTCCACAAGACCTCTGAACATGTCCTGTTGTATCTGGCACCAAGTCATTAGCAGCAGACTCTTTAAGTCCTGAAATTTGATTGGATATGTTGTTCCAGCACATCCCACAGATGCTCAATAAGATTGAGATCTACGGAATTTGGAGGCCAAGGCAACACCTTGAACGCTATCTCATGTTCCTCAAACAATTCTTGAATGCTTTTTGCAATGTGGCGGGGTGTATTATCCTGCTGAAAGAGACCACTGGTGTCAGGGAAAACCATTGGTGGTACGTGTCAAAGTAACATCCACATGAATGCCACGATCCAAGGTTTCCCAGCAAACCATTGACCAGAGCATAACAATGTCTCTGCCAGAATGCCTTCTTCCAATACTGCATCTCCTTCCCAGGTGAACGCCACCCACAAATTTGACCATCCACTTAGTATAAAAGAAATGTGATTCATCAGACCAGGCAAGTACTTTCGGTGGTGGACAGGGGTCATCATGGGCACTCTTGGCCAGTATGAGGCTATGCAGACCCATACTGCGATGCAGAAGTTCTGACACCTTTCTATCATGGGCAGCATTACGTTTTTTAGCAATTTGAACTGCATTAGCTCTTCTGTGTTATTAGAGCAGACGGGCTAGCCTTCTCTCCCCATGTGCATCAATGAGTCTTGGCACCCATGAGCCTGAAGTTGGTTCACCGGTAATCCTTGCACCACTTCTGGTAGGTTTTAACCACTGTATACTGGGAACATCTCACTCGCCGTTTGATATTTGCTCTGAGTCATCTACCCATCACTTTTTGGCCCTTGTCGAAGTTACTCAGACCTTATCGCTTGCCCATTTTTCCTGCTTCCAACACATAAAATTAAATAACTGGCTGTTCAATTGATGACTAATATATCCCACCCCTTGGCAGGTTCCACTGTAACAATATAATCTATGTTATTCACGTAAATTGTCAGTGGTTTTATTGTTGTGGCTGATCAGATTCCTTTAGGTTTGTGTGTCTTTGTTTGCATGCATAGGTGAGTAAGTGTCAGCGTTTGTGAAGATGTCACAAAGAGACAGGTTATTAAACAAACTATGGATTTTATTGAACTGAAGATCAAATGGCAAAATAAAGAGTTAGATAGGCAAGCTGTGATGAAAGCTGAGTGGGAGAATTTTTTTTTTTTTTATCTACATTTTGCTTTGCTGATTTCAAACTGCTACAATTTGGAGTTTGGCGAATAATCTCCAGTGTGAATTATGCATAAATGTTCTCATTATATTAATACTAATAGTTAGGAAATGTTGTTTGTGATTTAAAGTGTATTTGTCACTTTGGGGGTGGGTCTTTGCATATTTTTCAAAACTTCCCCCAAAAGTGACAGATCCAGCACGGTACAGGGGACATTACGTTTTACTTACCTGAAGCTATCCTTTACAGATTCCTCCATTTTCATATATTTTCAAATAATGTCCAATTTCCCTTATGGTGCTTTATTTGCCAAGAGCCACGTCATACTGTACTCTAGCCTATAAGCGAGAGTACAACACTGAGTCCTATGGAGGATCTTCTAACACTGCAGGAGCCTCCATAAATAAATGACTGAATCCCACAACCATTGCTTATGACAGTTGCTGGGTTTGGACAAACGTTGAGAGCAGAGCTCCGGCTCTTGTCAACTTTTGCTAACCTCAGACCTGTCCATAAGATAATGTAGTCTCTACTTTATTTTATGGTAGCTTTGTATTTGGTTTGAAATTCACCTCTATGAAATACTGAAAAGTGACAGATCTGCTGTGACAGTATATTTGTATAACTGTATAAGTTCCTATCTCACTAAAACTTTCTTTGTCACAGGCCAAAGTCGACTATATTTCCCTCGTTCTGTTGGGAGAGCATTTTCCGATAAGCTGCCCTGCCCTTCTAAAGCTAATATCTTTAATCATGGTAAGGGTGCATACCATCTAAATGTTCTATATTTGGAGCCATTTCTTAACCATGACAAAACAATGTGTTTTGACTTTGACCTTATATGGTGTGCAGATTAGAACATATACTGTCACGTTTGAGATATTTTTATTTTTTTACATTCAACAGATAGTACAGAAGACAAGAAACTGTTAACACTTACAGGAAAAAAAAAACCAAGACATGCTTTTAAAATACAATCCATCCACGTTGTATGGCTATATATACCTGAATAAAATGATATCCCAAATTGTAAGAATGTATTCACGTCATGTACTATTCCATACAATATTCAGTGTATTGTTACAAGGCAATGTCAGGATGTCTTTTTCACTCTCTACTGTACAACTGACAAACTTTTCAAAACTTTACAAATAAAGAATTCTAAAAAAAAAAAAATGCAATCCATCAACAACAACATAATAAACACAAGACAAATTAACCAAGTCAGTGGCTGAGCTAGATTTGCATGTCAGTTGCCTTAAGGTACAACATTCTAATGCACCTCCTGCTCCTCCCTCAAAAAAAAAGAAAGAAAGAAAAAAGGCACATGTGGAGTTTGTAGGGTTATTTGCAAAGCACTCACTTTCCTATCTGTAGTCCAATCAGTCTCCTGAGATTCGAAATAGAGCTGCAGGAACTGTTATGCAGTGTGTATCACTCAGTTCTGTCAATTGTTCCTGCGAGGCATTTCCCATGAGAGAGGCTAATAGTGGGCAGATGGGATAGATGGCATGATCCCTTCCTGTCCAGCCTCACACACAGACACTGAAGGTTGGACAGAGAGTGGAATGGACCATGTCTCATCTGCCTGCTAACTGCTTCTGAGTTTTACACCCCCTTTGGTTGCTCTTACAGTTCTGCTATCAAGCATGGGAGGCTGATTGGGCTACAGAGGACACTGACTAAGGATCCTGATACTTATCTCTCCTCACCAGCCCATTCACGCTCCAAAAAGACGCATTATTGCAGTGTTGCAAATAGGCTCCCTCTATAGGGCATGTACCTTTAGGAAGGTAGATACTTTGTCTGATGTGTCCTTCAGGTGGGATAGAGCACTCAAATGTATCCCTTGTAGGAAATCTATGGTCCCCATGTTTAATTGACAGAGTCAGCCAAATCTTGAAAAAGATCTGTTAAATAATACATTTGATAATTACCATAGATTTTAATCAAACTATTTCAAATGAAAGACATATCATAGTAGAGCCAGCACTCCCCCAATATTCTCAGTGCAGCCAGAGCACGATTCTCAGCATCAGTCAAGTGGCCTGAAAAGAAGGAAAATCATTGGGTACAGGGTTAAAATCTTGTAGAAAACATTAGATATTAGTTATTGATTCACATGGAATCACCTTTGGGAATTGCCATTGACACATACCTTAAAACAGGTATACGTTTTATTTCATGTGACAGTTTCATTGTACACCAGCACATCATAGGTTTATGAAAACTTTACACCAGATAAGTCTCCAGAAGAAATATGTGTGTTGTTGATGGTATTATTCTGGAGAGTACTGTCGGTCTTTCCCTAAGACTAATAACCTTACATCAGGCCAGTTTTTTTAAAGTTTATTTGACAAAAGGCAAACAGGGCTGAACAGCTATAATCATATAGAAATCGTAAATACAAATCTAGGACAAAACCCAAAATGGATCTTTATAAACATCCTAATGGCATTCAGAGTATTAATGCTATTATTTGTCTTTATTTCATTTTACACAAATACAGGAACTCTTCCAGCAATGTCAATCTGTTGTTTTAACCAAACATCCTCAAAGGAACTGTCATATATGTGGTCTTACACACCATCTATTAATAAGAAATGTCTTCCTTTTCATTATAATTATAATTCTGTACTAATCCAACTCCTTGTACAAACCAACATGTGACAGCATTAAAAGGGGACAGTGTTACTCTCCAGTTGGGTCAGACGGAAATCGAAACCACCACTTGGGAAGATTGTGTTGGAGATGGGAAGAGATATTATATAGCTGAAACTTATAATTATTCCTAGTCTCGTCTTGCATATGTAAAACTCCAAAACAATTCACAAGATGAATGTTTGGACTATCCTAGGCAAATTATATCACTGCTTCTTTTAGGATCTTTGAGATGATCGCTAACATATCTTATTAAAATTTCTATTATTATACCAGGTACTAATTTCTCCTCCGAAAGTGACAGATATACGGACACACCGCAAGTACACAAGAGTACAGGTACTGTTAATTCGTCTTTAGTAACACTTCAATACCTGAACGTTAGAAGGTCTCCCATCCTACAAAGTATACACACTAAGCTAAAGTATTTACTTTGGCATCAAGGAATAATTATTTCCATTTATTTACGTTAATGGATGTCCACAGCACCCTTATATCATATATCTTTATTTTGGTTAATGGATATCCACAGCAACCTTTATCTGATCAAACTTTTATTTAAGTAGTATGCATATAGTGGAGTGGCACTAGCTAAATATTTTTCCATTTGTAGTGCCGCCAGACCATTATGGACCGTGGTGCTCCATTCCAAACGTATCAATAATGATAAAGAAAGTTGGAAAGGTCAGATACAGGTGTTATAAGGAAGATTTTGTTGGAAAACCATAATACTCAAATTCAAAAAAACTTAAACTCAAATAATAAAACACAATACATTACAAGCAGAAATATTCACATACATTCATATTTGAAGATAATTGTAGATGTTTCAATGCCTGTAATTTCTGGGTAATAGATTCATTAAATTCACTCAACCTGCCTTTTTTTTTCTCTTTTTTTTGGGGTGGGGTGAAAGACATATGATAGTAGAGCCAGCACTCCCCCAATATTCTCAGTGCGGCCAGAGCACGATTCTCAGCATCAGTCAAGTGGCCTGAAAAGAAGGAAAATTATTGGGTACAGGGTTAAAAACGTGTAGAAAACATTAGATATTAGTTATTGATTCACATGGAATCACCTTTGGGAATTGCCATTGACACTTTAAAACAGGTATACGTTTTGTTAAGACACCCCTGGCACAGAGGAGTGAAACCGCCATTTAGTTGAGCTCCCCCTCTTCATTAATGCAGGCTCAATTTGTGTAGACCTCAAACGCACGAACTGAAGCCAGGGGAATACACCAATCTCCCGAACGGTATCCGTACGAGTCCTCCAAACTCCCGAACAGTAAATCCATGAATCGCGTCTAACAGCCGAACAAATATAATCTCCAAGCGGCTTACGTTTTCAGCAATCAGTCACTAACCGTGTGTAGTAAATCCCCCCAATAACGAGACCAAGCTCCGCATTGAGGGTAAAACAAGAACTGGCTTTACTGTGGGCTACCCGCCCGTATTTATGCAGGTCTCCCACTTGGTGGACACTCCCCTAGGGGACCAAATGGGAGACTGTAACCACGGACAGACATGTATCAGTTTAGGACATACAATCACAGAATATTCCCACAATGCATTCTGGCTTCCTCCCCTCTGCCCTGGAGATAATTGAGAAGTAATTCAATTATCTCCCAGGATAGAGGCAAATCGCCATTTTAAATGAAACATTAAAAATACATAAAAATAAGTAACTGTACAAATACCTATAATACATATTATATTCGTGAAACATATCCCCAGATAGCCTGGATCTGAGTCCATATTCCTACCGAATAGCGCTCAGATCCCATACGCACAGTTCAATCGCCATGGAGTCAATGTCTTTTACAGGTCTTTCGGTATGCGATTGACTCCATGGGATGGCTATCTGGGTTAAGTCCATTAGTATTATCCAAACTCCCGAACGGACCGGTGTTTGCATACCTCGACGAATGAGAAGGGCGGTCGGCAATTTCAGCGGTATTCGGTAGAAAAAGTGTCCATTTATAGTTCCATAGAATATGTGCCGAACACCGCTGGTCTTTCGCGTGTTTCAAAATGGCCGCTGCCTCGTGGTCGGCATACGAACGACAACCACCCTGCCTTCGGTTATAATTAAGAGGTGTCTGTGGTTAACCACAACGTTCTAATTGGGGCCAAGAGGTTAACCAGCAGCACACTTCTCTTCTGGGTGGCCGTCCGTTCGGTAGTTTCATTCGGTATAAGTCCAAAAAGATGAATGGGGGCATACGGACAGGCAATTCCGCGAAGGGAGGCAAACTAGACGAACCAGGCACACCAGTCATACAGATGGATCTGTCACACATTTTATTTCATGTGACAGTTTCATTAGGGTTGTACACCAGCACATCATAGTTTTATGAAAACTTTACACCAGATAAGTCTCCAGAAGAAATATGTGTGTTGTTGATGGTATTATTCTGGAGAGTACTGACGGTCTTTCCCTAAGACTAATAACCTTACATCAGGCCAGTTTTTTTAAAGTTTATTTGACAAAAGGCAAACAGGGCTGAACAGCTATAATCATATAGAAATCATAAGTAAAAATCTAGGACAAAACCCAAAATGGATCTTTATAAACATCCTAATGGCATTCAGAGTATTAATGCTATTATTTGTCTTTATTTAATTTTACACAAATACAGGAATGCTGCGAGCAATGTCAATCTGTTGTTTTAACCAAACATCCTCAAAGGAACTGTCTTATATGTGTTGTTACACACCATCTATTAATAAGAAATGTCTTCCTTTTCATTATTATTATAATTCTGTACTAATCCAACTCCTTGTACAAACCAACATGTGACAGCATTAAAAGGGGACAGTGTTACTCTCCAGTTGGGTCAGACGGAAATCGAAACCACCACTTGGGAAGATTGTGAAGATCAAGGAATAATTATTTCCATTTATTTCCGTTAATGGATGTTCACAGCACCCTTATATCATATTTCTTTATTTTGGTTAATGGATATCCACAGCACCCTTTATCTGATCAAACTTTTTATTTAAGTAGTATGCATATAGTGGAGTGGCACTAGCTAAATATTTTTCCATTTGTAGTGCCGCCAGACCATTATGGACCGTGGTGCTCCATTCCCAACGTATCAATAATGATAAAGAAAGTTGGAAGGGTCAGATACAGGTGTTTTAAGGCAGATTTTGTTGGAAAACCATAATACTCAAATTCAAAAAACTTAATCTCAAATAATAAAACACAATACATTACATTACAAGCAGAAATATTCACATACATTCATATTTGAAGATATTTGTAGATGTTTCTATGCCTGTAATTTCTGAGTAATAGGTTCATTAAATTCACTCAACCTGCCTTTTTTTCTCTTTTTTTGGGTGGGGTGGGGTGGGGGGTCTTAGATTTCTGTTCCTACAATCACCTGACATATAAATGTGGCCCTGTATGTAATTATATAATGAATATAATTATTTGTCTGCAGCTTATTTTATATATGTACACATTTTGGTATTCAATTTTATTAAAGACCCGGAGGCTCCTATTATGCTGCACTCTTTCTTTAATTCCCTCAGCAGCAAAGAAAACACAATTGAAAAACTGGTACAAACATCATAATGACATGTCCGCCTAGTAACATGACTATCCAATCAGTGACATCCTTATCCTATAGTAGGCGGAGCATCAATGACCATTTCCTCTTTCTTTGCTGCTCCCTCAGATAAGTAGACCTCTCACAGTTTTCTGACCAACTGCTGTTTTGCACAGGCATTTGGACCCTCCAGCTCAGCCGCACATGCGCGTCCCGTCATGGACGTCCCGGCGGCCATCTTGCAGTCTGGCGGTATGTTCCGTTTGGATTAAATTCCGACCACGCATTCAGCCGCACCACTCCTCGTTCGGCAGTTTGTCTCTACTACATACCAAGGTTTTTACTGGGGCCGGCAGAACAAGGCTGAACCGAGGCTCCTACGCTAAGCTACCTAACTTAATTTTCTTCACCTTTGGCAGTAGGGGGCAGACTCACACATTTTTCCCATGTCTGGGTTCTCATTACATCAGATGCCTGGATACTCAGGGCAGTCCAAGTGTATCTAATATATTTTGTATCACTCAAAGGTGCTATTCAAGAAATCCGGATCCATACCCCTGGTTTCGTGAGCAACCTATTTATTGTCCCCAAGAAGGGTGACGGAACCCACCCGGTTATCAATCTCAAACAACTAAATACCTATGTAACTTACCATCATTTCAAGATGGAAGGCATTCATTGCCTACGAGATCTGCTCCAACCATCAGACTGGATGGTCAAACTCGATCTAAGAGACGCTTACCTCATGGTGCCCATTGCAGAGGTTCATCAAGATTTCCTGCAATTCATGTGGCAAGGAAGGAAATGGCGGTTCTGCTGCCTTCTCTTCGGTCTCTCTTCTGCTCCTTGGTGCTTCACCAAGCTCATGAAGACGGTTATCGCTCTCCTACGCAGTCGGGGGATTCGTCTAATCATTTACTTAGACGACATCCTGCTGTTATTCCAATTGGTTTGCCTACTTCATACTCACTTCGGTTGGACCACAACCTTACTGCAGAATCTGGGCTTCATTATAAATTGGGAAAAGTCCATCCTAGTTCCCACTCAACGAATAGAGTTTCTAGGCCTCCTAATGGATTCGGCCATGCATACCTTACACTTACCAACCTCCAAAATCAAAAATATCAAAAAGAGATAAGGCACATACTTGCCTCTCCGCAGTTATCTCTCAAGCATCTGGCCCGTGTGATCGGGCTCCTAGCTGCCTCCATACAAGCCATATTTCCAGGCCCCCTTCACGTCAGAGCCCTCCAACGCCTACAGGTATAATACCTCAGGGGCGGCGCCTCATACAAGGATACTCTGAAACTAGATGCAGAGGCGAAGGAGAAACTCGACTGGTGGCTCCTACACATGGAGGCATGGAATGGCAGAGCCATTTTTGGCCCGGCTCCAGATGTAGTCCTAGAGTCGGACGCGAGCTCTTACGGATGGGGTGTGTGCGGAAATGTCTCCACAGGTGGGCGATGGTCAGAAGTGGAGTCCATGTTGCATATAAATTGCCTAGAACTCCTAGCAGGGTCCTTTGTGATTCGCAGCCTCTCCCCGACCCTGTCCCAGTGTTCAATCCTATTGAAGATGGACAACATCTTGGCTGTCTGTTACATCAACCATCTCGGAGGCACGAGATCCAAAGTCCTAGCGAATTTGGCTCGAGACTTTTTGCAGCTTTGTCTTCAACACAATAATGTTGTCAGGGCAGAATATTTGCCAGGGTTGTCCAACACTACGGCGGATTGGTATTCCCGCCAACTGCGAAATTCCAGCGATTGGCACCTTGATCCCCAAATCTTCCAGTGCATTTGGGATCTGTGGGGTCCTCTGGCCTCTCGCTTGAATACCAAACTTCCAAACTTCTTCAGCTGGAGGCCAGACCCTATGCCTTTGGCTATGAATGCATTTTCCCAGGACTGGTCCATCGCCAGGAATTACGCATTCCCTCCATTCGCCGTCATCCCTCGTTGCCTCCTCCATCTGCGGCGCCAATTGGGCTGCCTAGTGATAATAACCCCCCCGGGCCATCACAGCCCTGGTTTCCTCCTTTACTGGAGATGGCTATAAATCACCCACGGCTCCTCCCGGACTCCCAATCTCTTGTACGGGACCCTCCACCCCCTGACCTTCCAGGGTCTCCTCCGTCTCATGGCGTGACTAATTTCCGGGGACCCTGGTTGATCGAGGGAGGGAGTATCATAATCGACTCTCTGGCTTCTCAAGGGTGCATGGGCACCCGGCACAAGACTGTCTTACAAGTCTGATTGGCGCACATGGGATGGTTGGTGCATGGCATGGGGTGCAGATCCCCTATCAACTCCTGTGTCGACTGTCCTCTTATTTCTGACTTCCCTTAATGATAACGGGAAAGCTTATCGGACGGTAAACCTCTACCACTCAGCTATTTCAGCCAGCCACCCCGGGATTGACGGTGCCCCAATAGGACGACACCCACTCATCTGTCATCTTCTCCGCGGCATTCGCTTCGCAAGGCCACCCGTGCCTTGCTATTCCTCCCTATGGGACGTCTCTCTGTTATAAAATTTTCTGACTCTTTGACCAGACAATGAGTCTTTATCCTTAAAGCAGCTCTCGGCTAAACTGGTCATGCTATTGTGCCTGATCTCATGCAAAAGAGTATCAGATGTTAGAGCACTCACTGTCAATGCTTGCTCTTTGTCTCCAAAGGAGTCATTTTTGACATTTCACGGAGGACAAAATCGTCCTCCCTGTTGGTCCTATACCCAGTTTTTCCCATGAAGCCGCTCCTTTGCCCAGTAGCGTGTCTTCAGGCATACAAAGTACGTACCGCCCCCCCCTTAGGACTGGTTTGGTCTCCCAACTCTTCATTTACTTTCGTAAACTGCAGTATCCTCTCCTACCTTGGCTCGCTGGGTCAAAACATTGCTTTAGGGTGTAGTTTAATTAAGGGACCTTATTAGTTATCCTCAGATTAATAGTTTCTTATTACTACATTTAAGAGTTATTGTCACTGATTAGTCAGGCGCTTAGATCTCTATATTTGCTGACAGCCCATGTTTTCTAGACATTACCATATTTTCTTGTTTCTTTTAGCGTGATTTTGTTGCAAGGCCTCTCTAGATCACATGCCTTGTTCCAGCTCGTTTGGTTTATTCGGTTTTCCTGTTCCGAGTTTGAGTTTTTCTTTGGAATTTGCAAGAAAGAGGAAATGGTCATCAATGCTCCATATAGGATAAGGATGTCACTGATTGGATGTTACTAGGTGGACCTTGTCATTATAATGTTTATACCTGTTTTTCAATTGTTTTTTCTTTGCTGCTGAGGGAATTAAAGAAAGAGTGCAGCATAATACTTGCCTCTGTCTCTTTAATAAAATAATGAGTTTCGGTCATGATAATAGTAAAATCCTTGAATTATGTATATTATATTATTATCTATGTTTATTTTTCTGATAAAAAGACAACCTTGAAAGGCATGCATACCATGAGAAATGTATCATCTTAATGTTACTCTAAAAATACTAGTTTAAAAAAATGAGTTACAAAATATATATTTTTGTTCTAATAATCACCAGGTGTGGACAGAGATAGTGCATGCCTATATCTGTATGTACTGGTAGATATCAGTCTGCGTGGATAAGGGTGTATTTATACGTCAACCTGTAATCGAAAAACTAGATAAACATTTAGAGATCAGATGAATGGTGTTACTGTATGACGTTCCCATGTTAAGATCAAAGAAGAGACAAAAAAACCTATCTTTTTTTGTTATTATTATTATTACAAAGTTTACGATTTTCGCTGATAACAATTGACATTTTACTTGGACTTTTTTTTTCAGACCGAACACCAAACAAAGAACGATTTCCAAAGAAATACTCAACTATTACTGTTGTACGGCTTGCGTTATCTGTGTGCATCCTTATAATTTCATTAGGCTTCTTTATTCACCATGTGAAGACAGAGGTCCTAAAGTCTAAAAGGACAGTGGAAGAAGATTACATAAATGGATGAGGGCACTATATAAAAGTTGTTAAATAAATAAATAAATTCAGATTTTTTTTTTCAAAATTAATGTCTAAAACTGCAGAAATTTGCTGTGGCCACTAGATAATTGATAATTTCTTCTTTTTGGGAACCCTGAGTGTTATCAACACAATCAGTGCTTGATATATTTACACTGATACTACAATAGGGATATTTAGAGAACATCAAAGAATGAACAAGCACTTATTTGTTGAAACATTAAATAAATAACAACTGATTTTTAAAAGTTGCTAACAAATATGAAATGGCTAAAAAAAAAACATGCAAGTGGTGCACTGAAAATGTAAACTTTCCTTTCTTAGGATGTTAACTCCGCATATAAAAGGAAAAGAAAAACAGCAATAGTATAAATTAATACTTTAATTGTAAAAGTTTTAGTCATGGGACTAAAACACACTCACAAGAAGAAGAGCCTAAAATAGATCTGCTCTAATTGTATGGACATTCGTGTCCTCACACAAGCTACTCATGGTGGACTCCAGATATGGACCCAAAAGAAAGCAGAGAAGAAAGACACATCCAGTAGAGGTGCAAAAATAGGGTCTTGCTCACCTGATAAAAAGGAGAAAAATAAGATCATTTGCAGTGCAAAAGAAGCAAAAAAACAATTTCTAGGGATACAGATTCTGTATAACATGTACCAGTCCTAGATTTAAGATTCTGTATAACATGTACCAGTCCTAGAGGTAGCATGTTCTACATAACCTGCAAGAGGTGATTTTGCTTGTGTATGTGTGTAGAAAAGACAGTGTGTACGTAAGAGAGAGAGTGTGTGTGTGTGTACACATTGCAAGAGTTATGATAAGAGGCCATATTTGAGGTGTTTTTGTGGAGAACCACTACGATAAATATTTTTTAAACAGTTTCGTCATGGGCCTTTGAAAACTCTGTAAACCTACCGGCCTTGATGTGTGGATTTCCCTCTAGGCCAGAGTGTAGTTTCAGAACAGGAAGCGTTTGGGGATGCTCTTGTATCTAGCACAGTCTGTGTTATGTGATAGTATGGAGTCTGCCTGGAAATACAACACAGACAAATATCACTAATTCCCAGACAGCTGCCAGACAATAGGAGGAAATCTCAGCCTCGTCCAATGGAGAGAAAGAGTAGTAAGAGCAGAGTAGAGTGACAGGCGGTTTAAACAGTGGGCCTACGGATGATGATAATTAAAATTCAGCAACTGTAGACAAGCTTAATATTGTAGCCTTTCTGCTATATTAGCATGTGGAAGCTGGCCACGTTTCATGGTTCTTTAAATTAGAAGGTTTAAGACTGCGTTCTTACATTCCACATCCATACCTGTGTAGCGCTGTGACTGCAGGTTACTAAATGCTAGATGTCTTTTCCTGGCTACGGCCTCCACCTCGTGACACCTCTCTATATTGCACTTTATTATGGGGTGAACAGACAAAAAAATAAGAGATAAGAAAATAGGATTTAGAGAATTCTCACCCTATTAGTCTTATAAAACAGATATTTTTCAGCTAGTTTATTCAATATGCTCCTGTTACAATATGCATCCGATGTAACACTAAGCAGGAAATACAGATTGTGTGTGATATCGGCCACAGAGGTTTCAGCACAATGGTAGCACTTCTATTATCCTTCGCTGAAGACTTGTTTCTATAATCTGTTAGTTATTTATCTTTTAGTAACTAGGTTATCTGTAATACCCGACTCCGAAATAGTTTGACAGAAAAGCAGAGGGCAGATGGTGATGGTGTTTAGAATGCCACTTTATATGCGTTCAGGTAGAACCTGTATTAGAATATTGTCAAATTTGAGGATATTGACTCCAAATAAAGGTAGGCAGAGTGAATATCCAGGCTCCAACATTAAAAATAAAATAAAGGAAATACATTTTGCTAACTATAGAGTTTTAAAAATAAAGAAACTGGAAAGGGAAGTGAAACTTGTGAAACTGAGATTGTAGGTTAGAAGATAGTGACAAGAGAAATGAAACAAGAGGAAGTAAGGAAGAAAAATCTAATTAAAATGAAAAGTAAAAGGGATTTGCTGTGAGGGCAATATTATTTTTGTAAATCAGCAGAGTAGGAGAGCAATCACTCCGTCCCATTGTTCTACCATGATACCTCAATCATGACGAAGTCAAAACAGTGAAGCTTCCACATAAACTCGGTGGCATTAAGAGACCAGGGTTTGTGTCCTAGAAGAACCCATTTTTCTTTATCCCACTATTTTTCTGCCATCTCTCTTTATCTATCATTCTTCTTTCACCAAGTTCTATTTTCTCTTTCATACACAAGTCGTATTTGCCTATTTTTACACCAGCTCTCCTTTTTGTTCTCTTACAGCTTGATTTACTAGAGTACATTTTTTTTTATTTTTTACTTGTCCAGTAAGGGAGGCTAGCAGATGCCTTGTCTCAGTTTTATTACAATCAGACAAAAAAAATAACCCTCTTACCTATTGGGTCAGAAGATGCATTGACACCTGGATCATATTTTATACCCCATGCCAGAGAATAACATAAAAACAGAGAATGTGACAGGAGATAAGAACCATTGTTGCCCAGTTTTCTAATACAGTCATTAGTCCCTAGCATTATGCCTATTCTATGCATGCTTAAACCCAAACTCCCAAACTTTTTTTTTTTTTTTTTAGATACTTAGATTTAGAAATTATGAGCTGGTCAGATTTTATTCTTGTGTGTCATCATTGTGTCAATTCTTCGGTGATAAAATAGGTGATTCAAATACAAATACGCTGACGTAGAAAATCTCAATTTTCTCACCAAACCGACTTTGGTGGCCATTAATATATGCACAATTAAAAAATGTATTTCTTCTTTCAATTTTGGGGAAATCCAAATGGAACAAAAAGAGTTGGGGGGTCAGTTCAATATGGGACTGTGTTAAACTTGTAAGTTCATTTTCTAACTTGACCTTCGAAGGTAATAGGAAGGTACATTCCCACCATGTATGCCGTATAGTTCCAGTTTCCCTCTCGCATCTCCAACAAAGATCACTAATGTTGAGTTGAAACTTACTTAACCTGTCTGGTGTCAGATACCATCTGTGTTATAGTTCGAGATAATTTTCAAACAGTGAAATACTAATGTGACGAAAGCAACTTAGAGGGGCCTTCTTGCCTGCCTCTAACCCTGTGACTATTGCCCCTGGGATATATTGTGTTCAGGGACACTGTTTGTGCCCTCTTCGGCATTTGAAGTTAGCACTTCGAATTTCCGAAGTGGTTCGAAGTGGCACTTCGAACTGTCGAACAGTCAGACCACCCGCGAGTGGAGTTTGCTGCTCGTTAATCTCCCAGAAGCTGTGGTTAACCGCAGCTTAATTGACGAATAGCTGGGTGGTCACCGTTCGTATAGTCGAACACGTGGCGGCGGCCATTTGTCTAGTCGAACGCGTCAAGCGGTGTTTTGTCGTAGAGTGCATGGAAGTAAAATCGGACACTTGACGGCACGAACACCACTGGGACTTCCACCTCCACTTAGGTTTGACTAGAATTACATGAATTGAACGTTACTTTGACTGTTGAAATAGACCATCCGCACAGCCTAATTCTCTGGAACTATTTTAGGCATGAAGGCATGCATGCGGTCGGTCAAAAAGAGACTTCCATGGAGTTCCTGGACCCCTGTACTGATCTGGGTAATTTTTGAATATGTTGTTAACCCAGATCAGGGCTATCAGGGGATTATGGGGATATGTTGTGTTTTGGGGTACTTATAAGACTTTGTAAAAATGTGTGGTTTTTCTGACTTGAGATAATTTAGGTTAATGCATTATCTGCCTCAATTATCTCCCAGGCAGAGGGGAGGGATTGTGTATACTGTATGGGGGTGTCTCACTGTATAACTCTGTTTTAATTGGTTTGTTAACTTTGTGTCCCTGTGCCCAGCAAAGTCCACGTGGGTTTCACCCTTGTTGTGAAACTTTCATAAAAGGCCAGTGTGCCTCTATTAAAACGGAATTCCTCTTCACCCTGAACTTGAGTTTTGTCTCTCGTGTGGAGGGGACAGCTATATAACTACAAGGAATTGCTATAATTATTATAATCCCCTGGATTCTCTGAGCTCTTGTAAGAGCTATTCCTTTTTGACTCTCTGAAGGAAGAGAGGTTCACCCACTGGAACCTGGAGCCTTGTCGTAGGTCCAGGGTGGGTAGGAGACGGCGAGACCCCAACCAAGCTACGGCGGTTGTGGTGTCTGCAGTGCTTATGGTGTCAGGAGGAGTGCTCGTATTCCTTGGTGAGCACTAGGAGCATCCGTCGGTGGCATCCAACCGGGTTACAGGACTCTCCGTCACAAATATGAATATTTTTTTTTTGTCAG
The DNA here is from genome assembly GCA_933207985.1 of Pelobates cultripes. Lineage (NCBI taxonomy): Eukaryota > Metazoa > Chordata > Amphibia > Anura > Pelobatidae > Pelobates > Pelobates cultripes. Next base: position 15,960,706 of record OW240924.1, read on the forward strand.
ATTTAAAGCGGTAACCCATTCACTGGATACAAATTCTGTGCTCAGCTCCCTTTCCCATTTTATAATACCTCAAAGCTTTGTACCCATTTTGCTCGTATACAATAATTAATAATAAACTCCCAAATCTACCACTTCAGCTGGAAGACTATTACACATGTCCATTTCCCTCTCAGTAAAGTAATACTTCCTGAAATAATTTTTGAACCTTTGCCTTGGAGTTCTAAAGACTATGTCCTCTTGTTATAGTAATTTTTCTTTTTTTAAATATAGTCTCCTCCTTACTGTGTTGATTCCCTTTATGTATTTAAATGTTTTTATCATATCCCCTCTGTCTCGTCTTTCCTCCAAGTTATAAACGTTGCCCCTTAACATAACCACCTACAGGAAATGCTCAGTCTACTGACTCGTATTGTGTACTATGAAGGAGTTAACCCCATAAGTAGATAGCCCCAAGTTCATTGCCACCTCTATATAATTAACCCAACCACCTCCACACTAGTAGTTGTGCCTCTTGCTCTTCATCTTCTTTAACCTCTGTCTCCTATTATTTTTTTTAATCATGGTCCAGCCTCTACTGATGATATCCCAAAAAGGTTTCCCACATGCATGTATGGACAGAAACATCAACAGCATGCATGCATTATCATGTGTTAGCCAACATATTTTAGAGCTTATAGTTTAATTAATTTAGGAAAAATAGGCACTTTTCCTTCTCATAGGGATAGGTGTGACCTGGAAAATATCTGCTGTATTATGCAATGCATTGCTTAACCCCTTAAGACCGGAGGGCGTACAATTACACCCTATTTTAGGCGACTCTAAACACCACTGGGCGTAATTGTACGCCCTCCGGTCTTTCATTACTTACCCGGTCGCGGGCGATTGCGGTGGGGGGGACTCCCAGGGAGCCCCCCCGCGGCAGATCCTCCTCCTCCGGTGCCCCCCGGCCATGTGAGAGTGAGGTCCTTGCGAGGACCTCACAATCACATGTCCGGGTAGGCTGCCTCCTGCATTGCCAGCAGGGGGGCTGCCTGTAATGACAGGTAGTCCCCCCTGCTGGCTGGAAATAAAATGAAAATAAAATTTATAAGTGTAAAAAAAAATATATATATACTTAGATCCTATATATATATACTCTATATATATAGGATCTAACTATATATATACACATATACATACACACTCATACACTGTCTAGGTGTATTTTACTATTAATATATATATAATTATATAAATATATATATATATATTAATATCAAATTACACGTAGACTGATACTGATTAAATATATATATATAATTATTGTTATATATTTATATATAATATAAAAAAAATTAATATGTAAATACGTTAAAATATAAAATTAAAAAAATAATTAAAAAAATAATTAAAAAATATATAGATGTGTGTTATTTCGTTCTAACTGTATTGTGATATTAATATATATATATATTTATATCAAAATACACGTAGAACAAAATAATATATATATCTACATACATAAATATATACGTATATATCACTATATATATACCTATATATAAATAAAAATATTTTAAAAAAATTATATATATATATACACATATAGATTCACATACATATATATATACATATATTAATTCTACATATATGTTTATATAATATTTTTACATAATTAGGTATCTTAATTAATTACAATTAGCGGGACCTGCCTGACAACCCATGCCGAAAGTAAAGGGAATTTAATTTGCTAGCACTATATTTAACCCTATAACTTTCCAAGGCACCATAAAAACCTGTACATGGGGGGTACTGTTCTACTCGGGAGACTTCGCTGAACACAAATATTAGTGTTTCAAAACAGTAAAGTGTATTACAATGATGATATCGCCAGTAAAAGTGAAGTTTTTTGCCTTTTTCATGCACAAACCGCACTTACACGGACGATATTATTGCTGTGATACTTTTTACTGTTTTGAAACACAAATATTTGTGTTCAGCGAAGTCTCCCGAGTACAACAGTACCCCTCATGTACAGGTTTTATGGTGTTCTAAAAAGTTACAGCATCAAATATAAGGCTTGAGTTTCATTTTTTTCACATTAAAATTCGCTAGATTGGTTACTGTGCCTTTGAGACCCTATGGTAGCCCAAGAATGAAAATTACCCCTATGATGGCATACCATTTGCAATAGTAGACAACCCAAGGTATTGCAAACGGGGTATGTCCAGTCTTTTTTAGTAGCCACTTAGTCACAAACACTGGCCAAAATTGGCGTTTTTGCATTTTTCACACAAACAAATACTAACGCTAACTTTGGCCAGTGTTTGTGACCAAATGGCTACTAAAAAAGACTGGACATACCCCATTTGCAATACCTTGGGTTGTCTACTATTGCAAATGGTATGCCATTATGGGTGTAAATTTCATTCCTGGGCTACTATAAAGTCCCAAAGGCAACGTAACCAATCTGGCGAATTTCAATTTCAAATGTAACGTGCTATATTTGACCCTGTAACTTCCCAAAACACCATAAAACCTGTACATAGGGGGTACTGTTTAACACGTGAGACTTTGCTGAATACAAATATGTGTATTTTACTGCAGTAAAAGCAAACAGTATTATGACATTGACAGTTAAAATGTCATGTAGAACTAAATTTTTTTTTAAAAAATCTGATTTTCTCCCATTTTTTCATATTAAATTATGTTTCATAGCTAAATATTTGATATTAAATGAAAGCCCTGTTTCCCCTAAATAAAATGATATATAATAAGGGTGGGTGCATTTAATATGAAAGAGGTGAATTACGGTTGGACAGACATGTAGCGCAAATGCCAGGTTTTGTTTACATTTGTTTCGTTCACAACGTGTACATTTGGCTCCGTCCTTAAGGGGTTAACATGAAAAAGTAAATAAAAAATGAACATATTGGCTGATGAAATAGTGGTTTCACAAATAGCTGTGTCCAAAACAGTGAAATATGAATGTGTTTGATAATGTGCTTGTGGCAGAACTGTTCAAATAGATTACCCTGTCTTCTTTGATTGACATGATATTACTTATTATTACTTAATTCTGTAGAATATTTTGCACTTTAGAAGGCACACGTGTCAAGATAGCTTTGAGATACATTACCCTGCCCACTTTGACCCTACAGTCAGTGACATTGCATGGTGACAAAAAAACAAGGGGTAAATTGTATGGGTTCTCTCAAACCAGCCCGATGTCTCACTCTAAGTCTATAAAGTATAAAATTATGACACCAAATCTTCCCCTGAATTTAGAGTTTTATAGAAACCTATATTTACAAACTATAATGTGAATATAATTCCTCACAATAGCACATATATATGCAAAACAGGTATTGTGTCAAGCACACGTGATGATTGCTTGAGCTAGAACACTTGAAATAACGGGCTAAGGACTTGTTGAGTGTCATGATTGACTGCATGTTAGAAATATTGCTAAGTCAAAAGAATGGTCCACAATTTAAGAAAAGAGATCATCGCCCTTCACAAACAAGGAACAGGATACAAAAAGATAGTGGAAGCACTGAACATTCTTATAGAAACCGTTGAAAGCATGTTTCGCAAGTTCAAAGTTGAAGGAACAGTTTTTACTCTTCCTGGATGGGGCAGCAAAATTAATGGCTGCAACCAGATTCTGAGAAGGCAGGTGGTGAAACATCTTTGAGTGACTGCAAAAGACCTGAAGCAAGACTTGGTGGAAACAGAGCACAGTATGAAGTTTACTTACATGCCAGAACTCCAAGACGTACACCACCACAACAGACCCAAAAGCACAAGAAAAGTCATCTGCAATATGCTCAAAATCATATTAATAAGCCACAGACGTTTTGGGATTCTGTTCTGTGGAGCGATGAAACAAAACTAGAACGTTTCAGACCAATGGATCAGTGGTATGTCTGGAGGAAGAAGATTGAAGCATATGTTGAAAAGAACACTCTGTCTACAGTTAAGCATGGTGGTGGCTCGGTGATGTTCTAGGGCTGCTTAGCATCCTTTGGCACTGGAAACCTGCAGTGGATGGAAGGCAATATGGATTCATTGCACTATCACAAAATCCTAGGAGAAAATTTCATGCAATCTGTGAGTAAGCTGAAGCTTTGGCATCATTGGACCTTCCAATCAGCCAATGATCCCAAGCATACCTGAAATTTCACAAGGTTTGGTTGCAGAATAAGGCCTGGAAAATTCTACAGTGGACACCACAGCCACCTGACTTGAACCCCATAGAAAATCTCTGGTGGGATTTGAAGAAGGTGGTTGCAGCAAGAATATTACTGAACTGGAGGCCATTGCTCTAGAGCAATGTGCTTTGATTCCTCAGGAACGCTGCCAGAAGCTGGTGTCTGGCTATGGATCTCGTTTGAAGCATGTCATAACAGCAAAAGGGTTCTTTACTAAAGATGCCTGCCATGAAGGGATTCAATCATTTTGAGACTGGAGAAGTCATTATGAGTTGCATTTTCAGTTGAATTTGGGGAAACCACTTGACGCATTGGTTGTGTTCAGCTATTTCATTTGATTATGTTTCATTTGTTAATTGCAAACAGTGGAAAGTCTGTAAATTTTGACAATAAACCTGATTATTAATGGAGGTTGAATCATTTTGATTACAACTGTATGGAAAAAATTAGAACATCTCATCCTGGCTACTAGTATATGACAGGATCAGCCATGTATATGCACCTTGGGCCCGACAGTGTTTGACAAATGACACTTAGTCTCTATGGTCTTCCCTGCACAGAAACAGGAAAGACCATAGAGACTAACTGTCTGTTTTCAAACACTGTCTGACGCAAGATGCAGATCATTTTTATACATATAATTCACTTTGAAAAAAATCAATTTAATTTGAAAACTTGATGAAAGGGTTATTAGAATTTAAAAAATAGTTTTGAGATGACCTTTGTCCTTTAAGTGATCTTTCATTTGCCTGGAAGATAAAAGTGGAAGTTTTCAGTATATTTTGACATGTGATTGACAAATTGGGTTTTTATCTTTGTTGTACAGTGTTGTTTAAATGCCTTTTCTTATTAAAGGACCACCCTCAGGGTCCCCCTCCCACCCGGCTCTGGAAAGGGGTTTAAACTTACCTTTTTCCAGTGCTGGGCGGAGAGCTCTCCTCCTTCTCTCCTCCTCCGATCCTCCCCGCCGGCTGAATGCGCACGCGCGGCAAGAGCTGCGCGCGCATTCAGCCCGTCGCATAGGAAAGCATTTACAATGCTTTCCTATGGACGCTAGCGTGCTCTCACTGTGAAAATCACAGTGAGAAGCACGCAAGCGCCTCTAGTGGCTGTCAATGAGACAGCCACTAGAGGATTAGGGGGAAGGCTTAACCCATTCATAATTATAGCAGTTTCTCTGAAACTGCTATGTTTATTAAAAAATGGGTTAACCCTAGCTGGACCAGGCACCCAGACCACTTCATTAAGCTGAAGTGGTCTGGGTGCCTAGAGTGGTCCTTTAAAGCTTTTATTATAATGCTTATATTTTAGTTTACATTCTTTGCAGATAATCTAAGACACTATGCAAAGTTTTCACCACCTATTTTGAGTTGTGATTATGAACTGCATACTCTTATTCTGGGTCACAGAATGACCAGTGATGTCTAATCTTGTTTGACAGGGAATCAAATTATGGATTTAATAATTTTGGATAAGCATTTTAAATGATTTAATATTTTTGGATTAACTTTTGAAATGATTTAAAAAAAAAATTTTTTATATTTTGATAGTTTTTATATTTGACATATTTTTATATATATATATGTTTTTGTTATTATAAAATATTAAAAGTTTAGCCAAAAATATTAAATTATTTAAATGTGATTTAAACATTTGTTAAATTGAGCACTATGCCAATGACATTAGCTTATTGACTCAGTCCTGAATTCTGAAAACTCGCTCAGTGACCCATTCTAGAATTGTTCAACATTATGCTTTCCTTTGGTTATTCACTGTGTCAAACAATTTTGATGGAAGTACTGCTGCAGTAACCAGTTACCTATACCTGATGAACATGGCATACCTGTTCCATCTATTAGGAACCCACTAAAAGTTCATGTGCACCCACTTAGAGTCCAAATCTGGCGTTTAAGAACCAATGACCTTAACTATATATTTTCTCTAAAAGATTCCTCATTTAGTAGTACTGCATTATTTTGCCAATGACTGTGTGCCCACTAATAACGATATAGACTGGCTAACACAGCACCTCCTACTGGATGCAATCGAGGGGTAAGATATGTGATACCCAATGTTCTGGTCCTCCTAGTCTAAACCTTTGCAGCCTCAGCTTAGAACTGGTGATCTCCACCTTCAGGATTCTCCAAGTCCCAGGTCAACAACAAACCATACACAGAATAGGGTGGGTGCACTAAATGCAGCAAACATTCAGACCGGTCCAAGAATAATTTTACATTAAATGTATTTTATCCTTAACAGCTGAAAATACAGGATGCAGATGTAGGTTATGTTTTGTACCACACAGGTATTTAACCATTGATGTAATGACAGACAAGCACATCTTAAATACTATATCAGGAACAAATTATAATTGTGGTTATGAATACAACTAAACATACTGTAGCGGAGCGCTAGTTTCACATAGACTTTCTCCGTGGGTAATCCAAGAATTGCTCAGGACCAAGTAGTTAACACAGGAAGCGCAGTATAAGAAGTAAATAAAACAATCCACGAACATCCCATCACCTTTCCCAATAACTGGACGACACACAGTATCAGGAGAAGAACTGATGTTTAATGCCACATACCCTGCTTTAATGCAACTCTCCCATGCAAGGGAGACACCCACAAAAAATCATACATTAGCCAATCACATATTGGTTACAGCCCATACATCCCCTCCTCTCAGCCTATGAGATAACCCAATTAACAGAACAGTTTACACACACATTTTCCCCCATTTTTCAGATGCACCCCAAAGCCATGACATACACCCCTAAATAATATATCCCCTGATAGCCCTGATCTGGGTGAGCAACATACTCAAAAATCACCCAGATCGGATCAGGGGTTCGGGAATTTCATGGAGGTGTTTGTTTTACCGACCGCACACGAGGCAATAGCTGAAAGCAGTTCCATGTATTTTGGCCTTGCGGTCGGTCTCTGTTCACGAGGTAAAAGACACGAAAATAGTCAAGATAATGGGCTTTGCCTCGATTCGTATGAATCCCCTTGTTCGTGGGTATCTGTTTACCAAACGCTGGGCCGTTCGTGTGTTTCGAGGTATGGAGGTCTCTGCGGTGTTCGTGTGGTCGAGTGTCCGATTTGGGTTCCAGACACTCGACGACCAAACACCACTGGGTGCTCGTATGGCAAGATGGCCGCCTCCACAAGTTCACATGTCGAACGGCGCCCACCAGGGAATATACTGTACATTCATATGCTTTTCAATCAGGGTGGTGTGAAGAATGATGGGGAGGTAAATTAGAGCCACGCTTCTCTCCGGGGTGGTCTGGTTGTTCGGAAGTTTGTATGTCGAACGGAGATATTCAACCTGGTATCCATTGCGTTCCTACCGAGCAACCAGACAAATGCTTAAGCCATTCACTGCTTACAAGTAACAAACCATAGAAATACTGTTGCAACAAGAAATGTTATGGACAGCCAAACGCAATCCGCTACACATACTTATTCCCTTAAGGACCAGGGCTTTCTTGAGATGTGACACATTTGTGACCAAGTCCTACTTGGCCTTTTGCCATACGTTTATTCTACCACAATCTTCCCATACCATGCTCCCATACATATTATATAGCATTTTATATAAGCAGTAATAAGGAGTAAAAGGGCATTCTTTTGACACCTTATATGCATACATTACGCAATATTAAATAGGAATAAAATATAAATAAAATATAAAATAAAATTGAAGAAAAAATATTAAGAAAACACGTTTTTTTTTTCTCCATTTTACATTTAAAGGGGAACTATAGTGCTAGGAACACAAGATTGTATTTCTAACACTATAGTATCTTATAGTGCTCCCCTTACTTCTGTGCTCTCCCCACCCCCCCACAGCGCAGAACCCTTTTGTCACTTACATGAATCCCTTGTTGTCCCTTGTTGCTAAGTCAGGCACCTCCTCCGCTCTTCCTCCCCCAACGTCAGCCGACGTCAGGGACCTAATGCGCCTCTAGTGTTGTCTGGTAGAAGAGAAGTTAACCCTGGAAGGTAATTATTGCATTATCAATAACTGCAATAATTACTACTGCAGGGTTAAGGGTCTGTGACAGTGCAACCAGACCACTTCAATGTGCTGAACTGGTCTGGGTGCCTATAGTGTCCCTTTAATAATTTCTACCCACTAAGTGCAAATAAAGAAATATAACTCAAAATAGATTTACTGATTAGTTCTGATTGTTTAAATGCCCAATATGTCTAGGATTTCAATTAATTTGTTGAAGTTATTAAACAAATACTGCAAGGACTTCATTACGGTTTTAAATCTAAAATTTTGCACTCTGAGATTAAAACATTTATAGTAGTCACAGAATCCAAAACCGCATAAATTCACAGACCACATGTGTCCCACTATTCCAAACACCCTATATTCCTATTCTGATACTGTTCTCGAGTACGATGCCCCACATGTATACCTTTTCCTGTAGTCCTGCCTCTAATCCTACCTCCATACCTAATCCAATCCTTAATGCACTTTCTAATCCAACCTCTAACCCTATCCATAATCCAACCTATAATCCTACCTGTAATCCCAGTCCTAATTTTACTCTCTAATCCCACACCCCAATCCCACCTCTCAAGGGATTCCACCTGCTGAAGTCAGTAGTGGCATCAGCAGAGGGATTTCCAGCTCACACATTACAGGGGGCTTTGTGAGCACTCTGTATTGTGTGATTGCTGCATGAAAGGCAGAGCTTCCTCAGCTCCAGTTTACAGAGATCAGTTCTGGGCAGCTGGCAAAGCCCAGCACCAATCCTGGAGCAGACCCTAGGAGACTTTCTGACACTGGAGGTGGGCAATGCCAGACTGAGGGGAACGCTATCATTTTTAAATTAACTGCAGCTGAGCGCAATCATCTAGCCACAGTTGTTAAATTAATTTAGAGGGTTATGAGCAGTGCATAGCTCTTCTGTCCTCAAAAGATACCTGGGTGTCCCTATTTTATTTAACTCTGCAGGTTGGTGGCAGTGTAAGAAATACTGTGGCTAAGCAAGATCGCCCAGCCATGGTTTTTAAAGGGCTATATGCTGCACTTCCTTGGAGCTGGTGTTTCTTGGTATCAGCAGTGATTAAACCCCTGTTGATACATTTACTCCATGATGGTCTCTGCCATCAATGGGCGGTAAACCTCTGTGCTGCATGACGGCATAAACTGTCATGTGGTCCTTAAGTTGTTAAAACACATACAGCAATTAACAATATAACAATATTATATTCTGAAATATGAATCCTCCTTTTTAACACAGCCAGTTCATCTCTACAGTGCTTTAAAAAAAATACTTCCAATTTAGTGGTAACGTGTTTGCGATCATCCCTAGTAACGGTTAACCCCTTAAGGACACATGACGGAAATATTCCGTCATGATTCCCTTTTATTCCGGAAGTTCTGTAATTAAGGGGTTAAAACAGTTTAATAAACCCCTAAAGAACCAGACACCCTGGTTTTACTAAATGGTGTAAAGATCTGTACTGACAATTAAATTTCTACACTCAGTAATCAGTTTAAAGATCTGTAATATTCACTATCACTTCTCTGAGGCTGACGTCTTTATCTCAATGAAGTGTTTGGATACATTGTAAAACATTGCCTTTCAGCAGGATTGAAATGCCTCTAGTGGCTGTCACTTTGAGTACCATAGTTAATCCACACATCACAAAGCAAACAGTTCATGCAATTTTTCAACAAATATTGCAATAATAGGGGTGGGGTCTGATAGATGTCACTACTCCGTTGGCCAGGCATATATTCCTGTAGCTTCTGACGGCTTGGGATAAAGACAAGCTTTTCACATGGTTTTCATCACATTCAATACTTCTTTACTACCTGTTCCCGAAGCACAGCACACTACTTACTACTGTTAGTTCCCGTATTGTTTTCCTTCTTGTCGTTACATATATCAAGCTCTGCACATACTCTTTTGCGATAATTGCTAGGGGAAGGCTTTGGGGGCTAATGCCCCAGATAAGAGGGTTCTTTAGCGCGGGATCTTTTAAGCTAGTGGATGGTCAAAAATATATTTGTGTATTTTTTTTTTTTACTTTTTTCATCACGCCGCTGATTCTCGAGGCAGCAGTCTGATTTAAAAAAGATCACAAACATTGTGTCCCTCCTAACTCCTGAGGGGAAAGGGATAGTCTGGCAGCCAGGAGTTGGGTGCATTGTAGAGTGGCTTTGCAGTACCTATACTTTATTGTTTAGTGTTGTTAAACAGGATCACATTCAATACATGACAATATACCATGCTCTTGTTAATGGCTATTATCTTCATTCACAGCCACGTTCAGAGCAGGACAAAAACAAGTGGAGAAATAAATATTGAGACCATGGGTGAATGTGGGGTCCTGCTGTATTACCTATTGGGAAAGATTCCAACAATTCAACTTTTGTAAATTTTAAATGTCTACATTGTTAAATTGCAAGCAATACGTTCAATTCACCCTCACAGATATCTACAGCTCCATTCAAAAAAACATGAATGGAGCTATTGATAAGCTAATAGGTCCAGAGATGCAGCTACTACCAACAATTCTATTTATATTTTCTGCTGGATGTAATTTCTGCTGAGTACTGAATTACATTTCCTGTTAACCATACTGAATAGGGCTTTATAGAATACGCTGAGCACTCCGTATGAAAGTATTTAGATGATTTGGCTTGGCTGCTTCCAAATCAGGAAGTAGTTCATTAGAGGAAACTGCAAAGCCTAAACATTTGCAGTAAAAGCAGAAAATGTTGAATTATCTTTTTATTGTGATGCCTATTTTTAATTCACCATTTATAAAATGTATTAAACAAATGGGGTCAATTATAACGTGACATGTCCCTTGTAGTGCTTCTATTTCATTCTATAATGAACCGGAGCAGACCAGTCTGGAGTATAATCACAAGGCAGTTGAGTTAATAGATGGTCTTCAATACAGGGATACCAGAACCCGTGCCTTGCAGCCTTTATAAACTGCATATGCTCTGACAACTTAGCCTAGATTTTACAACCACCAAAAGCCCACCAGCTATCTAGTGTTGCAGGAGTGGGGACATAGAAGTGATGTAGGGTATCATTACAGTGAAAACATTTATAGGAACACTCCATATATATTTGGCTAATTTGCAGTGATACAGAACATAAGAAAAAGTCCCATCTTCTCCTCACCTTCCTGTACCAAGTCTTCCTGGAATAGTTCCTGCAGATTCAGCTCGAGAAATCCTTGTAAAATATCTTGTACTGAGCAACAAAAACATCCCGCTAGCTCTGTACTGATTTAATTCACTCTCAGGAATTCCCCCTTCCCTCCACCCCCTGCCCACTGTGTTTCTTGTCTTTACAAGCATATTTGACAGAACAGGATCCAACAAGAGAAGCACCATTGAGTTGTCACACCCTTCATCTATTATCTACACTTCTTATTGTAGACCAGAAGGGAAACTCTGTGCTCTCAGATTTACTACTAAGTTTTAGGGAAATCCTTAACTTTCTTTGCAAATTCCACAATTTTCTAAGCATAGAGAAAAAGTGTAATCATCAGCTGTTGTGAAATGGTGTCTTGGTGCACTCAGTTTTAATGATTTGAGAGAATGGTCTAGCAAGACCGTGTGTGCAAGCCAACCATCTTTCCCTACCGGTTGGGACTTTAGCTGTATGATGACCATAATACCAAACTCTGTTAATAGAATTGGTGCTGAATGATCATAGGTGATTAACATAATGAATTATATAGACAGATCCAGGATCAGCGTGATCAGTCCAGGAAAAGCAAAGAATACGCCCATACTTTCTTCAGAGCTTTTTTACACAGAAAACTTCATATGCTCCTGTTATTATTATTCTTATTATTATTTATAAAGTGCTAACAAATTCCGTAGTGCTGTACAATGGGTGGACTAACAGACACGTATTTGTAACCAGATGAGTTGGACGCACAGGAACAGAGGGATTGAGGGCCCTGCTCAATGAGCTTACATGCCAGAGGGAGTGGGGTAAAATGACACAAAATGTAAGGGTAGGGTAGAAAGGTAGGTTGCTAGGATAGTATTCACTGACGGCTTAGTGTTTTGTTTTGATGACAGTTGCAGGAGAGGAATCACGGTGCGGGAGGGAAAGTTCACAGTTTAAGTGATATGTTTTCCTAAAGAAGTATGTTTTCAAAGATTTTTTGAAGGAGTGAAGATTGCGTGAAAGTCTAACAGAGAGGGGAGGGACATCCATAGGAATGGTGCAGCCCTATAAAAAGTATTTAAGGCGAGCATCAGAGGTAGGAGTACGAACAGAGGTTAGACGTAGGTTGGAGCAGAATTATTGAGAGATTTGTAAGCAAGTGCCAGGATCTTAGAAGTGGATTTTAGTAGTCAAGGCGAGAAAGGACAGCAGCACGGACAAGCACCTTTGCCGTATCAGGCGTTAAATGGGGTCAGATGTGCGCAATGTTTTTGAGATGGAAGTGTCAGGATTTGGCAACTGATTGCACATGAGGGGTGAAGGAGAGGTCGGATTTAAAGAGAACACCTAGACAGCGAGCCTAAGAGGTTATATAACTAATACATTGCTAAATTAAAATGTACATTTAATCTGGTTTCGGTTTTGGTTTTCTGCTTATTACTGTTTTTGTGGTGTGGATTTTTTTTTTTTTTAGCTATTTGTAGATTATACATTAAATTTGTATCAATTTGCTTTGGAAGTTTGTTTGATTTATTGGCAGTTTATCACTGTTTCCTCATCATCTTTTTTGTAAAACATTCATTCACATACTGTTATAATGTTGACATTATGATGGGATTTTGGGGAATTTTCCTTCCTCAAACTGCCTTACCTTACCATAGAAATAGAAATATACACATGCATGGTATTCATATTCATTATTTGTCACAACTTCTATATGTCATTTGTCCTTCATACGTTATTATTTCAGATACTATGTGAATTACTTTGCATTGAAATAAAGTAGTGTAACATTTTTTTCCAGGCTTACAGTGGTAAGAGTAATTTGTAAGGCCTGCTAATCAGTGTGTGAATTTTTATGAAACATCAGACATGACACTAAAGTTAGCAACCGAACGTAAGCCAGAAGTGTTTCCTTGTAGATACACATTGAAAAAAGAATACAATCAGAGGCTATAATAAATGTATTATCAAGAAGAAGAACATGAAATAGTACATGGGTTGTTACGTTAGTTATAAGCAAATACATGTAAAATAGCATTATTCAATTGTCAAAACAAAAAAACAGAAGCTTGTGGTTTCTTTTCTGCTCTTGGACAGATGGTTTATTCTTTTTCTGCAGTGAACCAGTCAGCATGTCGCTCTTGTTCTTAATGATCTTATTCTGTGAGTACCAAAACTTTACTTTCTTTAACCTAGGACATTACCCCAGAACCTTTAACATCAGAATATTGTTTAAAATGAAAACATATTGTGATGCATACTCAATAGTCCTTGCAATTTAAAAAAGAACACAGACAGAGATAGAGGGAGAGAGATAGACAGACAGAGACAGACAGAGGGATGAAGAGAGAGAGAGTAAAATGTGAAGTAATTTAGTTTATAATATATTAGTGTTATATGTGTTAATGAGTATTTAACATGCTATACACATGGCTGTAATATGTCCTGTGTCTAGATCTCATATTGTAAAATATCTACAGTCTGTATAGTGGACATCACAACTTTACATACACGTCTGCATTGGTTTTATCACTTCTTAGTAAATCTGTCAAATGATGATCCATCTAATGATACATCTCAAACACTGCTTACTACCTGGGAAGACATATGTTGGTGAATTTGGATTTTAATTTTGTTTAAAGATCCGACATGTAATTCTAATGCATCTTCCTCTTTCCATAAACGCTCATGAAATTAAAGCAATATAAGATTTCACTCTTTTCATTAATATTCATAGCACTATCTCATGCAGTACCATAGGTAGGATTTAAAGAGTATTTCATTGAATTTACTGTTTTATTAATAGAGAAAATGTGAAGAAATCGTAGTATAAGAATGATAGGATAGTCAGAGTTCTAATAAGTGTAAACATAGAACCCAGAGATATGGGTAACCTTACACTATATGCAATACAAACCAACCAAGCATGGCCACTTCCTCAAATTACTTTATCACAAATTATTTCTTACTGTAAAGAAAACCAGAGAAACAGAGGAAGCTAAATGCAGAGACGGGACCGTGCAGAAATTACATTCCGCTGAATTTCTGGGGTAATAATCTAGGTTACGCAATAGACTAGAATATCGAATTGGTTTCCACGGTGATTGTTCCACATTTAGAGTTTTTCACTACAATTACTACACTACAATTACTCATTACACCAGACGACTCAATATTCCAAACAGGTAAAGATAACACTATGTGGTTTTAACATATGTTTTATCAATTTAACAATAACCATAAGATTAAAGTACACTAGGCTCATGCATACCGTGTGGGAAGTAGTTGTGTAGTAATGCCCTAGGTGGTTCAGCAGTGTTTATGCCCGCTCATTTTCAGTTAACAGTTGTATACCCATTCCGGCTTGGTCTCTCTGGATGTAGAAGATGCCCTTTAGGAAACTTGAAAAAAAATGTCTATCATTAATGTGCCTGTATGTCTGTGTGAGATTTTTATATATATGTATATATATATAATACGTTTGTATTCAAGATTCCTGTGAAAACCTTTTCCATGGCTTCCAAATCTCATCTAATTTGCATCTTTGTTGGATAGTGAAAGGCCCCATGTGTTCCATGCTGTAATAGTTGGTTCTGTCTGTAACGGAACTGCTGGCACCCTGACTGGGTACCTTCCACTGACGGATGCTCCTAGTGCTCACTGAGGGCTCCAAGCACTCCACCAGACACCATAAGCACTGCAGAACCCACAAACCACATCTTGGCTGGGGTTTTGCTGTCTTCCACCCACTCTGGCCTCAAGAACAGGGTCCAGCTTTCATTAGGTAGACCTCTCTTAGAATCCAGAGAGCAGGAACAAGAACAAGAACAAACTCTTACAAAAGCTTACTCTGGGGAGTATAGTGATTATAGCAATCCCCAGAGTGTAGGTAGTTCCCCAATCCCCCAAACATGAGCCAAGACTTCATGAAGGGTAGAACAGGCCGGATTTATTGAGTGCAAGGGCCTTTCTTTTATACATATTTTCAGGCCAGAGGCACACCCCCTGAACCTGATAGTAAACTGGAACAAAAAGGGACACAAACCAATAGGAACAATAATTAGTACAACAACACTCCCACATATAGTCAGCAAGCCCTCCCCTCTGCCTGTGATATAATTAACAGAGCTAATGGAATAACCTAATTATCCACAGGCAGAAAATATAAATTTTTACCCAAAGTTTAGAAACACCCCAAAACACCAACATATCCCCATAAATCATACATCCCTGGATAGCTCTGATCTGGGCAAACAACATATCCAAAAATCACCCGGATCAGAGCAGGCGTTCCTGAATTCTATGGAAGTCACATTTGACTGACCGCAGGCATGGCTTTCATGCCCCAAATAGTTCCACAGATTTAGGCTGTACGGCTAGTCTATCTTCTCCTTCAAATGATGTACAAATTGCACGAATGGATCCGTTCACGTATAACTTCATTGAAAACGTCTCGTTCGTTAGTTTGTTCTCCCAGAATAGCGCTCTGTTCATATGGATTTAGACGAACGCACGGAGGGTGGAAGTCTCAGTGGTGTTCGTGGGAAACAGTAGCTGATTATTGTTCCAGACGTTCAACGACAAAACACAGCTGAGCGTTCATATGAACGCCGACCACCCAGCTATTTGACAATTAAGCTACAGTTAACCACTTCTGGGTGGTTAACAAGCCACACACTCCACATGCAGGGTGGTCGGTCGTTAGGCAGTTTGTTCGTCTGTTTGCACAACATCATCCTGGCTATTATAGAAGTTAGAACTGCACGAACCAATAAACGAATATACCAGGGGGAATGTAAAATCCAAGCAATTAAGGCAAACAATGCAATCTGGGAACAGAGGGTTCTGTCCCAAGTGCCTTAAGACCCAATACTTTAAAGGGGCCATAGTCACAGGGCAAGAGGCTGGCAAGCAGGCCTCTCCAAATCCCAGTGACGAAGGTACTTTCGTCACACTGTCTGTCAGCGTCTTTAAGGATGGGGTTATAGTTTGTTTCCAGTTTAAGGTTTTAAAATGACGGGCTGCCAGGGATACAAATTTGCGTAAAGCATCTTGTGAGAATAAGCCAACACTTGTGAGCATCTTGTGAGAATGAGCCAGGCTCAAAGAGCAGGTAATTGGGTTCAAAAAACACTGGTGGCATTTTCAATACAGAAAGAAGTTTCTCCACTTCTACCATAGTGGTCGGAATTTTTGTGCACGACCAACATATGTGTATCATAAACCCTTCCTACAACCCGCATCTTCAACACATAAGCGACACCTTGGGGAAGATGTTATGCAAACTAGTGGGGGTTAATTACCACTGGTATATGAGTTTATGATATGCTTCCATGTGGTGATAACGTCGGGTCATCCCCCTGAGAGCATTTAAGGAGTTTAAACAGCCCTCACCAGAGAAGTCAACACCATAAGCAGTTGCCTATTTTTCTTGGAATTAAAATTTGTTATAAGGTAAAGCATCTTCTAGCAGTCTGTAGCTTAGAGAAAGTATTTTTTTGTTTCAATGGATGCTTCCAGCACCTGTCTATGAATAGTTTTAGTTGGAGCAGGGTTGTCCAAGAGGGGCGTATTAGCATAACTAGGTGGGAGTGGAGCACACCCTTCATTTGTAGGTACATGACAATTTAGTTATGTTGAAGGTTGAATAAGGATTGGAGGTTAGGAAATGTATTTATTGTATGGCCTGTTAATATTTAGGATATGTGAGTAATCCGTACTTCACATTATCTCTGTAGTGGTAACCATGGAGATAAAGTTGTCATGGATTGCAGGGGGGCCACGGTAAAAAGTTTCCCAACGCTATAAGTCTTGAGCAATTTGTCTCACGTCTGGATGTGATGGACCGACTGGGTACCTCTGTCAAGCTCGCTTCCTAGCTCTCCTCTGGGACACAGGAGTCGCAACTTGGCTGGGGTCTCTCCGTCGTTTCCTGACCTGGAACAGGGTCCTCGGCACAGCTTCAAGTGATTAAGCTCTCCTGCAGATCCATGCAGCTGATCCACCCAAACACTAGCCCAGACTGAGTGAAGTGTGTAAAGGAACTGATTTATTATGGCCAAGTTGCTTGCTTATATACACAACCCCCAACAGGGGGTCTCCACACAATACAATGCAAGCCACTCCCAAAGATCTCTGTGCCTGGAAGATAATTGAGTTAAAGACTGGTAAGCTAATTATCTCCAAGACACATTGTCACGATTACCAGGAGAACCTAAACACGCAGACAGATCAGACACACAGAATTGCAATACCGGTCCTTGGAATGGCTGGGCTATACAAAAGAGATAGAGTAGTCAGGGTACAAGCCGAGGTCAAGGACAACAGAGAGACGGAATATGGAAGGACAAGCCGAGGTCAAGGTTCACAGAAAATAGAGTAAATAAAAAATGAGCAGAAGTCAGTATATACAGCTTATATACACATAGGGTGTACCTGATTGGCTAACTTCCAATTAGTGTTACTTACAACACGTGGGAGGTGTTTTTTCTCTCTCTTGTGATCTCTGAGGTCATCACTGTGTGCCAGGTCACATGACCGGGTCTGGCACACATATATGGAAGCTGCCTTGGAGCGTGCAATGTCAGAAACAATGGGACAGCCGCAAGCCATGGACAGTGACCGGAAGATGCCACTCATCATGATGGGGTAAACAAAGACACCGTGAGCGGCACGGGGGCGGGGTACCTGTCACACAGAGAGGTAAAAATAAAATACAAAACATAAAAATACCCCAAAACATCATAAAAATATTAAATACCCTTACAAATAATCCATCCCCAATTAGCCCTGATTTGAGCGCCCAAATTCTCCAAATAGCGCTCAGATCCATGCAGTGTAGGGGAAATGCCACCGTGTTATCAAAGTTCTGACTTTTGGCAGCTCCTGCAGCAACAATACAGGGTGCTGTGCCTTGGTCTCTAGTAGTGTTTGTACCCCTTAGTCTCAGGCACCTTCCCTCCAAAAAGCGATCTACTGGTGGATTCAACACTGCGAACCAAGTTATCCGGGAACCGCAGGGTCATCTCATGCCGAAAACGGTTCCACAACATTCGTGATCAAGTCCTGCTTAGGTTACCGGGAACCCACGAAATCTTCATGCCGAAATTAGTTCCATAGCAATTGCGGCTAAGGTACTTATTCGTGGGTTTGGTTCATGTGAACGTCTGCCAGAGAGCCAGCATACGGTTCCATTCACATGAAGGGAAAGTGCTGAACCAGGGGCACCCAGGGCAAGCTACTAATGGCAGCTGGGGAGGTTTAACTCATAGTCCTTGGCAGAAGGCTAGTTAGCAGGCTTCTCTAGAAACTTGTGGCATAGGCAGGTTTTCCACACTTGGAAGGAACAAGGTAGGGATGTCTGGTCTATATAAGGTGTGTGTCCAGAGGCTTTCCACTAAGGAATGCCCCTTTGAATGTTTTTCCATAACCACACAGCCCAGTGATCCATCACCTGCAGTATGGCAGATTTATAATATAAGGAAATGTTGTGTACCCCCATACCAGCTTTTGAGGTAGATTGTTGGAGGAGAATTAGCGGTAATCTAGTTTTCTTGTTTTCCCAAATTAATTGGGTGAGTACCTTTTGGAGTTGCTTGCACTAAGAGGGGGAATGGAAATAGGAAGGAGCCTAAAACATATAAAATATATGGAAGTATCACCATCATTATTGTGTTTGTCCTTCCTGCCCATTAAGTTCTGATTTGCATTTCTGCAGGAGTAGGGCATGGTTATGCTTGAAGAGGGTAGGTATGGATTTAGTAAGGTTGATTCCCAGGTAGGTGATATATGAAGCACGCCATTCGAATTAGAAGTTGGCTTTGAGATAAATCAGTGTTGAGGGGCTGAGTTTAATTGGTAATGTTTGGGTTTTTGAGTGGTATAGTTTGTAGAAGGAGATAGTACCATATAGGTTCAGGACCAAGAGGGCAGCTGGCAGGGACCTGTCTGAGTCACTTAGTGTTTCGAAAAGCGAAATTCTATCATTTATGCAGTCAATTTTGACGCCGCTGATGTCTGTATGTGTCCCTATGGTTTGCACTAAGGGTTTCAGGGAAAGGAAGAAAAGGAGATGGGATAATGGGCAACCCTGTCTGGTACCGTTGGAGATGGGAAATGGCTGGGAAGCAAAGCCTGCATTCAGTACTCATGCTGTTGGAAGGTTATACAATGCCATTATACCTTTTATGACACCTTGGGGGGAATCCATATTTGTCTAATACCCTAGTCATATATCCCCAATGGAGCCTGTTAAAGGCCTACTCTGCATCAAGTGCTATTAGAAGGCCCCGGGTTTTGGCATTGGCAAGTAATAAGGTTAAGAAGTTTCCTGGTATTGCCAGATCCCTGTCAGCTGCACACAAACCCAGATTGGTCGTTAGATATCAGCTTTGGCAGGAGTTTAAAAAGTCTATTGGCTATCAACTTAGCATGTAACTTGGTGTCGCTGTTGAGAGGGATGTGCAGTGGTGTATTTAGGATTTGTGCTGCCCTAGGCAGGACAGTGCTCGGGCAACCCCCCTAATTTAAATTTTCCCCACCCCTTCCCGTCAAGGCCGCACTTTAACTGACAGACGCTCACTCACTAACCGACGCGCACACACACTCACAGATACGCACACACTTACACACGTGCACACACATACACACATGCACACACATACAGACACTTACACACATGCACACACATACAGACACATACACACATACAGACACTTACACACATACAGACACACATACACACACACACAAAATTATTATTTTTTTAATTTAAATCCACTCAGCTTCCCTGAGAGAGCTGGAGTGGATTGCTTACCTGTCCAGTAGGGCTGCTGGGAGGGCAGGCAGGGGGCAGACTGGCTGAGTAGGCGGCGAGGGAGCTTTAATCTTCTTGCTCAGCTCCCTCGCTTGCCGTTTACTGATGCTGGGAGCCGGTCTGATGTCATATTCCGGCTCCCGGCTTCATTAAGCGTCGTGAAGGGAGCTGAGCAGGAAGAGCTCAGGTGAGTATACTCCCTCACTGCTCGCTGCCCGCCTAGGGGGGGGCTCGAAAGTGGCCAGCTGACCAGCTCTTGAGCCCCCTAGGGCACAAGGCAAGCAAGGGATCTGCCACCCAAGGCAGATGCCCTGTTTGCCTCGTGATAGACACGTCCCTGGGGATATGGGTTGGAAATTAGCACACTGAGTCAGCGGTTTTGCCGGTTTGGGGAGGGTATAGTTATGTGCTTGTAGAATTTTCATGGGTAGGTGTCCCGACGAAAAGCTGGTATTAAATATCATACATATGTGGGCGGAGAAAACATCTTTGAATATCTAGTAGTATAAATTAGTTAAACAGGTAGTATATTAAAAAAAACATAACTTATATCATGTGGTCAGACCCTTCGTTACTTAGTTAATAGAAGCTGCTGAGTATTCTCTCCCCGATCTACCGGCAAAATCAGGTTATAAATCAGATGCTGCAGAGACTGCAGCATGTGCCATGACTGGATCCTTTATATAGAGTTATGTATGACATCATTACAAAGTTTACTTTAAAAAAAATTATGTACACAATAAATAAAAAATAATTTTTAGAATAATAAAGTAGTGATCTCACAAAATTAAATGTGTAATAATTGGATGGAAAATTAAACATGACTATATTATAAATGGGTTTTTTTTGGGTTTTTTTAAACCTTCTCTATTTTTTCTTTGTTTTACAGCAGCTGGTCTGAACTGTTCAGGTGAGTATATACAAACAGTAAATCTCTATGTCTATAATTTAAAGATTGCTATTATCATGCCCACTATCATGTCTACATTATATGTACTGTGTATTTCAGTACATTCCTAAAAATGATCTTGCTGCCATTAACATTTGCTTATTCTATGTAGTAATCCAAAACTTGTCAATAGGTAGATCCGTCTAGTGAAATGTTAAAATGGTCCTGGATCCAATTCTGAAATTTGTCTCCCCTTGCTGTGCAATTAACTGTACTAGCAATTTTTGTTTGTCAATCTTTTTTTTTTTTTTTTGATTGAGGTAAGCCAGCTGATATTACAGACAATGAATTAAATGTAAATGTGTTACACAAGATTGTAAGGTATATTACATACGATAAAGAGACCTCATTTTTTTTGTTAGATACAACAGACAAGCTAAACTGGCATGACTAAACTTTAAACAGATAACATGCTGATAACAGGCTAGTCTGGAATGGACAAGTAACCGTTAGATAAACGGTAGTAGATGTACAGCATGTGCTCGTAGAAAATAAATAATATGAGAGCCCTTGCTTAACGTGCCAGAGAAATATGTAGGAAGTCTAACCAATGGAGTAAGGCTAGGGACTAATGAAAGTAATTAGAAAATTTGGCAGGCTAAATGGGCCAAACTGTTCATATTTGCACATTCTATTTTTCTATGTAGATTGAAGCAGCACCAAACAGAATAGATGTACTAGCGATGAATAGGTTAAATTATTATAATTATCCACCTGGCCGCAAATCAGAATTGCAAACTGGTGCAATTGTGTGATATGTACTTTACTACGTCAGGCTGCGGCTAGTAAAATATTTCAAGGATTAATACAGGATACCAGCATCTTGTGGCGGGGTCTGTATCAGACCCAGAATAGCCCGCTGGATTTACTTTTGATGACAATGGCTCCCAATATGTATGCAAAACAAAAATGCCAGGGAAAACCAATGGTGCAACAGCTAAGTGCGCGATATTAATTATATTGCACAAGTATACAACACCTAAATTTAAAGCAACACTCCACACCATAAAACATTTCAGCTTGCTAAAGTGCTCTCTGCATAAGGAGTATTGTTTTATACCCAGTTTACAAAAGTGCAGGTTGCTTTGATAAATCTGTACTTTTATAAATAAATTATGGAACACCCACCTGGCTGTCATTTATACAGCCAGTTAGGTCTACTAGTGTCCTCAGCTCCTCCACAGACCTCAGATCAGGTGCATGTGCGCATGTGACAGTGAACAAGTGCCTATGAACTGGCACACAAACAGAACTGCACAGATTCAGAGGCTTCTCAATAATAAGGCGTCCCTGTCTCTTATATTAAGATCAGGCTGGAATGGTCCTTTAAGATCACCAACAAGTTGACACAACCAATGTACTTTCCCAGCATTCCTAGGGATAGGACATGGATTGGTTAGATCAGTATCCACCTGCAATGGTTGTGGAAAGCATAAGAAAGAAGAATTAGGTAAATATGGAAAAGAAAAGCCTCAAATTTAGCTGCTTTGGAAAACAACAATATATGTGAACACAACCCCAGTGAAAATAATAAAATATAGGAGCAAACCAAAACTTCCCTTATCTTAAGGTGAAGTATCCAGATGAATCCCCGAAGACTTCCTCTTGTCTTCAATAGATATACACAGAAAAATAGGGGACAATCTGCTAAATACAAATAAAAAACATAGCATATAACTGTGTGGAGACTGGTATTGATGTGTGATCACAAATGGTCACTCACAATTTTGAAGATTTAAGATAGCCTTGAATGATGTCTTTATGGAGTTAGAGCAGCTTTAAATGGTGTTATTCAATATCCAGTATGTTGTCTCTCCTCACATATTCATCAGCGAAATAGATATGTGTGTCTCAAAAAGAGAAAATGTACAAAAATGTAGTGCACTTCCAGAATATGTTAAAAAATATATTTAATGACTTACATTTAGGTATAAAACAAACAGCATGTCACCATACACGTCCTACGCGTTTCGTCCTGAAATTGGACTTCCTCAGGGACTTGGTGTAATAAAGTGCAATCAGAAATAGCAGCAATAATAACAATATCCCCCCCACAGTCCTTTATATACACCCCCATTTAATCTTTAAGTTCTTTCAGCTGGTATTCGATTTTCTTTTCGGCGGTATGAGACCGAGTGACGTCATCGCGTGCGCCGCGTGCGTTCCACCTTGCGTTCCACAGACCCGGAAGTGGGTCGCGTGCGTTCCACCTTGCGTTCCGCACACCCGGAAGTAGGTCGCGATCGTCTGTTGCTTTCTCCTATTCTAATGCATTAGCTCAGAGAATATATAGGCAGGTGGATAAAACGGAGAGGGGAGGGACAAGCAATTAAAAGAATATACTCTGGATGGCACTACAAACCAAAATAAAAAATGTACATTCTCCATATAATCTATAGTTATGGATACATGTGTATATACATATATATATCCCATTTTCATTGGGTACAAGTTTTATAAGACATTTTTTCACATATTTGCCACACACATTTCCTTCTTATGATTTATATGGAAATAGCATCTTATTTCATAGAATGCATGAGTAATAATATAATAGTCTAACATTTTTAAATGATTATAAAATATATAACAAACCATATACATACATATATGATATATAGACATTAATATGAGTAATATAACCTATTTTTTTATTGCACTCTTTATCCCATTCTTAAAGATAAATAAAGTAAATTTATAACTCAAAACAAAAATAAATGAGTATAATAAAAACTAATAATAATAAAAAATATATAAAATAAGTAATAATAAAAAATAATTAATAATTAATAATAAAAAATAATAAAATAAAAAATAAATAAAAATAAATAAGAATAAATAAAAATAAAAATAAATATAAAAAATATAAAAAAATAAAAATAAAAATGAAAATAAAAATGAAAATAAAAATGAAAATGAAAATGAAAATGAAAATGAAAATGAAAATAAATATAAATAAAAATAGAAATAAAAATAAAAATAAAAATAAAAGTAGGGATGAAAAATAAAAATAAAAATAAAAATGAAAATATACATCAGGATGTAAATTGGGTAGTTCTCTCAATCTTCAAAGAAACTCCATAAATCGATGTCTAAATTTAAACCAAAAGGTTGGAGTGTTTTTAGTTTGTTGATCCAAAAAATCTCTCTTTGAGAGAGCTTTTTGGTTAAATTTCCTCCTCTCCAATGTGGGTCCACATGTTCTATGCCCAAAAAAGTAAAACTTTGCCAATCAAATTTATTGCAAGTATTGCAATGTAATGGCACTATATGTTTAACTGATTTTTTTCTTATATTATTTTGATGTTCTAAAATTCTCTCTTTTAACTTTCTACATGTTCTCCCCACATACTGTTTCCCACATGGGCATTGTAACATGTATACCACGTTTCTCGTATTGCAATTTATATTAGATTTGATTTTGAATTTCTCCTTTGTAGTGAAACTCATAAATTCTTTTTTTTGAACAAATTTTTTATTTTTACAAGCCTTGCAAGAATTGCAAGGGTTGAAACCACTGATGTTTGGGGTCACACCCTTATATGGAATTTTTAAAGCGTAACTTGGTGCTAATACATTTTTTAGATTTTTTGTTCTCCTGAAAATGATTGGTATTTTTTTTTGGTAATACTTTGCCCAAAATAGGATCCTGACATAAAATGTTCCAGTGTTTATTAAGAACCTTTTTTATTTTCCAGTGTTGGATGTTATACTGAGTCATAAAAGAAAAATTATAATTATCCTTAGAATGTTTTTTGGGGTTAGATGTTATTAGGTCTCTTCTGTTTCTTTTTCCTATTTCTTTAATTTCTTTGTCTAACAATGTTGTTTCATATTTCTTTGCCACAAATTTATTTTTTAAAAGTTCAGCCTGTTCTCTATAGTCCGAGTCCTTCGTACAATTTCTTCTCACTCGTATTAGTTGGCTTTTTGGTATGGTTTCCAACCACTTATCTTTGTGGCAACTTTTTCTATGGATGAAGCTGTTACCCTCTGTTTTTTTGAAAAAACATTTGGATTGGATCTGATTATTTTCAATGGAGAGGCTTAGATCAAGAAAATTGATAGTGGTGGTGTTTATTTCATGTGTAAATTTTAAACCATAATCATTTTGATGAATGTAATCAATAAATGATAACAAATCTTCATGTGTACCTCGCCAGATCAGAATTATATCGTCAATAAAACGTTTCCATAGGACCAGGTTCGCTACCCAGCCATGCCCACCCCACACATGTTTGGACTCCCAATCCCGCATGTATATGTTTGCATAGCTGGGGGCGAACCTGGTCCCCATGGCTGTACCTGTAGTTTGAAGATAAAATGAATCATCAAAATAAAAATAATTATGTTTGAGGATATAATGGATACTATTTAAGATAAAATTCCTGAAGTTTAATGATATACTTTCATCTTTCTCCATAATCTGTTCCACTGCTGCTAAACCTTTGTTGTGTTTTATTATTGTGTATAATGACGTAACGTCTATGGTTGCCCAGATATAGTTAGATTCCCAAGTTACACCCTCCAAAATTCTTAAAATGTGTGCAGTGTCTTTCAAATAAGAAGATGCTTCTTGTGCATATTTTTGGAGATGGTGGTCCACAAATTCAGATAAGTGGGCGGATACAGAGTTAATGCCACTGATTATTGGCCTACCTGGGGGGGTTATTGGATTTTTATGTAACTTAGGGAGAAAGTAAAAAATAGGTATTATTGGAAAATTATTAAAAAGATATTCTTTATTGTTTTTAGAAATTATATCATTTTTATAGGCTTGATTTAATAGGGATCCCAAAATGATGTTGAATTTTTTAGTTGGATCTCCTGTAAGTTTAATATAAGTTTCTATATCTCCCAAAATTCTATACGCCTCCTTCATATAATATTCTTTTGTCATAATGACTATCGCTCCTCCTTTATCGGCTTCCTTTATTACTATGGTGTCCATCTTTTGTAATTTAGTTATACTTTCTGATTCTTCTTTACTCATATTATATTTATTTTCTCCTAACTTTTTTTCTTTTTCCAATTTTTCTAAATCATGGCACACCATATTGTTGAAAGTTTCTAAAAAAAGGGCCTCTATCCCCTACTGGATAGAACTGTGATTTCTTTTTAAATTGTTTTTGTTCTAAGGTGGTGTGATCTATGTTTTTGGGGGATATATTTTCTTCTATCTCTCTTTTTAAGAAAAACCTTTTTAATGTCATTTTACGAATGTATTTCTGGACATCAATATATGTATTAAAAAAATTCATTTTTTGATTCGGGGCAAATTTTAAACCCTTACTTAAGGCTTTTAAATCGATATGGCTCAACTCTATATCTGTTAAATTGTAGATTCCATATTGTTTCTCTAATATCTTTGTCTCAGGGAGTCCTCTCTCCTTGGATTCTCCTCTATTCTTTTTCTTTTGGGGGGAGTTGCGTGAATATCTAGTATGGTTTCCTGGTGATTGTGACGTGGTTTGAAAAATTGGGTTATTCTCCCATCTCTGTGATGGGGCCCTCCCTCTAAAAAAAGATTTTCTCTTTCTTCTGGATGTTCCAGGCTAGTTTTTGTTGCTTGAGCATACGATCTCCTAGGGGGGGAGTCACATCGATTTGGGGAAATCAGTTCTCTCCTACCTTTCGGTTGGAAAGAATTTTGGGTTTGTGCGGTATTATTTGAAGTAAATGTTTTTCGTCTCGTGATAAGTGGACTTTGTGTGTGGTTATTAGAATATCTTCTATTTTTAACAGGTGAATTTCGTGTGTGATTAATTGAAAAATTTCTTGCTTGCATAGGTGAAGTGTTTCTTTTATAGATATCAGATTTTCTAAAAAAAGTGTTCCTGTTTGGCCCCTCAAAGTTCCTATTGTTTCTATCAAAATTTCGTTTTTGTTTATTTTTGATTTTATTACTAGTGGAGAAAGTATTAAAAGTTTTATCTCTTCTATCTCTCTTCATTTTATTATTTTTAGTCTCCGCAATCCTTTCCTCTAAGTTCTTAATTGTATTGCAAATTTCTTGTTCTTTTTCTTTATATTTATTAGATTCTATATTTTGACTTCCTTCAGATTCTAAGATTTTTAGATCTATCTCTATTTGTTCTCTTTCTTGTTTTTTCAATATTAATTTCATAAGATTTTGTGAACATGTGTCTAGAATTGAATCCCATTTTTTTAGGAATTCTTCATTATCTACACCACATGCTGGAATCTTTTCCACTCTTAATCCTCTAGGGATTAATACCTCTTTAAGATAACCTTCCAAATAGGACAATTCCCACCATTTTTTTGTTTCTTTTACCATTAAACGTTCCAATTTAGTAAAATAATAGTTGTCAGAATCTCTTAAAGGGATATTATCTGTATTTTGTGAGAACATTTTTTCAAATCTTACGTTTCTACCTCTTTGTATATTTGAAAATGAGTGAGTTGCCATAATAGGTGTGTCACAAAAGTGAGGATTAAAATATACAAAGAAAACAACAATATATGTGAACACAACCCCAGTGAAAATAATAAAATATAGGAGCAAACCAAAACTTCCCTTATCTTAAGGTGAAGTATCCAGATGAATCCCCGAAGACTTCCTCTTGTCTTCAATAGATATACACAGAAAAATAGGGGACAATCTGCTAAATACAAATAAAAAACATAGCATATAACTGTGTGGAGACTGTTATTGATGTGTGATCACAAATGGTCACTCACAATTTTGAAGATTTAAGATAGCCTTGAATGATGTCTTTATGGAGTTAGAGCAGCTTTAAATGGTGTTATTCAATATCCAGTATGTTGTCTCTCCTCACATATTCATCATGCGAAATAGATATGTGTGTCTCAAAAAGAGAAAATGTACAAAAATGTAGTGCACTTCCAGAATATTCCATATTCCATATTCTGGAAGTGCACTACATTTTTGTACATTTTCTCTTTTTGAGACACACATATCTATTTCGCTGATGAATATGTGAGGAGAGACAACATACTGGATATTGAATAACACCATTTAAAGCTGCTCTAACTCCATAAAGACATCATTCAAGGCTATCTTAAATCTTCAAAATTGTGAGTGACCATTTGTGATCACACATCAATACCAATTTAGCTGCTTTATCCAGTCTGCAGACTAAGGCATCTATATCATTCAAAGCTAAAGCTTTTGAATGAGACGGTTTTCTCAAAGTTATGCATGTTCCTTAATGAGATTTGAATGGCTGTTCAAACTGTGGAACTTGAAGTTCACAATGGATAAGATTGGATCAGCAAAGAATATTATGTATATATAGTGGATACATTTTGCCACTGTATGTGGTGGTAGTCACCATCTCAGGAACCATATAAACTCTGCCCTTCTCTCTGGCAGCTATTTTAGTAACTGCTGGCCTCCACAGTCTTGCAGGATCCCCCATAGACCTCAATGCTGTACCTTTGCCCATTCATGAGAGTACAGCAGTGACGTCAGCACCAAGGAGGACCATGCCGGACCAAGATGGCGGAGACCTTGAGGTACAGGTTCAGGTTAGTAAACTCACTTTTACCTCGGCAGCGATGTAACCGATGGGGGACGAATTTGAAGTTCTCAAACGGTGACAGTTCTGCTTTAAAAGTTAATTGCTATGCAAGCCTGGAGGGTCCATGACACACTTGCCAGGGGTGAATTTCTATTAGCTAGAGTCTTTTTAAAAATTTTATATTTAACTGTAAATTATATTCTACAGGAGCTACGGTGAAACCTGTTGTTTCCTTCTCACCAAACGTTGGAAAGATCTTTATAAAAGATGCTATAAAACTATATTGTAAGGTGGATTCCACAAATCGACAATCCTGGAGTTACTCCTGGTATAAAGACAATCATTATATAAACAACATTCACAGCTTTGTTATTACTATTAATTCTGCTCGTTCAGAACACAGCGGAGATTATTCGTGCAAGTTTGCTGATAGTGATATGAGTGATTCTCTCCGACTAGAAGTGAGTGATGGTGAGTTAACGAGATTAACTGAGAACATTTGGTAAACGATGCTGTCTGTCATTGATCCTGATGTCTTCTAATGTGTGACAACATTTTTTTTATGTGCCATCCACATGCTGCAACTCATTGAATGGGGAAGAAATGGTTTATTAATTAATACGCAATTATCTAATATATAAAAATAATCACAGCCCTCTATTCCCAGCCAATAAAAATAAAAAACGATAGTCACTGTACACAGACCCTACATTATTGCCACGAGTGAGTATAGTGTTCCTTTAAATGTAATTTAACAGAATGTAACAGAATACAAAAGCAGGGCATTGTTTACAGTATTTGTCCAGGTTTCACACAAGTGCCTCTAAATTATTCTGAATCGGATTTGGACTTCAGCCAGATCAGAAGGTTGAATTCCAGATCCAAAAATAAGAGTCTGGGCTCAGAATGCTAAAATCCAGACTTTAAAAAAAAAAATCTGAACAATTTGCTTGCTAGTAGTAGTAGCAGCCAGTAGTTAAAAGCCCTCTGCTATGTGAGGGTTACGTTATGTGGTAAGTGGCCAGTGCTTACTAACCAGCCCCCACAGTAAAAATACTGTGTGACCCCCTCCTCCCCCATCTAACATAGGGAGATTAAATACCTTCCTTATATTTCCGCCTGCAGCATGGCGAGGCGAGTGCGGTTACTCACTTTTACCAACAGCAGCTTTGCTGCCTATTTGCTAAAAAGGCCCCATCACATGATGGGATTAATGGGAGGGATCTGGCACAAGTCCCTACATGCCCCCACATTAGGGTGGGAACTAAGTTTTTATAATGGTGGTGGACATGTCATTGGGACTCAATAGCAATATATAGGAGGAGATGCCAATATCCCCCCGTGCCCCCATAAATAGACTGTATGTGGTACCTTTATAATGACATTGAGGAGACATAGCTGTGTCCCTCTATCCCCCACTAATGAGCAATGGATGAGGACTAGAAAATACACAGAATGGGATTATTTCTCTCACGTGCCTGTTAATCTGCTGGATGCAGCCTCAATTTTCTCTGAATGCACAGCCAGTGGCAGGATGAGAGTATCAGCTGATGCCTATTATCGTCTTCCCAGCTAAACCTTCCTCATAATGTAGAGCCAGAGAGGAAAGAAGCTGGGGGGCAGCTGTGAAGGTCAAATGACAGCCGGACACTCCTGACTCCGTAATAACGTAAATGAGCTGAAGTTCTTATAGGCATAAGAGTGTTCCTTTTAAAATAATGACGGCAAAGAAATTATGAAAACATATATAATAAAAAACCAATAATAACAAAGTGCGGAGAGGAAAAGAAAGGGAAAAGGGAAGATGGGAGATCAACTACCGGGGTGCGACTACTAGCAGAACCAAACTCGAGACATAGGTAAGGACCTTAATCTCTCAGCTAATATATTTTTCCCATATACCCCATGTTTTGTGAAACAGGGTTAAACTGACTCAGACATTCAATGTCAGCTGTTTTCTGTAACTTGGTTATCTCTCACCTTTAAAGTAATATTTCCTTTATCTGCTACATGGAAATAAAACCCACGGTCTCCTGTGTGATTTGCTGACGTTTCTGTTTTAGGTTATGTCATCCTGCAATCACCTGCCACCCCTGTGTATGAAGGAGACAACCTGACCTTGAGATGTCGTCACAGGGAGGGAACGCCTAAAACAACCACATTTTACAAGGGCGGCAACAACATTTTATCATTCCAAACTGATTATTTAAATCTTGAAAGTGTGGATAAAACTGCTACCGGTATATACAGCTGTAAAAAATATATAGAGTTTACATTTTCTAAAAAAACCTATGAAGACTCAACATATATCACCATTAGAGGTAAATACTAACATGTTGCTTGTGTTTCATTGTGTATTCTATGACTGACTCTGTCATGGTTTTTCACTAAACACCAGACTTTGTCCGGATGGATGAAATCTGGTGAAAATTACCGAATTCAGACTACAATGGCAATTCTCATATTTACTAAAGACAAATACAGCTGGAATTTGGTCAGCCTGGGAGAATCTGCAGCAATCATCCTGATGCATTTGGTGTCCGAATTAAAATCAGTGCTTTCGCATCTGAGCCCTTGCAAGATCCAGGATTTGGTAGATTCATAAAGCACTTGTTTTAGTAAAATTTGGGACTGAATGCATCCAGTAGAATGAAAAAAAAAATGAAAAAAAATGTAAAAACACTTAGTGAAAATATAAATAAATGTTACTTTCCCTGAAATATAACAATCTCCAGGAATCTTCTAAATACCATACAACTGGGGAGATACAAAAAACAACCCAAAACATATCATAGGGCAATATGTCTAAATATAAACTCTAAATGCCACCATAAATGCACTCACAGTGTGAAAACATTTAAAGGCATATCACCAAATTTCTTCGCAAACAATTTTCGTGCAATGTCTTCTGGATATATAGATGATGAAGGCAGCACTTTTTATGAACGGATGGCAGTATAATCAAACACGGTCTTCTGGTCTATAAACCAAACGCGCGTGTAAAGCATCACAATAGTGATATGTTGCTTACAAATGGAAAAATATCTATTATGATGCACTTAGAAATAAATATAAATCTAAGCGTATATAGGACTCTCAGCTGACACAGTCTCAATCCCCCTGCCACTCCTCATGATGAGCAACAGAAGTGTAGTGAAGGGGAGAGATCCGATCCACAGGCATAATTCTCAGTACAATCCCAGAGATAAAAGCAAATAAAACGTTGTTTTATTGTAGTATTAGTCTACTGATAGTCTTATATATGCTTAGTTTTATATCTGTTTGTAAGTGCAATGTAATACATAGTTTTTCATTCATCCACTGTACTTCACTCTTCCACTTAGAATATCTATTTAAACATATTATCCACATGATATGTTTTGCTGTTGTTTTTTAGAATCTCCCCTGTTGTATGATATCAAGTAGAATGCGCATTTGCAAATTATCATTCACTTGCTTTCATGTTAGCAAACAATTTTAAGGGAAGCTCTTGTAGGACAAATGGTTAGTCCTTTTTAGATGTGGTAGAGAGTCTCATAGACGTAGGAGGAGAACAAAAAAGAAAAAAGAATGGGGTAGTATGTTCAACATAATATATTCTGAAAGAAAATAAGTAGATATACACTCACATTTTATGGAACCTAATAATGGCTCCTAATATATAGTGTGGAGTGGTCTGACCCTCACTCTGGGATATATGTGGGTGGTGCAGGTCCTCTCCGTATTAAATAAGGAACGAGAGACTATATCAATATAGTCCACATCATTGAGTAAGGGTATAAAAACAGATAAAAACTTAGTTACAGGAAAATTAGCAATTATAGTTTGCTCAATCTTAGCTGCTTAGGTATATATCCCCACCAAGGATATGGAATTCAGGAGGTAAGCATCAGTATTGGAAGGTCCAGGATAAAAAGAGTACGTTATTGGAAATAAAACAATAAAATAATAAAATAATGCTGACAGAAACAAAGACACATTGAACCTTGGAATGTGATGGCAGATAAGAACCATTCGTCCCATCTAGTCTGCCCAATTCTTTAGATACGTTCATTAGTCCTTGGCCAGCTAAAGTGATAGAGGTTGATACAGTGAGGAAGTTTAAGCATGCGTGGGATATAAGATAAGACCAGGGACTAATGAAAGTATTTAGAAAATGTTACAGACTAGATGGGCCGAATGGTTCTTATCTGCCGTCCCATTCTATGTTTCTATAAAAGCAATATCTGTAGCACACTAATGAGTCTCCCCTTACGATAGGCTTTATTAAAGTGTTGATAAATGATAAAGCCTATCAAAAGGTGAAATGCATTAGTGTACTACAGATATTGCTTTTATTGTTTTGCTATATTTTGGACTCTATATGGTCTTTTGGTACTTGGACTTTACGTATTAGTTTTTTTATTGATTTATTCAATTTAGATTTATCTAGACTTACTCACTTTATCTACAGCATTTTATTTAGTACTTCCATGTATTATTTCACATATCAAATACTTATTAAATAATTTTTTTCCTTCTTAATCATTTTATTTATCTGATTTTATCTATTTCATTTTATACCCTTGCTACTATTTATTATTTTATTATTTTTCCTCTTTTATTCTCTAAATGATAGCTCCTGGATACTACACTTCTAGTAGTTTTTACATTGATTTTAACCCTGCCCCCTCTTTCATGGTTATGCACTAAAGTGAGAATTTAAAGAGAATTTCAAATTATGGTGGATTTTTCCAGTTCGGCTATTTTAACCGTAAATTTGACAGTCATTTTGAATTCTCACTTTCGTGAATAACGAAAGTTATTGTGTTTGCAGTCCTGTGTTACCTTTTGACATGGCTGAGCTTATCAAACTTGTAAATTTCAGGTTAATTTCTTCCATTTCTCTCCGTAGAGGTCCTGTGTATTAAGCCCGACCACTCTAAGCCTCGGTTACATACCGCTGTCCTTTCTTCTCTCTGTTTTAGTACTGGTCTGTACTTTGCAAGTATGTGTTCTAGGTTCTCCTGACACTAGATTAATCTTTACGTTTCTTTATTGTTTTTTCTAGATCTATTCTCTGACCCTGAAATAAAACCAAGTCAATCGAATCAGCTGATAAAAGATTCTGCCATGACCCTGACATGTGACACAAGACTTGACCCACCCAAGGCAGATACACAACTACAGTTTATCTTCTACAAAAATGAGCAGAAATTGCAGGAATTTGGTAAATCCAATCAATACCAAGTTAACTCAGTTCAGCCACATCATTCCGGGGATTATACCTGTAAAGTGAGAACTGCAACTGGCAACGTCGAGAAAATTAGCAGAGAAATTCATATTGAGATAGAAAGTAAGCAAAGTGTTAAGTTACAAAGAGTAGTTACAAAGTATTAGACTATATAATACACAGTATATTGCTGAAATGAATGTTGTTAAACAAATGCGTTAAGTAAAAGATTGTTATAACCATATATTGTGAGACGTACATTACACATATAGTATATGTACTACCATCCAAGTCTGAAATATAACACTTAGCTATACTTGACGTCTTAATGAACCATTAAATCCTTGTAGTTTGGATTCTGCTTCCTCCTCCAGAGCTGCATCAATCTATGTCCTGCTATTAAATAGTGCTCATGGCAGCATTTGATTGAAGGAGTGCGGCATCTTGTTGTCTATCTGTATCTCCAATGCAATGCTTCTCTTTGTGAAGCATTGTATTTGATGACATGGCGGAAGATGTCAGCAGGTATCCTGGTGTCTTTGGATGCACAGTGGGTGGCTTTAGCAGAGGAGTCTCAGCACTGGAAATGGGGTAAGTAATTATCTTTGTTTTTTCAAAGCAAAGTGAGATGGACAATTGTCTCAATGATAGAAATGGAACCTACAGTCCAGGAAAAAACTATTGTTATTTTGTGGATTATACATTCCCTTTAATAATAATTATAACAAAGGTAAAATAGTTAATATTGGAAAGAAAATAAATATTTTAGATAGTGGTAACAGAGCTATCTATACTCCAGGCAAGATGGGCAGTTTATAGACAGTAAAGATATGGATCTAAGAATACATGCCAGACAGCCTGCCAATCAAGCAGGCCAGGCCACTAAGAGCGGACAAGAACTATTTCAGTGCTCTCTGCGCCCTTGTGCACTGAGTGTAGACCTTGTGTCCTGAGTGTATATACACATTTTGACGACAATTCCCTGGTGTCCCGAAAAGTCGGGATGTCAGGACATCCCTGAAGTTTCTGCTGAAATCAGGACTGCTGGGAGGACTGGAGTTCCCAGTGCAATTATCCAAACAGGGAGATGTTTTGTAAAAAGGAGAGGCATGTTTTAAAAAAACCAAAAAAAAAACCTGGTTTGAACATAAAGAAAAACATAGCATGATTGTAGGACCAAAGTCTATCAAATGTGCCTGAAGGAACATTATAGGAACCCAGACTACTTCATCTCAATAGAGACCATGTGATTGGCGCTGTACAGTGTTTTTCTGCGCATATGCACTTACATCCCATCACTTTCCTTGGCTTGGCTAAGATATTAGAGCTTGATGATCTCAGCCAAAGAGGTGGAGCAGCATACTGGAGACCAGCACTGCATGGCAGAAAAGGTATGTAAACTCACCTTTTTAACCCTAGCACTGAGGGTTCGATCACCTAAGAGGTAACTAGAGCAACATAGCATTACAAATATACATGTGTACTTCCTAACGCTCTACTGTTGTATTGGTGCTCAAAATGTACCTTTAAGAAAAAAGCTTAAAATAAAGAAGTGCAAAAACACAACTGAATTGATAATGAAATAAAATATTTTGATAACAGTTTTCCTTAATGATTTGTTGTCACCCAGAGTGTCCTTTAATACCAAGCCCTTTGCATTACATTCATACATCAGACTCCACCAATACATAGTATATTCCTTCACAGGTCTTCCCCCAGCTAATGTGATGGTGAGCCTAAAGCCACCCAAAGATATGATCATGGAAGGAGAGAGGCTGGACGTGACTTGCTCTGTAGATATAGGGTCGGAAACAACTGAATTCTCCTGGTGTAAGCAAGATGCGGAAAGTTGTGATGGGAAACAAAGGTCTAATTCACAACAGGTCCAATTTACTGTGGATCCTGTGTTGGAAAGCTACGGTGGAATGTATTACTGCTTATTGATTTCTAACAAATTTCAGACATCGATCCGAAGTGAATCTGTGAGGATATCTGTGAATGGTAAGAGTAAAAATCACAGTCACCTTTATAGTTACAGATCATAGAAAAGTCCTTATTTTCAATCACTAGAACCTGGTGGAAAAACAAATTCTACTAATCAAACAATTGCATCGATTACGAATCAAATTCTGGGATGAGGTTGGGATGCCTGAAAATGTGCTGTTAAGTTGGAAACAAGGCTGCCATCAGATGTTTAGTTGCACACAGTGTCTGTGTAAGGATTTTTGCCATCCTAGGCAAAGATCCATTTTACCATCCCTTTATAAGTGTAACACTAGACTCTATTTGTACGTTATTTACAAAGGTGAGTTTAAGATTTTAAATAGTCAAATTGGAAACATGACCCATGTCAGTTCTAAGATCTAAAATTCACTTCGAATTCACAACAATTTGCTGTTTCACGAATAACTATGTTTCTGTCTCCTACCAAATCTGTTTATTCTTTCAGCCCTATTCTAAACTCTGCTACTTATCTTCGGAGGAGTCAATGCAATCCTGAGATAGTGGTCTGTAGTGGTTATGGTGCTTGGAGTGGTCCTTTAACTACATCCTGCTTTTCTTGTTAGAGACATATTCAAATATTCAAAATGTTTGGTGAGATGATTTTTTAGAATGCGGAGTTATGACTAAGGGGGCAGGTTTTAGCCACTTGACCCATATGAACATGTTAACATATCAAAATAGTTCTGCATTCTCTTTAATTTTATTTCAGTTCTTTTTGACAATTAATTAGTCAACTTGCTTATTCATACCGATATTGCTTTTCTAACAGTGCCTGTGACTGATGCACAAATTCGTGCCGACAGAGACATTCTGGAGATGGAGACTGGCAACAATGTGACATTTACCTGCTCAGTGGAGCGAGGGACTTCTCCTTCCTTCCAATGGAAACATAACGAGGTGCAGGTGAATAATGTATCTGGATTGTACCAGATCCAAGACTCTGGAAAAATATTATATATAGACAATGTCCAGGTTCAGCATGGAGGAACATACCAGTGTTGGGCCAGCAACCAATTCTCAACCAACATTTCCTTCACTGTCAAGAGCAACATCCTGACCATCACGGTCTCAGGTCAGTCCTCCAGGGGGAGTAATAATCTACTAATAGATGACATTAAATGTGGATATTTTGTAGGTATTCTCATGGGCTTTCAGAACTGATAAATGTAGAAGGCGGCACATTTGGCTAAGGACTGATGATAAATGTAAAAACAAAAATGTAGGTGTGCAAAACAGTATAGGAAATAGCAGCCAGAGATATATACTTAGACAGATTATATGGTAAGTATGAATTACACCAATCAGGGGCAGCTTGATCTAGAATACATAAAAGCAAGGAGCTAGTGCAATATTATACAGAAATAATATAAAAGTATGTACATAAGTATTCAACTCACAATTGTGGAGTGGTTGAAGTACCACTCCAAACTATCAGGCACTGGGAGGATCAGTCCCTTGAGGACGTGGGATCCAAATGTAGTGTACTTGATGAACTCACTCAGCCGAAAAGTTGAAGTAAAGGGTATTTTTCTTTATTTCCAAGTAAACATTAAATAAGTAATAAAAAAAATGGTGTTAGAGTAGATCAGATAAAGTCTTTGATATCAGTGGATACACCGTCCAAGTTCCAGCTGATCGCAGACTCTCTATATACGTGCAGTTACTTCCGGATTCAGCGTGCTCCGCATTTCGCCCCACCTATCAGGGATTTCTCAAGCATAAGGATGGATGATAGTCACCAGTGTGCAGCAAGAGAATGGAGGGATAGACAACAGAGACAAGTGCAAAGGTGGGTCAAAGAGACAAACATGGTGAGGGAATAGGGAGATAGACATGTGGGAAGTAATGGGAAAGAGAATGGTAGAGACATGGAGGAAATAATGTGAGAGAGATGTGGGGAGACTTGTTGAAGGTTATAAAAAAAAAAGTAAAGAGACATATGGGGAGTCATGACAGACTAGTGGAGATATGTAGGATGTAATGAGAGAGGAGAGACCGAGGAGAGGTAGGGAGATGCAGACTAAATACATCCTTGCATATACACAAACCACACAAAGTAACCCCTGTATTCATAGATTTATAATACACAGACTCAGTATAACAACTTTGCAACACAACATACCTGCATTTACACACTTTTACTTGACTCAACCTCAAACTTACAAACAAACACTACCATTCTGCACAAACGCATCTCTTCAATTAAAAAAAAAAACATTTCGTATTACTATTTCACGACACATTTGTGCAACTCACAACTATAATATGCATTCACACCCGGTTTTAATACTCACATGTAGAACTCTGAATTCACAAGTACTGACATTCCTTATAAATATGCTCCTGCATTTACACACATTAAATCTCCCAGTCACGTGTCGTGTTCCCCAAGGCTCAATACTCGGCCACTACTATTCATATTATTCATAAATGATCTGCCTAATGTCTGCAAAGCCTCAAACATACACAAGTGCGTCGACGACTCAGTAATCTACGCAAGCAAACCAAGACTAGTTCACAGAGGTAAAAAACTGGATTAAAAACAAAACAAACTCTTCACTGACAAAACTGTCACAATTAGCTTTGGAACAGTATCTAAATTACACAAATTACAAAATTCGCCTCTATGCTTCAGAACAGAATCAAATAACACAATGACCGCAGTCCATTCTTTCAAATACTTAGGTGTGTTGCTAGACCCCAATCGATCTTGTGGCCTCCGCATAGAAAACTATCATCAAAACTTTATCCAGACCTTGGTGCCCTGTACAGAAACAAATCATGCCTAAGTAAAGGAAAAGATTGATCAGCAAATTCTAATGCCGGTCATTGATTGGGGGGTGTAGTGTATGCACCTGCACTACAAACCCACCTTAAAGGGACACTATAGTCATCTAAACAACTTTAGCATAATGAAGGAGTTTTGGTGTATAGATCATGCCTCTGAAGTCTCACTGCTCAATTTTTTGCCATTTAGGAATTAAATCACCTTTGTTTCTGTGACTGACATAGTCTGAATGAAAAAATATGGTTTCGTTTCCAGTCAGGTGTTTATTTTAAACGTTTTTATCTCCTGCTCTGTAAATTGAACTTTAATCAAACACAGGAGGCCCCTGTAGGGTCTAGCAAGCTATTAACAGAACAAGAGATAAACATTTCTGAATGAAACAGAATTTCAATAAAAGAAGTCTAAACATTAGATGACTCTTTAGGAAGTGTTTAGGAAGGCTGATTTAACTCCTAAATGGCAGAGAGTTGAGCAGTGAGACTGCAGAAGCAGGATCTAAACACCAAAACTGCTTCATTAAGCTAAAGTTGTCTTGGTAACTATAAATTGGTAACTATAAAGTTGTCTTGGTAAACTATAAACTCTAATAAACTTACTACATTGTTTAACTTGTAGTGTCACTTTGTGCTACAGTGTAATTACATGACCCACCATTATGACATGATAAAAGAACTAAACTGGCTGTCGCTGGAATCCCGACACATCCTTCATCTTTCCAGCCTTGTGCATAAGAGCTTTTCTGGGAAGATCCCATCCTAGCTGAGCAGAATGTTGTCCCCAGTTGTTTGCACCACCTATAACCTCTGATCTAGTACCAGCACTTTATCTAGCTCAATACAAAAATAAAGTGGCTGGATCCTCCATTTCCTACAGAGCACCTTAATTATGGAATGTCCTCCCGCACACTTTCAAATCTTCCCCCAGTCTAAAATCCTCTCTTTACATACCTCAATACAGAACCTGTCATGGTTGATTATATATTTCTTACCTGTTCTATGTTAAAGGTTTATATGTGTTGTGCATTAATATTGTTTTTGTATTTTTAATATTAGATTGTACCCTGTAGGGTTATCTATGGAGTTAAAGTATTAAAATAATAATTTATGAAAATTATTAAAAGTTTCATAATTTTAGAATACCAAAAAATGTATATTATGGCACTGTAAAATTAATGAGAATTTCCCCAATTGTAATTATATATATTTTAGGCAAGGAGTGCCTGCCTTTATCACTCAAGACTAGAGTTGAGTGAACCCAAACTGAAAAGTTCGGGTTCGTACCGAACATTACATTTTTTGGACCCCGTCGAACATGGACATATCACTCATGTACGGGTTGGAGTTCGGCAATTTAATGATGCGTTTTAAAGGCTGCAGGGCAGCCAATCAACAACCATTTGACTTGTGTGCCCTTAGAAACCATCACAGCAATGCCTACTAATGGCATGGCTGTGATTGGCCAGTGCAGCAAGTGACCCAGCCTCTATAGAAGCTGGTCACTTAGTATTAGTAAATTATGCCCCTACTCGCTATTCCACGAGAAGGGGCATGTCAATTAAACAGTGAGCAGCCTGTGGCGGTGGGTGGGGGCCCTAAATAACAATAAGGGGGGGACCTACTGTCCTCCTGCCCAGCCCCCACCCCTGTGCGGCAGATGGGAACCCTAAATAACAATGCGTGGCGGGTGGAGGCCCTAAATAACAATAAGGGGGGGAACCTAATGTCCTCCCCCCAGCCCCCACCCCTGAGCGGTTACTTAATCCACCAATCAGAGTGCTCTGTGTCATTTTACACAGCGTGGGAAAATTCCAAAGAACTTTCCCACGCTGTGTAAAATGACACAGAGCTCTCTGATCGGTGGGTTTCAAGCCAACCAGAGTGCTGTGACAGGTAAATGTAGAGACTTACCTGTCAGTCTCTTCATTTACCTGCCAGAGCACTCTGATTGGATGGCTTGAACCCACAAATCAGAGTGCTCTGAGCCTAATTGCTGGGTGGGGCAAGTCTTTATAAGCCTTCCCCTGCCCTGCAGAGCTCAGTCTGCGCGGAGCCCTCCATGGGTGAAGAAGGATTTTTTTTTTAAGTGCGTCGGTTATTCTGGATTTTTATTTGGCCTTTTTTGGGGCTGGAAAAAGATGATTTTCGAAGAAAGAAGACATCAAATGGTAAGTCTATTTTTTTAACAGGTATTTAAGGGTCCCCCCTCATTATTTTTAGGATGAGGGGGGTAGGTAGGGGTAATTTGTTTGGGGAGGGGTTGACTAGGGGTTTGGGGATCCTGGGGGGGATTTTTATTTATGGCCCCCATCCACCGCTTAGGGGTGGGGGCCGGGTGGGAGGACAGTAGGTCCCCCCCCTCCACATTCTTATTTAGGGCCCCCACCTGTCGCACAGGGGTATGCGATTTATTATGCGATTTACTAGATACGCCCCTACTTGCGGTATAGCGAGTAGGGGCTGAATTTACTAATACTAAGTAATCGTTACTTAGTATTAGTAAATGTGGCTGAAAAAACTATTTAGGTCTTTCAGCCTTTTGGTAGATAAGACCAAAATACCGTGGGAATTAGGGAGTTATCTACTAAGCGTACAGGAGATAATGGATTCAGTGCTTTGTGTGTCAATGGAATATTATAAAATATTTAGGCTGCAACCTAAAATGGAGACGTTCCCTCACAATGCGTCAAAGGTAGGAGAAAGTATGAGAAATAAAAGTAATTTAGGTCGCGCCACAGAATAAAATAAATAAAAGTAGAGCAAATATGACAAGCATAAAATGAAACACAATCTCTTGATAAAAGACCAAATAGAAGCAATACAATGAGTACTTACATATATAACAAAGCAGTATATATGAACAAATCCTAAAATGAACAGGTAGTTTTTATGTCCACTTAAGAAGTTATAAAAAAGAGGAATAGTCCAAACAAAGAAGTGGTCATCAGATTCTTGTTCCGAGTGGCGATATGTGAATAGAACAGAGGAGAATTCCAATAGTGTATACTGTGGTTGGAGTTTCTTTATGGAGATATAAAACGAAAGAATATCTCACTCACCTATTGAGGAGCTCGAACTAGCTCGGGTATACTTCGCAGTCAGCGGTATTGGTCCCCCGCTGTTGGGATATAGGTGTATGCACGTGAAGAAAATCCTCGAGAGAAAAAAATGTGGTACACAATAGTGCTCACTGTATACTATATATAACGTGAGATAAGCGTATATATGTGTAAATTACTCACATTTTAGTGAGCGGAAATGACTGCTCACTTTGATGGCATAGGTGGTATCATCCCCACCTAGGATTCTTGAGCAATAGAAATGCTTATGTAGAAGTAAATTGAAAACCAGGTCCAGAAGTAAAATAAAATAGATAAAATATGAAAAAGCTAGAATAAAAAGATATATGGCAAAGAAAAAAAGGGAGTGTATATTAGCCAATAATCCTTTATTAATATCAAATAAAATAGTAAAATATCAAAACACGTTTCGCCACACAGGGATTTTTCAACTGGCAATTACTTTTATTTCTCAGTTATCTACTAAGCGGCTGCTTATTTAATGTTATTTTTAAGTGATTTCCCAATCCACATTTGTTTGCAGGGCACTTGTCCTACTCTTACTCCCATTTTTACTTCCTTTTGCAGCAGTTTTTTAGAGCCATTTTTGTGGCCAACAGTTCGGGTCCCCATTGACTTCAATGGGGTTCGGGGTCAAGTTCGAGCCCGAATCCAGACTTTTTTTCAAAGTTCGGCCAAACCCGCCGGACCCGAACGTCCTGGTGTACGCTCAACTCTACTCAAGACCCAAAAATCCGTTGTTCAAAGAAAATTTATGAGTCATCAATAAATATCACAGCCGGTTACCAATAATTGTATATTTATTGTGAAATAAAATAATGATCATGCGTG
This sequence comes from Pelobates cultripes, assembly GCA_933207985.1. NCBI lineage: Eukaryota > Metazoa > Chordata > Amphibia > Anura > Pelobatidae > Pelobates > Pelobates cultripes. The sequence continues at coordinate 16,003,257 of OW240924.1, forward strand.
AGCTCAGTGCAACGCAAACATAATTAAACATGGCAATACAGCAAATTGATCAGTTAGGTTAAACCAACAAATGCAATTTCTACATTAATCACTTAATGAAATATTGCAATGCAGTTATTAATCCAGTTCAGTCAATCAATCAATATGCGATTTCTATAATAATCACCTCGGTTTATCATAGAGTTGATTATTCAGCAAAATGCAAATACGTCTAGCAACTATGCAATCGTACATTTGAAAATTGATTATCAACAATAGGTAGACATCAGTATTTGGCAATTATGCAATCTCAGATTTATTGAAAATTGATTATTAACAATCTGCAAACATCACTATTTGACAAACATCTTTTCATCCAGAAATGTATTTTTTATTCCTGGCCACTAATCAGTCAAACCATCAGCAACATAGGTGAATCTGCTACACCTAGCTGACCAGGCAATATTATAATTAATGGTAATGTAACACCCTATTTCTCTTGCCTCCGCTATGCCATAAGTAACTACTAAATAAATCTTGTCTGTCTGTAAAGTTAAGCTACAGGTAATTATGAGGGTTAATTATGGAAAGATCTGAGTTACCAAATAATTATATCATTATAATTATGGCAAAAATTTGCCTGATCTACCATATATTTTGTTTGGCTGCAGAACAAACAAAATATATAGAATTACAATTTAGTTCTGAAGTATTACCGTTTACTTTAAACATTGACTATCTCAGGTAATTCCATAAGATATATATATATATATTTACCAATGGACTGTTGCTGAAGTGTCCCTCTGCAATATCTCAGGCTCTTAGGGAAGAGTCAGTCCGTTATCTCCTATCAGAGATGATAGGAAATTTTCCTTAAGAATTTATAAGAGTTTGAAGAGAGAATAGCAGTGTTCCTCCAAACAGGGTGTGCAAGTGATCTCGCCTTTCCCCCTCATTAGCTAATCTAAAAATTTCCTTATCAACTTTATAACCATTGATTTTCACAAGGGACGTGAATATTAAAATGAATAAATTTATATTTTATATAAGATTAGCATAATTTTACTGTTAATTCATTGGACGCCAGAGTGAAATCTTGGTCAACATTTAATTTTGACTAACACCTTTCAATAGTTAATTTCATAAAACGATTAACAATGACCTGTTATTATTGCTTATCATTAGCCTTGAAAAGTATAACTATAACTGTTATAACTATTAGATGAGCAATAATGCTTTCTCATGTATCTGAAAAAGTATGCACTAATACTTTGATTCAACTTTTTTACACAGCTGTGGCTTTTAAGACTAGGCCATTGTATTAAGGCTTGCGTAAAATTCCGTTACAGGAAATACGAGGGTTAGTATTGTGTTAATTCTTACTATTATTTCAATAGATCAATAAGAATAATTTATGTTAAGATTTTATGCATGAACAGATTGCTATCTAGTTGCATATTACTAAGGTTATATATATATATTTATAATATGTCAATGGAATTTGCAGAAACAGTAGGGTCTTGTAGAACTCCTGGAAGAAATTATGACCCTCTTACAAAGTTATTCTTTTAAGGAACGTGTGACAAATAAGACACAAACACAAGTTTATACTAAAATGTATTAATATTGATTTAGGATACTGTTACAGATTTTAAAAGGATATACACAATACACATTATAACCACATCCAGTACAAAACCAAAAGATACATAGTAAAAGGGCAATACTTAACATTTAAATGAAGATCTTCCCCTTGCGCCTTCGTCTTTGGTACTCTGGGACAGTCTCTCTCAGTTCACCATGGCATCTCTGCTTTCTGCGATCCTCCCAAAAAAAGACGAAGAGAGAAAGAGAGACTAACCTCCTTGGCTGTTGTCCTTTTTAAAGACTGATTCTTGCAGTCCTTAACTACATGTCCCAGAATCCCTTTCAGCTCCCACAAAGTGGTTAATCCCGCCCTCTTTTCCCAGAGAGTTCCATCTTTAAACAAGTCCTTTTCTTTGATCTCTTCCCTCCAGTTATACTACAACACTCTGTAGAAAGTGACCAGTTAGTGTTGGCTTCTGGGTAGATTGGACAGGATGGCTTGGAAAAACACAAACGTCATGGTTACACCTAAATGTCATTTACTCTGATCTTCTGATCTCCTAATAACATGCATGAAAAACTGGTTGGCAGGAGAACTACAGGAGGGATGCAAGCTGTTATTGCTTTAGCTGGGTGCTGTAAAATGCTTCTGAAAGCTTTGATCATTATCACACTGTTATCAGTCACATACTGTCAGGATTACTGTTTGATCCAGCACGTAGAACTGTACAGCACGGATGACAAATAAGTAACGTATTACCGGTCCTTAGAATGGCCGGATTTAACGTACAAAGAATAGTCAAAAATACTAGCCGAGGTCAGGGAACACAGAAAGGGACACAGCGATGAGGAAAGCCAGGAGTCAGGATACCAGAATATAGAGAAGTCAATAAACAAAGCCAAAGTCAAAAACCAGGTAGAAAACTATAAACAGGAACGCGCTCTCAGACAACCACAAGGGAAACCACGACAGGGCACTGAGCAGGCTGAGAACTGGGCCTAAATACCCCTCCTTTAGTTCTGATAGGCTGTAACCGGCCTTTGACCCCAAAGTCAGTTACCAGGTTTCATTTGCATAATTGCTGCTCAGCATTAACCCTTCTGTGGATTAGGTTGCTGCTTGGCACAACTTTTCCTGTGTGGACAGTAAATGTCATTAATCACTTTTCTCTAAGCGGATGAATACATGACACCAGGTTTCATTTGCACAATTACTGCTCAGCATTAACCCTTCTGTGGATTAGGTTGCTGCTCGGCACAACTTTTCCTGTGTGGACAGTAAATGTCATTAACCACATTTCTATAAGCGGATGAATATGTGACATTACCCCCCACCTGAAGAACGCCCACCGGGCGGACAGGACCAGGCTTGAGAGGAAATTTAGCGTGAAAAGCGCGGATCTTACGGCCCGCATGCAGGTCAGGAGCCGAAACCCAAGAACGATCAGCAGGACCGTAACCTTTCCAAACAACCAAGTACTGTAAAGTGCCCCGAGAAAACCTAGAATCCACGATAGAAGATACCTCATACTCTTCCTGACCACCCACCACCACCGGAGGGGGAGGAACACAAGGAACAGTATATCTATTGCAGACAAGAGGTTTGAGTAAGGACACATGAAAAGTGTTGGGAATCCCTAAAGATGCAGGAAGAGCCAGAGAGTAAGACACTGGATTGATCCTACGAAGCACTCTATAGGGACCAAGGAATCTGGGGGCAAACTTCATGCTAGGGACCTTAAGCTTGATGTTGCGAGATGACAACCAAACCCGGTCCCCCACTTGGTACACCGGGTTGGCACTCCTACGCTTATCAGCAAAATGTTTGAAGCGTTCAGCAGCAGCCCCTAGAGCAGTTTGAACCTTAACCCAGGTATCCCGAATGGAGGCCAGACGCTCATCCAGAGCAGGAATGGCAGTATCAGAAAATACCGCAGGGAGAACCGTAGGATGCCTACCATTATTGACAAAAAATGGACTGTGCCCAGAGGAGTCATGAACAGCATTGTTTCTAGCGAACTCGGCCCACGGGAGTAGTTCGGACCAATTGTCTTGTGTGCTATTAATAAAACAACGCAAATAAACTTCTAATGACTGGTTAGCCCTCTCAGCTGTACCATTGGTCTGTGGATGGTAGGAGGAGGAGAAGGAGAGATCAATCCCCAATTGTTTACTGAACGCCCTCCAGAACCTGGACACAAACTGAGAGCCCCTATCAGACACAATATTGTGGGGGATGCCATGCAAACGGACAATTTCACGTATGAAAATTAGGACCAAATCTTGCGAAGATGGCAACTTCTTGAGAGGAATGAAGTGAGCCATCTTAGAAAATCGGTCTACAACCATGAGAATAGTAGTGAACCCAGCAGAGCTAGGAAGCTCAACAATAAAGTCCATGGATAAGTGGGACCATGGAATCTCAGGAACAGGAAGAGGCTGCAACAGGCCACAAGGAAGTGCATGAGTCACCTTAGAAACTGCACACACAGAACATGCCTGCACATACTCCTTTACATCTTTCCTGAGTGAATCCCACCAAAATGATCTAGTGATCGCGGCAGTGGACTTATTGATGCCCGGGTGTCCAGCAGTTATATTGTCATGGAACACTTTCATGATATTAACCCTTTCACATAGGGGAACGAACAGTTTATCACACGGTTTACCACTGGGCGCCTGAGGCTGGGCCTCCAGTATGGTGCCAAGCAGTGGAGAAGACAGTGAGAGGACAGTAGTAGCAATAATACACTCTGGTGGAATAATAGGAGATGTCATCTGTTCCGGAGCTGACTCATTATCAAATTGCCTGGACAAGGCATCAGCCTTGTTATTTTTAGAACCAGGTCTATAAGTAATGAGAAAGTTAAAACGTGAAAGGAACAGTGACCATCTAGCCTGTCTGGAAGACAAACGTTTGGCATCCCCTATATATGCCAGATTTTTGTGGTCGGTTATGATCAACAGGGGGTCCTTGGAACCCTCCAAAAGATGTCGCCACTCCTTGAGGGCAAGAATAATGGCCAACAGTTCTCTATTGCCAATATCGTAGTTGCGCTCAGCAGGAGACATCTTTCTGGAGAAGTAGCCACAAGGATGCAATGGTGTTCCCTGGCTTTCTCTCTGAGAGAGTTTTAATGTTTTAATATGTCCGCAGAGGCAAATCTTTGTTTAAGAGTCTCAAAAGCATTCACAGCCTCTTTGGACCATACCGTGCTACTAACCCCTTTGCGAGTCATATTTGTGATTGGGGCTATTACAGAAGAAAATCCCTTGATGAATCTTCTGTAATAGTTGGCAAAACCAATAAACCTTTGAATGGCTTTTAAACCAGAGGGTAATGGCCAGTGTAGTACAGCCTCTAGTTTTTTAGGATCCATTTGAAATCCCGATGCAGAGATGTTGTAACCCAAAAAGTGGACTTCAGGCTGGTCAAATATGCACTTTTCTAATTTACAATAAAGTTTATTTTTCAACAACGTCTGCAGAACCTGTTTCACATGGGAGTGGTGAGTTTGAAGATCAGGGGAATACACCAAAATATCGTCCAAATAAACCAAGACAAATGAGTAAATGAATTCCCTGAGTACATCATTTATAAAGTCTTGGAATACGGCCGGGGCGTTGCATAACCCAAATGGCATTACCAGATATTCATAGTGTCCACTACGGGTATTAAATGCCGTCTTCCACTCATGATTCTCTTTAATTCTAACCAAATTGTAAGCGCTCCTAAGGTCAAGCTTAGTAAATACTTTAGCTCCCTGAAGTCTATCGAACAATTCGGAAATGAGTGGGATAGGGTATGCATTTTTTACAGTGATTTTATTAAGTGCCCTGTAGTCTATGCAAGGGCGTAACTCACCACCCTTTTTCTCAACAAAAAAGAATCCTGCACCAGCTGGTGAGGATGACTTTCTTATGTGCCCTTTGCTCAAGGATTCTTTGATGTATTCCTCCATTATTTTACTCTCCTGGGGAGATAAGGCATAAACTGCCCCCTTAGGTGGCATAGCACCTGGATACAGGTTAATGGCACAGTCATATGCTCTGTGGGGAGGCAATACATCGGATTGAGCCTTGTTAAACACCTCCTGAAGTTCTCGGTATTGTATGGGAACTCCAGGAGTTTGGGGAGTGGTAGTGGGAAGGTCAATAGTATCCAATCTCTTTAGTACTGGTTTTATACATCTCCCCATACACTCTTTACCCCATTCTAATATCTCCCCATTAGCCCAGTCAATATAGGGATTGTGCTTACTCAGCCACGGAAACCCTAATATGATAGGACATGATGGAGAAGTAATAACCTGAAACGTCATCTCCTCCCTATGGGAGGCCCCAATGGAGATCGTAATAGGGACAGTTTCGTGGGTTATAAGCGGTTGTGTGAGTGGTCTACCATCAATAGCCTCTACAGCTAGCGGCGTAGGTCTCTCCCTGACCGGTATCTCATTACCCCTAATAAACTGGACATCAATAAAATTTCCAGCAGCACCTGAGTCCATTAGGGCACTGCAAGAAAACTTCTTGTTATCAAGGGAATTAGATACCTCAAGGAGGAATCTACTTTTGTTTTTGTTAGAGGACAACTCCATCACACCTAAGATCTGTCCCCTTAAGGTTCTTAGGTGCGGAAGTTTTCCGGACGCACTGGACAATTAGATATCATATGTCCCTTTCTACCGCAATATAGGCATAACCCCTCCCTTCTCCTATACTGTTTTTCGGCCTCTGACAGTCTAGTGACCCCCAACTGCATAGGTTCGGGTTCGGACTGTACAGGGAGGTTAGACAAAACAGGTTTAGAGAATTGAGGTGCTAGGGACATAGCCGTACGTCTGGTCTTGCTTCTGGTGACTTCTCTGAGTCTTAACCTATTATCAATATGCATGACAAACGTAATAAATTCGTTAAGACTCTTAGGTAATTCTTTAGCGGCTATCTCATCTAGTATAGTCTCTGAGAGACCCTTTTTAAATGCTGAGATTAACCCATTGTTAGTCCAGTCTACCTCGGAAGCTAAGGTACGGAATTCAATAGCATAATCCGAGATAGACCGGTTACCTTGTCTGATGTGCATTAGGGCAGTGGAGGCGTCATCCTCTCTACCCAATGGCTCAAACGTGAGCTTGAATTCGGCAAGGAATTCCTGGTAATTATGAGCTATGCTCCGATTACTCTCCCACAACGGATTAGCCCAGGCAAGGGCCTTGCCCTTTAATTGATTCATTAGATAACCAATTCTTGCTCTGTCCATGGGGAATGACCCTGGTGAGGCCTCAAAATGGTACTCCACCTGATTAAGAAAACCCCTGCATTCCTGGATATTGCCATCAAACTGTAGGGATGGTGATAAGGAGATGCTAGGAGTCCTATTAACAGTGGGTGAAGGTACACAGAGTAGAGGTGCTATAGGAGGAGACGCTGCAGGCTGCAGATGCTCCGTTCTAGCGAGAAGCGTACTTAAAGCCTGAGTGAATTGATCCATGCGGTGATTATTCTCATCTAATTTCCTCTTGCAAGCAGCTATGTGCTGACACAGTTCTACAGGATCTATGGCCCTGTCGTAATGTCAGGATTACTGTTTGATCCAGCACGTAGAACTGTACAGCACGAATGACAAATAAGTAACGTATTACCGGTCCTTAGAATGGCCGGATTTAACGTACAAAGAAAAGTCAAAAATACTGGCTGAGGTCAGGGAACACAGAAAGGGACACAGCAATGAGGAAAGCCAGGAGTCAGGATACCAGAATATAGAGAAGTCAATAAACAAAGCCAAAGTCAAAAACCAGGTAGAAAACTATAAACAGGAACGCGCTCTCGGACAACCACAAGGGAAACCACGACAGGGCACTGAGCATGCTGAGAACTGGGCCTAAATACCCCTCCTTTAGTTCTGATAGGCTGTAACCGGCCTTTGACCCCAAAGTCAGTTACCAGGTTTCATTTACATAATTGCTGCTCAGCATTAACCCTTCTGTGGATTAGGTTGCTGCTCGGCACAACTTTTCCTGTGTGGACAGTAAATGTCATTAATCACTTTTCTCTAAGCGGATGAATACATGACACCAGGTTTCATTTGCACAATTACTGCTCAGCATTAACCCTTCTGTGGATTAGGTTGCTGCTCGGCACAACTTTTCCTGTGTGGACAGTAAATGTCATTAACCACATTTCTATAAGCAGATGAATACGTGATAGTTATAGAACGGAGGCTACTGGGAGGTAACAGGTTACTTTCTATGGTCAGAAAATCATCCAGATAATGGATAACAGTGGGTCATTTACAGATGTTAAGCAGCATCCAGCACAACGTCTCAGCAAATATATCAAAAATCCTGGGGCTGCTCTTGGAACAAAACGTGAGATGCGTGAAAAAATAATATGAACCATGCCACTTAACACCATGTAAATGCCACAGGGACAGATGGATAGGGAGTAACTTAAAAGTGTTCACTATATCCATTTTGCTAAGCCATGCCCCCACCCCTGCCGCGAGGATGGCAGTGACGGCATTATCTATGTTAGCATATTGGAGAGAAAATTCTTCTGATGGAAAGAACAAGTTGAGACTTGGGGTAGGTGATGCATGGGGAGCAGAGAAGTCGAGAATTAACCTTTGCTTATTGGATTATTTACTTGTGACCAGTCCTATAGGGTTAGTTCTCCAAACCACGAAAGGCGGGGAGTCAAAAGGGACAATTAACAATTGTCAATAATTTATGCCCCAAGCCATAAACCTTATGACCACCAGGGGTCAGTCAGACATCTTTAACTTTATACAGAAAATGTGCTGATAACCTGTAACTAGGAGAAGGAGAAGAATGGTAAAAAAAAACCTATATATTACCCACCAGGGGTCGCTCTAGCACATATTACCATCTTAACATCTAATATATGACAGTGTTTTGGCAACCGAACGACAATAAGATAGCCAGGATACGTGGACTGCCCCAACCGAATACACCCTGTTACCCATTGTCATATTGAATATATAAGCTGTACCCGAATGCCAGCGTTCGTCTAAATGTGTACCGAACATGTGGTACAATGCGTGTGCCCGTTGAACTCTGATGACGTAAACGGCCGTGCTGCAATTGCGATGGCCATATCACTTACGATTTTTGCGACCGGGTGCCGTCACAAAAGCCCCGCGAAAGCCCTTGTCTGATTCTCAAGTCAGACAGTGAAACCCGGAGGGACAGGAATCGTTGGGGACCCGGGAAGCTGCACACGAGATGCAGGTAAGCAAAATGGAGGTAGGATC
>OW240924.1:16012195-16062344 GCA_933207985.1 Pelobates cultripes
CTTTGGCACCATTGGCACTTTGGCACATTCGGCACCTTCACCCACTTTGGAAAGCAACTTTGGAACCTTCGGTAACTTTGTCACCTGTGGCACCTTCGGCACCTTTGGCACTTTGGAAAGCAACATTGGCACATTTGGCACTGTGGCACCTTTGGCACTTTGGCACCTTCGGCACTTTGCCACCTTTGGCACCTTCAGCACTTTGCCACCTTTGGCACCTTCGGCGCCTTTTGCACCTTTGGCACCTTCGGCACCTTCGGCACCTTCGGCACTTTGGCACCATCACCACTTTGGCAACTTCGGCACCTTCGCCCACTGTGGCACCTTCGGCACCTTTGCCCTCTTTGGAACTTTGGCACCTTTGGCACCTTCCACCACTTTGGCACTTTGCCACTTTGGCACCTTTGGCACTTTGGCACCTTGGGCACCTTCGGCACCTTCACCCACTTTGGCACCTTTGGCACCTTTGGCACCTTTGGCACCTTCACCCTCTTTTGCATTTTGGCAACTTCGGCAACTTCGTCCACTTTGTCACTTTGGCACTTTTGCACTTTTGCACTTTGGCACCTTTGGCACTTTGGTACCTTTGGCACTTGGGCACCTTCAGCACTTTGGCACCATCGGCACCTTTGGCACATTTGGCACCTACGGCCACTTTGGCTCCTTCAGCACCTTTGACACCTTTGGCACGTTCGCCCACTTTGGCCCTTTAGCACCTTCGGCACCTTCGCCCACTTTGGCACTTTGGCACCATCAGCACTTTGGCACCTTCGGCACCTTTGGCACTTGGGCACCTTCAGGACTTTGGTACCTTTGGCACCTTTACCACTCTGGCAATTTGGCATCTTTGCCACTTTGGCACTTTTGGCAATTTGGCACCTTCGGCACTTTGGCACCCTCGGCACCTTAGCCAACTTTGGCACCTTCGGCACCTTTCACACTTTGGCACCTTCGCCCACTTTGGCCCGTTGGCACCTTTGGCACTTGGGCACCATTGGCACTTGGGCACCTTTGGCACCTTTGGCACCAGTGGATATATATATATATATATATATATATAAAAACAGAAACACCTTGCACTCCCATGTACATTTAAATAAACCTGGTGCTTGATTGCACTAAATTGATAAAGCCAGAAAAAATCAGCACTCCCAGGAGATTTGCAAAAAATCCAAACACTTATCTTTATTCCAGTAGTCAACGTTTCAGTTCCACTGGGGAACTTTCATCAGGACATAAAACCTGACGTTTTCTGTCCTCATGAAAGTTCCCCAGTGGAACTGAAACATTGACTACTGGAATAAAGATAAGTGTTTGGATTTTTTGCAAAATTCCTGGGAGTGCTGATTTTTTTCTGGATATATATGTATATGTGTATGTATATATATATATATATATATATATTTATATATATATTTATATATATATATATATATATTGTGAGCGAAAAAGTGGAATAGTGGTTGATGGAAGATACATTTGGCCTGATTTGCTAAACAGCAACCTGAGAATTTTCAGTTAAATGCCCCAGGGAGAGATGTTAAAGTTTGCAATATACATTACTGATGTTCTGCAAAACATGGTATGGGTCCCTGGGCCAATGCTCCACCAGCACTATTTGCTGTGTAACAGACCAGAATTTGGATTTGACTTAAGAGTCTACTAATTGGCACTCACCTGTACCTAGTCAATTAGCAGACAGGACTTTAAAAGAGAGACGAGGAGAGGAGAGGATAGAATTTATTACAAGGCTATTTTTGTTTTTTTGGGGAAAATTGGTAAGTGGGAAAGCCACCCAATTACAGATAGTGATTTCTGTCTAGTAAGAGCAAGGAATTTTGTTTTGTTTATTATTATTTAAAGCAGCTGTTTTTCCTATCAAATAAAGGAAAACCGAACTGAATGTGTCCTGGACTTTGTATACCCTAGAAGGCTGTGGCTTATTGTAAGATCTGTGACAAAATCCTACCTGTAAAAGAGGTGGTTTGTTATATATGGTGGAGATTGCAGACAGCCACGTAAGCCTGAGGGTAGAAGTCATTTAAAGCTCAACGTGGAAGCTGTTATCTAGACTCTAAACCAATCTACCTCTGTGCAACACAAGACTAACAGGAGAGCTGCAGAAAACAGTGCAGCCCTGCAGCAACCTGTGCTGGCAGCGTGTGCTAAAGTCCTGGCCAAAACACAGATGGAGTGCACCGAGTCCTTGGTGAAACAGATTGCTGTGACACAAGCAGAGATGTTTAAAGTAGCCCGTGAGGAGCAGCAAAAAGTCGCCCAGGGACTACAACAGGAAATCCAAGCTATCTCTGAAAAGCTGAATGGATACCCTGATGGAAGATACCAGGGGCCAAAGGTGATTCGGGCGAGCCACTACCTTCAGAAAATGACTGCATCAGATGATGTTGAGGCGTACCTTCTGGCATTTGAACGCACTGCTGAGAGGGGGGGGTGGCCGGCTGATGAGTGAGCAAGCAGACTGGCACCGTTGGAGAGCTGCAAAAAGCATATTATGACCTAGAACCAGTGGATGCAAGTAACAACAGCAAATTTAAAGCTGAAATCTTGGCACGACTGGGTGTAACCTCTGCAGTACCCAAAAGTTCCACTCATGGTCATATTCTTCTGACAAAGCAGCGCATTCCCAAATGTTTGACCTCATACACCTCACATGGAAATGGCTACAACCTGAAATCCATTCAGCTAGCCACATTGTGGAAACCTTAGTAATGGACCAATTTTTGCGTGGTTTACCAGCTGCCCTGCGTCGCTGGGTCAGCCAAAGTGATCCCCATACAGCAGACCAACTGATTGCCTTGGTGGAAAGATATGTGGCTGCAGGAGAACTGCTACGTCCTACTTCACATGAAAACCCCTGCAATCCTAAGCCCCAAGATTCTGCAAGACCTGGTAAGATGGTTTAAGGGGAGCTGAACAGCTGCAGCTCTATACACAAAACACCAGGGGGGCACCCAGGTCTAATAGGCCTGGGAGAGGAACTAATTGGAGATCAGATTTTTACTGTCAAATGCAATGAGGATGGTCATATGGCCAAAGACTGTCTATTGAAGGATAAACCTGTGGAATGCAATATGGGCAAAGATGAGGGAGCACGTTCATTTTTTCTCAACTGTTATGGTGCTGTTAACAATGACTATGATAATAACCCTCATAAATGCTGTGTAACTGTGAATGGAAAAATGTCTAAAGCAATACTTGATTAAGGTAGTATGGTTACATTGGTAGCAGAGTCTATAATTCCTTGTGTAAAACCTGATCATGTTCAGAAAATAAGGATTATCTGTGTTCATGGTGATAAAAAGGAATATCCCACTGTGGAAGTAAATATTGGAACCCAGTATGGGGATTTAAAGTATCGAGTGGGTGTAGTACCTAGATTAGCCCATGAGATAGTGATCGGTAGAGACTTTCCTCATTTTCTGGAATTATGGGCAGCTGTACAAAAGACAGACCATAGGTTATCAGAAATTAGTCAATCTGCCGAGAATAATATGTTCCCTTTTTCCGATATTGACTTGGGGTTCGACCACTGTGACAGAAACATAAGAAAAAGGAAAAAATACTGCCCCAAACCAGTATTAATAGGAGATAACCCAGCTCAAACTAGTGAGGAGCCTACTAATACTGCAGACAAGGATAATGACTTAATTGATTTTGGGATCAGTCCGGGTAATTTTAAAAGTGCCCAGTGGGAAAATCCCACTTTAGTGACAGCTAGAAATGATATTAAAGTTGTAAATGGGGTTGCTAATCAGCCAGGAGAGGCACTGCCATTCCCCTATTTTGAAGTACAAAATGACCTAATTTACCGTGTTGAAAAAAAGGATTCAGATATCATTAAGCAGCTGTTGGTTCCTCAGACTTACCAAAACATAGTACTAAAGTTGGCTCACAGCCACATATTAGGGGGACACTTGGGAGTCGAAAAAACTAGAGAGAGAGTCCTTAGAAGGTTTTACTGGCCTGGAGTGTTTGCTGCTATTACAAACTATTGCTCCTCATGTCCTGAGTGCCAGTACAGGGCTCCTTTCAAGACTTTTCGTAGTCCACTTGTACCCTTACCCATAATTGATGTGCCTTTTGAAAGAATCGCTATGGACTTAGTGGGGCCACTTGTAAATTCCGCTAGGGGACAACAGTATATATTAGTCATCTTGGACTATGCAACTCTCTACCCTGAAGCCATTCCCTTGCGTAATACCTTCGCAAAGTTAATAGCTAAGGAACTTATGTTGATGTTCAGTAGGGTGGTATCCCTAGAGAAATCCTGACAGACCAGGGGACCCCGTTCATGTTCAGAGTCACAAAAGAGTTGTGCAGGCTCTTGCAGGTTAAACATCTTAAGACCTCCGTATATCACCCTTAGACTGATGGCTTAGTAGATGCTACGTAAGGTAATTGATGCAGATGGAAAAAATTGGGATTTTTTTATTACCATATCTACTGTTTTCCATTAGGGAAGTTCCACAGGCCTCCACAGGCTTCTCTCCTTTTGAATTGTTATATGGAAGACATCCCAGGGGAATATTAGATATTGCTAAGGCGACCTGGGAACAGGAGACTACTCCTCACAGGAGTGTAATTGAGCATATAGCTCAAATGCAGGATAGAATGGCCACCATCCTGCCTATTGTCAGGGAGAACAGCAAGCTCAGAAAAACCGCTATAATCGTAATGCTAGAGTCAGAGTGTTCCTTTTTTTTTTTTTTTTTCTTCTTTCTTTTTTTTTTCTCTTTCTTCCCTTTTTTTTTTTCTTTTTTTTTGCCATTATTTCAGACAATACCCGCCTTTTTATATATTTCAGATATGTCATCATATATGGCTGGGTATAATAGTCATCATAAATACATATAAATTGCACCCTCCCCGATCTCCATCCCTCCCCCGCTTAGAACCATCAACTATCAGCCATCAATACTATTTATATATTGTATTCTACTAAAGCATATTAAGATGACCAAAGGTAAGGTACCCCATTATTAAAACAGTAGAGGGAGAAAGAAAGAGGATACAAAAAAAAAAAAAAGATGACCTAACCACATTCATACACACATTCGCACCTAACCTTACTTTACAGCTCTGTGAGTCAAGTTATTTAATATCAATAGGAAATATCTACTATATCATTCTATTTAAATTTGTCCTTCTAAAGAGTCAATTCGATCTCTTGTTTTTCCAATTTGATTAGCCAATTTTCCCACATACTATATTCTCTATATTGATTTTTAATTTTATACATCCCTAATTCCATATGAATCTGATATTTTAATTGTTGAATAAGTTGCTTCTTCAGGAATGATTGCGTCTTTTTCCAATTTCTGGCGATAATAATTTTTGATGCTATTAAACAATGTGTTGTCAAGATTTGATTCGTTCTACTTAGGGCAGGCCACCTTATATGTAATAACATCACCTCTAGTGTCATTTTTATTCCTATACCATTTAACCTGTGTAATAATGAATTAGCCATAGACCATAAGGGAGTTACTCTCTTACAGCTCCACCATATATGGAGATAGTCTCCTTTCTCTTCTCCACATCTCCAGCACAAATCATTGTTATCGTTAAACATTCTTGATATTTTCTAGGGGGGATGGAGTTGACGTAATGACGGACGTGCACGTGTGCACGTGCGACTGGGCGGAGCTACGCTGGTAGAAGGAGGATGAGCGTGGCGGGAAGCGTGGAGGGATCCGAGCCGGAGCTGCGAGTCAAGAGCTCTGCACGATTGCTCTGTTGGTAACCGGGTGAAATCGGCCTTCTGGGGAGACGGAGCACGGAGCACGGAGAATACACACAGCAGCCGAAAGGCTACAGATAAGCACACTTACTCTTACGCTATGCAATCTATGGTGTAAAGCACGAGTTATAACATTGAGATATCTTTCCCTAAGGATATAAGGTTCTAAGGCTGAATATATTAGACAACTAGTGCTACTTCCCCAGGGGTTGACTGAAGTTAAGTCTTTTATATCTCTATTTTTATCATTTCAAACTGTTTGCTCTTTCTTTTTGCCAAAAAACTTAATAGATAAATATATAAACATTAAAGCCAGATACTGGAGGACTTAGGATCGGGACTGTAGAATTTCATTAAGACATGGCATCTAAAATACAGGAGAGAGCAGTCTTAAAAAGAGACAAGAAAAATCCCAAAACAGGAAGAGAAGCAATAAACTTTTTTTCACCAGAAAATAAAAAAAAGACAGAGGAAGATGTTTTATCAAATTCAAAACTAGACCAGACATTAAACAGTTCCGAAAATTCTGTGAGTAATTATATCACTACAGAGTTTTTGGAGAGATGTCTAAACTCCCAGTCAGATATACTAATGAAGCAAATAAATCAGAATTCAGAGATGATCTTAAATCAAATGAAACTCCTAACTGAGAAAATAACTGTGGTTGAAGAAAAAATTAATTGCCTGGAATTTCAGGAAAAATTATTGAAAGATCAGCATATTCAAATGGTGAAAAAAATCAAAGATTTGGAAACAAAAATAAGTGATTTGGAGGATCGCTCAAGACGCAATAATTTGCGACTAAGAAACATCTCAGAAAAGATTACCCAGGATAAGATTTTGGAATTTCTAGCTAAGTTATGGAAGGCCTGGGGGATAGAGACAGAGAAATATAATTGTACCTTGGAAAGGTTCCACAGATTGTATAGAGTTAAAAATATCCCAGAAACCAAGGCAAGAGATATTATCTGCTGTTTTCAATCATTCCAATTTAAAGAGGAGGTTTTGAAAGCAAGTAGAGTTAGGAAACCTCTAGGAGAAGAATATAAGGATATAGCTGTGTTTCCAGACTTATCTTATGCAACTCGAATGCAAAGAAAAACATTCGCCCCTGTCACAGAAATACTGAGAACCCAGAAGATCAAATATACATGGGGATTTCCTACGGCAATAAGAATATTTACAAATGAGCGTCTTGAAGTCTTAGACTCAGTGGATACAGCTATAACTTGGCTAAAAGATAAGAAGATGATGTAACAGGATCAAACCTATAAGAAAAGAAAGAGAGGGCTGAATGTGTTTTAAGATAGAGGAATATTTTTTTTTTTTTTTTTCTCCGAGTGAGATAGTAATAATGCAGGATACATTAAGTAGTTAAATAAGAAATTCACTTGAGTAAAGATGAATACAGAATAAAACACTAGGATAGCACGAGATTAGATATAAAGCACAGAAATTATGGGATGTGATAGTTATTATGTAGTTACACTTATTAAATACCGCACAAATCCCAAATAAGAATTGGTAATATAGATTAGGAGGCTCGCACGATACTAATATATACTCACTAAAAAGCTAAATATTTCACTATAATTTAACCATTTTATTTTTTTTTTTTCTGGGTGAGATAATAAAGGAATGCTGGGTATAATAAGTAGTTAAATAAGAAACTCACTTGAGTAAAGATGAGTATAGAATAATAACAATATGAAAGCACGAGTTCAGATATAATATATAGAAATAATGGGAATTGAAACTTATTATGTAGCTATATTTGTTAAATAATTCACAAATCCTAAATAAGGAGTAGAAATTTAGAATATGTGGCTTGCACGGTATAGATATACACTTACAAAAGGCTCAATATATCACTGCATTTTAGGTTCTTATCTTTTTTTTTTTCGCCACCTCTATAGACCAGCGTAGTCCGCCTATAAGTTCTAAATAGAACTTAGTGATTGCCTTAATAAGGTAATTAATTATGTATGGAAGAAGGTCTCTTTAAGATTGGAGATCAAGGTATAGAAGAATGTATGATTGTGTGTAAATGGTTAGTGTATATAGAAGGTACAGCTCTGTGGGTACATAGATCAGTTTTGAGGAAATGTCAGTTGTCAGAGAATTAGGATAGGGTATGGTCAAATTTGCCACTATAAATATTCAGGGTTTAAATCTTCCACATAAGAGATTGGCTTTTAGAGATTATATAACGACAGAAAAAATTCAAATTATTTTGATACAAGAGACCCATTGGATTGCAGGAGATAGCACTAGATGGTTTGGTAATAATTTCCCTTCAGTAATAACTTCCTCTAAAAAAGATGAAAAGAAAGCTGGGGTGGCTATAGGCTTCTCTAAATCATTACAAATAGAAATTAAGCACGAGGATATTGATACGGAGGGGAGATTTCTAATATTGATCTGTGTAATCAATGGGGAATTGTATACATTAGTGAACGTATACTTACCAAATATCAATCCGATGAGACTGTTCTCTCATATTCTAGAAAGAGTTGAAAGAGTATCTATGGGATATGTGGTAATAGGTGGAGACTTTAATTGTGTTTTGGATGTGGAACTAGATAAATTTAATGTTAATAAGATTTCTGTGGACAAAAACGGGTTGAGAAATGCGAATACATTTCAGAATATAATCCATAAAAACAATTTATATGATATCTGGAGGGTTCGGAATCCGCTGGTAAAAGATTATACATTTTATTCTTGGCCGCATAATACACACTCAAGAATTGACTTTTTTCTAGGAGATCCCAAAATTATAGAGAAAGTATCCAATATAAGTATAAATATAATGATTTGGTCAGATCACAATATCATTATTATGGACACAAAGGATGGGAAATATTATCATCCCAGAACCACTTGGAAACTAGACGATTCAATACTATATAATATCGAAAATTTGAAGTTTTTAAAGGAATGGTCACAACATTTTTTTGAGGAAAATAATCCAGAGGATACTTCAGAATTAAATACTTGGTGCTCATATAAAGCTACCATCAGAGGATACTGTATAAATATGAAGAGTAGAGCCAGGAAAATAGAAGGATCATGTTTACCAGAGTTATATATTCAATTGTATAAAGCCTCTAGAGTGTATAAAGTAAAACCAGACAAAGAAGGCCAAATAAAAATAGCCAGTATTAAACAAAGTATTAAGGAAAAAATATTAGAAAACATAGAAAAGAAGATGATTCAATTAAAAATCAGAGTCAGAGTGTTCCAACCTGGAGACAGGGTATTGGTTCTGGTCCCTACTGTGGAGAACAAGGGCATGGACCCTATGAAATAAAAGAAAAAGTGAGTGATGTCAATTATAAAGTCAGACAACCAGGAAGAAGAAAGCCTGAACAGTTGTATCATATAAATCTGTTAAAGCCTTGGAAGGACAGGGAGGCCCTGGTTGCTTTAAAACCTTCAGAACCTCCTATAGTAGAGCCGGAGGTGAACGTATCTGAGACTCTGTCTGTACATCAAAAGCAAAAGGCCAGAGATTTCATCCAAAGAAATAGGGATGTTTTCTCGGTAGTTCCAGGAAAGACTAAGGTGATTAAACATGACATAATAACCGAACCAGGGAAAAGAGTTAATCTCAAACCCTATAGAATTCCTGAGGCCCAGAGGGAGGTTATAAACTTAGAGGTTGAGAACATGTTAAAACTTGGAGTCATTGAAGAATCCCAGAGTAACTGGAGTAGTCCTATTGTATTGGTGCCAAAACCTGATGGCACATGGAGGTTCTATAATGACTACTGCAAGTTAAATGCCATATCAAAATTTGATGCTTACCCAATGCCCAGAGTTGATGAGTTAATAGAAAGGCTGGGTAAAGCTCGTTATCTAACAACCTTGGATTTAACAAAGGGTTACTGGCAGGTACCTCTCACTGAAAGAGCCAAAGAAAAGACAGCCTATTCAACACCCAGTGGCCTGTTTCAGTACACTGTATTGCCATTTGGGTTACAGGGGGCACCTGCCACTTTCCAACGAATGATGGACAGAATTCTTAAACCTCATGATCGCTATGCTGCAGCATACTTGGATGATGTCGTCATCCACAGTGCAGACTGGGAATCCCATCTCCCCAAAGTTCAAGCGGGGCTTGATAATATCCACTCAGCGGGCTTAACTGCCAATCCTTCAAAATGTACGATTGGTTTAGAGGAAGCAAAGTACTTAGGTTATTCTATTGGGAGGGGTTTGGTTAAAACACAGGAAGCCAAAGTGGAAGCCATACAAAAATGGCCACAGCCCCTTACAAAAAAACAAGTTAAGGCATTTTAGGGTTTAATTGGATACTGTAGATGATTCATCCCAGATTTTGCTACCATTGCTGCACCTCTAACAGACCTTGTTATAGTTAAATGGTGCCCTGAGGCAGAAAAGGCTTTTAAGAGTCTGAAGGAAGCTATCTGTAGCCATCCTGTCTTGGTGACCCCAGATTTTTCCAGGGACTTTATAGTTCAGACAGATGCTTCTGATGTGGGCTTGTGGGCTGTTCTTTCACAGGAATACCAAGGTGAGGAACACCCTGTTTTCTTTTTGAGCAGGAAATTAAACCCACATGAGAACTACTACTCTATTGTTGAAAAAGAGTGTCTTGCTATTAAGTGGGCATTAGACTCTCTTAAATACTACCTACTAGACAGGAAGTTCCGATTGATAACGGACCATGCACCTCTGACATGTATGTATCAGAACAAAGAAAATAACTGCAGAGTAACCAGATGGGTTTTGAGTTTACAATCTTTTAATTTCACTGTCGAACACAGGGCTGGTCTAAAACAAGGAAATGCTGATGGGCTTTCCAGGGTACACTCTCTGGTTTCCATGGTCACTCAAACCCATGGGTATGAGCTGGGGGGGAGGATATGTGAGCGAAAAAGTGGAATAGTGGTTGATGGAAGATACATCAGGCCTGATTTGCTAAACAGGAACCTGAGAATTTTCAGTTAAATGCCCCTGGGGCAGAGTATTTGGAGAGCAGGGTGGGCCAATGCTCCAACAGCACTAGTCGATGTGTAACAGATCAGAATTTGGATTTGACTTAAGAGTTTACTAATTGGCACTCACCTGTAGCTAGTCAATTAGCAGACAGGCCTTTAAAAGAAGAGATCAGCCTGCTGCAGAGTGAGGGAGAAAAAGCCAGCTAGGAGAGCTGAAGGAGAGAGAACAACACGTGTGTTTATTGCAAAGCTATTTTCGTTTTCTTTGGAAAATTGGTAAGTGGGAAAGCCACCCAGTTACAGATAGTGATTTCTATCTAGTAAGAGTTCAAGTAAGAGCAAGGAATTTTGTTTTGTTTATTATTTAAAGCAGCTGTTTTTCCTATCAAATAAAGGAAAACCGAACTGAATGTGTCCTGGACTTTGTATACCCTAGAAGGCTGTGGTTTATTGTAAGATCTGTGACAAAATCCTACCTGTAAAAGAGGTGGCTTGTTAATACATATATATTTGTGGTCGGAACTTAATTCGTATATGAAAATAGAGAAGAGGAGGAAAGTTGGTAGTGGTGTGCCGACACCAATGTACGGGTAGGCCTGTAATAAAGAGGGCAGAAGGTATTGCAGAAAACACACTTTATTCATAATTTACAATACTAGACCTTTAAAGACTTTACTGATTTATTTTTTTTCTCAGGATGTGGAATATAAGTGCTGTAAACAGAGGATTTCCATCTGCCCAGTCTTTTGATGATATGGGCTGGTATGTCCATGGTGAAGGCTAAGGAGGCTGCCCCAATTCTGAAGGAATGACCAGAAAAAGCAGCCAAATTATGTCCCAATCTTAGCAGTAGTGTTCTAACATGGGCTATGAATTTTGAAGTGGAAAGTGCCCATGAAGAAGTAGTAGGGGCAAGTTAGATGGGAGACTGAAGCTTGTAGATAGAAATAAGTCCAGTATTTTAACAGGACACCACAGGTTCTCTGTAGGAAACAGAGGGATTGTAGTTGGGTAGTTTGTGTGATTGGTTTTAGATGAGTGTAAAGACATCACGTAATGGTCACCGTGTTTGGTTATGTCTGATAGTTTTAAACAGGAGCTGACATCCGTTTGACGGACCACAGTAAACTTTAGGGGTCTGAGAAAGCCGTAGAAAGCGAGGTAAATGGCTACTTTGATTACAGATGTAGTCTGGGTATTAAAGGGATTTGTGCAATAGGTTTGACATGTTCCTGAATATGGTTCCGTCTATGGGTAATCTATTGGTAGCTGGAGGTCGATCTATTTTGTTGATGCCTTTGAGAAAAGGTTTGATGGGGTATGTGGAAAGAAAAGGTGGGTGATTGGGAAAGGTAGTGAGGACATAGTGCTGTAAACCTGTAAGATATAATTTAATAGTGTTACATGCTAATTTTAGGTTTCGGTGGCAAAAGGAGGCAAAAGCCACCATGGTTTCGAAAGAATAATTATCTGAAACGTGGAACTCCCAACAAAATTTGTGGAACACTGTCAAAGCACTGTCGTAGGCTGTTTTGGTTTTGGTAGACAGAGCGTTTCGTGAGAGTGACTGTGCGTGGGTCAACAATCTTGTCAATCCATTGTTAGCTCTGGAAATTTCGATATTCTGGATGGGAGCAACTTGGTAAAGGGATGCACTTTGTAGAATGCCTGAAGGTTAGATGAGACAAAGCGTCAGCCGCCGTATTATTGATGCCTGGAATGTGTTTGCATGCTATAAAGAACTGTAGTTTGGTTGGCCAGCCACGTCAATATCTGTATTAACCGCATAATGGTTGAGGAGGAAGAGCGCCCTTTTTAATGATTACGCAAGATGCCAAATCTGAGAAACACTTGACTGGCTTACCGGTCCACAGATGAACCGAAGTATGGGCTGCTGCTACGATGAAATAGATCTCAAAAAAGCAGACGTTTCCCTAAAGGCAGGTAAGGCAAGTGCTTCTTGTGGCCACATGTCCATGAACCGGTAATTACCAAAGCACAAGTGGGCTGCTGCAACGGTCCCAATAACAGGAGAGTGCTTGGTCAGTGGGGGAATGAACATGGAGATGCTGTTCCACTCTGCTGGGACGTGCTTCCACATGATTAAATAGGCTATGGCTGGTGGATTGAGGACTTCAGGCACGCCGGGTAAGAGTTAGTATAGCCTGGAAATGCAGGATCTCCCTTGTGGAATGATACGCATCGCAAAAATTAGATATCACAGTAAAGATTGGGGGTCCCTCCGAGTACCAGTACCTTTGGAGGAACTGGTCCAGTTCTTGTCTGATGCGTACCAACTTCACAACAGGGAGGCGTTCCTGACTGGACAATGAGTCAAGTTGGATACCAAATGTGTTGTGGACCTGTTGTATGACAGGGGACAATGGGGCACCTACTGACGAAACCAGTGCAGTGGAGCTAATGATGGAGGGATCCTGCCTCGACCAGTAAACTTCGACCAATTGTGTATGGTGGTGGGCATATGGCCATCTGACCGTATTCAGGAGCAGCCAGTTAAGAGTTTCTGCAAATATAACGAACAGCTTCGGGCTGCTCCTGGAGCTGAAACATGAGTCTGGTGGTGAAGTAATAATTATCCCGCCATTTAATGCCATGGGTATGCCAGAGAGACGGGTGGATCGGTAGTAATCTGAAGGCGTTAATTGTATTTGTCTTACTGAGCCAGGCTTGTCGGCCAGTAGTATTGTTTGTTATGGCATGATCCATGGAGGCATAATGGAGAGAGAATATTTCTGCCAGTATTAATGAAGTTTAAACTAGGATTTCTGGAGAATGAGGTGCTGACAAATCAATAATCAAAATATTTTTAGATGTGCTGTTGGTAACCCTACCAATAGGGTTAGTGCGCCATGTAGAAACAGGAAGGTGTGGAAAAGCTTGATGTGGTCTCTCTCCGCAGCAACTTGTCAATGGCAGGTGGGTAGTTGTAGCAGAGAATAAGTTAGGACATTCCACTGCCTGTTGGGAGTGCTACTAACCCTGTGTGGAAAACCCACAGACAAACCAAAAATCAAATATTGCACCAGATGAGGGGAGGGGTGGGTGCGGAAATGCTAAACTAAGGTGTCAGTGTTTTTCCTCAGACAGTCATTTCCTAGGCAAAAGCTTAGAAGGGCACATGGCTTTTGTATGTGCCCTCAAGCAGATGGAGCAAACATGCAACAACCTGCAGGCATTGTAGTTACCAAGGAATACTACTGGTCTACCCAGCTTATCTCTCTGTCCCCTATCCTGACTGACTGAGGGGTTGGAGGATGGGTAGGAAGTGGAGGGCTGAGATGTAGAGTGTTCTGCTTCACAGGGACACGAGGTAGAGGAGCAAACTGCACAAGACAGGGGTCTCAAGCCGGAAGAGCTCTGTGTCCAACTGATTCCAATCAATGCGAGTGTTGGACTGGGCCAGAGCCGCTGCTGCCTTAGATGAAATTGACCTGTGATAATCATAGAAGGCGAAACCCCCTTACTTGTGCCCCAAGTCCACCACCTTGTGTAGATAGAGGTCAAATTCCTCTCGCCTCTGAGGATATACAGAGCAGATGACGTCCCTATATAGTCTGAAGCCGAGAATGAATTCGGGGATGGAGAGCTATTTATTGAGACGTGGGTCCCTAGTTTTGAGGATCACAGACATGTCTCCAAAACTAAAAGCTCTATTTTCTAGAATATCCTGAGAAGCTATTAGGAGAGAGACTAGACTAACATCCTTGCCATCCAGAATGTCTTTCCTAATGGAAGCTGGAATGGGATTTACAGGGTTGATGCTGTGTGAAGTAGAAGGAGTGATAGTAATTTCCCTACCTTGCGTGTTTGAAGGTGCAGGTGCTGGGCCTGGAGTGTGAGGTGCATGGTAACCATAGGGATTATGGTTTCTATCTTGGTCATTCTCTCGTTAAGTGACTGAAGGGTGGACAAGATTGATGACAAAGTGTCTTGAAACTGTCCTGAACGTCTGACATTAGGCTCCTGAGAACTTGTGCCGGGCCTGGGATCGTTGGACTGGACCGTTAACAACTTGGAGTTCTGGGGCGTGTTTCCGGCTCTGTCCAAGATGGTCGCATAAGGGGTGAGCTCCGCTCCACTGGACCCCAACAAAGCATTACTATCGCAATAAACTCAGCTTAATGGGGCGCACCAGATGCCCAGAGCAACCCCAGACCTCGAAGAACCCCCAGCAGGGCCCGCTGGACGGGTTGTTACAGCCGCAGCCCGGAGCGAGCAGGGACTCAGCCAACCCCAAAATGGCATTGACATCCATGCCGGGGCTGGAGATACCGGCCCTAGATAGAATTGAAAACAAACTGCGAGACCTGATGACCTCCATGGCCACAAGAACCGACCTCCAGACCCTGACTGCCACCAATCAGGAAACGCTGCGGACGGGGGTGGCGGGGATCCGCGCAGAGATAACCGCGCAAGCGGGCCGTATCACCACGACGGAAGAGGCAACTGCGGCCCTCAAGACCTGCATGGCATCCACTGACACAGCGGTGCACGCCAGGGCAAAATGCTGCTCTCCATACGCCGTCACCGGGAAGATGTGGATAACCGGGGCAGGAGATGCAACATCCACGTCCGCGAAGTGCCAGAAGCCGAAGGGACGGAAAATGTTGAAGAGGTACTCACAGTGCTTTTCCAATCCCTCTTACAGTTGCCTCAGCCACGCCATATAGAGTTTGAGAGGGCACACAGAGCCCTACGGCCCCGAACTATAGAAGACGGGCCGCGGGATCTCATTTGCTGCCTACACTCCTTCCCAGTGAAGAACGCCATTATGGCGAAGGCACGAGAACAAATGACATGGTCCTTCAGAGGGACACAGGTCTCACTGTATAATGACCTGTCCCCCATTACATTAGAGGCTAGACGTGCACTTCGCCCAGTAACAGCGATACTGAGGGACCACAATATAACATACAAATGGGGATTCCCCTTTGCTTTGGTGGCCAGACATCACAATAGCTGGATCACCATGAGATGGCCGGAAGAGGTGCCACGGTTTATGGGAGTACTGGGACTCCCCTCACCGTCATTCCCCAACTGGATCCTGGGATCGCTGGGCCCACCACCAAGACCACAGAGAGGATCTAGACGACAAAACACGAGATCACAGCCGGTACGACACTCTGGGCAGCGCGGAGATCCGAGTTTCCCAGAGGAATAATTGCATTAACTCACCCGCGACGACTACCACCAATCTGAGCTCCTTAGCTGTCCATCCAACCCGATTCCCAGCGGAACCGACATCGACCCTGGCGAGTCAGACCCCCACGAATGGTCACCTGCATATTATGCCTACTCCAGATGAACGGGTCGGGTGTATGGTACACCAACAGGTACTCTGGGATACCATACGAGGGCTTTGGGAGGTGGCAACACGGATCCACAGATACGTGGGGGGAGACCACACACCTATGGAACTTACGCCCCTGGCCTATTATCAACTTCCTACTACCTGTGTCCCGGGCTCTATCTATCTCTGGGGGGCTAACAAACACCGACCTGGGACGGGGGATAAAGGGGGAATAGCACGGGGAAAGCTCAACGGCCCCTTTGGGCCCCAAAGATCTACCCAGAGACTTTGGGCTTAAATCCCGCATTCTGGACGCTTTATGTCTGATGCTGATATGAACTCAATCCTAGCTGCACGGAACACGTTTACTGGAGCACAAAGGCTCTAAAACGCTGAGAGAGAGGTGGGGGGGGGAAGGGGTCATGATTATTAAATCTGGAGATATGTAACCCCTAATGCAACGTGTCCCCCACCCACCACAATGCCCTGACCCACAGCTCAAGTTTAATGTTTGATAGATATGTACGACTATATCTCTTGATTTACATGCTCAGGAGTGGGACGTGGAATCATACTAGTAGAGCTTGTGCTGGACCCCACTATATTATACTATCTCGTATTGCTGGCTTGTCAGCTCAGGCTTGTTGACTTAAAGCGAAACTCTGACACCCTGCACGACCCTTGTCTCACCGACAGTCGTCACCTACACACGTACAGCTAGACGCAAGACTGGGCATACGTACGACGCTTACCCTCATTGACACTTCATTGTCTGGTCATAGTCCTACTCCCCAAAATAACGCCCGCCTCGCTGACACGCACACATTCATGACTTCACCCATGCGCACACATTCCACAGAGACCGACAAGGGTGCTGTGTAGAGGCCACAAGCACATAACACTACTGAGTGACAAACCTGGTTAATAGCAGCTCGACCCTGGGAGATAGAGGGAAGGCATACGATGACATAAGGGACCACAGACCGGGGTACTACACCACCATTAGGCCACGGGGGAAAAAAAACACCAACTAACATGACCGAGGGGTTGGAGGGAACAGACCGGAGCGTGCTGTGGCTGGACGGGAGGCTACAGAGGGGAAAAAAGGTACTCTGGAACAGAAATGCTGTGATAAGGTTACTGAAATTGTTATATGATATACTGCAGTTAACGCAAGCTATGCCTTAAAGTGAATGCGCTCTCTCTCTCTCTCTCTCTCTCTCTCTCTCTCTATATATATATATATATATATATGTTGCTCTTGTTAATTTAGTTATGATGCTGAGGGGTGGGATGGAGCGGAAGGTTCCACATCTAACTTTGATCTCTTACTTGGGCGGAGCGCTACCCAACTACGAACACTCGTGCTGAGAGCTGAGTGACCAGGCCGTGGGTACCCTCGACTCCTGGGCAGGCACTGGAACGAGCCTCTACTGGCGCTGGTCACGGCACGAGACCCCCCTCCCTTTCTCGAGGGGGTTCGGATCCGGAAAGTTTCCGGAAACAGTGAGGTCACCTTCATACAGGGCACACAGCTTCTTTTAAATACCACACCACTTAGCTGGCAACGTCTCCCAGGACCCCGGGCCTCGGTTCTCCTTTTCATACCTCCTGCTACAAATTTCCTCTCCCTCCTGGCTCTTTCCCCTTCTTTCCCCACTCCCATCTTTTTTCTTCTCTCTCTTCGCCCCCCCCCTCCCCACCCTGTGCTGACCAGTGACGTGGACACGTGACCTCCCCAGAATCACCGGAAGACAGAGGAAGTTCTAGACCTCATAAGAACCCTGAGTCACATACCACATACGTGGAAAGTATGACATACCGAAGCACACCCTTGAAGATTATCACGCAAAACTGCAGAGGTCTTAACATCCCTGAACGCAGGACACACCTGCTAAGGGAATTGAAGAAAAAACGTGTGGCTGTAACTATGCTGCAGGAGACACACTTCCAAGAAGGGAAATCCCCTAAACTGCAAAATAGACATTACCCAAATAACTACTTCTGCAATCATCCAACGGCCCATAAATCCGGAGTGGCCATAAAATTAGCAGCTGAACTAGAATTTAGAGAATTAGAACGTGTACAGGAAGATATCTATTCCTCAAGGGCATCATAGCGGATAGGATATATACAATAGCAACTATTTACATGCCCAACCGAAGGCAAGCCCCCTTTCTCCGAAACACCCTGCATCAACTGGAAGAATTTACAGATAGGATACTACTGATAGGAGGTGACTTTAATGCCCCGCTTGACCCAACACTAGACTCATCTACGGGTCATAGTTGTCTCCCGCAGCATAGCATCAGATCCATCCTGCAGTCGATCGAGTCCTTGAGACTGGTAGATTGCAGGAGAACCCTTCACCCTATGGCAGGGCTGTCCAACCTGCGTCCCCCCAAATGTTGTTGAACTAAAACTCCCACTCCCATGATTCTTTCAATGAAACAGATAGCGAGGGAATCATGGGAGTTGTAGTTCAGCAACATCTGGGTGGCCGCAGGTTGGACAGCACTGCCATACGGTAAAGGACTTCACTTACTACTCTGCTCTCCACAATCGCTATTCTCGCATAAATTACCTCTTCATAACGCAGGAAGGTCTCTCCCGCCTACTCAAAGCTGAGATCACACCGGCTACATGTTCGGACCACGGTTCAGTTGAGATGGAACTGGAGTCTCCACTGTTCAGACCAGTATCTTGGACCTGGAGACTTAATGAGGCATTGTTACTAGACCCTGATACCAAAGACCAAATTAATCAGGCGTTGGAGCATTACTTCAGAGAAAATGACACCTCGGGGACTTCCCTGATATCTATATGGGAAGCTCACAAGAGTGTTATACGCATTGCCTCGCAGAAACGGAAGGCGATTATGCTTGAGATGGTCGATCTATATCACTCAATCTCAACCCTTGAGCGTCAACATAAGCGATCCCAGCTAAATGAAGTCTACTGAGAATTAATGGAACACAGAAAAAAACTCAAAGACCTCATTACGAGAAGACATTTCCGAACCATACAGCGCACGAAAGGCTTCTACTATGTACACGCTAACAAGGGAGTTAAAATACCTAGCGAGACTACTGAAAGGCCCCATGCCCCGTAAGAAAATACGTAAAATACGTCTAGCCTTGGGGGAGGTAACCCCCTTCCCACAGAAGATCGCGGAGGAGTTTAGGACTTTCTACGAGAACCTCTACAACCTGACGGGTATATCGGGACCACGAGTGACCACACGAGGATACAGGATTACCTGTCCGACACAATCATAAGATCGACCAGGACTCAGCGTCAACCCTGGACTTGCCAATCAGTACAGAGGAACTAGCAGTGGCCCTTAAAGCATCCAAAACTGGTAAGGCTCCCGGCCCAGACGGCTTCTCCACGGGATATTATAAAAACTTCTCGGGAGTATTACTGCCGTGGCTGACCAAAGCGTTCAACGTCCTCGGGGAAGGAGGAACCCTGGGACCGGAATCACTGGCAGCTACCATCATAGTTCTACTTAAACCGGGGAAGGACACGTTACTATGCGGGAGTTACCGACCCATCTCGCTGCTGAATATTGATGCCAAACTATTTACGAAAGTCCTGGCAACCAGACTTAATCACCTTCTTCCAGACTTAATCCACGAGGACCAGACGGGATTCATCCCAGGCCGAGAGGCCAGAGATAGTACCTTACGACTCTTCTCAATCCAACATCACGCGAGGAAAACGGGGACCCGGTTGCGGAAAAGGCCTTTGACCGGATCAATTGGACGTATATGTTAGCGACATTGAGGCAGCTGGGATGCGGTTAAAGACTCCTCACATGGATATCTGCTCTGTATAATAAGCCGCACGCCTCCGTGAGGGTTAACGGGGCCATGACTGCTGACTTCGCGATCAGTAATGGAACCCGACAGGGTTGCCCACTCTCACCGTTGCTGTTCGCGATGACCCTGGAGCTTGTTACAGGCAACCCCAGAACCATGTTACTGTGTCTCCTCTCGGAATTTGATAAATTTGGACAGATATCCGGATTTAAACTTAACATCTCCAAATGTGAGGTCATGAACATCACACTCCCCACAGAGAAATTCCTGTCTCTAGAGTCGCAATTCGCGTTTCACTGGTGCCACGGCAAGATGAAATACCTAGGCATATGGGTGACCATGGACTCAGGGCATATATTACGACACAACTTTACGCCCCTACTGAAAACCATCCTCGTTGACTTGTCCAGGTGCTCATACCCACATGTGACCTGGCACAGAAGAATCGCAGTGATTAAAATGAATATACTCCCAAGGATCCTGTATCTCATGCAGACCATACCACTCGCTATACCGACGACTTTCTTCTCCGCCCTGAAAACGGCGGTGTCTAGATTTGTATGGCAGGGAGAACGAGCTAGGATTCGACATGACGTCCTGTGCCGACCAAAAAATTATGGAGGACTGGCGCTGCCGGACTTTAAGAAGTATCACCAAGGCGCGGTTATGCAATGTATACTGGACTGGCACTTGGTACCAATGACCAAACAATGGGTGAAACTTGATAGAGACCTCATTGGACCAACACTGGAGGCAAGGATCTGGGGGAAACCTGGGGGACAAACAAACCTTAGTGACAACAAGGGGATGGTCCTACAGACCTTACATAGCTGAAAGACATTCAGGCTGCAGGCCCACATATCACCCACACCCAGCCCAATGATGCTGATTGCGCATAACGAGGCCATAGGAGGAGGACTCCCCTCAGGAGCATGGCCCATCCCGAGTACCTGATCATACACAAAGCCCTAACGGATGGAAGACTGCGAGATCTACCTTCACTGCTGGGAGACAGACCACGAACTCCTCTCTCCCTACTCAGATACCTACAACTGAAAAATTTCTATGACGCACTGTCACACAAAGATCGATTACACAGAGACCTTACGTGGTTTGAAATCCTTTGCGAGCGAGGAACACCAATAGAACACACAATTTCAGCACTTTATCAACACCTGATGACCGGCGACATACCTACAGCCACAAAGTTCAAACGTCAATGGGAGGAACAACTCGGAAAACCACTTACAACTCAGCAATGGGATAAAGCAATGATATGGCATCATAAGAGTTCTATGTGCTCCTCTTACCAGGAAATGAACTACAAATTGCTCTCCCTCTAGTACAGAACACCATCCCTACTACACTGCATCTTTCCATCGATTCCCTCGGTGTGCTGGAGGTGCCATGCAGAACACGGCACGGTGCTACACATATGGTGGGAGTGCAGAGATATCATCCTTTATTGGGAAATGGTTAGGGAAACGGTGACACTTATCTTGGGAGACATACCGGAGTGGGACGCGGAATTGGCACTACTACACATCTCGACACAACCTATACCGTCATATAAGAAAGCGATACTGCGACACCTGCTCAATGCGGCCAAAGCCAACATACCAGCTCTCTGGAAAAAGAGTGAAGCACCAACTAAAAAGGAGTGGATTTGCAGGGTAGAATATATTTAGGGAGCGGAGGAAATACATGCCTCCCTGACAGGACGAGGAACCAGGCACGCTGAGATGTGGATGCCGTGGTTCTTATATATCAACCGTTACCGGCGGGAAGGAGACGCACTTGGCGTCAGGGCGGGGGCGGCAGCAGATGTGAACCCCACTTAATTTAAACCACAACCCTTATACTTTCACTGCTTATCTTCTTTTGCTCTTAATCCTTCCTTTACCCTTTCCTGCTAGGCTATCGGGATCTGGGGGAACGGGTCTAGACGGGCCAACCATGAGACAAACACTCAATATAAAATAAACGAGGAGTATCCAAAATAAACAAACTGTAAGGAGAGCATGGGTAACGATGAAAAACGATGACACCCACCCAGCGACATGGAAACCCAAGACATTCCAGGACCTGGATACCAGGCACCTGGCAGAGAAGTTAGCAAAAACATAAAAAATGCATGAACCTTAGATAAACATACTTCCCATCATGCTCACACACCCAGTGAGAGACCTAACTTCGACTGATCGTGAAGACCTCACACATAGTAACTGATAATAAAGAATAGAACACTTTAGGGGAGGCAAATTGAGACCCAAGCAACACTCGAGCTCCATCATAAGTAAATTAAATACTAATATCGCTTAAATAGGAATAATCAGGGGCAGACTGCTGACCCCCACAAGGTAGAATAACTAATAAAGAACGTAGACCCCTCAGTCAACAGACACGGGAGGGGAATTTGCCCCGAGCAGTAAACATCAGCTTGTATAGCACATGGGAAATTCCACACTAGATTGAAAGCGTGAGACCAAGCAATAAACATTCCCACACTCCTTCACCGTTACATTAGAAATGAAACCCACCAAGTTAAACATCGACCTAAAACTAAACACTCAAATACATCGAGCTGAGGAAACCTCTGGCCCATGGTCTCGTATAAATATGCTTTCAGAAATATTGTGCCTCCCCACCTCCCATAGTCGAATACTCATAGAGTGAGGAATATAGCGCTCAAGGGAAGGATTCAGTGTTATAAAGGGGTAAAGTTGTATGATCCCTAAAGTAAGGGGAAGTTATCCATCTACACACATCCATGGAATTGGAAATGGACCTGCGAGTCCCATCACTAAATAGGCCTGCGAGATGATAAGCCTACAAGTTACATGACTCTCACTTGAACTGCTTGTTGTTAATATTATTGACTCACGATTGTTGTATCAATGTAAGGATCTGCGAATCCTACCATATACTATGAAAAATCACAAATAAATAAAAAACATATTTCCAAAAAAAAAACCTTGGAGTCCTGCTTTCCTAGCTGTGGCTGGGAAAGGAACGTTCCTACGGCGTAGTTCTGCTGCCATTTAGGGATGGTCCAAGATCTCAGAGACCCAGGGGTAGTAGTTACGAGAGATACGGCTGGTGAGATAGGTCTAATAGGTGTACTGGGCCCGAGGGGAGAGCCCTGGAGAGACCAGTTATTTTCATGGAGTGATTCTTGCCACATCCTATGAAGAGATTATTAAATACAAAATTTTGAGCCAAAGGTGAAATAGAACTCTCTTGCTAGCTAGTATCACTGGCGAAGAACTAACTAACCATGATAGGTGAATCCCTGCTAATTGCCAAGTGGCGCGGAGAGGCTCTACCTATGATTTGGCCCATGGGGAAATGTGGCCACTGAACGATGTGGCTGGATGTTGGCCTCTCGGTGACCGTAATATGCCTCCAGCGTCGCAGATGCTCCTCCTAGTGGCTGTCCGGAAGACAGCCATTAGAGGCTGGCTTAACCCCACATGTAAACATAGCAGTTTCTCTGAAACTGCTATGTTTGCATCTGAAGTGTTAAAACCTGAGGAACCTGGCACCCAGACCACTTCATTGAGCTGACGTAGTCTGGGTGACTATAGTGTTCCCTTTAAAAGTATGTGGGGCAGTTCCTGTCCCTTGCAGACAGTTCTCTATCCCTCCCTTGGGCTTGTCTTATAGGAAACCAGCGTAAATGTAACTGTACGTACCTAATAACCAGATGAGATAGACCCTGAGTGGAAGCTGGAGGGATGATGCAGGTTTAAAGATGACTATTTAAAAGAGGATCAATTATTAACTAATGATAAGTAGAGTAATGGTTATATCCTAGTGAATATATGTGTAAATAAACGTACCCTTAACTGAGCCTTAGAGAGAAACTCACGGGATAGGAGTCTCTTATGTGCACCTGAAAGAAAATTGGGAATATGTCTAATAAGAAGTAATATATAAATGTAAAACGGAGCGGGGAAAAAAAAGGAATTTTTTTTAATTTAGTTTTTTTTATACCTGATAGGTATTGTAGTAAATCTATCTGTCTAAAGTTTGTCCATGGTATTGCTTGCCCAAGCTGGAAACAGATAGCAAAACAGGAGATTTGTAAAATATCGTATGGAGGTTCCTGAATGTGGGATGTATTAAGACAACCCCCTTAACTGAGCATTAATGTGTAAACGTAAAAGGCAGTATGAGGCCTTGATGTATCGGTTATGATTGAATATGAGCATAAAGAAATGAGCGTAAGGAAATGGAAATACCTAAAACAAAATCAGCCGGGAGAACAACTCTGTCCCAGGTTTTACCAGGAACTTGCTAATCCTAGAAATAAGCACCTAAAATACATTTATGATATAAGGACAATATGAGTACCATGCAAAGGAAATCCGTATATATAGACTAGTATAACTGTGTTTATACTAGTTAGATATAGTGACAGACTTATTTGAAATAGTATACCATGAGGCAAAAATCCAGACAATTTGTGAGCAACATTATTACCGTGCGGGTGGAGTTTATTATGTAAGTAACCCGGGCAGGCTGGTGCACAAGTTAAATAACCGTGTAGAAGGGGATAGTGAGGAAAGTAATGTGTCTGGCTCGTAAGGTCCAGGGAATTAACCTCCAAATATGTTCAAGAACAAACGGAAGTGTCTGTGATATTTTAAGTAATATCTAGGAACTGCTTAGACCGAACAGTTAAACTGCACAAATTTGTGAATTACCCAACATAAATTGTGACTTTATGCAATATTCCAGACAAATAGCAGAAACAAATTACAGTGGCAGTGTTTATATAATCTAGGATTTAATGGGCATGTGATATAGCCATCGTATGAATGATATAGTGTGCAACCGTGCGGCCTTTCGACCCTGCAAGTTTGGTATCAGCAGTTTGAGTCTTGATTATATGCGCTGTATATGCACTATATTTTATCTGCACTTTATTCGATTGGCACATTATGGTTTTAGGACTAAGGTCCTTGTGTCATCTACTGTGCCTCTAACCCCTGAGATTAGGGGGGAGTCAATCTTAGTGGCATGTTAGTCACTCCTTGATAATTTGCATTGTGCACTTTGTATTACTATATCAGCTGCTTACCATAGGGGCCTGCTTTTAAGCCATCTAGTCTATACTTATGTTTCTTGTATTTTTGTCCTTTTTTGGTATTTTACAAATAAATTGTTTTCATTTTTAATCCTTACATTCTGGCTATAATTGTCTTGAATTTACTTATTTGAGACAAGCTGGCATATTTAATACACACTCTGACTGTGGCGCCCTGAACTTTGTTATTGGTTTACCTCTAACTACGTTGGCTGAGACAGAGACAGAGGAAGAATTTTTAACCGTAATTTATACTAAATATATTAACGAATAGTTTTAAACAAAATTGATTTAATCGAATTGAATTTAAACGAAAGGAAATACATGAATGGAATTAAACGAAAGGTTTTAGACTAATGCTTTAAACGAAATGATACAAACGAAATTGATTCATACGAATTGATTTAAACAAAATGATATAAATAAAACGATTAAACGAATGACCATTTTAACAAATTGATTAACCTACCAGCATGTAAACGAACAGAGTTAGATGAACGGCATAATAATGCGAAACAGACGGAGCCAATCCCAGCATTTGTTAGGCCCGAACATAGGAACGCTGTGAATGGGTTCCCTCGTGTACATACGTGAGCGTGCCGCATCATGCGGCAGAAAGCCGGTTACCGGAACCGGGTTGGAGGCCCTGTGGGTGGTTGGAGCCCCAAATGAAGCTGTGAGCCGGGTTTGGGGAGCTGCAAGCCGGGTCAGGGGCTGAAGTTGAGTCCGTGGTTTGCTGCTGGAGCAATGGAAGGCCAAAAAAACAGAAGTGCTGGTTGTCGTGGCAATGTCGCTCTAACAGGAACCAGCATAGGTAAGCAGGGGGGTAGAGCTTTTATAGGGAAAACTCCTCCCACAAATCCGATATTCAGACCTTGAGGTGACAAAGACCCTAGTCTGAATATCCACTGCATCTCTCTTACGGCCAATCTTTTGAATCTTTTGTTTTAATCCCCCCTCTCTTGTCCCAAGTGACTCTATCTATTCCACAGAAGTAGAGATACTGAGGATCACTTTGATGTTTAAATTTGAAGTGTGCCGACACACTGTGTCCCTCATAGCCACTTTTATTGTTGTTACAGGTTCTTGAATCTGTTTTTGGAGTCATCTTCCCGTCCTCCCCACGTATTGTAATCCACAGGTGCAATAAAGTAGATATATAATTCCTCTGGTGTTACATGTAATGACATTCTGAATCTTAAATTGTTCACCTGTGTGATGGGATTGAAACGTACATTTTCTGTCTACTTTTGCACATGTTCGACAAGCACTACACATACCGCATTTATAGAAACCTTTCTCAAGGTTTAAAGGGTTATTAGTGCTCTTCCCAATATCTGGTAATAGACTGGGAGCTAAACTTGATTTCAAACTTGGTGACCCTCTGAAAACTATCTTCTGGACTTCCGGTAATATCTTAAAAGCCAGCTCATCTTGTCTCAGGATCAGCCACCACTTCTTTATAATGTTTTTAACGTGTTGTGCTTGCCCATTATAATCGAGGATAATGGGAACCTCTGAACTTCTTTCTGTGGATTCATTTTTAATTGTATAATCCAAAAGATTTTCTCTCTCCATTCGAACACTGACACACATATATGCTCAC
Source organism: Pelobates cultripes (assembly GCA_933207985.1). Taxonomy (NCBI): domain Eukaryota; kingdom Metazoa; phylum Chordata; class Amphibia; order Anura; family Pelobatidae; genus Pelobates; species Pelobates cultripes. The sequence continues at coordinate 16,038,757 of OW240924.1, forward strand.
TACAGACGTGCTAATTGACACACACAAACATGCTCACTACAGACATGCTTACTGACACACACATACATGCTCACTACAGATGTGCTCACTAACACACATGCTTACTACAGACATGCTCACTGACACACACATACATGCTCACTACAGACATGCTCACTGACACACACATACATGCTCACTACAGACACGTTCACTGACACACACATACATGCTTACTGCAGACAAGCTCACTAAAACACACATACTCACAGCAGCAGACACACACACACACAAAATCACTCTCACTCACTAGCAGCAGTGTATTTGAAGCCTACCTGGCACTGCAGGCTGCTGCTGTGGAAGCCCTGGGAGGTGAGGACTCCATTCCCTGGCCTCTTCCTGCCCTGAGGTCACCAGCTTGTGGCCGGGGGCAGGGCTTGCAAATGGGGTGGAGCTTGTGGTTGGGGGTGGAGCTTGCAACCGGGGGCAGAGCTTGAGAGTCAGAAAGCTTCCCTACCTGCAGTGCTCCCTCCGGCCACCCCATCCTCAATGCAGCTGCACCAGCACCAAGGTCATCCCTCCATAATTCCTCCGGACTTTGAGGGAAAACGTAACAAATGGTATTACATTGTTACATAATTACATACTTACATAGCTGAAAAGAGACTTGCGTCCATCAAGTTCAGCCTTCCTCACATTTGTTTTTGATGTTGATCCAAAAGAAGGCAAAAAAAACCCAGTTTGAAGCACTTCCAATTTTGCAACAAACTAGGAAAAAAAAATTCTTCTTGACCCCAGAATGGCAGTCAGATTTATCCTTGGATCAAGAAGCTATTACCCTACATTGAAAAATTATGTCCTACCAATGTATTGACTTAATATATTGCATAATTTACTTAAGCATCCAAAAAAAAAAAATTATGTCCTTAATATTCTGTTTTTGCAAGTATGCATTATTATAGGTAATAGGGCTCTCCAGTCTCTCCCCGGTCCCAGGACCTACGGCCCACTGGGAAATTTCCTGGTACCTCGGTGGGCCAGTCCAGCCCTGTCCACATTTATTTGGAGTATCAATGTGCAACATAAATGTTTTCTGATAATTCTTTATGAATGTATAATAACGGCTCTGTACATAATTAAAGGGGATTTCACCTGAAACATTTATGATTTTCATTGTTTCTCCAAATACACGCTGGGCAACTTGCTGTGATAGTAATTACACAAAACACAGATGGTTCTCAGTCTGCCATGGAGTATGGATCCTTTCAGAGTTATGCACTAAAGTGAGAATTACTGGGAATTCAAAATGAAATTCACATTTGAGGCCAAAATGCTCAGCTCTCTCAACCAATGAGCTGAGCCCTGGACCACTGGTTTAGCTCAATGCAGGAGCTTCTGGTCCACAAGTGGATGTGCCATGTCTCAAAAAGTTTGACTACTTATCCTGTGAGGGCAGCAGGGCACTCCAGGCACCATAACAACTACAGACTGCTGGTGCTTGGAGGATTCCTTTAACCCCTTAAGGACCAAACTTCTGGAATAATAGGGAATCATGACATGTCACACATGTCATGTGTCCTTAAGGGGTTAAGGGAGTGTGCACTATACAGCTACAGAGAAATCAAGGGATGGGGCCTTAGGATGGTGTCGGTGAGATATAGTATGGACTGAATCTATAGATATATTTGAAACATAGCAACGGCCACGGCAATAAAACACTCCAAAGAACAAACCAACATCAGTATAACAGAGTAAAATTGAAAAAAAAATACTTTATTGTTTTAATAAAATTAAAAATATACAAAATATATGTGTTTAGGAAAACAACGGTGGTTCTGAGAAGTGTGAATCCTACAGGTTCAGGCCAGTGAACCATGCATGTTGTTAATCTGAGTTTCACTGTGTATTTTATTTGACAATGATGAAACTACCAAATGCAATTCTAAATCATGTGTTTATTGGCATAAACACATTAATGTGTTTGTTTCATAACATGGGATTGCCTTTTTATCTAAATAAATATTTTGTTTGCTCAAGTGTTAGAGCTGCCGATAGGCAGTGTATGACTGTTTGTGTTTGACTTTGCAGGATTGTCTGAATTTGTCTTTGAATAAATGTTTGTGCTTGTGCATATGTGTTTCTTTGTGCATAAAAGTTGGTGTTGCTGCCTGAATGATTTTGAATGTATTTATGTGAATGAATCTGCAGCCTTGTCCCTGTGCATACGTTGTGTTTATCCATGTGTCCTTGCAATGACTAGTCTTTTTTTTGTTTCACTGTTCTTTTCGTCTAGATTCCAGTTCTACCTCTTTATGGATTTGATCTATTGTTTTCGGTCCTTGGGGTTTATGTCGAGGTACCCAGTTATTTCTTCTTAATTCCAGCACATCCTGCACCAAAAATCGGCCGCTGGGGAGGTCTTCTGGTGGCCGCAGGGGGAGCTTCGCTGGCTTTGCTCTCCCGCCCTCGTGCGCTGCTGAATGAGACCGGTGCCGGAATATGCCGCTGGGGAGGGGCATTAAATTATGTTATACATGGGGTGGCCAGATAACTGTTCACCCTGTTCCCAAAACCATAGCCATTGGGAACAAAAAATTGGGGGAACATCCTAATATACCCATACCCCCATCCCTGGTCAGCAGCTACTTATTAAACAGGGAGGGAGGATCAATTCATAGGCAGCAGATGGGGGCTATGCATGTAATAATACTTCTATCACTTCTGTATAATTGCTGCTGCTACCCCTCATGGCTAAAAACTAAAAGCACTTCAACAGTTTAATTTAGCAACAGGCAGAGAGCCCTTCCATTTAAGTGACTGTCTGTCTGAGTCTGACACTGCACGACACTACCTATCTGTCTGTAGTGTTAATGTACGAGGTGTACCTTCCTCGTGTTAATAAAAAAAAAAAAATGTTGGAAAATCGAGAAAAAAAACAACCACTCACAATTAGATACGATTAATTCTATCACCGGGATTCTTGGAAAAATGTTAAGGTTATCGGTCTGCCATTTCTCACCTGGCAGCTGACAAGTTGCAACTTATTTACTTTGCTGGCAAGTCGGCCACATTAATTGTCAATACCCTACCAAACTTAAAATTGTGCTTATCTCTGGGGCAGCAGATATTAGGGGACTTGGATTTAATTTTTCTGGGTAAGCAGTCATCTTCTAGACGTACTCGTTTGAGGAATATGAACACAACTACCATGGTCATTGTTAGGGTCCAGAAACACCTGGGGATCCAAAGCAAAACTCAATGACCCCTATGGTAACAGAAAGGTAGGGTATGTTTTGACTTTTCCATGCGTCTCTGTGTTATGTCTCCTTCTCTCTACACATGGCACCGTATGATGAACTCAGCTCATACTGTACAGCCAGGAATTTGGTGTGACCCTACCATACTACCTATCTAACAGAAAGGTGTGCAGTAAATTTCTATATCCCAGCACCCCCTCCCAACAGTCACCTGGAGGCATTTTTGGGAGCTGCTAGTGATCTTTATTTTTTATATGACGAAGTTACATTAAGAAGCAGCTGTCTGATGTAAAAGTAAAAAACAACCCTCCATAAAAGATACAAATTATTTCTGCCCATTCCACTACCTGTAGAGATCATCAATACCTACAGCACCTAAAACGTAAGTCTTGTAAATTGCGGTGAAGAACAGCAGGAATATTGCCTGTAGGAGGATTCTATTGACCTGGTCTGTCACTCAGTTCTTGGCATTAAATGCTATGACACTGTGAGGGAATATATCTTGAATCTAATGTTCAGCCTAATTAAATTAAGGCCTACATCTGATACTCTTTATATGTAATGAACTATTTCTCTGTATAATGCTGTATGCATGTCATATATGTCGGCATAAGTTGTGTTCTCTCTGTATTCTAACCCCCACCGGAGCACTTATTTTAAAAAAAAAACTGTACATTGTGTGATTGTTTGCTAGCTAATTTTATCTACGATCATCCCATCCTATGAAATATGTAACCACATTGTTTTGTAAAGTAATTTTATATCTTATTAAATATGTAGCCACATTAACTAATTTTATCTTTTGACTTTCCTATCTTTAACTACATTGTTTGTTTTTAAACCTTCAAGCTAAGCTGCAACAATATTGTGTATAAATACACCGTACTTTGAATAAACACGCAGAAGTAATTTTGGATTCACGACCATCTATGTCGTGTGCTAATTGCTTCTCCAGGTGCCTGATGATATAATTTGGGTTCCCCTAAATATAAGTATTGGATCCTTTGTCCATGTCAACATCCATATAGTCCTGATAGCTGGGCTGTCAACTTCTCTGTGTACAGATACTTGATTGGGGAGGGGGCTAAGTCATTCTTTTATATATAATTTGTAAGGTAATGCATTATTTGCTAGCATTTCTGCTAAAACTATATATAAAATAAATGTCCTGCTGTTTCATGTAAAGTTAAGTGCTGTGTACAGTGGCAGGTACACTTTAACTAGATCATTCTACATAAAGTGATACACCTGACTGGTGCATCGTCGGATTTGGGGCTTCGGGAACAACCCACTCACCCCTATAAATCAAGACACAGACACCGGATGTATGGGTAAAATAATTCCACAGCTTTTAATAAAGCAACTTAGTGCATAACCTTTTTTAGGTCATTGTCAAAAACTCCTTTAAACAATCTATATAAAACCATCCTCCTACCACCATACAACACTGATTATGACCCACATATATAATACTGACAACCAAAAAACATCATGAACATAACACCATAAAGTACAATTAACTTGCCAGCCTCCTCCATTAGCCTCCTCCATAGTAGAGGTACACCAAGATACCCTTACCACCACCAGGCTCTAAGCCAACCATAAATAACCGTAACGATAATCCTAATAAAAATTAAGCCTCTTAATCTAACTCTCCATCCCCACCCCTGCTGTGACCAAATGGGGAAATACAGGAACCACCACCTAAATGAAAGGGAGGGTGAGACAAGATTAGGTCAGCAGAATCAGATTATAATGAGATATCTTTTAAAATGGCTGCCCTATTTATATAAAGCCAGCCCCCTAACTGCCAATAGCCACTCCCCTACCATGTCCGATAATGTCCACCTCCTCACCCAGTCAAGGCCCACTTCACTAAGCTGTGCTTGCCACTTGGATATCATTTATATTGTCTCCTTTCATAATGTACTTTTTTTTCTAATGAGATGTATCTGATGATATTCTGTATATGTATCCAGTGTAGATTAATAATTCGGAGAGTTAGTTTTCCAGAAATGGCTATAAACAATGCTATTTGGAGTTGTTTACAGAGCTAGCCCTGGCACCATTTTCCAGTCTTATTTAAAGCTACACATCGAGGTGGATCAATAGGGAAGGTTGTGCTGCCATTCTGTCACGGTTCACGCCGTGACATCCAGTCTGCCAGACGTGGTCGTTCCGGAAGCGCCCGATAGGGGATTTGAACTGCGGTTGTTTTACACCGTATCCTGCTATCTTCCCTCTGAGCCATTTCAGGACTTTGGATAACTCCTGTTTATTCTTGTATTGCCTGCAGCACTAGGGGTCTGGATTTCACCAAAGGCTCTGATCTGTCAGTTACTCTCCAGCTGAATCTGATCCTAATTAACAGGATATAAAAGCCTGCCTCACCCTGGGAGGGGTGTCAGTTCATTGACTCTGGTTCTCTTGTTTGGTTCCTGTTACTCCGTACCTGCGTTCCAGTGATTCTTGTCTTTCCGGCTTCTGACCTTGGCTTTCCTCCTGGACTACTCTGACCTCTGGCTTCCCTGATTTTGGCTTCCCTTGACCACGCTTCTGCTTATCCCTGCTGTACTGAGTCTTGGAGCACCTTTCCTGTAAAGCCCCTGTGCACAGACTCACAGGCCAGGTGACGTCTTACCTGGTCACCCTGGTCTGTGTCTACTTTGCAAGGGTGAGCGTATAACTCTGCGAGCTGGACTCCCTATCAGGTAAGACTCTGTTACACATTCCACCACTCTCTTCCCACCCTAAATAACGTGAAGCAACAGCAGAGTAGAGAAGAGAGGATGATGACATAAACCATGTCTGGTTATGTATCTGTTAGTATTTGTGTTAGTGTGCGTATATGCTTGCTATGGCTGTGTGCTACCTTGTATCCGAGTGAGTGTGTTACCTAAATTAGTGTTTGTAACAAGTTAGGTATGTATGGCACAAGTGTTTTTTTGGCTAGTTCTGACAGTATGGCTAGTTATGTATGTGGTACATGTATCCATGGCTAATTCTGATAGTGTGGCCAGTTATGGATGTGATGTTAATAAAGTGTTATTAAAGATGTGAAATGCGTTCATCCGCTAAAGGGTTCTTCACATTCAGCTTCTCAGCATTTTGTCTGCCTCCCCCTTTGTCTCGCAGATACATGTACTGGTGGCAGTTTTTTGTATGTTTTTGCATTTTATATAGTTATGTTATTGGATATATTTGAGTTACCTGTACAATGTGGGGGTCTGTGCGATAATTTTGTCTGCTATATGTTGCTTTATATACAATTTGTGCAATAAACCTGTGGTTTTACGGTCACTTCTTGTGATATTGAATTGTGAGATATTATGGGACTATCTGTGTACATGAAACCATTAGGACCGGCACCGGCTTCTGTAACGGACCGTTTTGCACACAAGAGGTTAAAAACCGTTTAGGCAATATTCCCCTTTGCAGATGCACAGACAGCTACTGCAATCACCAATCTCCCGAACTGGAAACACGTGAATTCTGTAAACAGCTGAACAGGAAAAACCATACGAACAGTTTACACTCCTGGCAGTCGCACTGTAACAGCATACAATCCAATTCCCCCCAAGAACGAGACGACACTTCGTTTGAGGGTCAAGCAGAACTGATTTACTGGGGCTACCTGCCCAGCTTTTATGCAGGTCTCCCACCTGGTGGACACTCCCCTATAGGACCAGATGGAAGACTGGGAAACATATTGGACATTGACCAATCACAAGCTTACAATCCCACAATTCATCACAATCCCTCCTCTGTCCTGGAGATAATTGGGAAGTAACTCCATTAACCACGTGGCAGACAAAGGACAACAAAAGACATAAAAATACATACTGTTATATTTATCATATAGAACATACACATTCTACCTATCCCCAGATAGCTTAGATCTGAGCGCACATTATTAGCGGATGGCGCTCAGATCACATACATACAGTTCAATCGCCATGGAGCCAAATCTTTCATACAGTCTTTCAATATACGGCTGGGCTCCATGGCATAGCTATCTGGGGTAGCATAGTTTAAACAGTAAAGTACAGAATGGACCGTTGTTCTGATAATTGACTGCAGGTAGGTGAAGGGAGGTCGGCGGCTCAGCGGTGTTCGTGACTTTAACAGTCCACAGAAAGGCACGAACCAGCCTTTCTGCAGGGAAATAGGACAGTGTTAAACATGGGGCCATAGTCCAGCGGCAGGAGGCGGGCGACCAGGCTCCTCCAGTGGCCAGTGGTGAGGTTGGTTCTCTTCTCTGAACGGGAGCACAGTGAGTAACTATGATCATTGGCTTATTGTTTTTTTTATAAGTTAATTTTTTTTATTTTTATAATCCTTATTTTGATTTTCTCATCATATAAAAAGTAAGCATTTATCACAGACATTTATCATAGACATAAAACAATAGTCATAGAACACAACTACAGGCACTTTTCTCTTAGTTGTTTATTCTTAGCCGAGGCATTGTTTATTCAGCTTATGCCGTTTTCCATCTTTAGTTTGAAAATTAATTGTCTTTTCCAAGGTGTATATTCAATTTCTATAGATTGTTTCCAACTTCTCGTTATCAAGATCTTTACAGCCACGAGACCATGTATGGCCAGATAATGTTGTGATCCTCTAATCGGCCAACCTAAATGTAACATTGCTATCTTAGGGGTTTTATCAATTTTAATCTTATCCATTTTGTATAGAGTACTATAAACCCGATCCCACAATTTTTACATTTTTGGGCAGCTCCATCATATGTGTATATAGCTACCGACCGCTTCCAAACATCTCCAGCAGAACTTTGAAGCATTAGGTTTTATTCTGTTTAATATCGTTGGTAAAATGTACTACCTATTACATATTTTATAAACGGTTTCTCTCAAAATAAGTTGTGGACATTTTTAGTCTTAATTATCCCTTGTGCTTTGTGAAATGGATGTGGTATGTGTCTTTATGGCTAGTTCTGATAGTGTGGCTAGTTATGTATGCGGTATGTGTGTCCATGGCTTTTTCTGACAGTGTGGCTAGTTATGGATGTGGTATTGTACCCATGGCTAGTTCTGTCAGCGTGGGTAGTTATGGATGTGGTATGTGTCTCCATGGCTTGTTCTGACAGTGTGTCTGGTTATGGATGTGGTATGTGTCTCCATGACTAGTTATGACAGTGTGTCTGGTTATGGATGTGTTATGTGTCTCCATGGCTAGTTATGACAGTGTGTCTGGTTATGGATGTGGTATGTGTCTCCATGGCATGTTCTGTCAGTGTGTCTAGTTATGGATGTGGTATGTGTCTCCATGGCTTGTTCTGACAGTGTGTCTGGTTATGGATGTGGTATGTGTCTCCATGGCTAGTTATGACAGTGTGTCTGGTTATGGATGTGGTATGTGTCTCCATGGCTAGTTATGACAGTGTGTCTGGTTATGGATGTGGTATGTGTCTCCATGGCTAGTTATGACAGTGTGTCTGGTTATGGATGTGGTATGTGTCTCCATGGCTAGCTCTCACAGTGTGTCTAGTTATTTGTATTCAGAGCTGTATACAGAGTTATACTTTTGTCTTTCAGAAACATCTGACACAGATCAATTCAATATAAAGACTTATTATACATTTATTGTTTGGATTATTAATGATTGCGTCTCTGTGTTTAGATATCTGGCACATTTTGTAGCAGCTGCCTTTCTTACTTCCCCTTATCTACTGGCAATAATCCAATCTGAAACCTAAAACAAGAACTATCCCTGGAGGGTGTTTTAAGGATGGAATCTACAAAGAGTACTAAATTGTAACGATTGTCAAAACTTCTCACAAAGTCACAGAACATATGGGAACATCCTAACAAAATGACAAGGTATAGGGGTGGTGAAGATTCATGAAAAAGCTGATATTTGCACAATACTGACAAGCAAGCACGCTAATTATGTAAGCACGCCGGCCAGTTGAGATAAGGAATGCTTGTGATTCTAATGGATTGAGGCAGGACATAGAAAGGACAACATTTTGCTGCCACTCCTCCAGTGCCCCCACTACTCCTAGCCTTAAAGTAAGTTCTGTATGCCATTAACTGCTATCTGGGGTGGCTCAGGAGACTAATGTGGAGAGCACTGATACATGTAGCAGTATCAAGAATCATGTAACAGTATCAGTATATGTAACAGTATCAAGAATCTTGTCCTTGGACCTACTGAACCTTCCCAGCTCTATTAATATGTAAGTGCCAGGCAGGTAGTGGTTAATAACCTAACCCAGACCAGAGAGCTAAATTATTTTAGCAGTTACAGTATCCCCAGCCACATGTTCATTTAAAGGATCACTATAGTATCAGGAAAACAAACCCGTTTTCTAGACACTATAGTGCCCTAAGGTGGCCCCCACCCTTAGGGTCCCCCTTCCTTTGTGCTGAAGGGGTTAAAACCCCTTAAGTTACTTACCTTTATCCAGCGCCGGGCTCCCTCAGCACTGGTGACCTCTCCTCCCCCGCCGACGTCAGCTCCCAAGTGGAGCGGAATGAGCATGCGGGCCAAGTGCTGCGCACGCATTCAAACAGTCCATAGGACTGTGGATGTTCTGCACGCTGGATGCGATTTTCGCATCAAGCATCTCAGAAGCGCCTCTAGCGGCTGTCCAGAAGACAGCCACTAGAAGTTGGATTAACTCTGCTATGTAAACATAGCAGTTTCTCTGAAACTGCTATGTTTACATCTGAAGGGTTAAAACCTGAGAGACCTTGCACCCAGACCACTTCATTGAGCTGAAGTGGTCTGGGTGACTATAGTGTCCCTTTAACAGAAAGTGGGTATGGAATTTGAGGTAATTGAGAACCCTTATTTACTTATTAACACAAGAAAGGTGAACAGCAGGTGAAGGGACACATTTGTTTAAACTGTTTAAGTGTGTCTTTATGTGTAAGTGTTGCAAGTAAATGTGTGTATTTGTAAGTCTGAGTGAGTGTGTGTTGTCATGTAGCATTGTATATATGAGCGTATTCTTGTGTGGGTCTTTTAAAATATGAGTGAGAGTGCTGATAATCCGCTGGGTGTGTATTTGACTCAGCATGTGCGTTTCTAACTAGATGTGGTTGAATGTGTCCAGTTATAGTATTGTGTACCTAGTTAAGTTGTGTGCACGTTGCTATGTAGATAGGTGTGAGTGGCTAGTTATATATGTGACTAGAGTGGCTATTGGAACACAAACGTGTTCCTAACGCTTTAGTGTCCTACTAACAATTTAGACTATTGGGACCCCTTTTTTGCAGTTAAACAATAAGCAGATTTATGAATACCAATCAAATGTTGCCTCTTTTTACAGAGGAGTGTGTATAACAAAAGTGCTCAAAAGAGTCAAAAAGTGATTTACAGGCAGCTCAATACACTAGTGTGGAAATATCCTCTATTCCACTGAATAAATTTAGTAGATATTGTGCGGTGTAAGTGACAAGGACCTACACCTATAAGTGGAGCGCTCAAACACAGATAAATCTTACCAAAACGTAGTCTCATTCAATGGTAAAATATGGGGTACATGTCAAAATAAAATACAGAAAATACAATATAGTGTAGACGTTACTAAAAAATGGCTTCACAGTGATTATAATAATATTGTGTTAAATATTACACTCACATTTCAAGGAGCCTGTATATAGAAAACACTGGCTCCATATAAAGGCTTGTGTGCTGTTATGGTAGCACCACCCTCCTACTTCGGCTTGAAGAATTTCTCGGGAACACGAAAAAAAGAGAAGAAAGCAAACCAATGTGTAGAGTTATGGTGATAAATGACACAGATATAAATAACACTTTTTGACTCTTTTGAGCACTTTTGTTATACACACTCCTCTGTAAAAAAGAGGCAACATTTGATTGGTATTCATAGATTCTATATATCCTCGTGTGTAAACATAGCCATTATGTCATTATTCGAACAAAGAAAAAAACAATGTACTAACATTGATGAATTATTTGGGGAAGAAGAATTTGTCTTCAACCAAATTGATAGAATGGAAGAAAAATCTATATTTGACTTCCAGAGAATACTTGAAAAAACATTAAGTAAGGAGACCAGAATTAAATGGGAAATTGCTACTCTGGAAAAATACATTCGTGAAAAAATCACCCCAAGGGGACTCAGGTTTTTTAAATTCCCTTCATTTGATCAGGAAGATAAAGCATTTATGGACGACTGGGCCACTATGCTTGATTCCTTCTCCTATGTTATGATGCAAAAAATCATAACTAGGAGGAAACTTACACTAGATAAATTAGACATGGAAATTAATAAAGAACAACATTTTCTTCACAACATTCTTCTTGAGAAAACATATTTGGCCGCATTTTTGTTGTGCTACTGCCAATTGTTATATTAAACATTATTACTCAGATTGGAAGTGGAATTGGAAAATGCTTTGCAAAAATACAACACAACTTACTTAAACATAAATTGCTGCTTTACAGGGCTTATGGCAATGTGAACTGACACTGCTTTGTCCAGGGGTCTATAATGTTGTTAAGACTACCTTTATTCACATTAATAAAAGCTGTGGCCAATACATCACCCAGCTTAAAGGACCACTATAGTGCCAGGAAAACATACAGGTTTTCCTGGCACTATAGTGCCCGGAGTGTGCCCCCACCCTCACATTGCACTACCTACCTGTCTGTAGTACCTTTCTCATGTTAATAAAAATTGAGAAGAAAATCTCCACTCATAAGTGGATACAATTCATTCGTTCAGCAGGACTCTTGGAAAACTGTTAAGGTGAACTGTCTGCCCTTTCTCTCGTCGCAACTTGTTTAGTTTGCTGGCAAGTCATGCACATTAAAGGAACACTATAGGGTCAGGAACACAAACACAAACATATATTCTGGACCCTATAGTGTTAAAAACCCCATCTAGCCCCACAGCCACCCCCCTAACCTCCTGAATATAGTAAACTCTTACTTTTATTTCAGTCTGTTGCTGCTGACTCTGCCCTTGATCTCCCTGCTTGACTGACATCATCAGAAGTGTTTATTTCAGCCAATCACAATGCTTCCCTAAAAGATTGGCTGAGACTGTCAATGAGGCAGATCAGGGGCAGAGCCAGCACAAGCCAAACAAAGCCCAAGCCAATCAGCATCTCCTCCTAGAGATGCACTGAACCAATGCCATCTCTATGAGGAAATTTCAATGTCTCCATACAGAGGGTGGAGACACTGAATGTCAGTCACACTGTGCAGCATTACCCCAGGAAGCACCTTTTGTAGCCATCTGAGCAGTGGCCAGTGGAGTTATCCATAGGCTGTAAACACTGCAGTTTCTCTGGAAAAAAAAATCGTATTTACTGCAAAAAGCCTGAAGGGACGGAATTTGGCGAGGAGCCGCCGCAGCAAGATAGTGACAGCCACACGGACACCCGCGCTGCATAGGCGGACATTGGGGGTGGGGTCAGTCATGAAAGGGGCAAGGTCTGCAGCATGATACAAAGTCCCTGCCCTTCTTAAATCGCCAGATGGGCTCCGTCTGCAAGGGGGTGATGGGGCAAATCACATGACAAGCCCTCCCTATAAATAGATAAGCACTGCACTTGGTCCCAATTCATGGATCTCCTGATTTCTGACCTTGGGTTTGTATCTTGACCTCACTCCTTCGCTGCCTGCTCCTTTCTATGCTTTCTTGTAAATAAAGACGCTCAAGCCTTCATTGATCTTCCAGGTTCCCGTATCACTCTTGAGTACCTGGGAGTGTCATGTTTGCAAGGGGTTTCCATTCCACTGCAACTATATTCCTCTCCAGTCACGCTGTTGTGTGCAGGGCCGGACTGGCCCACCGGGATACCGGGAAATTTCCTGCTGATTTTCACAGTGAGAATCGCGGAAGCGGCCTCTAGTGACTGTCAGTGAGACAGCCACTAGAGGTTGGATTAACCCTGCAGTGTAAACATAGCAGTTTCTCTGAAACTCCTATGTTTTCAGTTGCAGGGTTAAAACTAGATGGACCTGGCACCCAGACCACTTAATTGAGCTGATGTGATCTGGGTGCCTATGGTGGTCCTTTAAGTTTAGATTACATATAACAATTTGACACGTATCACATATCAAATAATCAAAGGTAGATAGAATTGTTTCATAGAAAAGAAATTGTGCTATGCCTCTCTAGAAATGCTATACAGAATTATTATATTATCGCTCTTCACTTACTAATATCTCATACCATGCTAAACGTTTGTGCAGATTGTTTTACCTATGCAATGCTTAGTGAATATGCCCTTAGACATACAGAGCAATAGAGATAGATATGCATTAACCTATAAGTGTATTGCATAACGAGACGTGAATTTAATAACATTTATTATCCTGTATCTCCAAATATCTGGACAGGCTCTCTTTGGATGGTTTTGTGGGTGGAAGAGGCCAAAGGAAATAGAGGTAAAGAAATAGTGAAAGTCCCACAGATGTATTTAGTGCATCTGGATATAGCCTGGCTAAAATTTTCACCTGTGATACCAGAAAAGGGGACTTGTCATATATACAGGTAACCAGGGCTCGAGTCCTGCAGGAATTAATGGGAACAGCATTCCTGCAATTTTTTCAAAGCAGGAACACCGTTCCTGTTGCACCTGCAGGCACTCGGGACGGCAAAAAATGCCGCCCCCAAATGCCCCCGTGTTCCCCCTGTTATGGGGGGGCCCAAGAGGTGGCCTAATGGCCACCTGATGCACTCACCCCCCCAGCGGACGCCTGTCTTCCTGTCAGACGCGGCAAGGGAGCTGTGTTCTCTCTGCTCCCTCGCGCACCATTTGCTGATGCCAGGAGCCAGAATAAGACGTCGTATTCCGGCTCCCAGCATCAGTAGACAGTCCGTGCGGCGAGAGGGAGCTTAGCAGAGAGAATTCTGACAGGGAGACAGGCCTCTGCCACACTGAAGCCCCACTGGACCTCAGGGACAGGTCCATGCCAGCTCTCCAGGTAGGGAGGCTGCGTGGACATTTTTACATAAAAAGAAAAATAATTTGTGTGTTTCTGGGAGTGTGTGTGTCTGAGTGTGTGTGTGAGTGTATGTGTGTGTGCACCTGTCATGTGCTCGTGTGTGTGCATGTGTTTATATATGCATACAAGTGTATATTATTATTTTTTTTGGGGGGGGTGGGGGAGAGTGATCTTGGGTGAGTTCCCACACGTTATTCCCCAGGACTTGACCCCTGCAGTTAACTAAAGAGTTAACACAGCCTATTTAGGTCCTTCCACAGGTTTTTGCCTATTTAGGTCCTTCTGTAGAGGTTAAAAGCTACAATTTTAAATCATGTTTATGTCTGCAGTTTCTGCAACTGCTTCTGAAAATGTTTCTTTTGCGTTAATCTTGGAGATAAGACTCTCAACCAGCAATTGTCCTTTGTATTAACTAACAGCATACGTAATGTTCTGCACTGAAACTTTGTTGATCGGTTGATTTTGCCTTCTGTTGCATAAAAAAAAAAGTGTGTTTCATATAATACAATGCACACGCATTAAAAAGACACTTCTTTCTTGAACTTCATCATGACTGGTCTGCATTAATTGTACACAAAGATTAAGGAAAGCAGGATGTGTTAACTGCATAGGTCCATGGATTTTATTATTGTGGTAATTGTATGAGATGTAAAACTATGGAAAGGAATAAGAAAAAAATCACAATTTTAAATCTTTTAGAACAAATATGGAATGGGGACATTAAAGGCTTAAGATTTTGTGCAATAGAAAAGGTGTCCACACATTGGAGGGGTGGTAATATTGATTTTCATTTGGATAGAAAGGAAATGGAATGGATTTTTAACCTGGATAGAATAACCCCCAAAGGATTAAATGTGGATTTTGAAATTATCCCATTTATATGATATTTTTTATATATATATTTTTATACAACTTACATATTTTGTATACATATATTTATAATTGGAATCTTCTTTTAAAAGTTTGATCCCTATTTTTTATTTTTATTTTGGGATTATTCTCCTTCATTTATTCTTTACACTTCCTTTATATGTTCTATTCTCCATTTGATATTGCTCATAAATTATATATAGTTAGTAATCTGTTTGGATATGTATATTTCTTAAGAGGTAGTTTTTATTGATATAAATTGTTTTTATACGCACTTATCCAAGGATTTTGCACCGTAAGAATAGGATTAAGGGCAAACCTTAGGAATTTACCTTAATCAAGATGAAGCCCGGAACCGTCATAGACGCTAGTGCGTCATTACGAGATGACGTCGGACGCTGCAGCAGGACGCAGAGTGTCATGACGTAGAATTAGGAATGACATAGTGATACTTTTTGAACCCGGAAGTCAGAAAGCACGCAAAAACAAAATGGAAACCTGCACGAAACAAAAAATAAAAGTGGAACTGCACAGATCAACTTTATGTACGTTGACCTAATGAAGGTCGAAACGCGTCGTTCTGTTGTCCTATATAATTATTTTTTTACTTTTTAACCTTCTGGATTACTCTTTTCTTTAATAAATTATTTTATGCCCGACCTGGTCTGGACCAATATTATTAAAGTGGATGAAAAGGATCTGGTGGAAACTCTTACTGGGAGCAGATATCCAGAGCTTGTACTTGTACTGAGCTCTGACAGTCCGAGCCTGCTTATTAATAGGCTCAGCGACATGTGAGTTTGACCAAGTTGGTCTTCTTTATTTTACTTGGATCTAATATACTACACTATGGTCTATGTTTTATTGCAGATCATAAGTGAAAGTACCTGCTACCTTCAGGATTTTAAGTGGTAGTATTGGTGTGGTGTATTTAATTTCAGTGCAGGACTAAAGAACAGCTTGCAGGCCACCAGCTTGTGTACAAACCTATACCATGCTTGGCTAGAAAAGACCATGCATTGTTCTTGTCTGCTTGCTGACTCCTGCAATAATCTATTTTAATTCATAGAATAATGGTGTAAGGGGGGTGCCCATAACTCACTTTGCCAGCCCTCCCGTGCTATTGGTCAGGGGGAAGGGGCAAGTGTGTAATAAATTATTCATACTTAAATAAGAAAAATACAGGAAGAGTAAACAGAACTCATCTTCATCATTTAACACTGAGGTTTAATCATTGTTCTCTCAAAGCAATCACCATGTCAGCCCTGGCGTTGGTTCTCCTTGTATGTAAGTATTTGATATTTACTTCAGTCAGTTTTGTTTTTTTAAATAATGTAAATCAGTGATTCTTTTTCAGAGAAAGTCGAGAAAAAGGTATCAATACCTGCAGCAAGCTAACTTGACGTTTCTGTGAATACTTTGTCACGTGTTTAAAGCGCTTTTTGTTTTTCATTCAACAAACCAACCATAGCCTTTATAAAATTACATTATGTGCCATAGATGATGGGACAGTTATCAAAAAATGTCTTTATCAATATAAGTTTAGATTACATATAGACATTTGACATATGTATCACATATCGAATAATCAAAGGTAGATAGAATTGTATCATAGGAAAGAGTTTGGTAGAATGTAAATGAAAAGTCTTAAACTATTATGAGTTTGATGCAAGTAGGATAAACAAAGACAGAAAGTCTGCAACCATACAAAATACCCCTACTCACATAGGCATTGCTGGTTGAAGGGCTTTAGAGGCTGAAATTTGAATGTGTCTATAAAGTCTATCATACAGATACTCCCATCTGTCTGATTATGTGATGTATGATTTCATGCACAATAGTGTACACTCTCCTTTACACAGGATATCAGTAAATATGACATTATTTAGGGAGTATAGAAAACTACAGTCAATATATTATGTATGTAGAATGCAATTTATAATATCACATTTCCACATTTTTTAAAATGGTAACAATATTTGTCTGTCACTCAGATTGTTACACTACGTACACTATATACCGAATAGAATGTTTGCCATGGGCAGAAAGAACTGTTTTAAATGTACTTTTTTTCGGAGCAGATATCTACCACTATTTTTAGGACTGTCCTTATTTTAAACAATTTTGGAGAGAAATCTAGATATATATTTCTGCACTCACACCAATCCCAGATTTAGCCCCTGAATTAGTCATGCTAGGTCCTCACCCATTCATGTACAAAACATGTACAATCAATATAAAGGTTGTGGGACATGAAACAAAACGACAGCTATGGAACAAACTGACCCATCACCTTCACCTTTTTTAACTAAACTACAGTACTTGTTTAAAATGGATTGGTTACACACTTTGACTAATAAGGAGTTTATATCTAAAAAAATAAATAAAAAAAATGTAAAGTGTAATTGTTACATTTCCATGTTGGATACAACATGGAACAACAAATTAAATCCACTCTGGAATATACAGCGTGGTACTAATCTCAAGTTGTAGATGGTTTAATTCCCTTGTGAATTCGAGATCAGTTCCAGTAGAGGTAGCTGGATTCGCTCATGAATTCTACTATACGTACCAACCTAGTGCGAGACTCAGATGTCCTAATTGTTTTGTTGTTTTACTGTTTTGTAGTTAAATAGACTTCTATGATTCCACAACTGACATCATTAAATGAAATATCCTATTTTTCATTTTTATAATCACATTTTTCATCATGCAAAACCAGTTGAGATTCAATTAATTAATTAGAAATCTGAAAAAGGAGATTGACATAGTTTATTCTTGTTTATTTAACTATATCAGGCACCAATTCAGTTTGAATACTTTCATATTATATCTTTTCTACTGTGTTTATTATACTTCATTCTCAATAAAATGTTTGATAAAAAGAGGAAGTAATATATTCAGATATTGTGTAACTCTCGGCCAGATGTTTTGGGGTGATGGTCACATTTCAATCTCACTGGCTGGAAATGAGGATGTCACTGCATGAAAGATTTCCATAATTTAATGCCAGGATACACCCGGTATATGCAAATTCATATACAATTAGGCAATTACAATCTTACTGTAATTGAATAATAGGAAGATTTTTTTTTTCTTTTAAAATATGACTAATTGTTTTGTTATTACTTTATTCAATAAGCTGAATTGTAATGAAGTGAAAATAAAAATTTTATAAATCACTTGTCTAGAGCAAAATTTATGAAAATATTTTTTTCAATTTCTGCTTATTACTGTTTAGTGAATAAATCCCTAAACATATTAGAATGCATTGGTAAAGCTGGTCAGTTGGATCAGTAATGAGTCTTTCTGAAAATAAATCAATATCCGAGCGTACAAGATATAAACTGGTCCTATCTCAAGTACAAACACAGGAGTCTCAGCCAATATCATCCTGGTTGGATGAAGTTGAAATTGATAATGTGGAAAGTGTTAATTCTGCAATATGAATGTTACCCAGATTGGGCGATCCATGAGTTAATAAAAACTCCAAGTTGGCAAGTCTGTGGGTAGGGTTACTGACTGTAGCTTGAGAGACAAAGCTAGGTTAGTGGTCAAAGGAGGAAAGACAACTATTCTTGTTCAGGAAGGAGTGCGTTTTTCCAGAAACAGTCAACCATCCTGAAAGACAGAGGAGAGACACTGGAAAATGGCATTATTATTATTATTATTATTATTATTATGGTATTTCTATAGCGCCATCAAATTCCGCAGCGCTTTACAATGGGTGGACGAACAGACATGTAGTTGTAACCAGACAAGTTGGACATACAGGAACAGAGGGGTTGAGGGCCCTGCTCAATGAGCTTACATGCTAGAGGGAGTGGGGTAAAATGACACAAAAAGGTAAGGATAGTATTAGACTAGTGACAGTTGCAGAATAGGAATCAGTCAGGAGCTATTAACAGTTGAATTGATACGCTTTTATGAAGAAGTGGGCTTTTTATCGATTTTTTTTGAAGGAGTGGAGACTGGGTGAGCTTCTAACGGAGGAGGGAAGCGAGATCCACAGGAACGGTGCAGCCCTCGAGAAATCTTGAAGGCGAGCATCAGAGGTGGGAGTACGGACAGAAGATATACGTAAGTCTTCAGATCATAAGGGCATAGACGGGACATACTTGTGTATAAGGGAGGATAGATAGGTGGGAGCATTATGTAGAGATTTTAAAGCAAGAACCAGAATTTTAAATTGAGCTCTATATTTTATAAGAAGGCAATGTAGGGACTGACAGAAGGGTGAGGCATGGGAGGTGCGGGTGACAGGAAGATGAGCCTCACTGCCGCATTCATTATGGACTGTAACGGCGCAAGTTGGGAGCACGTAAGACCACTGAGAAGCGGATTACAGTAGTCAAGGCGAAAAAAGGAGAGTGGAATGGACCAACACCTTAGTCGCATCTGGCGTTAAGTAGGGGCGGATGCGCGCAATGTTTTTGAGATGGAAATGACAGGATTTGGTGATAGATTGAACATGAGGCTTGAAGGAGAGGTCAGAGTCAAAGAGAACACCTGGGCAGCGAGCCTGCGTGGTGGAGCTGATGGTAGCACCGTTGACTTGGAGGGAGACAGACACAGGAGTAACAACACTTTAGGGAGGAAAGACCAGTATTTCAGTTTTGGTCAAGTTTAGTTTAAGGAAGTGGGCAGCCATCCAGTTAGAAATAGCAGAGAGGCAGTCAGAGACATGATAAATCATTTCCAAAGAAAAAGAAAACTGCAGTCCCTAACGACATAGAGAGAGGAACCAAAGTTAGTGATGGAGAATAAATTGTTTTACCTATGCAATGCTTAGTGAATATTCCCCTAGACATACAGAGCTGTATATAATATATATTTATATTATGTTACAGTGTGTCATTCTCATGTCCTGCTTTCTATTTCTGTATTTCTTATTACTAGCTAAAAGTATATAATATATATAGGGCTTGAAAGATTGAATGGTCAGTAGGCCTGATTATAATACAAGATACTCGTGCTTTGAAAGGGTTAATCTTGCATTCTTTAGACATACCATATTTTTATGTTCGAGAGCCTGACACTAGTTTCCATTATCTTGTATAAACAAGTAAACATCCTGCCGTTGGAAAACAAAACCTTAACAGTCTCTCTAAGCACCTGAAAATTTTAATTGGGTTCCAAAATCAAAGACTGTCATGTACATCAGTTATTGCCTTAGTTAAGTCTTTCAACGTCTGCAGGGGTTAAAAGCAAGAATGTTCTCTCATGGCTACAATCTGCTGCAAGCAGCAACTCCCTGTTTTTAATACAGGTTTCTGAAGATTTGTCTTGCTGTGTTGCAAGTGGCCTCTGATAAGGAAGGGACAGCAAACTGTAGACATATGTTATATTAAGTTGCCCTCATTTGTCAGGCCCACTTATTTTATTGCAGATGCCTCTATGATACCACGTTACAAATTAAATAAGCATACTTATTATTATCCTATTTTATTTTGGTTATTTCACATTGCGCAGCCTATGCAAACAATGTCTAGGGCCCAACTTCAGCTTGTACATCCTCTAAGAGCCAGCATTAATACTGTTTTATCTATATATAAAGTATTAAAAACATGAACTATCTGTGTATTAGGCTGAGGTTGTTGGGTGTGGGTATAGGTTGGAAGCTGTGGTTGGTATTGAGGAACCTGCCAGGGTGGATCCTTGAACGCCAGCTGGGCCAGGTTCTCCTTTGTCTCCTTGAGCACCAGGTTCACCATTGTTACCCTTAGGTCCAGGGGAACCTCTGGGGCCTTGAGGTCCAGGAGCACCACAGGCACCAGGGAAGCCAGGGACACCAGCAATACCAGTGGGGCCAGCTTGACCGGGAGAACTGGGTTCACCACGAGCACCTTGGGGTGAATCCCTGCTATCCATAATTAAAACAATAAATTTGCCACCTCTACAAAAGTTAGACCCTTTGATTAAATCCTCTACCTCTGCCTCCAAAACTTTTCTGATTCAATCTCCTATCACCTCCCAAATGTCCTTGTCTCGCCTGCTTAAGATCACAATCCTTGGTGACCGATACAACATACTTTTCCCTCTTTCTTTATATCAAAACAACCTGCTGTATCTTTCTCATGAATCTTCCCAAGAAATTCAGTTGGGGTCAAAGAGGGCCAGTCACAGACCAACAGTTTAACCAAAAGGGAACAAGGAGGAAGCATATTCCATATGCAGGTCGAGATTACCTATCTCACACCCCCTCTTTGTGTACCCCTCTTTGTGTACCACACAGATATAATATTAATAAGCTTTTGAAGATTTATTGTGTATGTATAGCACGGTTGTCTAGGGGTGTATACATAAACAGTGAAAGCAGAGTCTTCATATAGGGTTTGCAATACTGACAGTCTGGGTCATAGGAATGCAGACATGCGGTTAGGTACTTTTCCATTGTCAGAATACATTGAAAACACTAATATATGGCAAATATTAAAATCATATTGCAGCCGTTTCCTATACCTGCAAGGATATGGTTGTAATACTTAAATTGAGTTCAAAATGAGTATCAAAAGTCTAACCACAAAAACTAAATTTTATATGCTTAACAAAAATGAGTTTAACCCCTTAGCGATTCAATAGGGTGACCTCTTCCTATAGTATGGTTCCTTTTATAATTATTATATTATATTATTCTCTTCTGGCTCTGCAAAATGCTTTCAATATACCAATACAAATATAATACAGTAGTTAAGAATTGCCTCAAAAGAAATTGTCTCTATTAAAAATACCATTTCATCATTTTGCTATAATCAATGAGGCATACTAGATGAATCTTAATCTTGGAAAAAACCTATCCTATACATCCATAAATCTTTCTTGTTATATAACCATATAACATAACAATTGTTTATGTTAAAGATAACAAATTTTTCTTTTTCTTTGACTTAAATAATGCAACGCACTTTAAAAGTAGGGTTAACTCTTAATACTCCCCTAATAATACGGAGAGAGAGAGTGCCATTTAAAATTGGAAACGTGGATCCACGATTTTGAAAAGCAGATGATTCTTTTTTTCTTTTCTTTCCCAAGCGCCCCTTTCTTGTCGGCTGATCAGCATTTTTTAATCTGTTGTAAAAAGACACTAAAGGCTTGCGTTAATGACATGCAAATATTCTTTAAATATTCTTCATACTCATTGTAATATCACACATCATCTTATAACACAGAACACAATGAATGTAGCAGATATCCAGCAGACATGCCAATACAAATAGCATATTCATGGACAGGCAATTAACTCAATCCAAAATAAATTAATAAATGTCACACAAAAGAAACACAAACATAATGTAGGTTCCCATGTTTGTGCATTATGCATGTCTGCAAACTATGCAAGCAGTACTGCTTAAAGATTAGATCAGAGCACCTGGCAACTGGACAGGAAAGTAAAATTTTGGCAGGAAGTCCATTATTGCAACAGAATTTTGGAAATCAGCTAAAACTTACAAAAACAGACTCCCCCCTTTTTTTTTATTTTTTAAGACTACAACTCATATTGCTCTTGGACTAGTATTCAATAATAAATCAGTTATTTAATATATTATTATTAGTGATGTCGCGAACATAAAATTTTCGGTTCGCGAACGGCGAACGCGAACTTCCGCAAATGTTCGCGAACGGGCTAACCGCCATAGACTTCAATAGGCAGTCGAATTTTAAAACCCACAGGGACTCTTTCTGGCCACAATAGTGATGGTAAAGTTGTTTCAAGGGGACTAACACCTGGACTGTGGCATGCCGGAGGGGGATCCATGGCAAAACTCCCATGGAAAATTACATAGTTGATGCAGAGTCTGGTTTTAATCCATAAAGGGCATAAATCACCTAACATTCCTAAATTGTTTGGAATAACGTGCTTTAAAACATCAGGTATGATGTTATATCGATCAGGTAGTGTAAGGGTTACGCCCGCTTCACAGTGACAGACCAAACTCCCCGTTTAACGCACCGCAAACAACCGCAAACAACCGCAAACAGAGGCGGCTCTCTTATTAGGCGGTTTAGGCGGCCGCCTAAGGCCTCGTGCTGGCTGGGGCCTCATGGCCGCCTAAACCACCTTATGGCAGACTGTGTCAGGTCCTCGGTCAGTGACCGAGGACCTGACACCAAGAGGGGGCCCGGCGGCTTGCCCGGTATGCCGCCGGGTGCGAGGCCCCTCCTGGCTGCCCGGCCACCATCGCAGACACAGGTCTGCAGCTCCGCAGTGAGCAGAGCTGCAGACCATGTGTCTCACGAGAATTGGCCAATTAGAGCGTTGCCGCGGGTTACCACGGCAATGCTCTGATGGTCTCGCGATATTACACGGTCTGCAGCTCTGAGGAGCTGCAGACCGGAAGAAGTGGCCACTGGACCACCAGGGAAGAGAAGGTAGGCTCCCTCACCACCCTCAGCCTCCCCCCACCAGCCTCACCACCCTCAGCCTCCCCCCCACCAGCCTCACCACCCTCAGCCTCCCCCACCAGCCTCCCCACCCCCCACCAGCCTCACCACCCTCAGCCTCCCCCCCACCAGCCTCACCACCCT
>OW240924.1:16062444-16116049 GCA_933207985.1 Pelobates cultripes
GGGGAAATGGGCACAGTATGCACTGTGAGCCTGACACAGAAGCTGGCAGCAGTGGCAGACAACTGACTGCTATTCAATCTATAACAGTGAAAAAAGTTTTTTGTTTTTAAATACAAGCTTTGTGTCACCAGATCTAAGTGGTGGCACTGACTGGGGAAATGGGCACAGTATGCACCGTGAGCCTGACACAGAAGCTGGCAGCAGTGGCAGACAACTGACTGCTATTCAATCTATAACAGTGAAAAAAGTTTTTTGTTTTTAAATCCAAGCTATTGTGACACCAGATGTAATTGGTGGCACTGACTGGGGAAATGGGCACTGTGAGCCTGACACAGAAGCTGGCAGCAGTGGCAGACAACTAAGTGCATTTACATTAGATAGAAAAAAAAAATCCAAAAAAAAGCATACCCTTATCCCTAACCTAGCTATGCTTTTTCCCTATCTTATGAACAGCAGCTACACTTTCCCTCCTCTTACTAAGCATGCAGCTTGAGAATGAATCTAAAATGGATGCTGTCCAGTAGGTGGGAGGGTCTGCTAGGGAGGCTGTGCTGCTAATTGGCTGGAATGTGTCTGCTGACTGTGAGGTACAGGGTCAAAGTTTACTCAATGATGACGAATAGGGGGCGGGTCGAACCGCGCATATGTTCGCCCGCTGCGGCGAACGCGAACATGCTATGTTCGCCAGGAACCGTTCGCCGGCGAACCGTTCGGTACATCACTAATGATAACCCAAAGGAAGGCTACCCCATCCCCTAAACAATTGTAGCCATTTCTAATTATGCCACAAAAAAGGAAAAATCCTTCTTGATTCCATGATGGTAATCAGATCTCATTGTATCAACAACCTGTTCACATACTGTTAAATAAACAACTGTTAAATATTCTGTTTTTGCAAAAAAGCACCCAAGCTTTTTTTTTTTTTTATAAATAGAAAATATCTATAGCTTCTGATACATTTGTCCAATTTATCTTGAATCTTGACAAGATTTAATAAATTCCTTAATTAACATTCATCCTCTTTCTAGACAATAAAAATATAATCTCTGTATCTTTTATAGGTAAACAGTCTTGCTCCCCACTTGCGATTTTACCAGATATATTATTTTTCCATGCCCCACGAGGTTGGCATAACTGGGGGCTGGTCCCCATAGCAGTCCCTTTGATTTGTAAGAAAAAATGGCCGATTATGTACTAAGAACTACTATACATCAAAGGTACTGTTTATGAACACGGTGAGATGTCAGGAGTAATTTTGAAATGGAAAGACGAAATAAATATAAGTGGTCACTTCATGTTCACAATTTTTCTTTTAAGATTTAGGGTGATTTTAATGGAATAATAATAAAGGTTATATTTTACCACATTTTTATTTTCTGATACCTAAACTACATTTTCTCTATAAAGAGTACAGTAGTGATTCAAAATTGCAGTAACCCCTTGACTCACACAGTGAAACTCTTCATTATGCCATAAGCAGAGCCTGGGCCCCATACAATATTGAAACAGCTACACCCAGGACTCACAGCACACAACCCTGCAGGACTTGCCATAAGCAGAGCCTGGGCCCCATACAATATTGAAACAGCTACACCCAGGACTCACAGCACACAACCCTGCAGGACTTGCCATAAGCAGAGCCTGGGCCCCATACAATATTGGAACAGCTACACCCAGGACTCCCAACACACAACCCTGCAGGACTTGCCATAAGCAGAGGTAGCATTTCTGGATGATCATCTTGAATACCTGGACTTCTTATTTCTCCTACTTTTGTTATAAATTGTATTTCTTTCTTTATCCACCCCCACAGTATTACTGCTTAATTGATTACTATTGCACCCTCCATCCTTTAACTCTTGTTTAGTTACATGTTTGTTTTGCTAGTGTTAGTTATTGCACTCTAAGCCTCATTAATTTATGCTGTTCCCTATTTATGACTTTTACCTATCTTATCTCTGCCATTCCCTCATATCCTTAAATGTATATTCCCTTTCATCTGCTTTTTCCCTGATTTTGTTTTTAACACCCCAATGATTCTCCACCCACAATCTGCTTTATCTAACCCCAGATTCTCTCCTTTATAGCCTGGGCCCCATACAATATTGAAACAGCTACACCGAGGACTCCCAGCACACAACCCTGCAGGACTTGCCATAAGCAGCGGTAGCATTTCTGGATGATCGCTTCTCACCCACCCTCCCCATGGTAATCACTACATTTATAGATAGCTCAAATTACCTACCTTTCCTGTTAAACCAATTATGTTAGCCTCTGTCCACCAAGCCCTCCACACCCAAAATAGCTATACTCACACAATACCTCTTTAACGCTTAACCCTCCTAACAACAGCTCTTAAAAATACAGCACCTACTCTCCTATTAATGTTCTCACTTCTATTTTTCACTTTCTCTCTCACTTCCCTCATCATTAAAATCTCTCTATCATTTTACTTACCTGTTCCTGCTAACACCATTGTCAGGGTATTTATATCGGCAGACATCTTGTGCTATGATAGAAATTAAAAGTGTATATGCTGAGTCACTTTTGAACAGAGCAGACTCCATTTTGTTATTTTCAAGTTAACAAAAGACACAAGATTTCTATCCGTAAAACTAACCACTTTCCCAGAGCTAAAGGAATGCATAGTATATACAAACCAAGTGATAAGGAGAATGGGGGTTGGACAGACTGTCTAAATGCTAATGGAATATAATCAATTCTAAACCCAGACATTTGTGACAGAGGAGATTAAATAATTTAATTTTACTTTCTATATGTATAAGGTACCATTGTACGGAAAAGGTTAAACTTAGTTCATGAACTGCCATTTTAGAAATTATAGCAGGAACTGCGGACACTAAGTCTGGACAAAACTAAGAGAAAACCCTTTGAAGTGAAATGAAACGTAAGTTACGGCCACTATAAAGATAAGCCAAAATGACGTCAAAATAGCCATCAGGAAAAGTTAACTCTTTCCTGGATAGGTATGTTTGGTGGGACAAGACTGCCCTCTATAGACCAAATACCTAAATTGCGATCCCTAGATAACCACACCCCAGTGTTTCTATTGGTCTAGCAACTAGTGAATTTTCCCTTTAAAAGTTAGGACATAGGGAAGACAGGAGAGGGGAGAGAAAAAAAAAAGAGGAGAGAGGAATTGGAAGTTTGGGGACTCCAACTCGGACATGCAGAGAAACCCAGGACAACATCTGAGACTAACACTCTACTCTTAAAATTCTAACACTTTTACTGACTTTCTAACCGACACCACTTTTCACTATTACCCACGCACCTCCATGCAGAGAGACATCCAAATAAGTTCCTTAGACTATCTACCAATCGGATGAAATATCTACTCAACTGGTAATTATACTGGTTTCATTTAATTAATTTAAATTAATTAAAATGTACTAATAGCATGATATATGACTGGATAAATCACGGTCAGATTTCCATATTAAGAAATCTTAGTTAACTAAAGAATATATAGTTATAAACATTCCATTCTGCAGGTGGAATTAAGAATAATTATATATTAATGTGATAGTATCACATGTTAGCATACCGCTGTTTTTATCCAGGTGTATTGATTTGCTCTAAAATAAGATAAGATATCTTTTTAGGCGAATTAAAATTCTGCTTTTGTAAAAATCATGGTAGATTTTCTTATTGGATGGTTCCAGAAAATGACTAATGAACTGGTTTAAATGTTATTTTATTTAAAATTACATAAGAATAGATCTTAATTACCTAGGAGGATCTAGCAAGCATTGAAATGGTTATTCAGTTGATCTAACTGTTAGCTAGGGTTTTATGGCCTTTCGCTGTGAAAAGCTTCGCTTTCTCTCTGTGAAAGATAGTCATAAGTCTTGACAGAAAATGCTGTTTAGCCATTGAACATGTATACCCATTCCATTGCATTGCCTACCATTTTATACTGGATATTCATTGATTATTGTCACGCATGTTACATATTATTATTAATTAATTTGTTATTATAAAATAAAATCTATTTTTATAACAAAATTGTGATTTTATTTATATGAAATACTTTTCACTTAACACGATAACGACCTTTGGGATCTGAGAATTGAATTAGTGGGCAATTCTCACTGTTTACTATTATCATCCCATAAATATCCCCACACCATCTTCATTGCTCCCTCTCTACTCCCCTCATCTCTGTATTCATCACACACACTTTACTCATATTTATCCAGCCTTTCTCCACACACCCCTCCTAAATACCCTAAATACAAGCTCTCATCCTTTAAATCTACTTCCATCCATGACCTATTTATCTCACACTCCCTAAACCTACTTGCACTAACAGAAACATGGCTCTCTCCCTCTGATACTGCTACACCTGCCTCACTGTCCTTTGGTGGTCTTCACTTTACCCACAATCCAAGACAAGCGGAGATTAAAGGTGGTGGTGTAGGCTTTCTTCTCTCACCCCACTGCTCCTTTAAAACCCTGCCCACCCCCCCTTCCCTCTCTTTCCCATCATTTGAAATTCATTCAATTTGCCTTTTAAAACCCTTCTCTGCTAACATTGCCATAATCTATCGTCCCTCTGGTTCCCCTCTCCTCTTCCTTGACCACTTTGCTGCCTGGCTACCCTACTTCCTCTCTTCCAACATCCCATCCCTAATTCTTGGAGACTTCAATATTCCCACTAACCCACCTTTAACCCCAGCAGCCTCTAAACTACTTTCAATTACTTCCTCCCTTGGACTTTTGCAGTGGGCTAATTCTCCCACTCATGTAGCTGGCAATACCCTCAACCTTATTTTCTCTTATTCATGTACAGTATCTAATATCTGCAACACTCCATTTCCTCTCTCTGATCACCACCTCTTATTGTTTGCTCTCAATTACCCCCTCACCCAACAATCTCAGCCTAACCCCCCTCAGCTCAGGAGGAACCTTAACTCTATTGACCTCCAGCAGCTGTCAGCTGACATTGATTCACAACTGCTATCCATCCCTTCCCTCTCCTGTCCCTCACTGGCCATCTCCACATATAACACTACCCTCACATCTGCCTTGAACGCTGCAGCCCCACTCCAAACATGCACCTCGAGGAGGACACGACCCCAACCTTGGCATAATAAATCAACACGCTATCTGCAGAGTTGCTCCCGTTGTGCTGAACGCTCCTGGAGGAAGTCCCGCACCCAGGCAGACTTTCTCCATTATAGATTCATGTTGCTTTCATACAGCGCAGCCCTTGCCCTCGCCAAACAGTCATACTTTTCCTCTCTCATTAGTTCATGCTCCCGCAATCCCAGGCGTCTCTTTGACACCTTTAATTCTCTTCTCCGCCCTGCTGTGGCCACCCCCCAAACTAACCTTACAGCTGATAGCTTTGCATGCTACTTTACCAACAAGGTTGAACAGCTAAGGAAACAATTCTTCCCTCCTTGCCGTTCTCTTTCTCAACCACACGTAAATCATGCTTTCCCTACCCGGCTACTGAACAAGAGGTGGCTGCACTTTTCCATTCCTCTCGCCCAACCACTTGCCCGCTCGATCCTGTCCCATCTCACCTCATCAGATCTCTCTCCCCTTGTCTTGTGCCTACCCTAACACACATCTTTAACTGCTCTCTCTCTTCTGGCACTGTTCCTGCTGACCTTAAACATGCCACTGTAATACCTATCCTGAAAAAAACATCTCTTGACCCATCCTCCCCTTCTAACTATCGTCCCATATCCCTGCTCCCTTTCTCATCAAAGCTTTTGGAAAGACTTGTCTTTACCCGTGTGTCTCGCTTCCTTAATTCCAACTCTCTCCTTGACCCTCTTCAGTCTGGCTTCCGCCCTCTCCACTCTACTGAGACTGCTCTTATCAAAGTGACTAATGACCTAATCTCCGCTAAATCCAAAGGTCACTACTCCATATTAATTCTCCTTGACCTCTCTGCTGCCTTTGACACCGTTGATCATGCTCTCCTCCTTCAAACTCTTCAATCACTCGGTCTCTGTGACTCTGTCCTCTCTTGGTTTTCCTCCTATCTCTCCCAACGCTCATTCAGTGTCTCCTTTTCCAAGGATACCTCCTCCCCTCGTCCTGTCTCGGTTGGAGTTCCCCAAGGGTCTGTCCTTGGTCCCCTTCTATTTTCTCTTTATACTGCCTCTCTTGGTAAACTTATTGCCTCTTTTGGATTCCACTACCACCTATACGCTGATGACACTCAGATATACCTCTCCTCCCCAGACCTCTCCCCTGATGTCCTGCAACGTGTCACCTCTTGCCTTTCTTCCATCTCTGACTGGAAGTCCTCACGCTTTCTGAAACTTAACCTCTCTAAAACTGAACTCCTTGTCTTTCCTCCTCCTAATACTGATCCTCCTCTCTCGCTCTCCCTTCAAGTCAGTGATATCCACATAAGTCCATCCCTGCAAGCACGCTGTCTTGGCATCATACTTGACTCTGGTCTCACCTTTGAGCCTCACATCCAGTTTGTTGCCAAATCCTGTAGGTTCCAACTCAAAAACATAGCCCGCATCCGCCCCTTTCTTACACAAGATGCTACCAAGGAGCTTGTCCATGCTCTAGTAATTTCCCGCATGGATTACTGTAACCCTCTCCTGATTGGTTTCCCCAAAAGCCGTATTGCCCCGCTACAGTCTGTAATGAATGCTGCAGCTAGACTGATTTTCCTCTCTAGTCGGTCCTCTCACACCTCACCCCTCTGCCAGTCCTTACATTGGCTCCCTGTATGCTATAGGAGTCAATTCAAAGTGCTAACCCATACATTTAAAGCACTGAACAATTCTAGCCCCTCTTATATCTCTTCACTAATCCATAGATATGCCCCTCCTCATACCCTCCGCTCTGCCCGTGACCACCTCCTGACCGCTGCTCGCACCCGTACGGCCAACTCGCGCTTGCAGGACCTCTCGCGGGCGGCTCCTCTCCTATGGAATAGCTTGCCTACTGCCATCAGACTCTCCCCTAGTCTTCAATCATTTAAGAAGGGCCTTAAAACCCATCTCTTCAGGAAAGCTTATGGCCTCCCAGAGTAATCTCTACCTTACATACCTGTCTCCTGCTCTCTCCTATGGGACAGTGCTTTGCTCTCTCCTCCAGCTCTGCTTCACTCCTACTTGATATTTCCTGTCCTAATGTTTCTAATACCCCACCTCCTATAGTCTGTGAGCTCCTTTGAGCAGGGTCCTCTTCCACCTATTGTTCCTGTAAGTTTTCTTGTAATTGTCCTATTTATTGTTACATCCCCCCTCTCAAAATATTGTAAAGAGCTACGGAATCTGTTGGCGCTATATAAATGGCAATAATAATAATAATTATGTCAACATTAGGTGGGGAGTTGGGTTCCAGAGAGAACAGAGAGAAGTTATTTTCAAACTGATTAAAATGTGACCTGTTTACAAAGAATGACATAGTGGTGCATGTAAAACATGCACTCCTTTACAGTTATATGAAAAAACATTCTATGTCTATTGCACATAAAAACACACACAAAATCTCTTACACCAAACATGCACACATATTTCCATATAATCACAAACACACACTGTAATTTACACTTACAAACACACACTCTAATTTACACATACAAGCACACAAACAAGTGGCATGTGACAACCACAAAACATACAAAATGTGTTTTGAATAAATAAAATTATGATTCGTGGAAGTCATTGCAATGTAGAAAATCCAAACCGTATCCACAATAGGATATGTCTCTGACTATGTCTTTAAACAATAAACCCTTAATACAATATTAACTTAACAATAGTGCAGGAAACTCAGATTCACGAAATAAATTTATTGCATGTGACTTTAAAAGATGACAACAAGCCTATCACAAAATATACCTCGGCTTCTGTTGTGCTGCCTTACGTATTTTGTCATATTTCGTGACTCACTCAGTGGACAAGGTATTGCACGTCTACAATTATAACATTGAATAACACTAAATCTATAATTTATCTTTAACCCAGATCATCTTTACAAATTAAGTGCATAAAAGAAGCATAAGGGATATATATATATATATATATATATTTTAATTATATAGGCTGAAAAAAAGCCTTGCGTCCATCAACAGAGCAACGCTCTGACCTTGCAGGAGGAAGAACCCGGCAGAGCTGCAGGCTAGAGCCTCCAGATCCTTTCCCCCTGCTTCCTCTACCAGCTCACTCAGTGACAGTGGGCCGGTGAGGGAGATCTCTGATCTCTCCAGTGGCCCATCTTGGCACACAGCAGCTCTGGTGCTTGGATAGTGCCAGCTCTGCACGGGGAGATCTTCTGACCTTCCCTGTTCGCCTTGTCTGATGACCATCGCAGCCCTTCGTGCATTCTGGGCCTGCTCTATAACATAGATTCACACATAATTTATACAGACAGTTTACATGTGGGAGGGAGGTGGCTGAATGGTAGGAGTATACTATTGTAATAATATATTTGCTACATGATGGTCTTTCAAATGTGTACAAAACATTCACATACCATCAATTATAACTTGTAATTGAATTTACCACATCGTCCAGTGATTTGCCTTTAATATTGGGGAGACATCCTTTTTCCATGGCCAATAGCAATTTAGAAATTTTGGCTAATTGACAGGTTGCCTGGTAGGTGGTAATAATCTCTGTGTACACGGATGTCATGTCCCAAGAAGTCAGTAACATATTCAATATTTTTCAAATAAAACATTTGTGAAAGGGTGGCTATCTTTGCAAACAAAATATTCTGGTATAAAAAGCAAACTCCTTTGGAAGTACCTGCAAAGGGAAGCTTTGCTCTCCACTTCCTTCCATCCTTCCTCTGTGTGATCCCTCCTGCCTTCCTCCTTTGCTGAAACACATTTTCCTCATGCTGGCTCACAGTTTGTGCACATGTTTTAAGATGGGGAAACCGTTGAATCAAATGCTTCTCTGGCAGAAGCATTTGATTGGACATCCCGAGGGCAGCGTTGATGCTGGATGGAGGTATGGAGAGTAGCACCAGGGAGCTGCTCCTGGCACTTGATTTCAGGTAAGTTTAATGCCTTTCTTTCAGGTTTGAAAGGTGGGGACCAACTTCAAAAGATGTTGGAGTAAACATTTAGGGTCCACTATCTGAATCTGCAAGTCCTTCAACTATTACTTGATAAATAATTCTGGACATAATGCTTCAAATTGAATACATACAGCAAGTAATTGTTGAACAAATCTTAAAGTGGAGCAACATTTATTTTCATTGTGCATTTAACTAATATTTTAAACTTTTAACATTCTTTTTAAATTTAATTTTGCTGTTCCTTGTACAAGTAAAATATATAAATTTTGTAAATAATACATTAAAGATGTCTTTAACTCATATACTTCAATATAAAGTATTCAGGCTAATCTGGTTCCTAGCAGACATCTTATTGCTCAGAGCAAGAGAGAGACTATTTTTTATCAAGCAGATAACATGTGGTAACTCAACTAGAACCCTACTACTGGTTACATCTAAAAACTAGGATATATCACTGCAAACATATATTGACAGTTTAAAGGAAAATGTTCATTTATTTTTATTATTTAAAATGAACGTTACCAAGTATGTTAGCCTCTTTGTATATTATTACATAATGCAAATATATATCATATTCAGTGCATCATCTGACTTAACCTTCAACTGAGTCAGCCATCTTTAAATCCTCTTTGGTCAGAAGCATTTAACCAAAGACCATGGCAAGTTACCGACATTGGTGTGTCTAGATATTCTGATGAAATCCTGATGTCATGTGCAATGTAGTATATAAAAAATGTCCTCTCAGCTGGCTTCAGCTGTATGAATTTTGTGTGGTCTTGGCAGATACATGTGGTTTCCGACCAAAGGACATTTAAAGTCGGCTGATCCCACAGAGAAAAAGTCAGGAAATGGACTGAAAGGGATAGTTACCCACATTTATGCATTACAGCAATACACAATGAACATTTTAATTTTAGTAATGACTGTTTTCCTTTGTCATTTGGAGAAAAATTATTGCATGATTAATTTAGATCAATTATTCAATGTACAGTTTGTTTGAAGCTAGTTTTAACTGAAATTCTCATAGATGTTGGGAGATGATCCAGTTAGTTCTTCTTGAGGATCCTTACATGTCTCCTCAATAATATTCGAACACTTCACTGTTGAATATGTGACTGAGTAATTATCCTGAAAGAAACATAGGAACTGTCAGACAATAGTTAGGGAGCCTCGAACAACTCATTGTGTTCTTATAATTACATACAACATGCCCAGAGAAATATTTAAGAGGTCGAGCGCCTTAGTGATAATGGTACTTGGAGTGTTCCTTTAATAAAATTCCAACTCAATAATTTTGTGTTTTTTTTTCATAAATCTGTCACACAAGTGCAATACAGCAAACAGAAGTCAGTGTTTCATAATAACAGTGAGGATGAGGTTACGAATGAGGTCAAGAGGTGAATGTAAATGTGGTAAATTTAAGAATGTGGTTAGTTCTGCGGGTGATTATAGGATTGAAGTTGAGATTAGAAACAGCGTGAAGAAGTGAAGATACAGTGATGTTTAGATATGCTGTGCTATGTGAAACCTCTCTAACATATCTACTGGAAAGTAGTGCCTTAAAAAATAGGAACTAGACACAATGTCGAATGTAATCTCGAATGAGTGACGTAACTTTAAACTATAATATAATTATTATCTAATAAAAAAGAAATATATAGAAAATAATGAATAATTAAAAGAGGAACTGTCACACCCCAAAATTTGTAACATTATGTTCACTGAGCCTTCTGTTTAGGAAATATTTATTTATGAGGAGTGAAAAGTGAAATTAAACGTAGAAATCCAAACTTCTTTATCCTGTAACTGGGCGCCTGCATGTTATCTCCCTGTCAATCATTGTTATAAGCTATGTCCCTTGTACCTGTCAGTCAGCATAAATAAAACACACAGAGAAGAAATTAAACACTGTTTCTATTTCTCCTATTTATTTGCAATGTTTATACCAGTGTTAACTTGTTTGAATGTGAAAAATGTTATGGTGAGCAAATATTTTAACCGGTAATTAAGTGTTTCAGCCAGCGAATAACAAAACGTCTCATAATTTTAATATCTGGAGTTTTTTTCTGCTTATGTCACACATCTTGCCCCAACGTGTCAATACATCTTGCCCCATGAATCTTGTATGTCACAGATCCACCAATTCAATGAAGGTTGTTTATAAAATGCCATTCTGGAGCAAGTCTCTAAGTGTGGAGCAATCAGTGAGAAGATTCCATGGGTCATAGTGATTACTCTGTATTTAGAATTTTGATATCGATATAAAATGCAATTCAAAGATGCACAGGGTGATTTATCATTCCAACTACACAAAGCTCTGCTATACTTACAGCAGGGGAAGCTGAAGAGTCTGAAAGAACAAAATACAATTATATTAATTTCTAATATAAATTGATATATGTTGTGTGAATATCTTACAAAAAAGAAGGAATTGGAGGAAGGCTTCGAAAAGAGTTACACCTAGAGCTCAGAGTTATTCTAATATTAGTATAGAAAGTACATTGCTTTCTATTTTTTAATTATACACTGTTAATTTGTAATGAATTTGGATAAACATCATACAGTTACAAATAAATATTACAAATAATAGTTTTGAGAAAGATAAAAAAAGGAAATACGAAGTGGGGTAGAAAATATTTTGCATTGCTTAGGAGCATATACAGTGATATAATAGAGCAGATTAAAGGACTGAATAAATGACAAAATAATAAAGTGGATCGCTCAACGCACCAAGAGATTTGTCAGAAGAGACCAAAAAGAAGAGAAAGAGAAATGGTGAACGTTAAAAACAAAAAGATTAACAGAGTAGATGTTGATGAAAGTGAGGGAGATACATCAATACAAGAAGATGTGTTAAAACATGCAAAATAATAAAATGGATATAAATAGCAAAAAGAGAAAATCAAATTGCTGGTACCAGGAGATAGTTATTGCCACTTATCTTTCTGAGGGGGATATATCGTTATTTCTTAGTATAGACTTAATAATCAAAATTGCAGAAAGGGAAAATCTGCTAAATAACATTATACAATAATAACAATAATAGTAAAATTAATATCTGAAAAACATTTGCAAAAATAGTTTCTGTAGATAAAAAGTACTAAAAAAACATAAAAACATAAAAAATATTAAAGAACAGAAAAAAAGAAGGAATAAAACAGTCCTTAATAAATATAAAACATAGAAGACTAGCCGAATACTTCAAAGTAAGTCTATTGATTTAATTAGGCTGTATGCTCCTATATAAATGAGGCTGAAATCCCTTCTATTATGAAAGGAGGGAAAACTAACCAATAGGAGCAAATATGTTAATCTAGTGACACATTGCAATAATATACAACAATGTGATACACATAGAAAATAACTTTATCCGATGTGTTCAAAGAAATGTATCGAAGTGTAATAAACTTCTCTACATAAGGATCAAATGATGCAGTCAATAGTATAAACCTTTCCACTCCAGCGTTAGTCTTTATAATAAGAAGAGTAACAGTGTATCTTCCATAAAGACAAAATTTATTGGTAAACGTAAATATCATAAATATCATAAAAAATATTATAAAAATATTCACTGATGGCTACAAAGTATAGGAACCTTATCCGGAGTTACACCACCTTCAGTTCAAATGCTCTGCCGTTTGCTGACTCCCGAAAGCCGGCTTGGAGACAGCTGCAGAGTCCTGTGTGTTCAAAAGCTGAAGGGGAGACTTGCCGCGTGCGTTCCACTTTGATTCACTTTGCGTTCCAATCAGTCTGTGTTCCGGTGAGATGCAGCCTTAAAGATTTTCCCTTTCTGCAATTTTGATTATTAAGTCTATACTAAGAAATAACGATATATCCCCCTCAGAAAGATAAGTGGCAATAACTATCTCCTGGTACCAGCAATTTGATTTTCTCTTTTTGTTATTTATATCCATTTTAGTAATTATTAACCTTGGGTGTGGGTTAATCCACTGGGATTTGAGAAGTTACACGCCACTTTTAGGAGATCATTATATAACCTTCCTGTCTATAAGATATGCAAAATAATAAACTGTTTAGAATATTTA
This sequence comes from Pelobates cultripes, assembly GCA_933207985.1. Classification (NCBI taxonomy): domain Eukaryota; kingdom Metazoa; phylum Chordata; class Amphibia; order Anura; family Pelobatidae; genus Pelobates; species Pelobates cultripes. The sequence goes on from OW240924.1 coordinate 16,075,530, forward strand.
TACAAAAGCAGGAGGCACTGTTGAGCGAAATACTGTATTATTATTAGCATTTAGATAGAGCCAACATATTCTGCAAGCTCTATAAAATTATAGAAAGGGGATATTTGGAGGTTAGGAAGGCCCTACACAAAATGTATGAGGATCTGAGGTTGTCATATATATTATAAAGTGCCTTGCGCAAAGACACTTATTGTCTGACCGGGATTTGAACCTGGTTTACTTAGTTCTAAGGCAATGATGTTACTACTGCTTTAACCATCTGATATAGAATGTGTGATTATCAATGTTCTAAGAAGTAAGGTCCAACAACTCTTGTGTAATGTGAATTTTTTCATCCTTGGGGGTTATTTTCTGATGGAATGTGACAAGGTAGTGTCAAAAGAGATAACATACAACTCTTTTCTGGGGTGCAGGTGGTGAAGATTCACACAAATAAGACATTTGTAACTAACCCTTGACCTCAGCAGCTTCAAAACTACTTTATATTACCTCCTCCCTTGGGCTATCACAATGGGCCAATTCCCCCACTCATGTAGCAGGCAATACTCTAGACCTTATTTTCATTCATGATTGTACAGTCTCTACCATCTGCAACACTCCATTTCCTCTCTCAGATCATCATTTCTTATCATTTGCTGTCAATAGCCCCCTCCCCCAACAACCTCAACCTAACCCCCCTAAACTCAGAAGGAATCTGAGTTCTATAAACCTCCAGCAGCTGTCAGCTGATATCAATTCCCAACTATTATCCATTCCTGCTCACTCATGTCACTCACTGGCTATCTCCTCATATAACTCTACCCTCACCTCAGCCCTGGACGCTGCAGCGCCTCTCCAAATACACACCGCAAGGAGGACACGTCCCCAACCATGGCACACTAAATCAACATGCTACTTGCAAAGATGTTCTCGTGCTGGAGGAAGTCTCACACCGAGTCAGACTTTCTACACTACAAATTAATATTGCGATCATACAGCACAGCCCTTGCCCTTGCCAAACAGTCCTACTTTTCTTCCCTTATTCATTCATGCTCCCACAATCCGAGACATCTCTTTGATACCTTTAACTCTCTTCTTTGCCCTGCTGTGACCACCCCCCAAACTAACCTTACAGCTGATAGTCTTGCTTGCTACTTTACTGACAAGATTGAACAGATAAGGAAATAATTCTCACCACCTTGCCCCCCACCCTTTCAACCTCTCCTGGATCATGCCTCTCCAACCCTTCCGACCTTCTCACAGGCTACTGAACAAGAGGTGGCTGCGCTTATCCTTTCCTCTCGCCCCACCACTTACCCGCTTTATCCTGTCCCGTCTCACCTTTCCTCTTGTCTTGTGCCCTCCTTAACACACATCTTCAACTGCTCTCTTTCTACTGGCACTGTTCCTGCTGTCCTGAAACATGCTACTGTAGTACCCATCTTAAAAAAACATATCTTGACCCATCCTCCACCTCTAACTATTGTCCTATATCCCTGCTCCCTTTTTCCTCAAAGCTTTTTGAAAGACTAGTCTTCACCCGTCTGGCCTGCTTCCTCAACTCCTACTCTCTCCTCGACCCTTTTCAGTCCGGCTTCCGCCCCCCTCCACTCTTCTGAGACTGCCCTTATCAAAGTCACTAATGACCTTATCACAGCTAAATCCAAAGGTCACTACTCCATACTAATTCTTCTTGACCTCTCTGCTGCTTTTGACACTGTTGATCATGTTCTCCTTCTCTAAACTCTTCAATCACTCAGTCTCTGTGACTCTGTCCTCTCATGGTTTTCCTCCTATCTCTCCAAACGTTCATTCAGTGTCTCCTTTTCTAATGATACCTCCACCATTCATCCTGTCTCAGTTGGAGTCCCCCAAAGCTCTGTCCTTCGTCCCCTTCTATTTTCTCTTTACACTGCCTCTCTTGGCAGGCTTATTACCTCTTTTGGATTCAATTACCACCTGTATGCTGATGACACCCGGATATATCTCTCCTCCCCAGACCTCTCCCCTGATGTCATGCAACATGTCACCTCTTGCCTTTCTTCTATCTCTGATTGGATGTCTGCCCGCTTTCTGAAACTCAATCTTTCCAAAACAGAACTTCTTGTCTTTCCTTCTCCTAATATTAATCCTCCTCTCTCGCTCTCCCTTCAGATTGATGGTACCCATATCAGCCCATCCTTACAAGCACGTTGTCTTGGTGTTACTTTTGATTCTGGCCTCACCTTTGAGCCTCAAATCCGGTCTGTTGTCAAATCATGCCAATTCCACCTCAAAAACATTGCCCGCACCCGCCCCTTTCTTACACACACGCTACTAGAGCTTGTCCATGCTCTAGTAATCTCTCGCATGGACTACTGTAACTCTCTCCTAATTGGTCTTACCAATAGCTGTATTGCCCCGCTACAGTCTGTAATGAATGCTGCTGCCAGACTGATTTTCCTCTCTAGTCGGTACTCTCACACCTCACCCCTCTGTCAGTCCTTACATTGGTTTTCTGTATACTATAGGAGCCAATTGAAAGTGCTAACCCATACCTATAAAGCGCTTCATAATCTTAGCCCCTCATATCTCCTCCATAGGTATTCCCTTCTTGGTCTCTCCGCTCTGCCCGTGACCTTCTATCTGCTGCTCGTACCCGTACGGCCAACTTACGCTTGCAGGACTTTTCACGGGCGGCTCCCATCCTATGGAATAGCCTGCCTACCGCCATCAGACTCTCCCCTAGTCTTCAATCATTTAAGAAGTGCCTTAAAACTCATTTCTTTAGGAAAGCCTATGGCCTCCCAGAGTAACCTTTACCTCACATACCTGTCTCTTGCTCTCTCCTTAAGGGTAGCACTCTACTCTCTCCTCTCTCCACTCCCACCTAATTTGACTCCTTTTCCCTGTCCTAATGTGTTTTATACCCCACTTCCTATAGACTGTAAGCTTGTTTGAGCAGGGCCCTCTTCGACCTTTCGTTTCTGTAAGTTTTCTTGTAATTGTCCTATTTATAGCTAAACCCCCCTCTTATAATATTGTAAAGCGCTACATAAATCGCAATAATAATAATGTCTGAAGAAACTTTTTTTGTAGAAAGAGTGGCTGTTTTGACAATTATACCATGAAGAAGACTGACAAGAGCTAAATGACATCTCAAAAACACTGGGCATTTCAATAAAGATTCATTGTGTAAAAACATTAAAATGTCCTGTATTGATGAATAAAACATGTAGATTGCTGTTCATCATGCTTGCAAAAAAGAGAGTACCGAATTATCATTTAAACTATATTTATTTAACTGAGTATTTTAAAGTGAGCGTCAAGATTTGATAGAAATGTCCCCATAAAATGAGTGGAGCACCGATGTGTTGAGATGTGTACTTTTTAAGGTAGAGGAACCCAGTGGAAGGTAGGTATGTCAGGTATGTCAATAGGTGTAAACAAGTGAAACACATTATATATTTTCAACATAGAATGTAGTTTAGACATCAGCTGATGGGCACTAAGAAGCATTTTTTTTTCTAAAAAAGAATATTGGTTCTTAAAGCAACAATACTTTTACGGTCATACTTCTGACATTTGTATTTTAACACTCTCTGGAAGTAGACTCATGACACGACACATCAGTAAGATTACCTTGAGGAATGCAGTGGATATCAATGTAATACACGTCATCTTCTATGTTAGAGTCTCTTGCAGGTGACCTGGTGGGCACTATAAGAAATGGGGTCATACTGGCTTAAATGAACAGGATAGGGAAAATTTACATCAATTGTAATACAACTTTAAAACAGAAATTCTGCATGTCTTTCCAATCCAGAAATTCTTTCAATTCTTTGAGCACTTGGAAATCTATAAGTCTATAAAGTAGCTTATGAAAGCTGAACAGTGTATTGATGAATGGTACTAGAGGAATGCATTCTCAATGTATAATAACTAAACAAATGACAGCAACCAAAAACAATAAATAATAATAATAAAAATTGTCGCTCTTGAGCTTAACTTTTTATAAGCTAGTTTAAAAAAAATAAAAAAATAAACAACCATGTACAGTAAGTTGACTTGTGCGCGTCCGAATTACTTTGTCTAAAAAATTATTTTCAAACTATTCAAGTTTCGTCCGTGTGGTGTTTGGTTTATACAAATTTCGCCATTCAATTAATTCAATTAAAAAAAAATTCAGATGATCCAGTATACCATGAAAAAACACATATAATTGTACTACAAAATATATACTGAATATGAAATGCCCCGCTACATATTCAGTATATATTTTGCAGTGCACTGATTTTCACAACATTTGGTTCACAGATCAAGTTAGAAGTAATAACTTATAGAAGGAAAAATAGAAGGAAAAGTAAAAAGCTATATTCATATAGTATATATTTATTAATTATATAAATATGAGGTTTTTCTTACTGCTCCTTTATTTTCCATTATTGGTCACTTCTCAATTGATCTGTGAATAAAATCAACATTTATTGTCTGTCCTCTAACCATCAATCATCTTTTTTTGGGCACCATGGACAGAACTCCCAATCATGGAAACAACGTAAACCGATCGTTCGTCCCTTGTTTGGTTTATTTCGTAATTCAGTCATGTGGCAATTCGGAGTTATGGAATTCGGACAATTTGCCAATTACCCAAAATTTGGATGAATTGCGATTCAGACAAAACTGAATACACATGTCTAAATAGAAGGTAATCATGGTTAGTGAATGGTTTAGATAGTTCTATTTCCTTACAGTTTCGGTATTCCGTTTGTTCATCTTCAGAACTTAATTGGTTCATTTCATGTTGTTGTCCCAGAGCAGTCCTGCCAATAAGAAAGCCTATGTTTTCACTTATATCAATAATACATATTTTAATTAATTATATATATATAAATTATAAATATCCAGAGCACACCAAAATTCTAAAATTAGTTGTGGTCCTCTGCCAAGTTGTTTTTATGAAATAATGCAGATTTAATACCAAATATTTAGAAACATTTCCTAAATAATAAAGTACCCCAGAACTGCAAGCCAAAGTTTCCAATTACGCACAACAAAATTATTTTGGTTAATGAATTATCAGTACATGCAATTTTTCATGCATAACATCTTAAAACATACATTTCACTATTAGGAACATTCCAATGAAATGTACATATATGTTTGCATACACATTTTAAAAATAAATTAGGAAAATAAAATGTTTTAGACTTTAAGGATGGAGGCAATTCTACAAGTTCTGACCAAATCAAATCCCCATACCCCCTGAAATTTTAGCTATATGCATGTTCAACCTTAATTTACCTTTTTCCTATTAGGTACTACCACACGTATCATATATAATTTTGTTCCGGAGAAATAGGGCTTTCAATTCACATTGCATATTTCTATATGTAACATAATCTAATATGAATAAAATCTAAAAAGTTTGAGAAATTAAGAAATTTGCAAGTTTTGCATGGTATTTTGACTGTTAATGTCATAATACTGTCAGCTATTACTGCAATAAAACACACATATTTTTGTTCAATGAGGACCCACAAGTACCACGATGTCCCCCATGTAAAGGTTTCATGGTGTTTTGGAAAGTTAAAATAACAAATAAAAGTCTTGCAAAATTAAATTCTTTGGATTTTCTGACTAGGTTTTCAGGCAGGCCCTAAATATCTAATTAATAAAATCACATAATTTTATGTATATATTCTGTATGCTCAATATTTGTACTTTATTGCGGTATTTTAATTATAATTTTATTTCCTTTGAAATGTATATAATGACATTCGTAAAATATATTGTAATTAGCAATTATTGAAGAAAAATATTGAAGTTTTAGAAATGGAGAAAATGAGAATTATTCTGTCAATGGCTGGCAAACTCCAGGTAGAATATAATGCAAGCACAAAATAATTGGTGTTACTCACCTAACCCGGGATTTGGTAAATGCTTCATCTAAATTAAAAATACAATATTTTTTTTTAAACCATTAAGTATAAACTACTTTCCTAAACAGGTCTAATTATTGTTATTTAGAACTAGAAATTAATGTACTTTTGAACTTAAATTTGTTTTACATTTATTTAGGTAAATGGGTGCTTTTGTTAAAAAGTGACATTTTCATTTTAAGTATATCAAACAAAATTATATCTACTATTCTTATTTCTTCCTAAAAAAAAAATCAAAATAAAAAGAAAATCTTACATTTGCTATTTCTTTGTATACATTCATTATTAAATGTTTGGTATACAGCATGTCTTGAACCAGACGTTTTAATATTAATAACAGTATAATTAGATTTTTTTTATATATATATTACAGCGAAAAAGGTTCTGACATATTGTTTGGCTAATGTAGCACATAACCGGAGTGATATATAAAATTGTCCAGATAATTACAGTTTAGAAATTCTAACATGTCCGCGGAGAAAAAAAATATACCAAATATAGGGTGATTGAAGACTTCAGTTACCTGTTCTTGGTTCAGGCTGATGACTTTTAGTACACGGGAGTGGTAGTTTGTGGCGGTATATGAAAACAAGAATGGCCGTGGTCAGAATTACTATCAGCAGGAAAGGAGATATCACAGGAACCAGGAAGCTGAATTTATTTTCTGTGGGTAGTAAACAGTCAGGAGTTACATTCTGATGATGAATTTATGGAGATATGCTGATTAGGCGTAGGCATTATTCGACACTACAGTTGTTGTAGACTACATCTCCCATGTAAATGATTAAAAACCCAAGACTAAAAGACATCCATGTTTTGTGTATTTCATGGATAAATACACTTTTTGTCCCGTTATAAACTATTTAATAAGGTGGTGTCATTAACCTGTCCTTGGGTCATCAATAAGGACCAAAGACTCCACTGTTTTCTGTTTTCTGATTAGATAGGAATCCTGTTTGACAAACTCACCATCCATGAGCAATAGACAATCTATTTTAGCTTATGAAATTAAACATGTATGCTTGTAATCTTAAAATAAACAGCATGTGTTCACTTTATATAAGATGTATAATATTTGAATATGTACCTGTGATATTAACATGCTTTGAAAAATAACCAGATTTACACATGCAAATTCGAATCAATTAATAAATATACTGGTTAAACAGGACCTGTGATGCGGATGGTTAGAACATTGCTCTCTGCAGTAAAGTTTCTGTTTGAGCCTTGATTGCTGGTCCAACACTGGTACGTTCCTCTATGTGCGGATTGGACAGACTCTATAAATAGGATCCTCCCATACCCTTTGATCTGGTACAGCTCAGACTTATGGTCCACATCCTTTCCATTGTGTCGCCACAAGAAGAATGGAGAGGTACCTTTCTCAACCGAACAAGTAAAGGTCACATTGTCTCCAATCCCCATCTCCAGAATGTATCTGTCAGCACGGATTCTGGCACCAGACACAGGTACTGTTTGAAGAATAATACTGGTACAAATTAGTAAGTTGGCTTATTCATTTCAAAAACAATTAAATAGAATTTGAGAAGGTAAAACAATTTTGAGGAAAAGAATTCCCAAAAAGACAAATAAATATACAGGTGGTGGGCACTATAGTCCAGATGGAGCCAAAAATGGATGAGTTTTACATTGTAAGTTATCTTTCTGCAACAATGTATCCATGTGTAATACACGCAGATGCACACATTATTTGAGTCTGTAAATAAGGATAATACTGTGATTGCTCCAAAAGTGACTGCTCAGCCAGGAACTGACCTGAGACACTGATGGTCAAGACGTTGCTCTGGTCAGTAGTTATTTTCTGTGAAATCGGATTGCTAGCCTTGCACTGGTAGTCTCCTTCATGGTCAAAGTTGACAGACTCTATGTATAATTTCTTTCCAGAATCTCTGATCTGATACATCCCAGACTGATTATCTACCTCCACTCCATTGTGCCACCACTGGAATTGAGGAGTGGTGCCTCTCTCGACTGAGCAAGTAAAGGTCATATTGTCTCCAGCCACCATTTGCAGTTTGTCGGTGTCAGAATGGATTCTCACACCAGACACAGGCACTGTTAGAATAATAATATTGGTTAAATTAAGCAAATTGGCTAATTACTTTCCAAAGATCTAGATACAATTTAAGAAGGTAATACTTTTGTTTTGTGATAAATTGATACAAAAATAACAGCCATTAAAATCTACTTATAGTAAGTAAAAATGACTCTTTTTTTCTACCATTTGAAGAACTTTTCTGTCCACGTGGCTTCTGATAACGGTCAAAGGCACTAAGAGGCATTGCTAGGAAGGGGTGCTGGAACCTCAGTAGGGTCCTTAAAAGCTCCTAGGCTGAATTTGCCACTCTTTCATTGTTAGCATTGTCCCATGTAATAGTCTTGGATAAGTAACCTCTCCACTTTGATGCACGATATTTGGAGTTAATTATACACTGTGTGTGGATATTGCTGAAGATCTAGGGTTTTAATGCAGTGGGTGCAGCTTTCATGCAGCAAATTTGGGTCTAAGGCTGCTGGTGCAGGATTAATGCAGCATGGTGAGGAATTAATACAACAATTATGGATTTTATAAATACAGGCTTATATAATACTTTGACTAATTTTAAAGACTCAGCATTATTCAGCATTATAATGTGATTCATAAGTCATTCATGCTGGAGTTTAGGGTTGGATGAGTTTTGGGAGGAGCTGAAGTCAATATATGTGGGAGGGCGTGACAAAATCTACACTTGTCCTGAAACCTATAGTATTTTTGCCACCTAGCAATGCTCCTGCAGGCACTGTTAGCAGAACAATAATGGTACAAATAATCAAATAAGCAGTAAACTAGAGAGTAGTGTACCTACAAACTGGGAGGAAATAGTGTATGCCTATACTACATAATAACCAGAAGGAATATGAAGATAAGAGGCACGAGTAAAAAGACCAAAAGGTCCAAAAACAAAAAAGAATTTATTGTATACTGAATAGTATCGAAAAAAATAAAATAAAATAACAATAACCCAAAAGTGCTATAACAAAAAAATCCACTAGAAACAAAAAAGATACAATGTTAATTAACTTGAATAGACTCTAATGTCTTAAATGGTATAGAAGTAATAAGCGACAGCACACGTCTGTGCTGCTTGGGAAAGACGTTTGGCTGGTAATAGCCGTAATTATGGGAGAGTGATGGAATATAAATGAGTGATCTAAGTGCAGAAAATATACTGGACAGATGGCTCAAAGAACAGTCTGCGATTGTCAAGATGGAAACCGCAGGTCCTAACACATGATTGTTAGGTAGGTGTAATGTGTATAATGCATAATGATAAAGACACAGTTCTACATATATAGTAATGGAGCCTGCAAGCGTATAGATGCTCTATGCTATCAAAAGTTTTCCGTGTGTGATAATTGACATATAAGTAATGTATAATGGTAACAAAGTAGGTACACTACTCTCTAGTTTACTGCTTATTTCCACTAGGGGTTACCCCCTGTACTTAGTGTACCTTTTTTGGCTGTATCCAATTAGTTTTCAAATAGTCAAATAACCTCATAAATTTAATCTTCATAAAGAATCATATAAAATATAAAAACATGAAGCTATGACGCGGCTGATGAGTGCCGACGTCATGACGCTAAGAATGCCATGGCACGCCAACATGTTCGAACAAGGACGTTTTGGGGGCATGGTTACCTACCTAAGTGAACACGGTATTTGGAGAGAAACCAGGGAGAGACTCATTGCCCTGTTGTGATTCTTGTTTGACCCAAGAGCGCGTATTTCATATTGATATTCTTGTATTCAGACTTTGGCTTTGTTTGACTATTCCTCCTTCTGTGTTCCTTTGACCTTGACTATTGAATTATCGTTGATCCTGATTTCTGGTACCCCTGACCTCGGCTCGCTATTTGACTATTCTTTGTGGTAGTCCGGCCATCCTAAGTTCCGGTATACATTACTAGCATTTGCATTCTGCGTGTAGGACCCCCGAACCTTCCTGAAACTTTACTTTTTTGATCCTCTAAAGCATCCGTTTAACCCTGCACTGAAAAGGGAAACAGAGCCAGGAGGAGGAAGTGCTGGATCCAAGTGCCCAAAGCATGGGGTTAATCCATTTCTAAATGGTTTAACCCCTTAATATATGAAGGTACCCAGACTCTCCACCCTCCATTACAACTTCAATGAATTTAGGTTGTATGGGGGTGGAAGTGGTCCTTCAATTCAAGAGGATCCAATCTCATGACATGATGTGGTAAATATTGGGTGAGCCACAATTCAGACTTGGGTTTGAGGAGTTAATAACTTTATTTTTACTAATGAGCCAATTTTTTATGATATTACATACAATGAATGTTTGACATATGGAGATTTGTTTGACTAGGTACAAAAGGTGACATCTTTAAGATGAGCTTCATATGCCCCCTTGTAAAGTCGTGCTTTTTTGATGGCATTGTACATTACGTTAGTTAATATTTGAGGCTCTAGTGCTCTCATTTCTGCAAGGATATTTTCATTGAGCTGCTTAAGTGTATTCTTCAGATATTCACATAGGAAGTAATCGGGAGCTGAAAGGTTCGTAGAACATGGTAGTCAATTAAACTGGGAATTTATATAAAAAGGCTGCTCACCAAACAGTTTTTTCCGGAGGTCCATTGTGGCTGAATGGGAAGTAGCCCCATCTTGTTTTTTTATTTAGTTTATTGATTTTTTTGATTGGGTAACTAAAATTATAGATCAGGGTGGTGCAGCATACATTGCTTACCTAGATTTCAGTAAGGCTTTTGACACTGTTGCAATCTTTAAGTTTGGATTCCAATATTGTTGAATGGGTAAGGCAGTGGCTGAGTGACAGGCAACAGAGGGTTGTAGTCAATGGAATATATTCGAAGCTTGGACTTGTCACCAGTGGGGTACCTCAGGGATCTGTACTTGAACCCATTCTCTTTCATATTTTTATTAGTGATATTGCAGAAGGTCTTGATGGTAAGGTATGTCTTTTTGCTGATGATACTAAGATATGTAACAGGGTTGATGTTCCAGGAGGGATAAGCCAAATGGCAAATGATTTAGGTAAACTAGAAAAATGGTCAGAGTTGTGGCAACTGACATTTAATGTGGATAAGTGCAAGATAATGCATCTTGGACGTAAAAACCCAAGGGCAGAGTACAGAATATTTGATAGAGTCCTAACCTCAACATATGAGGAAAGGGATTTAGGGGTGATTATTTCTGATGACTTAAAGGTAGGCAGACAATGTAATAGAGCAGCAGGAAATGCTAGCAGAATGCTTGGTTGTATAGGGAGAGGTATTAGCAGTAGAAAGAGGGAAGTGCTCATGCCATTGTACAGAACACTGGTGAGACCTCACTTGGAGTATTGTACACAGTACTGGAGACCGTATCTTCAGAAGGATATTGATACCTTAGAGAGGGTTCAGAGAAGGGCTACTAAACTGGTTCATGGATTGCGGGATAAAACTTACCAGGAAAGGTTAAAGGATCTTAACATGTATAGCTTGGAGGAAAGACGAGACAGGGGGGATATGATAGAAACATTTAAATATATAAAGGGAATCAACACAGTAAAGGAGGAGACTATATTTAAAAGAAGAAAAACTACCACAACAAGAGGACATAGTCTTAAATTAGAGGGACAAAGGTTTAAAAATAATATCAGGAAGTATTACTTTACTGAGAGGGTAGTGGATGCATGGAATAGCCTTCCAGCTGAAGTGGTAGAGGTTAACACAGTAAAGGAGTTTAAGCATGCGTGGGATAGGCATAAGGCTATCCTAACTATAAGATAAGGCCTAGGGACTAATGAAAGTATTTAGAAAATTGGGCAGACTAGATGGGCCGAATGGTTCTTATCTGCCGTCACATTCTATGTTTCTGTGTTTCTATGTTTCTATTTTTCACTACAGTATGTAAACATTTTTCAATCATAGCCTGATATCGTACACCAGTAACTTTCAAAGTACCACTATCCATTCCGCTGTTTTTACTGAATGATGAATCTCGTAAGACTCGTTACAAATTTGCACCTGCAACACAAAAATGTAACTACTAACAAATAAGTTATTTACTGGTCATCCTACTAGGCATTTTGGCCCACCTTGTACACAGTATTAAAACTTGCGTGATAGTTTATTCTAACAACTCCAGTTTTATAACATAATATTGAATGCAATTAACTGATAAGACAGTTAAAAGAATCATTTTCCTCCAATGTGCCTCAATGATTAAGCTAGGTTAATTCATGACTGTCACTTTGTCATTTGTATTCTTACCGTGCACAGATATCTTCACCGTTTCACTTTTGAAAGCAACCTGAATGTTCTTGGCAGTTACTGAACAGAAATAGTCTCCACTGTAGCTTTCCACCATAGATTTCACCAGAAAATGTTCCTGTTGCGATCCTGCCTGATACATTTTGTCACAGGTCTCACTATCTTGCTTGCACCATTTGAATTCCAGGTCCCCGGACCCTCTATCCACAGAGCAGGTCACTTTCAGCCTCTCTCCTTCAGTAATCAGTCCTCCGGGTGGCTCCAGGATCACCGTCACGCTATTGAATAATGGATCTGAGAGAAGGTACACTTTATAGCACTGGAACCAGGTATTTAAACATATCTGCACCTGCAGGTTCCCCCTTGATTGCATTTGCATCTACAACATCCTTAAGCATAGGCTCATGGGACCCAAAGTCATCCAGAGTCATTTAACAAGAGCAAACGACATTGGAAATATTTTTGTATTTTATATTATGCAGAAAATCTGATTATTATTTATTAAAATAGGATCCAAGTGTGAGAAAAATGATTTGGAATAACCTACACTCAGAGAAACAGGTGCTGACTAAGAAACAAGATCAAATTTCAACATCTGATAGACTCCACATCCCGGATCATAGGGAATTGTAAGTAAGTATTGTTTTGCATTTTTATTGAAATAAACTATTGACTGTGTATCTCCTCTCACAGACAGAATTAACTCTTTTGTTGAGCTACAGGAGAATTATCATCAGAATAGGGATTTTTGTTTTATTTTTATTTTATAACTATTTGAAATATTAATATTATTATTAGTATTTATAAAGCACCAACATATTTCGTAGTGATGTACAATGGGAGGACTAATAGAGACGTATTTATAACCAGACTTGTTGGATGTATAGAAACAGAGGGCTCTGCTCAATGAGCTTACATGCTAGAGGGAGTGGGGTATAGTGACACAAAAGGTAGGGTAGAAAAGTAGGTTGCTAGGACAGTAGGTCTTGTTGTTTTTATTTTATTTTTTTACAGTTGCAGGAGTGGAATCAGGGTGCGGGGAAGGAAAGCTGTTGAGAGTTTAATTGATATGCTTTCTAAAGAAATGAGTTTTCAATTATTTTTGAAGGAATGGAGACTGGTTTGAAGTCTAACAGATATGGAAAGGGAGTTCCACAGGAACGGTGCAACTCTAGAGAAGTCCTGAAGGTGAGCTGGTGGGAGTATGAACAAAGCATAGACGTAGGTCTTCGGGTCTAGACGGGACATACTTGTGTTCAAAGTAGTTAAAGAAACACTCCAGTCCAACAAAGCACTTCAGTTTACTGAAGTGCATTATAGTTGAACTGGCTGCCCACGTTTGATAAAATGCTGATTTTAAGAGAAATTGGTTCTTTTTAAAATTACTTTATTTGTATCATCCCATCTGTCAGTTAAAAAGGTGGGAGTGTCTCCTGCTCACTTGCGTTGACCGAGCTTAGAGAATCACTGGAAGTGGGTTAGTAGATATTGGCTTACACAGTCTAAGTAGACGATTGTGGCGGACCGCCTGGTACCCTGATTGGGTACCTCCGCCAAGCACGCTCCATAGCTATTGCCGGGACACCATCAGCACTTCAGCCCCTAGCCGCCGCAGCTTGGCCGGGGTCTCACAGTCTCTTTCCACCCTGTAACAGGGTCCTGGATTAAGCTTCTAGTGATTGAAACTCTCCAGCAGAGAGTAAAGCTGTATAACTTGTACACCCAAACACTAGTCGACACTGAGTGAAGGGTGTCAAGGAACTGATTTTATATGGCTAAGTTGCCTGCTTTTATACACAGCCTCCAGCATGGGGTCTCCATTCAATTTAAGACAGGTCCCTCCCATAAATATCTAAGACCGGTAAGCTAATTATCTCCCAGGAACAGAAAGGCAAACAAACATAAAAATACCCCAAAACATCATAAAAACATAAATTAAGCCCACAAATAATACATCCCTAAATAGCCTTGATCGGAGCGCTCAAGTTCTCCAAATAGCGCTTAGATCCATGCAGTGTAGGGGAAACGCCACCGTGTTAAATTTCTGATCGGCCGCACACGTGGTTCTCTGCCCAAAACAATTTCAGGGCATTTGGTGTTTTAGCTGGTAAACTTACGGGAGCTCCTGCATCCGAAATATAGGGTGATCTGGCTCGCTCTTAGATAGTGTATGTGCCCCTTAGCACCTTCCCTTCAAAAAGAGCTCCCCTGGCGGGTTGCAGTCACTCAATGTCCTGGACCAAGTTGTCCAGGAGCCGTACAGTCACCTCATGCAGAAAATAGTTCCATAACATTTGCAGCTAAGTCCCGCTGAGGTGACCGAGAACCCACAAACTCCTCATGTCGAATTTAGTTCCATGATGATCACAACAAAGTACCGCTGAGGACAATTCGTGGGTTTCTTCATGCGAACGACCAACAGGGAGCTAATGTTCAGTTCCATTCGAATGAAGGGAAAGTGCTGAACCATGGGCACCCAGGGAAAGCTGCTAACTCCCAAACAGGGTCTTTGGATATGGCCTATAGCCTTTGGGCAGGAGGCTAGCTAGCAGGCTCCTCCAGGAACTAATGGCATAGGCACGTTTGTCCCAATGATCATGAGGAAAATAGGGTAACATCCATAAAGACTCTTGTTTTAGGAAAGCATTAGTGGTGTTGCATAGGCATGTTAGCAGATATCAAGGCAGAATTTAATATATATTTTTTTTGTTTTCCTTGTTAATAGCTGAGCTGCGTAACTACTCACCAATGCTAACATCTAAATTGAATGTATCGCTTTGATCGCCCCTCTCGGTTTCACACTGGTAATTGCCATGGTCATCAATTTCAGCAGATTGAATTGTAAAAGTTTTTCCAGTAATATATACATATTTGCTGTCTTTGTACCAATAATAGTTCTGGTCCCCTTGACTGACGGAATCCACATTACAAGTTAAAGTTATAGAATCTCCAATGAATATCTTTCTGGTGTTTGGCGTTACAGAAATCACAGGTCTGACCAACATTTCTGCAAAGCAACATATAATTATGTTTAATTAATGAAAACACTTGTACTTAAACAAAGTATAATACCATAAACTGACAGAGTGCCATCAGTGACCTCCAAGATGGTAGTGGCATATCTCCCAAGTGTCCATTTTTAAAAATGACAGTCGCTATTTTGGGCCTAAATCCCTCTGTCCCTTTTTACTTACCTAATGACCCTCAATTTTAGGATCTCCATATTATTGATGTGCCTGAGTGTATAACAACTTCAAACAGGCCCGGACTGGCCATCAGGCAAACTGGGCGATCCGGACGGTCCACGCAGAGCCGGCGCTATCCGAGTGCCGGCCCCGCTGTACTCCATGAAGTGCCGGTGGGGAGATCAAAGATCTCCCTCACTGGCCCACATGCAGTCAAATGCGCCCGTCCGTGGGGGAGTGAGGGAGGGAGACAGCCAGTGAGGAGAGGAAGCCGGAGGAGCTGGCTAGAGGCAAGAGTTCACTTACCACTAGGACCACCAGGGATGGCAGCAGCAGCACAACCACCCCCCCCCCCTTTCCAGGCTACAGGTAAGAACGGAGGTGGGGTATAATGTCTGTTTTTTTTATTATAAAAAAAAATACATCACTATGGGTATTTACCTGCCTCCTCTCAACACACAATCCTTACAAACACACACATCATCCTCCCACAGTACCCTAAAACACACACTCATCACACACACACAGCACCCTAACACACACATCACCCTCACACACACATCACTCTCACACAGCACCCTAACACACACACATCACACCCTCACACACACATCACCCTCACACAGCACCCTAACACACACACATCACACCCTCACTCACACATCACCCTAACACACACACCGCCCTAACACACAGCACCTTGACTCACACACACAGATCACCCTCGCACAGCACTCTAACACACACACTACCCTCGCACAGCACCCCAACACACACACACATCACCCTCGCACCACACCCTAACACACACAGCACCCTAACAGACACACATCACCCTCACACAGCACCCTAACACACACACAGCACCCTAACACACACAGCACCGCTTCACTCACACACACAGAACCCTCACAAAGCACCCTAACACACACTTACTGGACCCCCCCCACACACAGCAGCCTCACACACACACACTATACTCCTCACAAATTGTCAGGGTATTTATATCGGCAGACATCTTGTGCTATGATAGAAATTAAAAGTGTATATGCTGAGTCACTTTTGAACAGAGCAGACTCCATTTTGTTATTTTAAAGCTAACAAAAGACACAAGATTTCTATCTGTAAAACTAACCACATTCCCAGAGCTAAGGAATGCATAGTATATACAAACCAAGTGATAAGGAGAACGGGGGTTGGACAGACTGTCTAAAATGTTAATGGAATAGATGCATATCTAAACACAGACATTTGTGACAGAGGAGATTAATTAATAAAATTTTACTTTCTATATGTACAAGATCCCATTGTAAGTTTAAGGTTAAACTTAGTTCACGAACTGTCATATTAGAAATTATAGAAGGAATTGCGGACACCAAGCCTGGACAAAACTAAGAGAAAACCCTTTGAAGTGAAAGGAAAAGTAAGTTATGGCAGATATAAAGATAAAGCAAAATGACGTCAAAATAGCCATCAAGAAAAGTTAACTCTTTCCTGGATAGGAAGGTTTTGTTAGACGAGACTGCCATCTATGGATCAAATAATAAATTGCGATCCCTAGATAACCACACACCAGTGTTTCTATTGGGTTATCAACTAATGACGTACAGAGAGTCTGGCCCTTTAAAAAGTTAAGACAGAGAGAGGAGAAGGAGAGGAATTGGAAGTTTGGGGACTCCAACTCGGACATGCAGAGAAACCCAGGACAACATCTGAGACTAACACTCTACTCTTAAAACTCTAACACTTAGAATTTTACTGACTTTCTAACCAACACCACCTTTCACCATAACTCATGCACCTACAGACATCCAAATAAGTTCCTGAGACTATCTACCAATCGGATGAAATATCTACTCAACTGGTAATTATACTGGTTTCATTTAATTAATTAAATTAATTAAAATTTACTAATAGCATGATATATGACTGGATAAATCACAGTCAGATTTCCATATTAAGAAATCTTAGTTAACTAAAGAATATATAGTTATAAACATTCCATTCTGCAGGTGGAATTAAGAATAATTATATATTAATGTGATATTATCACGTGTTAGCATACCGCTGTTTTTATCCAGGTGTATTGATTTGCTCTAATATAAGATAAGATATCTTTTAGACAAATTAAACTCTGCTTATATAACATGGTAGATTATCTTATTGGATGGTTCCAGGAAATGACTAATGAACTGGTTTAAATGTTATTTTATTTAAAATTACATAAGAATAGATCTTAACTACCTAGGAGATCTAGCCAGCATTGAAAGGGTTATTCAGTTGATCTAACTGTTAGCCAGGGTTTTATGGCCCTTCGCTGTGAAAAGCTTCACTTTCAGTCTGTAAGGATACCCTCATAAATCGTGTAAGTCTTGACAGAAAATGCTGTTTAGCCATTGAAACGTGTATACTCATTCCATTGTATTGCATATCATTTTATACTGGATATTCATTGATTATTGTCACGCATGTTACATAATATTATTTGTTAATTATTGGTCATAATAAATAAATCTATTTTTATAACAAATTGTGATTTTAACTATATGAAATACTTTTCACTTAACACTATAACGATCTTTGGGATCTGAGAATTGAATTAGTGGGCAATTCTCACTGTTTACTATTATCATCCCATAAATATCCCCACAAAATGCACACTATACTCCTCACACATACACACTACACCCTTCACACACACACACTGAGCACCTCAAACACACCCCAAACATGCTGCACCACACACACATTAAATTCCTGACAAACACTAGATTAATTACCCAACTCTGGATCATCTACAGATAAACACACTAGATCTCTATATACACTCTGAATCCCCTATACACACACACTCACTAGATCTCCTATACACACCCTGAGTCCTTCAAACACACACTAGATCCCCTACACACAGACGCTCCTACACCTACACACACTACATTTCTGACATACACACTCTGGATCCCCTATGCACACACTTGATTCTATGTAAGCAAACACATAGTTTCTCCATAAATGGGATACAGTGAGTATCCGAATTATGGAAACCCCTGAGATAAGTTTCAAGCAAACACAACGCAGGCATGTTATTAAATTTGTTTGCACTGTGCAGAACAAATACAGGGCCCTTTTCTCTTGCCCTGGAAGAGCATTGAACCAACATGCTTACTTTGAGATGGGGCGTGCTTGTCATTGGGGTTGACAAAACACACCCTCTCTGGCCTCACCCCCTTTTCAGTGGGCCGCTGTGAATAAAAAATGCCCGGGACGAATATTTTTCCCAGTCTGGCCCTGACTCCAAAGCAATAATACACACAGTATTGTATCTTTAAACTAAATAAATGTATTCAGAAATCAGTTTTTTAAATAATACATTTTTTCTTGTTCTAAATTAATTTTTAGTTGCATAAATTATCAGTAAGTTGTCTAAAATTTCTCAGAACAATTCCACCCATGGCTCTACCCCCACTCACACCCCTAAAATTAAAGTGTCCCTCTTTGCCAGTTTGCCATGTTGGGGGTGCATAGTGGCAACTTAACTATTCATTTAACCCAGTCAGGGAATGACATACCAATTTCCTGAATAAAACAGAATAAAAAGAAGACATTTCACACACGTATCAGCACATGTTGCACTCCATAAGTTAGGTTACAGTTTCCAAGGTCATTTTTATCTTCTATTTTCTTATTTTGTAATTATACACTTTGGTTCTATATTTTTGCCCCACTAGCACAGCCTGCACTTTTCTTTTTGCACTCCAACATACAGCTGTAAGGAGGTCTAACCACCGGTCTCAGGAATGTGTAGTAGAACCTATAAACCACCAAAGGGTCTTATGTTCTGGCTCTGAATATTGTGAGTTGGTAAGTTATAGAGGTTCACATATTATTCCAGATAGTATTATTTTAATAGACTATGCTGTGTGATATATATATACACATATATATCTTGTTTATTTTTTTATGTATTTATGAATTATGGGCTTACATAATAGTCTTATATTAAACTAAAATTTATTTTGAATGCTCCACCTGTTTTTTGTTTTTTTAATGTTAGATGTTACAAAAAACAATCTCCATTATACTTGCTGTTAAATAAAACTTTATTGCAATATTTAAAAAAAAAAAATCCTAATGAAAATCATGCTGTAAAAGACACTTAAATATAATTAGATAATTGATACAAACAGTAATTGTAAACCTGGATAGTTAGCAGATAACAGAGGTAGATTTTAAGGTAAGTACTCACCTTCGTTAACTATCAGTGTGAAAGGTTCACTTTTATAAATATCGTAAATCAGGCACTGATAGACACCACTGTTTTCCTTTTTAGCGGATATAATGAACGTTTTTTCATAATGAGTCATGTAATTATTGTTTTTGAACCAGTAATACGTCTTATATTCTTCACTTGCAGTTTCGCATGTCATAGTTATAGATTCCCCTTTGAATATATTTCCTGTGTTTGGCGTGACTATAATTAAAGGTCTGGCCCAGGCTTCTACAAAACCAATTATACGGTAAGGTAGGAAAGAAGAAACACTCATAGTTTTCACTTGTTAGCACATTGTAGGAGGTTATGATTGATTAAAGTGAGGAAAAAAATAGAGAATAATAAAATTGATGCATAGAGATGTATTCACAATACTTCTGATATACTCTGTCCCATATAGCAAAAATAATCTGAAAAATTAGGGACTCTATTCACAATATTAATGAGCCTCTAGATCAGGCTTCCCCAAACTCCGGCTGTTGCTGAACTACAACTCCCATAATTCTCAGCCTATCTATTTCATTCATAGAATCATGGGAGTTGTAGTTCAGCAACATCTGAGGGTCCGGAGTTTGCGGAAGCCTGCTCTAGATACAGCTTCTGAATGGACATCTAGTAGTTCCAAATCTGCTGCTGGAGAGTTGCAAACTAAGGAGGTACTCAGTGGACTGGTTCTCTTTTTGCTGCTACTGCTATGCAGTTGCTACTATGTAGGTCATACTGCTAAGTGAATAAATATGGAGATTAAGATGAGTTCATACAACTTCTGAGAGTATCTATTTATCACCTACCCCCACCTGATATGCCTATGGTTGCGGAATTTTAAATATTCCATAATAGAAGTAGGATGGGAGCTTTTAATAGAGAGGACCTGCCAGTGGTGGTAGTAGGATCCTCCCCTGTATTTGAACCTATGGCCAGTAGAAGAAAATTAGCAAAATGGCAGCGAATATCTTCATCTAGTTCCTCATCCATCTACTTAGTGTTGGATGTTATAAATGTAATGTTAGAGGAAGAACTGCTCTGTATCCCCCATTGTACTTCTAAGAGACCCCTGAGACACAAAGAGGGACCTACAAGCATACAAGGGAATGCCACGTTTTTGTTTTTGAGTGCACATGGCTGTTGGGTCCTTTAAGGATGGCACCCGAGCTCTGAGATTTAAAGATACAATGAATGTGAATTTTAATTACCCTACAGAAATGATTTTGAGAAACATTGCTAGAGTGAAAACCACAATGCAGAAACTAGCAGCAGGACAAGATAAAACTGTTCATTACCCACTGGTCTACCAACCTATATTTAGGTCCAGTCATTCCAATCTCACCTGCAATCTCGATATTTGATTTTCGACTGGCTTTCTTTACACTCCCAGTTGAAGTTTTTGCATCACAAGTATAATTTCCAAACTCGTACTTAGAAAGGTGTGCAATGATATATCTATTAGATTTACTGAAATCCTGTAATATGTTTCCATTTCTATAGAAAGCAAACTGTAATTCTGTGTCTGCTCTGAGCAGGGCAAGGCTTGTGTCACACGTCAGACTTGTGGCGGCTCCTAGATTAGGAGGATATGGGCTCACATGTATTTGAGGATCAGTGAAGAGCTCTAGAAAATACAATAACAAATATGTGTATTGACCGAATTACAAGAAATAAACTAAAATTAAACTATTAATATCAGCACTTTCAGGGATATGACTCTGATTTATCCTAGAATTTTGGATGCGTCTCCATTGAGTTTAGTTGGGGGGAGCTCTAATTGAAACCTTATTAAACATACTGTACATCTAATTCCTGAACTTTTCCATTACAGACTGAGATCTCAGTTCTATTCTGCAATGCACCTATTCCTAGTATAATTCCCCTTTTCTTATGAATGACTACCTCTTTCTAACCCCAAATTATCTCTGTAGTTGTTCATCTTTTGATTGACATTCTTAAACTGGTCCTAGTTTATGGACCCTGCTACCCTTATCCATTGCAGATGGCCTGTTTCTGGTCCCATCCCTATGTGGGATATCTGAAATCATAAAGATAACTATCAGAAACATATACAGATGTAAGTATACTGTATATCAATAACACCGTCTCATAGGGTAAAAGCATACATGGTATACTTCGTAAGAATGACATGTCTGATACAGAGTCAGTTATAATAAACATATTGAACCAGCAAAAAAACTCAACAGTATTTACCTTGTACAATGACATTTGCAGAGTCTTTGTGATAGTAATTAGATTTACAACATTTACAACTGTATGTCCCCGAAGCTGATATATTCACATTATGAAGTGGTGAGTGAGTTCCAGAGTTTGACTGAAGGAGCTTGTCACCTTGGTAGAACTGGGAGGAAAATTCAAAATATCCTGTCTTCTGTTTACATTTCAATTCCAGGGAGTCCCCTTCGTACACATAATAAGGTGTCTGCACGATGATATTATCTAAAATAGAAAAATGGTAAATATATATATTAACCCTCCAGGACACACCTATCAGTGTTTCCATATCCCAAAAGAATGTGTGTATATAGAAAACAGAAAATCTGGGTGCTGAATAGTGCCCTTGAATCTGTGTATATGAAACCGCTACACATTCAGGTGTATTCCCCAAATTCACCAATGCAAAACAACGTGTGATAATAAGTGGAGCAGTGTTCTATACATTAATAATTAAGAAAATATATATACAAAACAAACTGTCAACAGACTTAGTTGTTCCTTCCAAAGGTCATGGGATATATAAAAAAGATAAAATAATAGTGCAGATTGCTACCATTAATCAAATAACCATATTTATATCATTAATTTCAATATAAAATAACCTTAATCTCCGAGAATCTTATGGTGTTTTAAGAAGTGCTTCAATCACTATACGCAATGTGTGGCCGGGCCAGGGATATGCAATGTGTGGCAGGGCCAGGGATACGCAATGTGTGGCCGGGCAAGGGATGCGCAATGTGTGGCTGGGCCAGGGATACACAATGTGTGGCTGGGCCAGGGATACGCTATGTGTGGCCCGGCCAGGGATACGCTATGTGTGGCCGGGTCAGGGATACGCTATGTGTGGCCGGGCCAGGGATATGCTATGTGTGGCCGGGCCAGGGATACGCAATGTGTGGCCGGGCCAGCGATATGCAATGTTTGGCCGGGCCAGGGATAAGCAATGTGTGGCCGGGCCAGGGATAAGCACTGTATGAATGGGCCAGGAATACGCAATGTGTGAATGGGCCAGGGATAAGCACCGTGTGAATGGGCCAGGGATAAGCGCCGTGTGAATGGGCCAGGGATAAGCACTGTGTGAATGGGCCAGGTATATGTAATGTTTTACTAGGCCAGTCTATTTTCATTTTTATTGAAAGAAAATAGACTACACATTATGTATCTGGCCTTTAGAGAAAATACTCTAATGGAATTGAAAGATAAGGAAAGTCCAAAAAACAACTCTTACCAAAGACTGAAATGTTTAGAGACATGCATGGATAATAGCACTATATAATACTGTTATGGCTATAACTCAGCACTGAGAGAAGGACCAGCAAGAGTGATTGTTATTTTCTGCACAAGTTGTAGATGCAAAGTGAGAGTACTAATTTTAAAATTTTGTGCCCTCAATGCAAAAAAGGTAAGTGTGGGAAGGGGCAAAACTTTATTTATTTATTTATTTATTTATTTTGCAGTGCATAGGTTGAGTACAAATGGGCTAGAGGTACCCCAATGGCATTCCTCTAGCATAGCATCACATGTGACAATTGGGGTAATTAGAAAAGACTTGCACTTTTTTTTTTTTTTAAATATTAAGAACAAGATAAACATCAAGCTAATCAATCATGTCTGACATTGAGGATAAACTGAGGAGAATCATAATGTTGGCTATTACAGTTAAATAAACAATTATGATGCGCTTGTCTATAATGGAAGGATGCTAAAAGTTATTCCCTGCGTGATATCTGGTCTCAGGTATATGATGGCGCTATAAGTGCTTGTGCCGCTGTGCTCTGACTAGGTGAGAAAATTAAAGGGCAGATAGCATAACATGCATTTTAAAAGAAACAGGCTTAAGTGAGGCCACTAGGACTGAGCAGTCTTAGCTGTTATGTGTGTCCGTGTGAACCCCGGCGGGGAGAAGCGGGCAGAGGCAAGGTATGGCTACATGCTTCGTCCAAGAGTGTCTATTCCTAGATAGCATGAGGTAAACAGTTGACTCTGATAAAGCCCGGGCTGCATGAGGCTGCGGGGGACTCTGTGCTGGTATCGTTTAGACAGACGATGGGCAGATGGAGTCGCTTTTTTCCCCTCTTCTTTGATAGACTAATAGATCCCCTCTGGCTACGATCTTGGCCAAGTGAGAAGCGCGAGTTGAAGGCAGAGGGTTCGCTGGATTTCCTACGTGTTCAGAGTCCTTAAGTCAGCTCATCAGTCGGCTTGAGTTTGTCCCAGTGGGGACCGGGATGACCCCCCCGACCCGGGGGGGGGGGGAACAGTGACCGGCAGGCGTTCAGCACACCAGCGTGGGGCAGTATGGTAGGGAGATGGGGCAGCGGCTGTCCACCCTGCTCCCCCCAGAGTAGGCAGCGGCCTCCGAAGTCTCATGCTTCCCGTGGGGGGGTCTGAAACTCCCGATCTCTGGGTCCGCTATCCCTCCCACAGCTGTGTGAGTATTTTCAGGTTCTTTGCGAGTGTGATAAGCTGCCTAATGTGGCTTAAAGGCTCGATTCCTCAAGAGCCTCTCCACCATGCGACAGGTCAGCATGGCGATCCGGCCCCGCCCCCGGGCAAAACTTTTTATCTGCATTAACCCATTCACTTTGGCACATATATATATATATATATATATATATATACACACATACACACAGGGCTGGTGCAAGGATTTTTGTCGCCCTAGGTAAAAGTAAAGTTTGCCGCCCCCCCCATGTGACATCACAATGCCCCACCCATATGATCTGCCATGTTAACTAACGCCAGTGCTGCAGTGCCGCCGTGTTTACATTAAAAGGCCTGCAGGGACAGGCTATGGACACCAGAACCACTACATTAAGCTGAAGTGGTTCTGGGGACTAGAGATTAGTGCCACGAATAATATACTAGATTGCCTACTTACAACCAGATGAGAATCATGATGGGCTCTAGCTGCAGTCTGGCTCCACTGGTCTGGTGTAGAACAGGCTCTCTGGAGGCTGTTTGTAACTGTGGTCACAAAAATCAATGTTCTGGGAGAACAGGAAGCAGCTCCATTTTTTAAGGCCCTTTACACAGCTCAAGGTCTGGGTCCCAGGGTCCACCTTCATGTTCCACCAATGAGGTTGTTCACAGGGGGTGGAGTAGGGGGATGTCCTGATATGTGTGTAAGGAATGCATTGTGTGAATCTGTGTTTGTATGTGTAAGGGCTGCAAGGTGTGTTTCTGTGTATATACGGGATGCAGTGTGTGCGTCTGTAAGGGGTGCATTGAGTGTGTGTAAGGGGTGCATTAAGTGTGTAGGGAATGCATTGTATGTTTCTGTGTGTAAGGGATGCATTGTGTTTAAGGGTTGCATTGCTTGTGTGTGCTTGTGTGTATCTGTGTGTGTAATGCATTGTGTGTTTTTGTGTGTGCAAGGGGTGCATTGTCTTTGTGTGTAAGGGGTGCTTTGTGTGTGTGTGCGATGGATGTCAATCTCTCCCCCCTCCCTTGTCACTCTCTTCTGCCCCCTCTTCCCCCCTTGTCCCTCTCTTGTAACACATACTGCACATTACTGTGAATTTTTTGCAGTGGAGCTATATGATGCACATATTACGTGAGCAGGGGCACCATTAGAGTGGCTCGGGGTGTCTCTAGCCCCAAAGATATTGCCCCAGAGCTTTTGGTCCTTACCTACTCTCCCTGCTAATCATACCCACTTCCAGTCTCCTGACTCTTAGACAGCCTTACTCTATCGTGCCAATTATTAATCCTCGTCTCTGCATGTTCAGCAAGTCTGTTAAGATTTGAAATGACAAGAACAGCGCCTGGATACAATTCTTTAGTTTTAACATAGCTGACAATTTTAGCTAATGCAGGGCCTGATTTGATATTGATCAATTGTTATGTTTTAGATAATTTAGACATAGAGATGGAATGAAAAACAAACAGAGATAAAGGTTGCGCTAAAATATACCAAAGTAGATATAAATATGAAATAAAAGTCTTAGCTGGAAAAAGATCTTCTTTAGATCAAATAGTCCATAAAGTGCTGGTTCTGGAGGGTGCTTGTCCAGGGGTAATATCCTCACTGTTCTTCCTCAGGGGAGTCCAGTAATATGAAACGATAAAACAGATACAGGAACCAAATAGTGTAGTACATCCAATATGGTACAGGAGATAAAAGGAAGAAAGGTAGTGCACTCACATGTGATAGAGCTATAGCTAGCTCTTAGTTTAAAAGAGAAGACCAATTGTGTCCGGTATAGGTTCACTCCTCTGTAACCTCTCTCAGTACATAGATACCCTCCTTCAACCATCCGTCAAGCTAATGAAATCTTATCTCCAAGATTCTATGGTATTACTAAAGTTTTTAAGTAATTTTAAATGGAAACCTAGTTTCATACTAGTTACATGTGATGTCCAATCCTTATATACAATCATACCCCATAACATCGGCTGCCAAGCAATTAAAGAGATTTTAATAGGAGAAGGTAACATAGCCAACAAACAAATAGATTTTATCTTAGAAGGTGTTGACATTATTTTAAAAAACAACTACTTTTGGTTTTTAAATTCTTTTTATTTACAGAAAAGAGGCACAGCTATGGGGACCAGGTTTGCCCCCAGTTATGCAGAATTAGTTTTAACAGACACAATTAATAACATCCAACAGAAAGATAGAGATCAACTTTTAACTTACAAAACAAAAAATACAGAAGGACCTATGCCTCTGCCTATTATTTTTAATTTTAATAATAAAAGTGGAAATAGAAAAAGGATAATAAAAAAGCATTGGCACATCCTAAAAGAGGATGACATCCTTAACAAAATTTTAACCAAACATCCAAATGTAGTTTTTAGAGGAGCTCCTAATTTTAAATCTATTTTAACTAAAAAATTCACTAGAGAAACTAACAAGAAACCATCCATATCCTTGTTCCCCCAAATTAAGGGTTTTTGTAAATGTAAAACATGTATAGTAAGTAAAACCACTGACCCTACAGTACCATCTAAAATAACCACTTTTACCTCCAATGTGACAAATAAGGTCTATAAGGTTAACGACTTTATTAATTGTAGTACAAAAAATGTTATTTATCTGCTCGAATGCCCCTGTGGCTTACAGTATGTTGGAATATGTTGGAATGACCACAAGGTGCTTAAAAACAAGATTAAGCGAGCATTGCAGAAATATTAAAAATGGATATCTAAATCATTCAGTATCCAAACATTTTATCCAACATAATAAAGATCCCAGAATGTTAAAGTGTATGGGAATAAAAAAATGTACTATTCCTTGGAGAGGTGGTGATATAAAAAACATACTTGGGAGAACTGAAATGGAATGGGTGTATAAGCTTCAGACCCTCATACCCCATGGTTTAAATGCTGATTTTGACCTCTTTAATTTTTTATAACTGTGATCCCATTTTATATTTACTTTTTATCTTCATTTTTTTAATGTCTCTCACTGCCCTTTTTATGTTACCTTGTGTCCTATTTTCTATTCATATGTTTTTATTATGTTTTATTCATACTTGTTTATTTCTCTCCATTTATTACTTATTTCATCGGTGCCTCTTATATTGAGGCATATGTCAAACTTTGTTCATTGTAGTCCTCTCCCCCGCCGTTCGCAGCTTGCTCACGGCCCCATTCCCGCCCATCTATTCGCCTATTGGTCTGATTGACCTATTAGGCGCGCCCCCTCCCACTACCCTCCTCGTTATGTCGGCCGCAGGATTATGCATGCCGACGTACATTTCCCGCCACTGGGACGCGCGCATGCGCCCCAAAGGACTACATCCCCCATACTCCTTTGCGGTATCACGAATATCACGTGACTGCAAACAACATTAAATTTTACATAAATAATTGCTCGTTTTTAATCTTTAAACATAGCATGTAGTTGTATGCATTATAAACTTTATATTTACATTATAAAAAAAATTTATTTTTATAGTTCTATTTGTTTTTATAATTTCTGTATTCTGATTGGTTACCCTTAGTTTTGGCGCCAATTTTAATCAATTATACCCTTATTTAAAGGAACCTTGCCAGGTATTATGTTTAATTCCATATTGAAAAAGCCTTAATGGTGAAACGCGTTTGTGGAAACTATATTTGTGTATTTTACCCTATTAAAGATTTTTGGGCTACTTTTTATCTGTACCAATCATCTTTTATATACACTTTATATATATATTTTTATTATTTTATTTTTTACTTGGCATTTTATTCTTTTGGACTCCAAGCAATCCTGAGGTGGGGATCATACCACCAACGCTGTCGTTATGGAGCAGTTTGCCTGCTCCACTCTTGTGAGTACCCTTGTATTTTATTATATTTAACTTAATTTTATCCAGTGAGCACTATTGGTCGCCTTTTCTCTCTATTCTATTTGAGTGTGGAATATACCTTTGGAAAAAGAAGTCTACACCATATCCTGTAAGCGGGGATCATACGGCTGTACGCCTTTTAAACTAAGAGCTAGCTATAGCTCTATCACATGTGAGTGCACTACCTTTCTTCCTTTTATCTCCTGTACCATATTGGATGTACTACACTATTTGGTTCTTGTATCTGTTTTATTGTTTCATATTACTGGACTCCCCTGAGGAAGAACAGTGAGGACTATTTGATCTAAAGAAGATCTTTTTCCAGCTAAGACTTTTATTTCATATTTATATCTACTTTGGTCTATTTTAGCACAACCTTTATCTCTGTTTGTTTTTTATCCCATTTGTATTTGAGGGTTTTTCTGAGGGATCCCCTCTTTTAGGTTGCAGCTCCATTGTTATTCAGCGCTTACTCTCTTCTTTTTATTTGATTTTATAGAGATGGAATGGTTACGAGGTTATACACTAAGTAGTGAGTTAAAGCTTATTGACAACCGACTTGCCAAATGTAGGACAAAATAGCCAAGTTATACAAAGTAGTAATTTGGACAATGTGAAATATTTTTTTCCAATTCTGCTATTGTGGCCTAAAATTAGCAAATAGGCTATCAAGACAACATTGAGTGAAAAATCCCTTGCTTTGTATGTCTGTATGTACCTGTCTGTGTATGCCTGTGTCTTCCTCTATGTGCCTGTATGTGTATGCCTGTGTCTGTGGATGCCTCTATGTGCCTGTCAATGTGTATGCCTGCGTCTGTGGATGCCTCTATGTGCCTGTCTGTGTATGCCTGCATCTGTGGATGCCTCTATGTACCTGTCTCTGTATGCCTGTGTCTGTGGATGCCTCTATGTGTATGCCTGCGTCTGTGGATGCATCTATGTGCCTGTATGTG
This sequence comes from Pelobates cultripes, assembly GCA_933207985.1. Classification (NCBI taxonomy): domain Eukaryota; kingdom Metazoa; phylum Chordata; class Amphibia; order Anura; family Pelobatidae; genus Pelobates; species Pelobates cultripes. The sequence continues at coordinate 16,104,645 of OW240924.1, forward strand.
TATGCCTGTGTCTGTGGATGCCTCTATGTGCCTGTCAATGTGTATGCCTGTGTATGTGGATGCCTCTATGTGCCTGTCTGTGTATGCCTGTGTCTGTGGATGCCTCTATGTGCCTGTCTGTGTATGCCTGCATCTGTGGATGCCTCTATGTGCCTGTCTGTGTATGCCTGCATCTGTAGATGCCTCTATGTGCCTGTCTGTGTATGCCTGCATCTGTGGATGCCTCTATGTGCCTGTCTGTGTATGCCTGTGTCTGTGGATGCCTCTATGTGCCTGTCTGTGTATGCCTGCGTCTGTGGATGCCTCTATGTGCCTGTCTGTGTATGCCTGTGTCTGTGGATGCTTCTATGTGCCTGTCTGTGTCTGTGGATGCCTTTTTGTGCCTGTCTGTGTATGCCTGCATCTGTGGATGCCTCTATGTGCCTGTCTGTGTATGCCCGTGTCTGTAGATGCCTCTATGTGCCTGTCTGTGTATGCCTGTATCTGTGGATGCGTCTATGTGCCTGTCTGTGTATGCCTGCGTCTGTGGATGCCTCTATGTGCCTGTCAATGTGTATACTTGTATCTGTGTGTGTGCCTGTATATCTATGTCTTTATGTATGTATCTATAAGTGCGGTAAGAGGCATGTGTTTCACTTATTAAATGGCTTAATTGTAAAGGACTAAGTGGGGCTATGAGGTGGGTTGTTTTGGGCTTAAGCCCCATGCATTTGTGTGACCCTAGCAACCCCTGACTGTGAGTTGCGATACTGAGGACGTCAGGATAAAAAAAGAAAACCCAGAGTTTCAAATTAATCCAACTCACATTATTGTGTGGCATTGATGAGTTCCAAGTTTCTACAAATCAATTATCATTGTGTTTTATGTGGCACCTCTGCCCAAATGTAGTGTATGCATCCTTCATGTGGAAAGGGGGCAGCAAAATGCATCTTCACCAAAAACCTTTGCACTGATGCTTGTTGGGTGTTTAACCCCTTAAGGACCAAACTTCTGGAATAAAAGGGAATCATGACATGTCACACATGTCATGTGTCCTTACGGGGCTAAACTTTTAAGCAAACAATATATACAGTGAGAGTTAGGTAAAATAATGCTGTTTCTTCTAGAATGCCCTGCCTCTTGAGTAGATAACTGAGACAGATACCAGATATAATAATTAAGCTGCGCAGCAGGTAACTCACAGTTACGGACATCCAGTGTGATAGGATCACTGCAGCCACTCCTGCGGGTTTGGCACTGGTAAAGCCCACGGTCTTCAGTTACAGCAGAATCAATCTCAAAGGTCTTCTCACTTGTAGATATCATTTTTTTGTCTTTATACCAATAATATCTCTGGTTATCTTTTTCTCCAAATCCCACATTACAGGTCAGGGTTATAAAATCTCCTGTGAAAATCTTCCCCCAATTTGGTGTGAGGGAAATCACAGGTCTGGCCATAGTTCCTACAAAAAAAAAATTTAATTAGGAATATAACACAAGACAGAAAAGTATATCAGGATAATCAGGACTGGCATCAGCTGAGATACTGGAGACTAAAATAATATTATTATAGCTATGAGTCAGCGCCATTAACAGCCAACATAACAGCAGTAAAGAGCAGCTGATTGGTTAAAAGTATGTAACAAAATTGAAACAAACCGATGCCTTCGACTCATTGGGGGATTTACAATTTTTGTAAATTGCTCGCTATTAGGTTACCAGACATCCTTTGTCACGAAGGCATTGTCCGTCACATTTTTCCCATGACTTAGTATTTTATCTTCTTAAATATACATATTAATTAAACAATAAATAAAGAATGTATATACCAGAGTGAAATAAAACCAAAGTGCAAAGATACAAAATATACAAATGTATTCTAATGCATATGAATATCATATGAAGTATCTAAAAACCTAAAATAGATACTGTGATATTCATATGCATTAGAATACGTTTGTTTATTTTGTATTTCTGCACTTTGGCAATGTTTCACTCTGGTGTATATATTCTTTATTTATGTTTATTTCTGAGATGTGGGGAAACACTGTCTTATATACCGATCCTTTTTTGTATCTTACTCACATATTGATTGAAGCACCCTATACACTTATTTATATTTTTTCTGGTTATATATTAATTAACAAGCCTTTGGCAGTTAGTAAGATAATGAGAACAGTTTGATTCAAATCCCTAAAATTAAACCAAAATAGTGATACAAAGAGCAGAAGAATATTTGATTCAATATGACAGAGAAACGTGGGTTATACAAACTTTCTGGAGCTTGATATATACAGGTGATACTCGAAAAATTTGAATATCATGCAAAAGTTCATTTATTTCAGTAATGCACATCCACAATCTCGGTAAATTTGGGTTTTTCATGAGCTGCAAGCCATAATCATAGCACTTATGACAAATCACGGCTTGACCTGTCTTGCTTTGCATGTAATGCGTCTATCTCATATATTAGTTTCCCCTTTTACGTTGCATTACTGAAATAAATTAACTTTTGCATGATATTCTAATTTTTCAAGTATCACCTGTATGTTCTAATTGCCTAGATTAGGGGTCATTTTTCACTTGTTTCAAAAAAAAAAAAAAAAAAAATCATGCTCACCTTTAATTTTAATATTTAGTTTTTGGCTGGTTTTCCTTACACTGTCGGTTGCAGTCCTCACTTCACATGTATAATCTCCAGAGTGATACAGTTTACTAGATTTAACTCTGTATTGATTGGCTTTACCAAATTCCTGCACTTTCTGCCCATTTCGGTAGAAGGCAACCTGCAGTTCTGTTCCCAGTTTGTACGGAGCAAGCCTTGTGGCACATGTCAGGGTCATGGGAGCACCTACTGTGAGCTGATATGGATCCATAGTTAATTCTGGATCAGAGAAGAGCTCTATAACAATGATGAGAAGGTAAAAGTAAACATATATCTGTATACCACATATCAGAGCAGACTTAAGAACGTGTAACCATTTACAAACTGTGTATTAGTTACATTGTTCTAAGACATGTCCACATATTGAAGCTGTTTCATATATGTGTGTGTCAAAAACAAGCAATTTCTCTGAGTGAAATATATCTCACCAATCCTTATAATATTTCATTTAAGTAACACACATTAAAATTGAATGGCTGCATAGAAAAACATGAAGGGTTTATTACAAAGAAAAGTCTCCAATGTATCACGTCAGTGGATATCTCTCAGCGGCTGTTTCCTGATTTCTGTGAGAGTAGTAAAGTTACACGACAAGTATTGTAATAATCAGTCATAGCAAACAGGTCAAACCGACAATGTCAGCAATATTTACCCTTCACTGTGATTTCAATGGTGTCTTCATATTTTCCTTTTCTCTTAATTTCTTTTGAACACTTGTATGTACCTGAAGCAGATGTATCCACTATATTAAGATATAAATCAGACTCAGTGTATGACTCTTTAATAACTTTCGAGTCCTTGTAAAATATTGTATTTTCTGCAGAATATCCTTTCCAATGGTGGCATCGCAGAATCGGGGAGTCCCCTTCGTACACAAAGCGAGGAGCCTGTAGGATGACCCAGTCTAAAATGCAAACATAGTATATGTGTAAATTAATCTTTACTGTGCTTCGTTGGTCACTTATTCAAAGTTTAATTCTTCACATTAACGATATGTGGAATCATGAGCTCCTATTAGGGACATGTCCAGCATCAACCAGGTGCAATTGGTTGGAGCTATGTGTTTCAAATGTTCTTTGATGGGAAGGAGAATGTGAGTGGCTACTGGACTTGTGAATTCTGTTTCAAATGAATTGCAATTTGTCTCTATTTTTGGTAATCACTTGGTTGTCCGAATCACCATATAACTGGATCATGAAATAAACAAAGCAGACAATGGACGAGCCGTTTCTTTTGATTGAGAATAATGTCCATTGTGCCAAAAACAAAAAGATGATTGGTGGCTAGGGGACAGTCACTAAATGTTGATTTTATTCACAAATCAAGTAACAAGTGACCAATGGAGGGTAAGAATGGAGGAACATTAAATACAATATATATTATAAATTTAACAAATATAGATTTTTTCTTACTGCTTCTCCAATTTTTTCCTTCGATTAGTTACTTCTGCTTACTTGAGCTGTGAACAATATGGCAGAAAAATGCTTCTATCAGTGTACTGCAAAATATATACAGTATCTCAAAAAAGTAAGTACACCCCTCAAATTTTTGTAAATATTTTTTTTTATATCTTTTCATGTGACAACACTGAAGAAATGACACTCTGCTACAATGTAAAGTAGTGAGTGTTCAGTCTGTATAACAGTGTAAATTTGCTGTCCCCTCAAAATAACCAAACACACAGCCAATGCCTAAGCTGTTGGCAAAAAAAGTGAGTACACCCCTAGGTGGAAATGTCCAAATTAGGCCAATTAGCCATTTTCTCTCCCCGGTGTCATGTGACTCGTTAGTGTTACAAGGTCTCAGGTGTGAATGGGGAGCAGGTGTGTTAAATGTGGTGTTATCGCATTCACACTCTCTCATACTGGTCACTGGAAGTGCAACATGGCACCTCATGGCAAAGAACTCTCTGAGGATCTGAAAAAAAGAATTGTTGCTCTACATAAAGATGGCCTAGGCTATAAGAAAATTGGCAAGATCCCAAAACTGAGCTGCAGCACGGTGGGCAAGACCATACAGCAGTTTCACAGGATAGGTCCAACTCAGAACAGGCCTCGCCATGGTCGACCAAAGAAGTTGAGTGCATGTGCTCAGCGTCATATTCAGAGGTTGTCTTTGGGAAATACAATGCTGCCAGCATTGCTGCAGAGGTTGAAGGGGTGGGGGATCAGCCTGTCAGTGCTCAGACCATGCGCTGCAAATGTGTCCAAACCAGAAAAGAATTTCATACTACCAGAACTACATATTTTTTTTTTGGATGGCAGAACCTCCTTTTTTAGTCACTAACCCATTCGGTACCAAAAAGTGACATCTTCATTAAAGGTTCGGTGACTGCACAAGGACAATACAGAGAACTCCCACCTATGATGCTCGCCTTCAAGATTTCTCGAGGGCTGCACCGTTCGTGTGGAACTCGCTTCCCTCCTCCGTTAGATGCTCACCCAGTCTCCACTCCTTCAAAAAATTGTTAAAAATCCACTTCTTCATAAAAGCGTATCAATTAAACTGTTAATAGCTCCTGACTGATTCCTCTTCTGCAACTGTCACTAGTCTAATACTATCCTTACCTTTTTGTGTCATTTTACCCCACTCCCTCTAGCATGTAAGCTCATTGAGCAGGGCCCTCAACCCCTCTGTTCCTGTGTGTCCAACTTGTCTGGTTACAACTACATGTCTGTTCATCCACCCATTGTAAAGCGCTGCGGAATTTGATGGTGCTATATAAATAACATAATAATAATAATTACTTTACTTATATTATGCCTGTTTTAAGGAACAGATTGTCCCTAAAACAATAAAAAAATGTCCTAACATTTAAGGGAAACTGAAACTTCTCTGCAATTTACACCACTGAATAAAATGCTGATAAGCACCTATCACTCATGTTAAACTTTCCAGATGCTTTGATGCCAAGATGTTGAATTGAGATGCTGCATTTTCATTTAAATTGATATCAAAGATACCGCTCATAATGCAGTTCAGCCAGGACAAATCCAGGAGACACATTGCAAATAAACAGGAAATATAAAAACATTGTTTAATTTCTCCCCATCTCTGTAGGTTTTCGTTATGCTGACTCCAGATGGATGGAAAGGACATATCTTGTAACAACGATTGACAGGGAGCTAATATGGAGATGTCCTATACAATAAATGTGCATAGGCATATGACTACAGGAAAATACCAGAGAAGGTGTCCGATAGGGTGAACTTCTTATTTCTGTTTGAAGTTTTAAAAGAGATTGGATTTAGTAAGGACTTTTTAGGATGGATTACATTATACTTCATCTTTATGGCCAAAGTTAAAATTAATAGAATTTTGTCAGAGGGGATGGAGATGATGGTTGTCCGTTGTCACCTCTACTCTGCATTCTAACAAAGGAACTCTTTCTTTCTTTTTTACATTCTTTATATTGGGTGTGCAGAGAAGCATACACAATTAGACAGTGGCATTCAGTGTGAGACAAGATGAGCTATTACAAACTAATGATAGGAGTACTGAATGTCAAAGTGAGCTGCACATTTTTTAAAAGGTAACATAATCAAGAAACACAGGCAAGTCATTTGTGATAGATCTCTGAGACGATAGACAAAACTGCTGAAAGCTGGCGAACATAAAAATTATTATAGGCTTACTACCAGTAAGGCTAGCTAGACGAGACGATCAAAAGCAATAAGTATGAAATTATTTGCTAACAGTAAACATGCTAGACCTTGATAAAATTAAACAGATGAGTTCCTTACAGCTGTAACCCATCAGGAGGCCCCCCCGGCATCTGTGGATCGAGCAAACAAAAATAAAGTAAAAATCAAGAAGAGGCATATGTAAAAGGAACCATTTCTTAAAGGGATACTCCAGGCACCCAGACCACTTCTGCACATTGGAGTGGTCTGGTTGCCAACTCCCACTACCCTTAACCCTGCAAGTGTAATTATTGCAGTTTTCATAAACTGCAATAAATAACCTTGCAGGGTTAAGTCATCCTCTAGTGGCTGTCAATCAGACAGCCAGACAGCCACTAGAGGGACTTCCGTGTTCATAGAACACGAAAAGTGTGTTAAACGACGCTGGACGTCCTGACGCTATGTGAGGACCTCCAGTGTTGCTGAAATCCCCATAGGAAAGCATTGAATAATGCTTTCCTATGGGGAGGTCTAATGCGCGGCTGACGTCGGCGGGGGAGGAGAGTAGGTGGAGAGTAGGCGAAGCCTGACCAGCGCCGAGGGTGGGATGGGGGGTGGGAGGGAGAGGGGCACTACAGGGTCCTGCAGTGCCAGGAAAACAAATATGTTTTCCTGGCACTGGAGAATCCCCTTAATGCAATGCAATTGGGCAAAATGTTTCAATGTTTACAAGTCAAGTGAACATAAACTAGCCTCATATGCGTATTTAGAAAATTGGGCAGAATAGATGGGCCAAATGGTTCTTATCTGCCGTCACAGTCTAGGTTTCTATGATATTTTGCATATTTTATCTAATCCCCTGATATCGTGTAATAGTCTTGTGCAGGAAATATCTCAATGTAGTACCTTTTATAATCTTAAAATGAATCCGGCCAAAAGTGAAATGCTTAATGTTAACCTAGACAACTATGAATTAGTCTTGATTCAAAAAAAGTATCACTTCAAAATTGTTTTTTCTTCTTCTAACATATTTGGGTATAAAGTTAAACTATTTGCCTATGTTGGAGAGGATTACAATTGACCTGGTCTTTTGCAAATCTCTCCTGGTTGGGGTAGAGTCAGTGGCGTACTAAGGGGGGGGGGCGGGGGGGGCGGTCCGCCCCGGGTGCCAGCCGGGTGGGGGGTGCCATGACCAGCCCCCCTCCCCCCATGCTGCAGCCGCCCGAGCGCTCTGTGAAGAGCCTCAGGCGGCTGCAGCATTGCCCGGGCGGTGCGTCCATGAGGGCGGACCGCACCGCCCGGGCGCAGCCTGAGGAGAGGGGCTGACACTCCTGTCAGCTCCCTCACTGCAAAGATATCCCATGGCAGGGGAGTTAAAGTTGTCTCCTCACTCCGGGTCGATTCACAACAGGAAGTGCACACCGAGTGTGCATCTCCAGTTAGTCCCGGCCGGGCACAGTGGAAAAGCCCCTGTACCCATGACTCATACAGGCCCGGCCACGCCGCTAGAGGGAGGTAGGGGGGAGGGGGAGAAAGAAGAGGGAGAGGGGGTGAGAAAGAGAAATAAGGGGGTGAGAAAGAGAGAAATAAGGGGGGGGTGAGAAAGAGAAATAAGGGGGGGTGAGAAAGAGAAATAAGGGGGGGTGAGAAAGAGAAATAAAAGGAGAAAGAGAAATATAAAGTGAGAAAGAGAAATAAGGGGTGAGAAAGAGAAATGGCAAGTGAGAAAGAGAACAAGGGGAGGAAAGAGAAATAAGGGGGGGTGTGAGAAAGAGAAATAAGGGGGGGTGAGAGAGAAATAAGGGGGGGTGAGAGAAATAAGGGGGTGGGTGAGAAAGAGAAAAGGGGGGGTGGGTGAGAAAGAAAAAGAAGGTGGGTGAGAGAGAAAGGAGGGGGGTGAGAGAAAATAGGAGCGGGGGTGAGAGAAATTAGGAGGGGGGTTGGAAAGAGAAATTGGGAGGAGGAGAAGGAAATTGGAGCGGGAGGAGAGATTGACATTCATCACATACACACAATACACCCCTTGCACACAGAAAAACACACAGACACACATACACAAGCAATGCAACCGTTACACACAATGCATCCCTTACACACACAGAAACACACAATGCATTCATTACACACACTCAATGCACCCCTTACACACATTCAATGCATCCCATACATACACAGAAACACACCTTGCAGTCCTTACACATACAAACACAATTTCACACAATGCATTCCTTACACACATATCAGGACATCCCCTACACACTCCACCCCCTGTGAACAAACTCATTGGTGGAACATGAAGGTGGACCCTGGGACCCAGACCTTGAGCTGTGTAAAGGACCCCCAAAAAATGGAGCTGCTTCCCGTTCTCCCAGAACATTGATTTTTTGTGACCACAGTTACAAACCGCCTCCAGAGAGCCTGTTCTGCACCAGACCAGTGGAGCCAGACTGCAGCTAGAGCCCATCATCATCCTCATCTGGTTGTAAGTAGGCAATCTAGTATATTATTCGTGGCACTAAGCTCTAATTTACCTCACATTAAAGAAACACTATAGTCCCCAGAACCACTGCAGCTTAATGTAGTGGTTCTGGTGTCTATAGCCTGTCCCTGCAGGCCTTTTAATGTAAACACGGTGGCACTGCAGCACTGGCGTTAGTTAACATGGAAGATCATATGGGTGGGGCATTGTGATGTCACACGGGGGCAACAAACTTTACTTTTGCCTAGGCGGCAAAAATCCTTGTACCGGCCCTGGCTGGGAGGGGGCTGTGTGAGCTGTGGCCGCACAGTGTCCCATGGTAGTTGCCGTGCGGCCAGTACAGCTCACTCAAACAAACAACTGATAAACTGGCGCCGGGAGAAATGTGTATGTGTGACTGTCTGTCTGTAACTGAGTGTGTGACTGTCTGTCTGCTTAACTGAGTGTGTGACTGTCTGCCTGTAAATGTGTGTGTAGGGCTGCAGGGATTTTGTAGAAGGGGGTGGGGGTTTTTGTATTGGGACAGGAGTCTTTATAAGGGGGGATAAGCAGGGGATTTGTGGAAGGGGGTTGCGGGGGTTTTGTAGATGGGGCAGTACAGGATTTGTAGAAGGGGCAGGACAGAGGTTTTGTAGGAGGGGCAGGGCAGGACAAGGGTTTTGTAGGAGGGGCTGACAGCGGTTTTGCAAAGTTTACAAATTGTAAAAATAAAAGAAATAAAACCTTTAACATTTTTTACAGGTTTTTTTTTTGGGAGGGGGGGGGGGGGGTGCCAAGCACAGGATCCGCCCCGGGTGCCAAATGCTCTAGGTAGCCCCTGCTTTGAGCACTTTTTTTATTTTTTTTGGCATACTGTTCATAAAGTTAAAACAAATCAATTTCTTTAATGCTGATTTTCAACAGTAAGTTAAGCTATGAAATGATAACTAGTACAATTAAAAATGACATTCTCTACAGTAGTGCAATATCACACCAATCAGGGTAACAGGTTATTCCCACGTGTAAAGTAATTGTGTAGATTATGTTACTGTATAAATCTAATCTCAAACTCATTCCTTGATCTGTCAATTACATTTTCTACAACTGAAGGTGCAGATACCAAGTGAGCTCTGATTTTAATGCATCAAAGGTCACAAAGAAACTTGACAGGTACCAAACCAGATGCTAATCAAATGTGTTCATGCTACTAAAATTAGAATGTAAATGCCCTACACTTTTCCTCTGACTAGCTATCTTCTGCTACTTTAATTTAGCAATGCTGCTAAGCTATATAAATATGAAATGGGTATGTATTTTATAAATAAAATTGAAGGAATATAATGTTACTATGGATCTAAACCGTAAGGAGGCCATCCGGAGAACAGCCAAAAAGATACTGTAATGTAAACATAATAGATCCAAAATGCTAGTGTGCATTTATGCCACACAGATATAGAGAAGCATACAGAAGCAACAAAAAGAAAGCAAATATGGTAGATAACAAAACCACAAAGTACATAAAAATTTTAATAAGTAAACAGAAAATGTGCTATGTTTTATAGTCGAAAACAAGGATAAGAAATACAATTTAAGTGGGCAACTTGCACAGCCATGATTTGTCTTCTTTTTACTTACCATTGAATATGCACGTGCTCATCACTGCTATTTTTCGGACACAGAAGGCTAATTACTAATCTGAGAATTGTAGTGAATTCAAGTGAATTTAAAATTTAAGGCAGATCTGTCACTTTTCATGATTTCATAAAGATATAATCTTTATGAAATACGGATTAAGACTGGTTTCAGAGAAGCTCCAATGCAATGCAAAAATACCATAAGAGAAAGTAGATACTTTGTCCTATGATAAAACCTGAAGTTTACAAAAGTTGACAAAGGATGTATTTCCTCTGTCAACCTTTGTCCAATCGCAGCAGCCATCACAAATGAAGGCTGTGGGATACAGGCTTTGTCTTCGGAGGTTCCTACAGTCTCACATGTGCGAGAGTACAGCATGGATGGTGCTCCTGGCAGCTGAAGCGCCAGTAGCTGAGAGACTTGCGGCATAAAGATGGCATGGGCTGTGAGATATGCAAAGACCCTGAAAATTGATAGATCCTCATTTATTTTATTTTTTTTAAATTCTTTATTTTATTTGTGCATGGCAATTTACACATATCACATCTGGCCACAACAGCCAGAGTATGCAGAGGCCAACAGAGGTTTACGTTAGGTAGACAATGGAAAAGGAAAAACTTGCACGTTTTTAAGTTAATAACGTTTGTCACCTATTTGTAACTGAGCTGATTATTAATATAAGTAATAAGCAGGCTGAGTGTGAAACAGGCTATAGCTGCTATAACACATCAGCAATACTAGAGAAAATTGCAGGCTAGTTATTCATATTATCATTGCTATATATTAAGTGTGTTGATGACTAGGCTTTTCTGGCTAGACATGCAGAATAAAACCATATTAGCTTCACATGCCTGCTTCTAGCGTGTCCAGGTTAAAACGCCCAGCAAAAAGTTAGCTTAGACAAGCTAAGTAGATTGATGTTGCTAGTTGAGCTGGCACCAGAGTGCCTCTGTTGCTTAGACTGGTAGTTCAGGCAAAAAAGGTGGATAGATCCTCTTTAAGGTAAAAATATCTGAATTGGAAAAATTCTCCAAGTCAGTCATGT
>OW240924.1:16116149-16169649 GCA_933207985.1 Pelobates cultripes
ATACAAAATATACAAATGTATTCTAATGCATATGAATATCATATGAAGTATCTAAAAACCTAAAATAGATACTGTGATATTCATATGCATTAGAATACGTTTGTTTATTTTGTATTTCTGCACTTTGGCAATGTTTCACTCTGGTGTATATATTCTTTATTTATGTTTATTTCTGAGATGTGGGGAAACACTGTCTTATATACCGATCCTTTTTTGTATCTTACTCACATATTGATTGAAGCACCCTATACACTTATTTATATTTTTTCTGGTTATATATTAATTAACAAGCCTTTGGCAGTTAGTAAGATAATGAGAACAGTTTGATTCAAATCCCTAAAATTAAACCAAAATAGTGATACAAAGAGCAGAAGAATATTTGATTCAATATGACAGAGAAACGTGGGTTATACAAACTTTCTGGAGCTTGATATATACAGGTGATACTCGAAAAATTTGAATATCATGCAAAAGTTCATTTATTTCAGTAATGCACATCCACAATCTCGGTAAATTTGGGTTTTTCATGAGCTGCAAGCCATAATCATAGCACTTATGACAAATCACGGCTTGACCTGTCTTGCTTTGCATGTAATGCGTCTATCTCATATATTAGTTTCCCCTTTTACGTTGCATTACTGAAATAAATTAACTTTTGCATGATATTCTAATTTTTCAAGTATCACCTGTATGTTCTAATTGCCTAGATTAGGGGTCATTTTTCACTTGTTTCAAAAAAAAAAAAAAAAAAAATCATGCTCACCTTTAATTTTAATATTTAGTTTTTGGCTGGTTTTCCTTACACTGTCGGTTGCAGTCCTCACTTCACATGTATAATCTCCAGAGTGATACAGTTTACTAGATTTAACTCTGTATTGATTGGCTTTACCAAATTCCTGCACTTTCTGCCCATTTCGGTAGAAGGCAACCTGCAGTTCTGTTCCCAGTTTGTACGGAGCAAGCCTTGTGGCACATGTCAGGGTCATGGGAGCACCTACTGTGAGCTGATATGGATCCATAGTTAATTCTGGATCAGAGAAGAGCTCTATAACAATGATGAGAAGGTAAAAGTAAACATATATCTGTATACCACATATCAGAGCAGACTTAAGAACGTGTAACCATTTACAAACTGTGTATTAGTTACATTGTTCTAAGACATGTCCACATATTGAAGCTGTTTCATATATGTGTGTGTCAAAAACAAGCAATTTCTCTGAGTGAAATATATCTCACCAATCCTTATAATATTTCATTTAAGTAACACACATTAAAATTGAATGGCTGCATAGAAAAACATGAAGGGTTTATTACAAAGAAAAGTCTCCAATGTATCACGTCAGTGGATATCTCTCAGCGGCTGTTTCCTGATTTCTGTGAGAGTAGTAAAGTTACACGACAAGTATTGTAATAATCAGTCATAGCAAACAGGTCAAACCGACAATGTCAGCAATATTTACCCTTCACTGTGATTTCAATGGTGTCTTCATATTTTCCTTTTCTCTTAATTTCTTTTGAACACTTGTATGTACCTGAAGCAGATGTATCCACTATATTAAGATATAAATCAGACTCAGTGTATGACTCTTTAATAACTTTCGAGTCCTTGTAAAATATTGTATTTTCTGCAGAATATCCTTTCCAATGGTGGCATCGCAGAATCGGGGAGTCCCCTTCGTACACAAAGCGAGGAGCCTGTAGGATGACCCAGTCTAAAATGCAAACATAGTATATGTGTAAATTAATCTTTACTGTGCTTCGTTGGTCACTTATTCAAAGTTTAATTCTTCACATTAACGATATGTGGAATCATGAGCTCCTATTAGGGACATGTCCAGCATCAACCAGGTGCAATTGGTTGGAGCTATGTGTTTCAAATGTTCTTTGATGGGAAGGAGAATGTGAGTGGCTACTGGACTTGTGAATTCTGTTTCAAATGAATTGCAATTTGTCTCTATTTTTGGTAATCACTTGGTTGTCCGAATCACCATATAACTGGATCATGAAATAAACAAAGCAGACAATGGACGAGCCGTTTCTTTTGATTGAGAATAATGTCCATTGTGCCAAAAACAAAAAGATGATTGGTGGCTAGGGGACAGTCACTAAATGTTGATTTTATTCACAAATCAAGTAACAAGTGACCAATGGAGGGTAAGAATGGAGGAACATTAAATACAATATATATTATAAATTTAACAAATATAGATTTTTTCTTACTGCTTCTCCAATTTTTTCCTTCGATTAGTTACTTCTGCTTACTTGAGCTGTGAACAATATGGCAGAAAAATGCTTCTATCAGTGTACTGCAAAATATATACAGTATCTCAAAAAAGTAAGTACACCCCTCAAATTTTTGTAAATATTTTTTTTTATATCTTTTCATGTGACAACACTGAAGAAATGACACTCTGCTACAATGTAAAGTAGTGAGTGTTCAGTCTGTATAACAGTGTAAATTTGCTGTCCCCTCAAAATAACCAAACACACAGCCAATGCCTAAGCTGTTGGCAAAAAAAGTGAGTACACCCCTAGGTGGAAATGTCCAAATTAGGCCAATTAGCCATTTTCTCTCCCCGGTGTCATGTGACTCGTTAGTGTTACAAGGTCTCAGGTGTGAATGGGGAGCAGGTGTGTTAAATGTGGTGTTATCGCATTCACACTCTCTCATACTGGTCACTGGAAGTGCAACATGGCACCTCATGGCAAAGAACTCTCTGAGGATCTGAAAAAAAGAATTGTTGCTCTACATAAAGATGGCCTAGGCTATAAGAAAATTGGCAAGATCCCAAAACTGAGCTGCAGCACGGTGGGCAAGACCATACAGCAGTTTCACAGGATAGGTCCAACTCAGAACAGGCCTCGCCATGGTCGACCAAAGAAGTTGAGTGCATGTGCTCAGCGTCATATTCAGAGGTTGTCTTTGGGAAATACAATGCTGCCAGCATTGCTGCAGAGGTTGAAGGGGTGGGGGATCAGCCTGTCAGTGCTCAGACCATGCGCTGCAAATGTGTCCAAACCAGAAAAGAATTTCATACTACCAGAACTACATATTTTTTTTTTGGATGGCAGAACCTCCTTTTTTAGTCACTAACCCATTCGGTACCAAAAAGTGACATCTTCATTAAAGGTTCGGTGACTGCACAAGGACAATACAGAGAACTCCCACCTATGATGCTCGCCTTCAAGATTTCTCGAGGGCTGCACCGTTCGTGTGGAACTCGCTTCCCTCCTCCGTTAGATGCTCACCCAGTCTCCACTCCTTCAAAAAATTGTTAAAAATCCACTTCTTCATAAAAGCGTATCAATTAAACTGTTAATAGCTCCTGACTGATTCCTCTTCTGCAACTGTCACTAGTCTAATACTATCCTTACCTTTTTGTGTCATTTTACCCCACTCCCTCTAGCATGTAAGCTCATTGAGCAGGGCCCTCAACCCCTCTGTTCCTGTGTGTCCAACTTGTCTGGTTACAACTACATGTCTGTTCATCCACCCATTGTAAAGCGCTGCGGAATTTGATGGTGCTATATAAATAACATAATAATAATAATTACTTTACTTATATTATGCCTGTTTTAAGGAACAGATTGTCCCTAAAACAATAAAAAAATGTCCTAACATTTAAGGGAAACTGAAACTTCTCTGCAATTTACACCACTGAATAAAATGCTGATAAGCACCTATCACTCATGTTAAACTTTCCAGATGCTTTGATGCCAAGATGTTGAATTGAGATGCTGCATTTTCATTTAAATTGATATCAAAGATACCGCTCATAATGCAGTTCAGCCAGGACAAATCCAGGAGACACATTGCAAATAAACAGGAAATATAAAAACATTGTTTAATTTCTCCCCATCTCTGTAGGTTTTCGTTATGCTGACTCCAGATGGATGGAAAGGACATATCTTGTAACAACGATTGACAGGGAGCTAATATGGAGATGTCCTATACAATAAATGTGCATAGGCATATGACTACAGGAAAATACCAGAGAAGGTGTCCGATAGGGTGAACTTCTTATTTCTGTTTGAAGTTTTAAAAGAGATTGGATTTAGTAAGGACTTTTTAGGATGGATTACATTATACTTCATCTTTATGGCCAAAGTTAAAATTAATAGAATTTTGTCAGAGGGGATGGAGATGATGGTTGTCCGTTGTCACCTCTACTCTGCATTCTAACAAAGGAACTCTTTCTTTCTTTTTTACATTCTTTATATTGGGTGTGCAGAGAAGCATACACAATTAGACAGTGGCATTCAGTGTGAGACAAGATGAGCTATTACAAACTAATGATAGGAGTACTGAATGTCAAAGTGAGCTGCACATTTTTTAAAAGGTAACATAATCAAGAAACACAGGCAAGTCATTTGTGATAGATCTCTGAGACGATAGACAAAACTGCTGAAAGCTGGCGAACATAAAAATTATTATAGGCTTACTACCAGTAAGGCTAGCTAGACGAGACGATCAAAAGCAATAAGTATGAAATTATTTGCTAACAGTAAACATGCTAGACCTTGATAAAATTAAACAGATGAGTTCCTTACAGCTGTAACCCATCAGGAGGCCCCCCCGGCATCTGTGGATCGAGCAAACAAAAATAAAGTAAAAATCAAGAAGAGGCATATGTAAAAGGAACCATTTCTTAAAGGGATACTCCAGGCACCCAGACCACTTCTGCACATTGGAGTGGTCTGGTTGCCAACTCCCACTACCCTTAACCCTGCAAGTGTAATTATTGCAGTTTTCATAAACTGCAATAAATAACCTTGCAGGGTTAAGTCATCCTCTAGTGGCTGTCAATCAGACAGCCAGACAGCCACTAGAGGGACTTCCGTGTTCATAGAACACGAAAAGTGTGTTAAACGACGCTGGACGTCCTGACGCTATGTGAGGACCTCCAGTGTTGCTGAAATCCCCATAGGAAAGCATTGAATAATGCTTTCCTATGGGGAGGTCTAATGCGCGGCTGACGTCGGCGGGGGAGGAGAGTAGGTGGAGAGTAGGCGAAGCCTGACCAGCGCCGAGGGTGGGATGGGGGGTGGGAGGGAGAGGGGCACTACAGGGTCCTGCAGTGCCAGGAAAACAAATATGTTTTCCTGGCACTGGAGAATCCCCTTAATGCAATGCAATTGGGCAAAATGTTTCAATGTTTACAAGTCAAGTGAACATAAACTAGCCTCATATGCGTATTTAGAAAATTGGGCAGAATAGATGGGCCAAATGGTTCTTATCTGCCGTCACAGTCTAGGTTTCTATGATATTTTGCATATTTTATCTAATCCCCTGATATCGTGTAATAGTCTTGTGCAGGAAATATCTCAATGTAGTACCTTTTATAATCTTAAAATGAATCCGGCCAAAAGTGAAATGCTTAATGTTAACCTAGACAACTATGAATTAGTCTTGATTCAAAAAAAGTATCACTTCAAAATTGTTTTTTCTTCTTCTAACATATTTGGGTATAAAGTTAAACTATTTGCCTATGTTGGAGAGGATTACAATTGACCTGGTCTTTTGCAAATCTCTCCTGGTTGGGGTAGAGTCAGTGGCGTACTAAGGGGGGGGGGCGGGGGGGGCGGTCCGCCCCGGGTGCCAGCCGGGTGGGGGGTGCCATGACCAGCCCCCCTCCCCCCATGCTGCAGCCGCCCGAGCGCTCTGTGAAGAGCCTCAGGCGGCTGCAGCATTGCCCGGGCGGTGCGTCCATGAGGGCGGACCGCACCGCCCGGGCGCAGCCTGAGGAGAGGGGCTGACACTCCTGTCAGCTCCCTCACTGCAGCATTGATGGTCCGCGGGTACAGGGAGCAGCTGTCTCCTGTACCCGGCCGGACTAACAGGAAGTGCACACTGAGTGTGCACTTCCTGTTAGTCCGGCCGGGTACAGGAAACAAAAGCTCCCTGTACCCGCGGACTATACAGGGCTCGGCCACGCTACAGGGAGGTAGGGGGGAGGGGGAGAAAGAAGGGGGAGAGGAGGGGTGAGAAAGAAGGGGGGGGGTGAGAAAGAGAAATAAGGGGGTGAGAAAGAGAAATAAGGGGGTGAGAAAGAGAAATAAGGGGGGGTGAGAAAGAGAAATAAGGGGGGTGAGAAAGAGAAATAAGGGGGGTGAGAAAGAGAAATAAGGGGTGAGAAAGAGAAATAAGGGGTGAGAAAGAGAAATAAGGGGGGTGAGAAAGAGAAATAAGGGGGGGTGTGAGAAAGAGAAATAAGGGGGGGTGAGAGAGAAATAAGGGGGGGTGAGAGAAATAAGGGGGTGGGTGAGAAAGAGAAAAGGGGGGGTGGGTGAGAAAGAAAAAGAAGGTGGGTGAGAGAGAAAGGAGGGGGGTGAGAGAAAATAGGAGCGGGGGTGAGAGAAATTAGGAGGGGGGTTGGAAAGAGAAATTGGGAGGAGGAGAAGGAAATTGGAGCGGGAGGAGAGATTGACATTCATCACATACACACAATACACCCCTTGCACACAGAAAAACACACAGACACACATACACAAGCAATGCAACCGTTACACACAATGCATCCCTTACACACACAGAAACACACAATGCATTCATTACACACACTCAATGCACCCCTTACACACATTCAATGCATCCCATACATACACAGAAACACACCTTGCAGTCCTTACACATACAAACACAATTTCACACAATGCATTCCTTACACACATATCAGGACATCCCCTACACACTCCACCCCCTGTGAACAAACTCATTGGTGGAACATGAAGGTGGACCCTGGGACCCAGACCTTGAGCTGTGTAAAGGACCCCCAAAAAATGGAGCTGCTTCCCGTTCTCCCAGAACATTGATTTTTGTGACCACAGTTACAAACCGCCTCCAGAGAGCCTGTTCTGCACCAGACCAGTGGAGCCAGACTGCAGCTAGAGCCCATCATCATCCTCATCTGGTTGTAAGTAGGCAATCTAGTATATTATTCGTGGCACTAAGCTCTAATTTACCTCACATTAAAGAAACACTATAGTCCCCAGAACCACTTCAGCTTAATGTAGTGGTTCTGGTGTCTATAGCCTGTCCCTGCAGGCCTTTTAATGTAAACACGGCGGCACTGCAGCACTGGCGTTAGTTAACATGGCAAATCATATGGCTGGGGCATTGTGATGTCACATGGGGGGCGGCAAACTTTACTTTTGCCTAGGGCGGCAAAAATCCTTGTACCGGCCCTGGCTGGAGGGGGCTGTGTGAGCTGTGGCCGCACAGTGTCCCATGGTAGTTAGGGTGCCGTGCGGCCAGTACAGCTCACTCAAGCAAACAGCTGATAAACTGGCCGCACGGAGGAAATGTGTATGTGTGCCAAGCACAGGATCCGCCCCGGGTGCCAAATGCTCTAGGTACGCCCCTGGGTAGAGTGAGTGCTATGTCAATGGATGTACTGCCAAGGATTCTTAATCTGTTCCATACATTACCCATTCATATTTACAGATATTTTATTTTCTACCCTGCAGCGTCTAATTACAAATTTTTTATGTAAAGTGAAACCCCCTAGAACAGCTTGCCAGTATTTAACGAGACCAAGAGATTGGTGACGTTTTGGACTATTAGATTTAAAAAAAAATTTAAATTGGATTTCTCTAGAACAGGATTTTTGGACCCTTCAATCTCTGTACTCCCCTGGAAATGGTGTACAGAAAAGCAGATAGAAAAGAGGGGAAGGGAAAATAAAGGCAAAATTAAAAAAATTGGAAAACCACCCCTATTAGACCATCAACCAATTGGGTCCACCAAGTGTGTGTGGGAGAGGTTTATGGACTTGTGTGGGGTGGTGAATTTACTGAGCCCCTTATAGACAATAATGAGTTTGCCCCAGGGTTAACATTTAAACGATACTACAGGGAAGCTTAAGAGGGGGCTACAAACATTAAACTAGGGAACATTATAAATTTACTCACAGGTGAATTATTACCAAGAGAAGATTTGCTTGTAAATTACCTGAAACAATCTTTGGCGCTTACTATATTTGCAAGGCTATATGACCAAAATGAAAAAAGTATCCCATTGTCTGTCTATAGCTTATATAATTTTAATGGAATCACTGGGTCCAGGTCTGCAGTATTATTGAAGATTAAGGGGGAATGATTTATCTATCTCTCTTGAATCACACCAATGGAAAACATGTTTTAGATTAAGTAGAGCTTATTTCCAAGCCGCAAAAAAACATCAAGAACAAGCCTACAAATTAATAGCTAGATGGTATAAGGCCCCAGGAGATCTTGGACTAATTACAAATAATAAATGTTGGTGGTGTGATGAAGGAGATCTCCTGCATATGATCTGGATTCGCACGAAAATCACAAGATTCTAGAGTTTTGATTTCTTATTATCACTGGACCTAGTAATTTTATTTCATACTTGCATTCCTTATCAAACCCTTAAAAACTCACTAATGATTTACCTGCTTGATGCTGCAAAAATTTTATTTTTTAAATGGTACCACTCAGATGCTCCTCTTTTAGTGACTGGTGCTCCACTGTAAATACCAGAGGGACAAAATAATAGGAGATGGACAGATTCAGACTCTGTATACATGATGTAGAATCTTTTATCTGTTTACACTTTTGACAACTTAGTTAAAGGTCTCCCATGACCCTTTTCAATTAACACTGAATTTGATAATTGTGCCTGTTTCTGTTTGCATCAATTTATTCCTGGGTCATCTAGGGGAGTGGGCAATGGTTGTAGCGAGCCATTGAATGTTTGTTATGTTTTTGTTAGTATTGTTTGTTTATAGAAAAAAAAGGTTTATTGTGTTAAAGAGTACTAGAGAAAAAGTTGAAAAATGTTTAATGTTTTTTAGGGTTATAATTACTTTTTGGGTCGTCTGTGACTTTTAGAATGGTATAATGGTATAAAGATAAGTAAACATTATATTAATGTTTTGTCAATACCAGCATGTTACTCTAGATTAGGGATATATATAGAAAATACAACTGCCAGGCCTACCCCCTCGTGACTTTGGATATAGATCTAAATTAGTTCCATCTATTCCCATCTTCCCAATTACAATATTTTTTTTCACCTCAAAGCAAACTGACCTCCCATTGTAAATGCAACTACGCACACACCCCATCTCATCTCTCATTAACATTCACCTACTGAATATTTATCTCTAATTCACATACCTTTTTTACATCACACCTGGTACTGATCAATATAACATGCATACTGTACTAACAAATAGCAGTCAGCCCTGCATCAATAAACAGCTTCAGTCATATTACACACATACATCATTTATCGGAGTAGCCTGTGGCTTGTTCCTGAGGACCAGGGGCGTCCTGGGCAAAACATCACTTCTAGTCGCACAGCACTTCCGGGTCATCAACCAATTGGGTCCACCAAGTGAAGTCTTGAGTAGGGAAGGCTTGCACTGCTGAGACTTCTTCCCCTGGTGTTTTCTTGTTGCATGAGGGTACCTCTACCATTATTATCCAGGCAATCTACAGCCCGTCATCAGGAAATGCCATTTTCTGTTTCCTGGAGAAACTCCACCTTCTTCACCCTTTAATACTCCCCCGTTAGGCCCACTTTATTTACAGGCCTACCCTGAACATCAGTTCAGGCACATAAAAACTAACTTTTCCTTAGGTAGTTGGTATAAACACGACCTTGGTTCCTAACCACAAATATAGTTTTTTGAATACATTCTGCACTTGTAAATTACACTAGACACCCATACATTACGATAACAATCACACAAAGCAACCGTGTGTCATCCATACACTATCATTTGACAACAAAATGTTCATACAGCACCCAATGACACATATTAACTTCACAGTACTTATACCCACATGAAGGTATGCCTTTACCTGCCCACTTCAATATTTGTGTTTATCTCTAAATCAGCATATCTCACCAACATCATCTTCCCACGAAGCAGGTAACCTTTAGGTGGGGTTATAGGGGGAAATATAGTGATGCATATCATGTCACTAGTACTGTCCAAAGGGGTGGACCTGCTGAGAAACGTACGGTTCGACATAAGAATTGACAGGTCAGCCTGGTGTGAATGCATGCCAGGCTGCCAGTCAATCACCCAGGCCAGGTCACTGTGGGCATACCACACAGAGAGCACTGTTTCAGCAATTTATGTGTCCTAGTCCTTAACATAGCACCAGCGTGTCTGATGAAGAGCTCACGCTTTCTGAGGACAGTGGGATGGCAGGAATGAACCCTAAAATAGAGACTATGCTGCCAAAATTGAGACAGTTGGGAGGCCTGTGAAAGATCTGGAGTAAGTGACCTTTTGCATGGTCCATTCTACAGTAAATGTATGACTCATTAAAAAGGAATAATAGTTGCATAGTTACATCCATAGGTTGAAAAGACACACGTGTCCATCAAGTTCAGCCTTTCTAACATCTGCTTTTGTTGTTGATCCAAAAGAAGGCAAAAGAAATAAAAAATAAACCGTTTGAGACATTTTCCAATTTTGCAACAAACTAGGAAAAAAATTCTTCTTGACCACAGCATGGCAGTCAGATATCTCCTTGGTTCAATTAGCTATTACTCTACAAATTAAAAACGGTATCCTTAAATATTCTGTTTTTGCAAGTATTCATCCAGTTGCCATTTAAACACATGTACAGAGTCTGATAAAACCTCTTCTTCAGGCTAGAGAATTCCACATTCTTATTGTACTAACTGTAAAAAAAACCAAAAAACTTCCTTTGCCTTTGACTAAATCTAATTTCTTCCAGTTTCAGAGACTGTGTCCTATGTAGAGTTCTGTTTATGAGTAGATTTCCAAAGAATGGTTTGTATTGACCCTGATTATATTTGTATAATGCTATCATATATTCTGCTGTGAGATGCCATTTTTCTAAACTAACAGATTTAAATTTGTTAACATGTCTTCATAATTAGATTGTTCAATTCCTTGTGTTAATTTTGTTGCCGCATCTACACTTTTTCTAGTGCCATAAAAAGCTTCCTTAGAACAGGTGCCCAAAATTGCACAGCCTATTTAATGTGTGGTTTTACCATTGAAGGAGCACTATAGTCAAAATATAAAAGCAAGAAAGACAGGTCCCCTAGCCTTCTTCCTTGTTTTTATATTAGTTTCCCATTTAAAAAAAAAAAAAAAAAAAAATGAGTCCTTTTTATCATACAAACTTACCTCCGTTCCAGCGCTGAGCTCCTCGGCAGACCACGCCCCCTTTTTAGTCAAAAAGACGAAATAGCTGGGCTCAGTCAGATGCTTCACTTAGAGAAGTGTCATAGTTGTCTGGTGCACAGGCGTGGCTTCATGCTGCACCAATCACGTTCTTCATAGAGCGGCATTCAATGCCGCTCTATGAATGAACTGAGTGCTCTACCACACATTACTATCTATCCATCCCCCATCCCTATCCATCCATCCCGATCCATCCCATCCCTGTCCATCCATCCACATATCCTTATCCATCCATCCCATCCTGGAGGTGTTCCTAGATTCTAAGGTAAACACTTCATTTTCTCAGAAAATGCAGTGTTTACATGAAAATGCCTGCAGGGAGCTATGGTACTCACCTGAACAACCCCATTAAGCTGAAGTTGTTCAGGTGACTATAGTGTCCCTTTAATTTATAAAGAAGCAAAATTATAGTTTCTCCTCAAGAGCTAATTTCTCTTTTTATACATGACAATACCTTAGCAACTGCTGACTTGACAATACAAATTGTTGCCTAGTTTATGGCCTATATAAATTTCTAAATCCTTCTTGTGTGTTGTTATCTCTAATTCACTACCGTTTAGGGTGTAAATTGCCATTTGAATGCCCAATCCCTCAATTTATCTAAATCCCTCTGAAGCAAAGTGGTATCTTGCTAACATTGTATTATTTTACAGAGTTTTGTGTCATTGGCAAACACTGAATAATGACTTTCAATGCCTTTTTCAAGTTCATTTATAAATATGTTAAATAGAAGCTGTCCCAGAACAGAACCCTGAGAGACACTACTTACCACTTTTGTCCTACTTGAAAATATACCATTAATGGCAACTATCTGTATCTCTCGATGTACTGTTTAAGAAATATTTTTTACCCAAGAAGAAGAATTTTCATCTAGACCAACTTATTTTAGTTTGAACACTAATCTATTGTCAACCGCGATGGGGGCGAGTTTCGCTCCATCCTATGCCAACTTGTTCATGGGTCACTGGGAACAGACGATGATATTCTCTGAACCATATTGGATGGAGCGACTCGCCCTTTATCGTAGGTTTATCGATGATATCCTCATTGTTTGGAGGGGTGATTGGAATGAAGTGGAAGATTTCATGTCCTATATCATTAGTAACCTTTGGGGGCTTTCTTTCACATACAAGAAACATAAGTCTACTATTGACTTTTTGGATCTATCTCTTACGGGTTCTGAAGGGCGTATTACCACCAAAACGTATATAAAGAGTGTAGATGTGAATGGTTACCTGCATGCCAATAGTGGCCATCACCCTACATGGATTCAGAATATCCCCCTAGGACAGTTTACCATAATCAAACGAAATTGTACGTTGATGTCAGATTATGAGAAAGAGTCCCTTATGCTTTGTCAGCGTTTTATAAAAAAATCTTATCCACCTAATAAGATCCTAAAGGCCTATATGAAAGGACACAATTTAAACCATACATTTTGGCCTAAGTCTCAGGTCCTGGGTCCTACTAATTTGACTCCGACAATGTCATTGACTCATATGGAACATGAATCTCATACAAATGAGCATTACATGATCCTTGAACTATTGGGAAAATTTCATGTTTCCACTTTGAAAAGAGCTAAATATAATATTAGTACCAAAGAGGTGGGTAAAGGTTCTACACCTATATTTTCCACCACGTTCAATAAGGGTTTTGACGATATTATCAATATCTTCTATATATATTGGCCTATTTTAACCAAGGACCCATGGTTATCTTTTTGTATCTCAGAAGTCCCGAAAGTTACATTCAGAAAGGCCCCAAGTTTAAAGAATATTTTAGCCCCCTCTAAGCTACATCATTTTATTGAGAAATACAAAGTGGTTCACAAAGATGGATTACCTAATAAATGTTGTGGTCAAACTAAATGTCTTACATGTAGCTATATTTATCATCAGAGTTCTACATTTAGCCCCTATAAAAATTCTGACATCATTTTTTCAGTTCAATCTGAAATTACTTGTAACACCTCTTTTGCCTACTAACTTGCCCATGTGGGCATCAATATGTTGGTCAGACCACAAGACCCCTGAAATATAGATTTCGTGAGCACAGAACAGCCATTATTCGTAATGACACCAGGTCTTCAGTAGCCCGTCACTTTGCTATTTTTCATGAGAAAAATCCATTTGGCATCCAACTTATGGGGATAGCTTATATTCCCCCTCACCATGATGGGGCTATAAGGAAAAGAGAACTGATTAAGTCTGAGTCAGTTTGGATTTTTAGGCTTAATACCATGGTGCCCAATGGTCTGAATGAGGAGTTGGAGTTGTTCTAAGTATTTAAGTTCGCTCTACTCCTTTGTTAAATGGGGGATAAGTATTTAAATTCATTTTTGGTTCATTTTACACCAATGTCTAGTGGGGAGAATTGTCCTTGCATTTACTCTATCAGAGGCATTTGCATTTATTGTTTTTGGTCATTTGTAGTGACAACTTAATATTTATTAAGTGTTTTTAATTTTAATTGTATTTTGTAAATATGGAGTCTGTCCCTTTAAATGGTTACTTGATCTTAAAGGAGGAAAAAAGAAAAAGTGAAATATATATTTTTGCATTTTTTGATTAATGTTTAGTTATTTATATTGTGTTGCCTAACTATCTTATATATTATATGTTTTTTAAAGAGTATATTTATTATATTTTTTATACACATATGCATATAAATTCTTGTTTTTTTGTTAATTGTATTTGATAAAAAAATTTCTTTGTTTAGGGTATTTCCCCTTTATATGTCTAATTCCTTCATTATCTTTGGGGGTATTTAAATCAGGTCTTTTTTGCAGCTATTTAGTCTTGATAAAGTCCCGTGGGCGGGAAAATAACTTCATTATTGAACCCGCTGTTTTTTCGGCTGCCTTTTTTATGTTATTTTCATTTTTATTGATGTTATTTATTTGGGAGTGAGAGTTCTTTGTGTCACCGCACTCCGCACCTTTGGAAAGTGAGGACCTTCAGAAACACTGACCGCTGCTTCATTTATATATACCACGGTCTTTTGCGAAGATACCGACCGCGGTATAAGTTTACAGCTTGTTTGTTTGTTTTTTATCAGTTATACCGGTGGGCGGTCTGCTACCATTACACCGCGGTCTTTTTTGAAGACCCCGATCGTGGTGTATTTCATCGGCATCTGACGGAGGTCCGCTGCTCAGAACTCCTACTTACTTATATTTATTTATTATTTTTTATTTGATTATCTTTTTTTAAATACCGATCTTCATATATATACCTCGGTGGGGGGCCCACACCGAGGAAGGTACTATTTTTATTATTACTTTTTTTCTTATTTGTATATATTTTGTGTTGTTTCTTTTTACACAATTTGTGTTATCTCCTAGGCTGCTGTTTTGATATTTTTTCTTATACAAATTATCTATAATTGAGAGCTCATTCGTGCATTGTCTAGAACAGTGGGTTAATGTTTTTATTTTTATTCATTTATTGTTTGTTTTGATTCATTCTATTTATATTGATTTAATATGAGTTTTATCTCTATAAATATGTCATATATACTTTTTTTAAAGTATCTAATTTTGAGCGCACATACTTTTTTGTTTTTTGAGCTAACACTCATTTCCAGACGCTTGTGAAACGTATGTAGCTGCTAGTTTTAGTAGTTGTGATTTATTACACCTTGTATCTATCTTTTTATTTACTAATCTATTGTGTTGAACCTTATTGTATGCCTTGGCAAAATCCAAGTAGATCAGACCCACTGCAACACGCTGATCTATACTTCTACTTAGTAGACTGCAATTAAGTTAGTTTGACATGACCTTTGTTTTATAAAACCATTAGGATTTTGTTAATAATGTTATTCCCAATTAATTCCTGAATATTATTCCTTAATAACCTTTCAAATACTTTCCCAGCCACAGACGTTAAGGTCTATAATTTCCAGGCACAGATTTTGACATGTTTTGAATATACGAACCACATCGGCCTTTGTCCAATCCTACAGTACAATTCCTGAAATAAAAGAATTCTGAAAGATTAACAGAGTACTTATTTTCACACATGGTTCCTTAAGTACTCGTGGATGAATACCATCAGGCCTTGGAGCTTTGTTTATATTAACTTTCTTTAGTTGCTGCAGCACCTTGTCTTGAGTCATCAAATGAAATGTTTTTTGCAGCAATCATTTGCATATCAATAGCCATAGGTTCTTCCTTAATATATACTGAGGAGAAATAGTTATTTAAAATGTCTGCCTTTTCCTGGTCTTCTTTAACTAACACTCCCATCCCGGTTTTCAGTGTACCTACACTTTCATTATTGTTTTTTTGTTTGTTTTGTTTTTAGAATTTGGGGTTTGTGTTGTTCTCTGTGGCTATCACTTTCTCATTTTTTAGTTTAGCCAAGCTAATTGCCTTTTTGCATGCATTATAGTAATCCTTACATAGGATGCCTCAGATGTGTCTGATTGACATGCTTTAAATGTGCTTATCTTATATTTAATTTCTTGGTTTACCTTCCTACTAAGCCACATGGGTTTCAATTTGTTTCTTTCATTTGTATTACCCAATGGTACATACTGAGAAATATTTGTTTGAAGATATTCCATTGATTATGGAAGAGTTTATGCGAGTCAGTATATCAAATATAAATATATACATGTGCATTAGTTTTTTTAAGATTATTTAAAAAGACACCATATTATGATCACCATTTCCCAATTGCTAACCTACTTGAATGTTTGTCAAAAGAACAACATTGTTTGTTAGAACCAGGTCCAGACAAGTGTCCTTTCTAGCTGGTGCTTGTACCAGTTGTGACATGAAGGTGTCATTTAACAAGTTCAAAAACTCAATTTTCATAGCTAAATTACTAGTCCCTCTGTCCCAATTTATGCCCAGGTAATTAAAATCTCCAATGTTAACCCAGGTGTGCAGCGTTCCCAATTTGCTCCAACAGCTGTTCTTCATCAGCTTTATTGTGATGGGATTCCAGCATGGTCAAAATTTAGTAGGCCAAAATCTCCACATGGCATATGCTAATTAGTATCTGGTTACAAACAGTTTGATGAGTCATCAGTATACTGAGCATGTGTGGAAGTGGATAGTAAAATCCTTTGTCTTCAACAAGCCATGTGGTCTGCCATATAAGGTGATCCTGAATATCCTGTGTGCTGATTGGTCTGAGGAATATAGGAGGGGTTATACTGTATGGGAGGAGATATGCAGTTAACAAAAGTCCCAAGCACCATGTGTTGTTCTCTCAGAATTTTGGAACAGGAGTTCATCTGAGACCCGATCGGTAATGTGAATAAAGGCCTCTTACTTCCTGAAGACTTGTGTCCATATCTCTGTGTTTGGCTTCTGCATGCTTACACTGCAACATTATGAACAATGTGTTGTTTAATAGATATGCCAATCAATATTTGATTTCCCTTCTTTTGCGGCATGCAGACACATCTTCCACATTTTTCTCATCACATTCCAGTAGAAACAATATTTTAACAGTTCTGTGTGTAAAAATGCATATTTGTTTGCAGTTTCATTAGATGCCATGACATCAATCATCACTAAAAACATCTGGAACCAATGATACAAAACTTTTAAGCAGCACATTCAGAGTTAATGTAATAACTTACCATTACTAACTTCCAGTGTGAAAGGATCACTTCTATCACTTCTATCACTGGTACCGGACGCCTTGCATGTATAATCCCCGCTGTCTTTGAATTCTGCAGACTTAATGATATAACTCTTCTCATTTTCTATATTCAATGTGTTTATTTGCCAGTTATAATGGTAGTGGTAATATGGACCATCCACGTTACAGGTCAGAGTTATAGATTCTCCCTTAAAAATCTTTCCTGTATTAGGAACGGTAGAAATGATGGGTCTGGCCTCAGCTCCTGCAGATCAACACATTCCCAGTTAATTTACTGATTATCATCAGTTTAATTATACATTTATACTGAATAAAACTCAATGACATTAACTGGTAGAAGGCCATGAGCAATAGCCAATGAGAGGAGAAATGGATATAGAACAAATTCAGAGTTTTGTTGTGTACTGTCCTCCACAGTGATATCAGTCACATATAAAAATGGTTTTAGTTCCTTTTGCAATGGCACAAGTATCTAAAACTTATCTGAGATTTAAATAAAGCCCTTCGACATCCTTTACAGCTCATTAGGAAATATTACATTGGTATGGGAAAGGGGTATTTTAGAGGCTGTTATGGAGGCCTTCCCGTGATGCAATGTGAGTTATAGTGCACGTGGCCTTACAGGAATACTAAACAGTTAGGAACACAACTATGTGTTCTTAACACTTTAGTGTCCTCTCCCCACTTATTGAGCCCTATATTGTGTGTCCCATAAAAATAATAATATAAAGCCTTTTTACTTACCTTTTTCTGGTGCCAAGATGTCCTCGTGACTGCCTACATCTCCTTCTCCCACAAGGTTATGCAGCCCTAGCCAGTGCTTTCTATGACGGGGTCCAACCCATTGATTCTCATAGAGGAGCATTGGGGACCTGGTGCCCATACATGATGAATTCTGCATGCACATTCATGCTTCCACTTAGGACAGCATTAAATTAATGCTTTCCTATGGGGGCTGCAACGCGTAATGTGACCAGGTTTTACTCCGTCATTGCAGAAGAAGCGTCACTAGTGGCTGCCAGTGCAACAGCAACTGGAGGCCTGTTTAACCTTTCAAGATAAGCATTGCAGTATCTGCAAAATAGCTGTTTTACCTTAACATGACAGGACCACTGCACCCAGGCCACGTCATTGAGATTAAGTGGCTTGGATGACTTTAGTGATCCTGCAAAGGGTTAGTGTTATCTTTGCATTTATGCATGCCAGGTTGACTGGGAGACCAATAAGGGTTGAAATGCACTGGGATAGCCACAAGTACATTTTAGAGGGACAATAACACAACTTTAGCTTAATGAAGTTAGGGAGTTAAGTTACTTTGTTTATGCAGCCGTAGCCCCCCCCCCTCCCCCCCGGCTGATACTCACACAGCCCCCCTACACACTTCCTGAAAAATATTCTAAATATTTTAGCCTATTGCACAGTCAGGGTTATATACTAAAGTAAGAATTCAAAGTGAATACCAAATTTAAGGTCAGAATAAATTAACTGCAATCAGAGTTCCCAGCTAATAATTGGCCAGTGAGACTGCCGGGGCATGATCTATACACCAAAACAGCTTCATTAAACCAAAATTGCTGTGGTGCTTAGAGTATCCCGTCAATACTGTGCGTATGGGGATGTTTCCATGCTATATCCAAAAGCAGACCACCTGAGATTACATTTCTTCTATATGGTACTACCGTAATTAAAAACATGCCTCTCTAATTCAGAACAATGGCACTTCTCCTTACTGCTGTTATTTAAAGATGTAATCCTTGGGAGCCTGCGGAATATAACATTATAGTATTACATGCACATTCATACTTTACATAAAATATTTCAAGTTACTTCAGTTAATAAATACAAGAGACGTACTCACGTGAATTGTTTAGCGCCACAACTGAAAAATAGAGCAGAATTGATTAAAGAAGCTATATTTTCACATTATTGTATTGTATTTTTTTTAATACATTTTACTGTTATTGAATTCATAATCTTATCATTTTACATTTTTATTATTTACGCTACACACACAAAAAGCGAACGTCAAGAATACACAAAAGATTAAAATCAATGCTGTAACTGAATAGAATACAAATCAATAAATAAATGAAAAGCAGTTAATCGGCAGCTAAAACTTACTTAGCTTCTCCCCACCTACACAAAATTACCAAAAATAAAAGTATATAAACACAAACCTACAAAGACAGTACAAAATCACCAGAGATGGTCATTTTTGCAAACTGTGGCTTTACACAGTGCTTGTCTTTGACACTTACAATAAGTGTTCCCCATACTATAATGTACATGTTTTTAATTACTAATATTTGCAATAAACAGTACTGGGCTATGCTGCTTTTTAAACTTCCTTTGTGGTACATTGTGACCCCTTATATTATTGGAAGATGATTCCCAGAGCATAACTTGGGATTGAATACACGAGGATACTTAATACGCTATAAAAATATTCCACTTAGAATTTCTTTTTTTTTTTTTACAAAAATGTAGCTGAAAATAGAAAACCAAAGAACTTTGGGAAAAATGGAGTAATCCCTGGAAAGTACAATAACACAGTAATATAGAAAGGACCAAGGACCCAAAGTTGAAAACCTAAAAGGAAACTATTGTCAAAAAATATATATATATTTTACACATTCCATCTAGGTTTGTGTCTTCATTTAGATTCATGGACTGCCCTTTTGGGGTCAATTACACCCCGATTTTATAGCAAACCTTACCTTAAGTCTTGATCTTCATCCCTAACTAACTACTCTTGCATCACAATGATGTCTTCTCTTCATCCAATGAACCACATTTCATAGACATATGTTATTGGACCTACAGTGCATGTGCAGCATTCACAATGATCCACCAACTCAAATGAGAAGCACTGATTGGATTTCAACGTCCTCATGAAATGTGTGAGGATGTCAAATGTCGAGAACCAAGTCAAACATGTTTCTGGACACCGAAGCATAATCTAGTGGTTGTCAGGTTAACAGTCACTGGAGGTGTGTTTAGCGCAACGTAGGCATAGCTGTATCTCCAAAATGGAAATATTTTACATTGTGAGATCAAAACAGTGGGGTCACTGCACCGAGACCACTTCATTGAAATAGAGTGGTCTATGTGCTAAACATGTCCCTTTAAGGTGTAATAATATCCTAGAAAAGCCATCCTTAGCAAATTACAAAATATCCTATAGAAGAATATAAAAAGGTATAAAATTACACCTGTGGGGGCAGCTCAAGGGGGTTAACCGTGGATAGATGTAAACAGACAGCACTGTGTATAACATGAAAACAAAGCTTACAGATTTATAGCCAAAAAGAGAGTAGAACAAGTAAGCGGTCCTGAAGCATCAAATTATCCACCCAAAATGAAGAAAATAACTAAATATAAATATGAAGTAATGTGTGTGTGTGTGTGTGTGTGTGTGTGTATATATACACACACACACACACACACACACACACACTTCTTTATGATATTTAGCTATTTTCTTCATTTTGGATGGATAATTTGATGCTTCAGGACTGCTTACTTGTCCTACTCTCATTATATATATATATATTACGCACACTGTCTCAAGCCTTCCATGGCACATATCTTTAAGACTGGCTAACATTAGACACAGCTGAGCTATCCAATGATAAATTGCACCCTCAAATTACATGATTCAAGTGTGAAAAATACAATGATGACAGTGCAAAAAAAATCTCTCTCTATTAAAGGGGCACTCCAGACCCCTAAACAACTTTAGCTTGCTGAAAAGCTTTATGTGTGTCATCTTTTTTCATATTGCAAACAGTGCATTTTAAATAGAAATTTACACTTTTTAAAATTAAACTCTTAACACCCCTGTAGCGGGACATTGCAACTAAGTGCCATGCCCACTGAATATTCAGATGTTTTGGTTCTGCATTTTGTGTCCCCAATGTGTATTCTTATGATTTTCCCTTGCTGAATGTGTGTTTCCTCTTGTATTTTTACACTGTACAATGCATTCTACTTTTCAACCAGGCCGAGGCGCTCTGGCAGACGGAACCCTGTGCGCTGGACCACCCCGATACTCCATTTAGAATGTTTAGTTAGCGAGGTGTGAAAACCACAAACCGCAAGAGAACAAGCGCCGCATGTCGGGGACCGTCCTACCTGCTTCCAATCATTCAAACTGGGTTTTGCGTCCTTTCTTCTGATTGGGCGGCAAAACCCCTCTCCTCCCTGAGCGCTGATTCACAGAACACAGCAGTGCAGCGTAAAGCAATAAAAACTTTGTCTGTCAGTCGAATCACACTGAATTAACTCTTCCATGCTGGCTACAATCCTCATAGGCAAGATATCCTATTATATCGTAAT
Organism: Pelobates cultripes; assembly: GCA_933207985.1. Classification (NCBI taxonomy): domain Eukaryota; kingdom Metazoa; phylum Chordata; class Amphibia; order Anura; family Pelobatidae; genus Pelobates; species Pelobates cultripes. The sequence goes on from OW240924.1 coordinate 16,137,310, forward strand.
TTTACAATTAAAGTTAGGTTCATACCAGATCATTTGATTATCCTCTATCCATCCAATATGAATAATTCTACCAGATTTTACGTTTGCCGAATTTTAACTTTCCTAAATAAGATTCACTATCTTATATCAGAACAAGTCAACACATTTACAATACAAAACATTTGGCAGAGGGGGGCGGAGCCTAACCTTTAATGGAGTAAGACGTGTGCTCCCTCAGCTCTCTCACCCCGGGCACAAAATCCGCATCCACGATGTTCCGCACCAAGGATGACAGGCAGACATCTTGGGCCCAAAACCAGGGTAATTCAGGCTCAGACTCCGAAGAGAGTGAGCACGAGAGCACCCACACAGCCCCCCTCACTATAGAGGACCTAAGGAAAATGCTGAAAGAAACCTCGGCAGACATAAAGGCCTATACCACAGCAGCCCTTGAAAAGCAAATAGCAGGCCTCAAAGGAGACATCGAAGCATTGGCCTCGCGTACCGGAGAAGCAGAACGCACACTAAAAGACACACAAACACAAGTGACAAGTCACGGCAGAGAAATGGGGATGCTAAAAGACAGAATTCTATTCCTGGAAGATGGCCTGGAAGATTTAAACAACAGATCCCGAAGACAAAATATACGCATAAGAGGCCTGGCGGAATCAGTCTTACCGGAGGCTATACTTCCCACTATTAAAGCGGTGTTCCACTCCCTGCTACCGGACACCTCAGAGCAAGAAATTTATATCGAACAAGCTCACAGAGCACTGAGACCCCCGTCCCCCAACTCAAACACACCAAGGGACGTCATCGTTAAGATCTTATACTTCCCGGTGAAAGAACAGCTCATGAAAGCGGCACAAGATCACCCCCCGGTATACCAGGGACAACAGCTGCAATTTTACAAGGACCTGGCCCCATCAACGCTACGAAAGCGCCGGGATCTCAAACCCCTCACCACAGCCCTGCTGGAAACTGGCTGGCGGTACACAAGGGGGCACCCCTTCCGATTAACAGCAAAGAAGAGGGATCAAACCTACTCCCTCCACCAAGTCTCAGACATGCAGAACTTCGCCACACACCTGGGGATACAACTACGATACCCTGCGGCGGACCCTCACCTCGCCTTGAATGACAACACAAGCCGAAGGAGTGATTCCCACGCAAACATGGCGTGCCCGCAACCCAAGAGAAGGCCATTGAACGCTTCGCAAGAGCACACACAGAGGGACACTTGATTGGCAGCGCAAGGCAAACAAGGGACTCTATAACAAACCCTACCTGAGTTTTGGTTCCCATACTACGAACCGGGTGTATGGACTCTACAAAACCGGTAGTATATATGATGTTATACCACAAGAATGTTTATTTTGGTTGATATTTGATGCAGTTCAATCAGTTAAAAAAGTTACATACACAGGGCACACACGAGGCTCGAGGGGGTCAGGGGGGCACAAAGTAACTGCAAAACACGGACCATCGGGCCCACCTAAACTTCCGACAGAAGTTAGGACCCCCACACAGCGAACAAAGCACGCACATACACACTAAATAATCAGCAGAAAGCATGAAGCCCTAGTACGAAGATATGGGGAAATGCCCTAGGTACGCCTGGCACACGATATCAATGTATGGACTTAATGCCCAGCCAAGACCAGGTATTCTCAGGAAGACTAGGCTAGGAAGGTGACACCCTCGCGAAACCACCGAAGCTCAAGGGGCCCCACACCCAAAAGGCATGGGGAGCATAGGCCCCGACAACACTACACATAAGGCAAGCAACCCCACACGACACCAACCCGAGCCCAGGGCACTAAACTGTGCACCAAAAAGCAAACACAAATCCGATGGGCCACATAAAACCTTTTTTCTGTACCCTTCCCCAAAATCAAAACCTTTATAAATAAAGAATTTATAAAAAATAAAAAAATAAACATTTGGCAAATTTACCGTTAATATATATTTATCTTTTATTCCACCTGCAGGAATGGAATTTTCATAAAATATATTCCTTATCTAATTATGAGTTCTAATAATTGATATCTGACCAATATTTATCCAGATATATATTCCCGCTATTAGTAAAAATTTATTTAATTTAATTAAATAAAACCAGCATAATTACCAGTTATGTTGTAGATTTTCTCTCAGATGTGTAGATATATTCCAGGAATTTCACATTCAAGTATGATGAGAGGATTGTATGAAAATATATAAACGTTTTCAGTTCTGGAGTTGTGTTAGTTGGAAAAGGTAATAATAAGAATTAGGTGTGTCCAAGAGAGAGTTGAGAGTTTCTGGAGTACAGTCCAAGAGTCAGAATATGTTTCAAAGAGAGTTCGAATCCGTTTCAAAGAGTCCCAATGTCCCTCTCTTCCCTTTGTCCTTACTTTTAATGGGGAAAACTCTCTGCACGTCACTACTTGACAGGACATGGGACTGTAGGTGTGTCTTCCCTACAGACTATCATCTATTTTTGGTCAGTAGATGGCGCAATTACATCACAGAAAATTCTGGGGGTCCATTTACCTCTTTGTATAATGGGTTAACTGAAATTTGTGATGCTTTTTACAACATTTTCTTATCTTTTATGGCCCCTATACATAAAAAAAACACGAAACTTTTAAACTTCAAAGCGTTATCCCAGTCTGGGTGTCTGCAGTTTCGATCGTAATTTTAGAATTGACACCTCCTAACCTTAATTTCACCCTTTTCTTACAATGGAACTAGTAATGTTCCGTTATTTTTTTTTTTTTTAGAAAGTAAAATTAATTACTTAGTGTTATCTGTCATTGGTGTCAGGTTTTCTTGTGTGAAATTGTGTTTAAGATTATCTATACTCCACTAACATTAGTAAATAATATGATATTTCTTCATTGATATTTATCCATGAATAGTCTATATTATTAACATAATACTAATTCTATATATGATTAATATAATATAGTAAGTTATAAGTCAATAGTGTGTGTATATGTATATATAATTATGTATACATTTGTCTCTGGGTTAGTTGTAGCATTCCATCCCACTTTCGCTGTTAGACATTATGCCTTATCTCAGGTTTTATCTCTAATGTTTACATTAGTCGCATTCCTTAGCTCAGACTTGAATGAATAGAGTGATAGAGAGAGAAATCTTGTGTCTGTCTTAGCCTTGTAATACAAAATGGAGTCACCTTTGTTCTGAGGGTGACTGACAGTATACACTTTTAATTTATGTCTTAACACAAAATGTCTGCCGATATAAATATACTGACAAATGGGTCTGTGCATAAAAGAAGCCTGTTTGCAAAAAAGAGAAGACTTAAAACTCCCAAACTGTGTGTCGTCCTGTTGTTGAAGGGAAGGAAGAAGATTTAACCCCTGTGTCTGCTGTTCCAGCTTGCTGGGATTCAGCGGGGGAAAAGTCTTTGTAAGGACTAAGAGCTTCCAGGGCTGAGTGTCGTCTCTGCCTGGGAGCGCATAGAGCTAAGTCCCCTAACCATGTAAGAGTTCCTGATTGGCTGATGGAAGGGAACTAGCGGGAGCAACTGGCCAGGTTACCGAGACGCCGCGTTACAACCCCCCTGGCTTTTCAACCAGACAAGGGTCCTGTTACTTCCTGGTTCGGTTAGCTTAGCTGCACTGAACTCAAGGAGGTCAGTGCACCTGCCTTACAAAGACTTCTCATTGAGCTGTATTGGGATGTCTGTGATTGAATAGTCACAGAAAGACTGGGTGGGGTAGAAGAGGAGGGCTTGGAAAGGCAGCAGACAAGAGATTGGAAGTTTTTGCAAGCTGTTAGATATAATGTTAGATATGACTCCAGTGAAAATATGCATAATTAAATGGCCAAAAAATAGATACTGGCAAAAGAGAGCATGGTATACGTTTCTCTGGTAAGTCGACTCTTCGAGATGAAAAAAGACGAGACACTTACACAAAGAGGAGAGAGAGGGAGGAGAGAGAGGGGGTGAGAGAGGGAGGAGAGAGAGAGGGAAGGAAGAGGAAGAGGGGGAAGGGGGAGGGGGAGAGGGAGAGAGAGAGAGAGGGAGTTTTTTAGGCGATATGCCCCTAATAGGTTATTAACAGAAATGTAAATAAATAATAAAACCTATAAAAGTATAGGTTAAATAGAACGACAAATATTACAGAACAACAAGTTTGCAGGATTACAGGAAAAGGAGAGCTTAAGTTAATAATAAGCTCCCTTTTGGAAGGAGTATTGCTCAAGCAGGAAAATAACAGCATGTAATATTACTTTTAGGCAAAGTCCAGATTGGTGTTATGCAGGTAGGTATGGAGCAGATAGGTTGTGTGGATCAGGCTGGTAAGGTAAACGTGGATTGATGTGACGGTAAGGTTTGTGTAGTGCAGGTTTGGAAGTCTAGTAGGAGTGCAGAGTTGTACAGGTTGGTATGGAGCAAGTTTGTAAGTATAGCAGGAATGCAGTGTTGTTTAGGCAAGTATGGAGCAGGTTGGTAATAAGGCAGGTTTAAAGCAAAGAAGGTAATTCCTCGGGTCAGTTCACAGGAGCCAGGATCTGAAGTGTTTCAGGCAAATCAACATTTTAATTAACGCAGGTGGTAGAGGTAAAGATGGAAAGTTCAATGCTAGTGGTTAGGGAGGCCACTAGTGGCAAATATTAGTTACTGCAGGAACAAGATTAAGAAAAAACCAAAGTTCAGAATTTAGATTTTAAATCCTGACAAATATTTTGACTCTTACTTGGAAAATGGGATTACTGGACTCCTGGCACTATGGTAACTAAACTGACTAATTAAGCTCACTGTAGTGGTAATGCTGTTGAAAGTCTCTGGGTCTGTGTCTGCTTTTAAAGTTTACATCTATGACCAGCAAGGAAATTAAATGAATATTCCAGGAATAGAAAAAGTAAGAAATTCTAAATAAAAAAAAATTTAAAAAAAAGAAGAATCTATTGCTGTAAGTTTGCAAATTTGAGTTACTAAGCCTTACAGCAATTAAATAAACTTAATGTAAAGGAAGCCCCAGGGCCAGTTGGTATTCACCCATGTAGATAATAGTCAGGAATTCATTTTGAATAACGTCATTAGCAGTAATCAACATGATTTAAAAAGACAAGTAATGCCAACCTAACTTAATTGTGTTCTATGAAGAAGTTAATAGACATATTGTTGTAATGTCAGGATTACAAGTTGATCCAGCACGCAGTACTGTCACACCTAGGACTAAGGATAATCTATATCTGGACCTTAGAATGGTCAGACTTAACGTCTCCAAGAATAGTCAAAATACTTGCCGAGGTCAGGGACACAGAATCAGACACAAAGTTGAGGGAAAGCCAAAAGTCAAGGATACCAGATATCAGGGAAGTCAAAACAAAGCCAAACTCAAATACCAGAAAATCAAGATCAGGAGCGCACTCTCGGATAACCATAAGCATGAAACCACGACAGGGCAATGAGCAAGAGGAGAATTGGGTTTAAATACCCCTCCTGTGGATCCGATTGGCTGTAACCAGCCTTTGACCCAAAAGGCAATTACCAGGTTTCCATGTGCATGATTGCTGCTCGGCACAACTTTTCCTGACAGGATGGTAATGTTGCTCGGCAAATTTTCCTGTCAGGGCAGTAAATGCCATTAACCACATTTTTATGTGCAGATGAATACGTGACACATAGATCAGGGTATTGGTGTGAATGTGATTTACTTGAATTTTTGTTAAATCATTTGATACAGATCCACACAATAGGTTACTATCAAAGCTGAAATCAATTGGTTTAGACAACAAATTTTGTTCTAACTGTATTACAGTAAAGTATGTTCTGGATTTGTTCAAAGACACTTAAAATAATTAAAAATATACTGGAGAATGCAAAACTGCTGGACATTACATTGTTTTAAATAGTGTTTTTCCGATGACATTTAGAGAGATAATATGTTAGAATGCTATAAATAAAATTATCATATATAATGGCATGAGTTGCAGGTAAAACCACGTTAAATCTAGCATGGAAGCATTAATTACTTCTCTAAATGAACCGCACAAAAGCTGTCCCTGTCATCTTTTAAAATCTGAGGTACTTGTCTTTTGGGGCACCCTCACCTCATACACCTGCATTAGTCTGTTGTGTCTATATTGAGAGACTCCAAGTAGTGTGACCATACCTGCTGTGGGTTTTTATACCCTATGGTCCACTGGAGGATAGTATCTGCTTAGGAGTGGGAATCATAGGGTGGTAATTACTTCTCCAAATAACCCACACAAAAGCCTGCTGCCCTTTTGTTTAATTTTCTCTCCTCTCAGCTGGACAAGTTTGGCTTGACCCTCCGTGGATACCAGCAACATAAGAACATAAACTTACTTATTACAATATAATTTTGTTTCCATCTGGGCCATGTGAGTCACCATTTTTTGGCTTCCTACAACAAGCCTCATAGACTTGATCGTCAATAAAAAAAAATTCAACTTCCCCCAATATGATACTCACATCCCTAAGATGTTATCACTTGTCCTCTTTCTGACCGCCTATAATTCTGACCTCAGTCCTTCTTTCTCCTTTTCAGGTGGTCAACTTTTCTCCTGTGTATTTGACTGATGTTTCTCTTCGTTAGTGGTAATTTATTATAAATGTCCATTTGCTTCTGTCTGTTAACTGTTTGTATACATTATCCCTTTTGTCTTTTGCATCTATGTTTATTCCTGTCAGTTTTATATCCTCTAGAATGTTAATAAATTAAGATTGTTAAAAAACGAGTAAAATCTGGATACTTACAGAGTAAAGCGGTTAATATCAGGACGAACATGATGATTGACTCTGAGACAGAAAGAATAATGAACTTTTTTTTACACACAAAATGGAAACTAAAATCTCACTTCCTCATTTTTATTTTCTTGTTAATTGTTCTGTTCTGTTTTAGAATGCATCTTTACATTTATCTCTAAAGAAGAAACCTTTCATGGTTGATAAACTCTTTAATTAACCCTGACATTCACTTCCGAGCAATCGGGGAAAAAAAAGCAGAAAAATAAAATAAAATAAACCACAACAAAATACCGGAACAGATGTGTTATTTTGTCTTAAAAAGGAACATGAAAATGTGATTTGAAACATGATATATGCATCTGGCATGTGAGCTTTTAAGAAAAATGATAGCAAGTGCCCCACCCTGTGCCACAAAAAATGGAGTCGCAATACTAGAGGTAATGTGAAGGAGATTTTTCCACTAGAGATCTGGCGATGCATTGTCCTTGTTATTAAGATTGGGTTTGCAAACACCACATACAGTTTAAATCCATCCTTAATTATACAATCACATATACATCGCATGGCAGGCACACACTTCTATACACACATTGAACCATGATATACAATTACAATTGCAAGATACACATACATCATTGTGACATCAGAAGCATACAAAAGAAAGAAAAGTAAGAAAAGAAAAGAAAATGGCGAAGATCTCCCGAGGAGAGATCCCCATTGGGGTGCAAAATGGTAAATAGACTGTGACAAAAAATACAACATATAACAATAAACGAGGAAGAGCTACCATGGCAGATACCATATAGTGACGGTAGGATGACTATATAGCTAATAGGTAAACCAACAGGCTATATTTATTCGCCTAAAATGTATTACCCAGAAACACTCATATCCGTCAATAAATGGCAGAATGGTACTAATGGTATTAGTCTGTTATGGCATCTTACAGTCTCTCGATTACAAACCAATATTATATTAGTCATCAGGATATCTGGTCTGAATCGACCTTAGATTAATGGGCTTCTATTGAACCAAAAAACAGAAAAGAATGGTAAAAGGGGAGAGATTCGCTAAGGTGTTGACTTGTCCAAGGTAAGAGGTTGATATTATAGAGGAATAAAAGGCATAAGGCTCTAAGGCAAAACCTAAGCAGTATCAGGCAGTTACTCAATTCAAGCAGTTGGATGCCTTGAATGGAACTATAGTGGTCTAGTTGTTAGAGTGCCATTAAAACTTATATAAGCTGAAGGTATCTAGAGTGTTTTGTCACAAGGAGCACTGGATGCTATTAGCTTGATGGCTGGCAGATCAGATGTGCTGTCCCTAAGGCTCCTAAATCAGCTCCAGATATCCCTGCATTTATAGCTTAGTTGCTTTTGCCTGCCTAGTTCTACAGTGTCAGGAAAACTATGGTGCAGAATGGTGTTTGAACACTCACAGGTCATGGGATTATTTGGTATCCATTAACCTCCCCCATGTGTCTTGCATATATAGGTGTTTGAACCACTCTAGGCTCCTTAATCAGCTCAATATATCCCTGCAGCTATAGCTCACTTACTTATGTCTGCCTAGGTCCAATTCAGTTATACACTGTCATCAAAACTCTGGTGAAAAGTAGTGTTTAAACACTCACAGCTCATGGGATTATTTGGTGTCCAATAACCTCTCCCACATACCCTGCCTATATATATGTTTGAAACACTCTTCGATTAGTCACGTCTGCCTCGGTATAACAAATTTATGAAATATCGTCAAGTATATCGTACAGAGCACTATTGGAGCGATCATAAATCATAGGGTATCTAGATGTATAATTACCATCTCCACATAGTTTGCATACATGCCATTTCCCTCATGAGCTGCCGATATAGATAGTAGCAAGTCAGCTGTACTGTCCCTATAGCACCTTCGTGGGTGCCAGTAATGTTAAGTATCCCTGCAGCTGTTCCTTTCTCACTCTTATCTGTCTTCTCAGATAACCTTGTGTCTAACCACAGGACTTCCTCTTCCTCATTACTGAATAATAAATTCAAAGAAAAGTGAGATCAAACAAATTAGTACAAAATGCTAGGTGAATAAAAACAAAAAATCCTGACGCGCGTTTCGGTGCTATAGAAGCACCTTCGTCAGAGGAGAAACATTCACATTGGAAATTTCCAGTACATACAGGTGATTAGTCCCACCTTCAAATCAGCTGCAGCCTCTCAGGTTTAGTTCCACCTTCTAGGCGGTTACCTTCTATTAGAGTTCCCTGTCGACATCATCGCTGAAGAAGAACTTTCAAAATAGCCTATCTGATAACATTGTAACTGAGTGGAGAAGACAAAACTCCCCCCGTTTTGGGGGAGTGGAGAATCGTAGCGTTATGATGTTTGAGCATTATTAAGATCCAAAGAGAGGAACAATATTCCTGCTGGGATTTCCCCTGATTTTTATGTGAATAATATGGGCACCTACTTATTCAAGTGGGATTTAGTTTGTATTATGTATCACCAATAAAGAGAGATTATTTTTATTGTGCGTTATTTTTGATACTTAAATAATCAGAAGGATACTGCTTATATCCAGCGATAAATCTATCAGTTATAGAGGCAGAAGAACACAGGCAACACTACAGGATCAAGAAGGTAAGTTTATTTCTGGATACACCACCTCATAAAGTGCAAAGTGCAATGTTTCGGCTCAACAGAGTCTCTCCTTCACCCCCCTCAGTGGTCTCTCCTCCACCCCCCTCCCACCCATAGTGGTCTCTCCTCCACCCCACTCCCTCCCTTAGTCGTCTCTCCACCACAACCCTTCCCTCACATAGTGGTCTCTTCACCCCCTCCCTTCATGATCTCTCTCCCCCCTCCCTCCCTTCCTCCCTACATGTTCTGCCCCCTCCCTCCCTACATGGTCTCTCCCACTCACCTCCTTCCATACACGGTCTCTTGCCCCCCGATTCCTCATATCTTGCGCCCCCAGGCCGGTGCACCCTAATGGACGCGATGGCACGGGCAGAGCTGCAGCCACCTGAGGCTCTCTATAGAGTGCGGCTGCAGCATGAGGGGGACCAGCGCTCCTGGCAGCGCCCCTTTCTAAGGATGCGCCAGCCCTGTGTGGAGGATACAGAAAATTCTCTACAGTGGTCTGGTTGGCCCTCTACATGAAGTAAATGGCAGGAAGAAGAGTGCTTTGCACTCCTATCCTGCCATTCACCCCTGGGCTGGTGCGCCTCATGGTTGGGCCAGCCCTGTTAGGGATTTAAATCCTGTAGACCTTGCACCATTCTTGGACCCCTTTCTCTAGGCCCTTTCTCTAATGTATTACATGTGTTTGTAGAAGAGATTACCAGTACTGGACATTCCATTCGATGTGAGGTCTTACAAGTGATTTATAAAGATGTATCAACATCTCTTCTTAATAATAATTAATAGTTTTATTAAAAATAATAATAATACTATTAATACCCCTATGATTCGTCCTTTACCCCTTTTTTTGGAATACGCAAAATTATTTTCAAAATGCTATCCAAATTGTATTTTGCCTCTTGATTTATTTTGTGCCCTAGATCCTTAATTGTGCACTATAGTGAGTATGGCGATTAGGGTTTGTCTTTAATCAGTCACTGATATGCCACTCCTTAAAACAAAGCACCCATAAACCCCAATAATACGTTATATCCTGTTTCTGTATTATATAATTGACAACCAGCTAATACACAGTGACATGTTGGCACCAAAACCCATCATTGGTTGGTTACCGCTGCAGGAGAGCTCAGGAACACTGATAATGTTAGGCTGTTAAATATATAAGATGTTTACTGTTTATTTTAGCAATTGTTTAAGGTGAAACAACATCAGGCTTTGGACAATAGGAAAAGTTTGCTCCCCTACAACCATAAAGTTTGCTCGCAGTGTGTGAATGAAAATATGGAATGAAAATCTTCATCCTGTCCCTTTATGTTTATTGGTAGTACGGCACATGACCAGGATAAGCAGATAATAACCCATACCAGTAATGTAATCAATATTTACTTGTGGCATATAACAACCGTTTTGTATACATCAATGTCTTTCAGAAAAAAATACCACCTGTAACCAGGATAAATAAGAATATCTGGAAAAGACTCAAATACATTTGAAACACAATTTTAGAGATCTATAAATGAAAATTTTGCAGACAATTCTTCAGTGTCCTATCTTCCTTGGTGCCTTTTTAGAAATAATGATATTTCATTCATTTAGAAGCTTTGTGTCTATAGAACAATTCATATTAAAAATCCAATTATTATACATAGATATATATGTTTGTTTTTTCTTCTTTAATGGCTCTTCTATGTCTAGCAAATAAAAAACACAACAACTATTCCAGGGTCATGAAAATATAAAATTAATACAATATATATTACTCAGAACAAGTATGTTAACATAAGACACTGTTCTCTTAAAAGAACATGGTTCTCTTAAAATGCAGATATACACGCCATTTTTCTCCCAATCCCGGACCGGCATGCAAGAGATTCTTGGTTGTAAATGCAGTTTATAGATGGGAACCAAATCAGATCATTTCTACCAAAAGCATTTTAAAATTAAAGCCTACTACCATCTAGTACTACTAATGCTTCTTCACAGCTGATCATGCTGGAGCTGTGTTCTAAGTGTGACACTGGGTATATCTGCTAAGATACATATCAGTTTTACAACTTTCAGGCAGTGCTGTGTAAATGGCTGTCTCTTTAAAAGTTGTTTTGGAACGTCCAATGTCCCTTTAAGTTAAAAAGTGAGAGAATGTTGATGTTATTGATGTATTTATTAAATAAAATATACCAACCAACCCCCTAAAGCACTTCAATTTGTTGAAGTGCTGTATGTGTGAAGAGTGTGTCCTTTTTATTATTCAAAAGAGTGCAGATTTCAGTAGATGAAATGAACCTCATTACACCCACTAGCTGTCAATTCGACAACCAGTCCTGTTACTTCCTGGTTTGGTTAGCTCAGTGGAACTAAACTCAAGAGGCAAAGACTTCTCATTGCATAGGGAAGTCTGTGATTAGTCACCCACAGAAAGTCTGGGCGGAGTTAGCTAGAAAAGGCTTCCAGAAACTGCAGACAAGAGATCTGCAGCTATTGCGAGCTATTGCGAGCTGTTTTTAGATATACCACAATGTTAAAACATATAATTAGATGTATGCATGTTTGCATCAGGAGTATATCTACTAAAGAGTGTTTTTTTAATTTGGGCAAAAGAGTGTCTTTTTAATAGAGCAATATCCAGACTACATTTTCCATACACAGAGTTGTTGTTATACTACTTGGAGTTAAAGTTCTCATAGATCTCTGGAGATTGGCTGGTCATGTCTTCATAAGAATTTTGTTCATCATTTGTAGAATGTGCATGTTTCACAGCAGCATATTTTATTATGTTTTCATCCTGATTAAAATAAATAAATAAATAAAATCAGAAAATATTCACAGCAAAGAACATATTATATAAATACATTTTCCTAAGCTTTATAAAATACAGATTAACTCTATAACAATAACATCAAAGGGACTGTTGCCTCCAGTATAGCTGAAAGTTGGACCGCTTAGATATCCTGGTTCCCGATCTTGGAGAGGGAGAGCAAAGCTCCATACCGCATCCAGCGCTAATCCTGTAAGTGTAGATATCCCACTAGCTATAAGTAAAGCTAGTATAATGCCTTTCCCTACAACACGGGTCGAGGCTGCGAGTTAAGGGTAAGAAGAACTGGTTTAATGGGCATTCATGCACAACTTAAATACATATTTTCAGGCCAATGGAACACCCTACCTGATGGTACACAGGATTACAAAGTGTAACAGCCAATAGAAACAAAGTGCATTTTCCAAAACACTCCCTCCTGCCCTGGAGATAATTGGTCTCAACGGTTACAGTAACTCAATTATCTTCAGGTACATGAAATAATATCACTTTTATGGACACATGAAAACAGAATAAAAATATGTATCTTTTACACCATAGTCTTTGCATGTCACATTCAACCCATCCCCAGAGAGCTTGGATCTGAGCGCACAAGATACACGAAAAGCGCTCAGATCTCACGAACGGTATGCGAACGCTGAAGATTGTCTGTAGGGCTGTTCGACAAGTAGCAACCCATGTATCCTCAGCCATAGTGTCCTGCAAGGGGTCGGTACATCCTTCGTAGGGCAAAGTGTTGAACGGCATGCACTTCGTATTTTATACATGAACAAGATGGATCCCAGCAGGGTTTGTGCAGAATAGTGTACCAGGCGTTTGACGACCAGGTCCCGCTGGGCGTTCGACAATAAAAGATGGCCGCTGCCCCGTGTTGGTGCATACGAACGACGACCACCCTGTCGATGATCAATTAGGTTGCAGTTAACCACAAGCCGCAGGTTCAGGGTAGTGAACTAATGGCACACGCCTCAGGTAGGGTGGTCGGTCATTTGGTAGTTGGTTCGACATGTAGTTTGGTGTGCCGTTCGACCCTCTCATACGAATGGTGACCACCCCGTTGCTGATCAATCAGGCTGCAGTTAACCACAAAATCCGCAGCTCCTGGGTGGTCAATTGTAGGCACACTCCTCAGGCAGGGTGATCGTCCATTTGACAGTTTGTTCGGTATTTTGAGAGGTGAACGGGGTTAATTGGCGGCACACGCCAAGAGCCGGGTGGTCGGCAATTCGTATGTACGAATGCCCTGCAATAGTTGTTCAGCAAAAGCAACAAAATAACAACAAAGTAACAGGGTTGTGGCAGACAGAGGGGACTTTTGTAACAGGGACTCTGTTGGTCATGTGAGCAGTCGGTAACTAACCTAGGCTTTGATTTAATATTTTTGGATAAGCTTTTCAAACTGTTTAATATTTTCGGATAAACTTCAAATTATTAACCTACAAAAATTCCCATAGACTTCAATGGTGACTTTTGGATAAACTGTTGAAAAAGTTTAACCAAAAATATTAAATAATTTGCCCGATACTCACCCCCCTCCATCTCCGGAGCGCACAGGGGCCATGTGTCGATGGTCTCAGAAGCCCGAAGGCAGGGGCATAGGAGTCATGCTCCATAAACCCTTGCAAACTAAAACAACCCTGGCAGGGGACCACCCGGAAGTGACCACATCACAGCAAGCGCTGGAGGCTCATGGACCAGGGCCCACTCAGACACCTGACGCGGCACTACAGCCTCCCCAGGAGCTAACAAGGTGGTCAGCACCAGCAACAAAGGATGATCTCAGGGCCTTGCTGACAGACCTCCACAGAATGATGTCTGCAGACCGCGCACTCGCAGCAGCAGATCCAGGCAGTCGCCACCAAGGCACAGTACGGTCCTCCAGCTTCAAAGTAACCAGCACTCGATGCTGCAACAACGTGAAAATCCGCGGCATTCCCCAGGGCGATAACCGTGGATTGTCTCATTATACCCAGAGGCTATTGGCCACTATATTACCGTCACGGATGGCCAAGAAAATGACCCTGGATGGGGCCTACAGAGTTGCTGGAAACCACAAAAATACCACCTCCACGCTATCTTGAAATGCACCTCTTATTCAGATCGAACCTGCATCATGTCTGCTCTCTGGGGAAAAACTCCTGTACAATTCGAGGACTCACAACTCTCTTTTTATCAAGATCTCTCCAAGGCTACCCAGCAATGCCGCAAGACCATGGTGCCTTTTACAACTCAACTACGTGCAGTGGGAATACCCTACTGATGGGAAACTTTAGGTGTCCTACAAGTCACCTGGAATGGGACAGTTCATATACTCCGATCCAAAGAAGAAATCTCTGCAATGTTGACCACCACGGGCCTCACACCACAGGCACCAGCACAACCGGCACCAGCTAGCGCAGTAACCTGGGACCTGGCTACTGTCAAGCCATTTACCCCGAGAGCGGGCACTTCGAACTCTTACGTGACCTGAAATACCGAAAGATGACATTGGCTTTACCATGCCCTGGCACAGTTACTTCACCTAGTTGATTTTACAATTTTGTAATTGTTTTCTCTCTCCCTCTTTTTTTTTGTTTTGTTTTGTTAAGTTCTGAGCACAAACCGCATACCTTTAAAATTACATATGTGTTTGTATGAGTGTGTGTGTATATAATGCAGAGTGTGTGTCTGTATGAGTGTGTGTATATAATGCAGCTCAAAGTGTAAGTCGCGCAGAGCGTTGCCACGGTAATCCATGGCAACACTCTGATGGCCACGGATCTCGAGAGACTTTGACTGTGAGTTGAACAGGGGAGCTGCACGGAGCTGACAGGAGCTGCTGTAAAGGTAAGTAAACAGGACCCCAACAGGACCGCTGGGCTTGTAATGAGCCCGGCGCTCCTGGTCTGTATTATGGCAATGTAAGTTGCCATAATACAGACACTGACTCGAGTATAAGCCGAGTGGGGCTTTTTCAGCACAAAAAATGTGCCGAAAAACTCGGCTTATACTCGAGTATGTATATATTAAATAATGTGAAAAGCTAATCCAAAATAAGAATTAAAGCCTTAGTCTCATAGTTTGTCGAGGAAATTTCACCATAGGTTTGATGTTTCAATCTACAAATAAGACTAATAAGATCATAGAGACTAAGAGTGAGGTTAGGAAAGTAAGGACATCAAGGTTTCAGGTTATGTATACGGTCAGGGTTTGATGCTAAACATGAGATAAAGGATGTGGACAAGAGTTTTAGGATATTGAGCAAATCTCTCATAAATTGACAAAATCCCATCATCATGTGGTTATAAATTCATTAAACAATGACATATCTAGGCTACATGACTCAATCTGTAGAGTAATACTGAATAGCAATTTAAGGTAGGTTGCTGTCACAAATCAGGACATACCTGCATGTTGCAGTGTCTTTTTTTTATAAATAAAAACACCTGCTTTTATTATAGAAACATGATTTACTGTATGTGATGCATACGGCTTATTTTGACAATGTGACAATTTTTGGAATATTTTTTTTTAAATTGTTGAAAATATTAAAAGACAGTGAAACATGTTTCTACTTTATCCCCTAATGTATTTGCAAAGAATGTATACATAAACAATCTAAGTCAATATTCTTTTTAGGTATTAACGGACAGCAATATATATATATAAACACACCAATTTCTTGTGCTAGTTGTGCATCCTATGTATCAAATAAAAGTACCACTTTTTTACAAAAAAAAAATCTTTAATAACTGTGATTTAAGGAGCAGCTTAAGCCTTATAACACCCATATCCCAGTGTAGTAGTTAAGGTGCTAGGATGCGGCTGGTACCCTCTTCTGGTTCTGAATTAAACTGTTGATTGAACTGTTGAGAAGTATGACATAAATCACAGATCCTTGTTCCTCAATCACCATATGTCTAATGAGAAAGTTAATTAAGGATGACAATGATTGGCTAGGAGTTTCAGCTAAAGTGCTCAGCCAATCAATGCAGTTCAAATATTAACATAAGTGATAATGCCGATGTAGAAGTACAACTTTGGAATAAGCAATATGGTGAGAAAGGTAGATGTCTGTGAGTGCAAAAATACTCTTTACAAACCAGAGGGCACAATCAAAAAAATGTCAATTATGTTCAGCAACATCTAAACTAAACTAAATATGATTCCTAATACTTCCTGATCCAAGTCAAATATGATTTTGTACAAAAAGCAACTTTAACCCCTTAAGGACACATGACATGTGTGACATGTCATGATTCCCTTTTATTCCAGGAGTTTGGTCCTTAAGGGGTTAAATGGACACTGTAGATATCAAAACAAGTTTAGCTTAATGAAGCATTTTTGGTGAACAGCTCATACCCCTGCAGTTTCATTGCTCAATTCTATGCAAGGGTTAAATCATTTTTGTTTCTATTTCTGTTAAAGACCTAGCCCACACATCTCTGGACTGTGACACACACTGCCTGCGTGAAAAGAATTGGTTTCACTTTCAATAACAACTTACAGCACAGTGTGTTTACTTTAGATGTTTTTATCTCCTGCTGTTAAGTTAATTTTAATCACAAAAAGGATGGTTGTGCAGGCTCTAGTAGATGATAATTTAGGTGAAATTCTAAATTAAACTGACTGTGCAAATACGAAATTTTAAACACTAGATCTCACTTTGCAGGAAGTCTTTAGTTAGGATGTGTACGTCACTAGCAGGGAGTTGTGGCTGGGGCTGCATAAACAACGTTATTTAACTCCTAAATGGCAGAGAATTGAGCAGTGAGACTGCAGGTGCATGATCTATACACCAAAACCACTTCTTTAAGTTAGCATTTTTTTGGTGCTTATAGTATCCCCTTAATATTATTTTTTACACTAACCCCCACTATATCAATTATATTCCAGAATTCTTTAGGATACTTACATTCCTGGGAGTCAGAGTGTCTGAAAGAACAAAAGACGATAGCGATTTCTGTTAAATCTGGGTTTACGTCACAACATAGAGTATATATATATATATATATATATATATATATATATGTATATATAACGTGAACAACTAAGTACAGGGAGAGGGAGAGCTAGACAGAAGTTATTTATTTCCTTCTTCATTTTTGGATGTAGGCAAGGTAGCTGGGGGCATGATAGACACAATAAAGTGTAGTAGTTGTATTGTTATCCTGATGACAATTAAAACGGACTAATGTCTGTTGTTAATTTGAAATTGCCTAGGGTAAAGATGACTCATTTAGGTGTGTGTTGCAAAGTAAACAAGTGATAAGTGTTTTCTTTGATAAGAATTTTATTCCTAAATAATTATGGGGTAAGAAGAATTCTATTTTTTATACATTGGTGCTGTGTGGATTTGAAGTTGATTCGTGTGTGTTGACATAAATATTTACGCCAGTAGAACTTACTTTGAAGCATGCTGCGGATATCTATGTAACTGTACGACACATTGTCTTCCACATTGATGTGCCTGCTGGGTACTGAAAGAAATCACGATACAATCCGTTTAAAGGAAGAGGATGAGACACCCATATATATAATGGCTTAATTATTTACAGGCGATATGTTTGTGTGATCTTTAAAAAATCAGTCATTCATTAAGTTCCATTCTGGGAAATGAAATAATATTAATTGCCAGAATATAAAACTAAAGAATCATAATTGTATAAAGATTTGAAGATATGACATTCTTTTAAAACAAAGGAATTTGTCTTAATTTGAAAATTCGCAAATTTAGAAAAATAAATGTATTAAGTATGTAGTCACTTTCCACTAAAAAAACTTTATACAAATACGGAAATGGATTAACGTCAGAGTTATTCTGAAAAAAGTAAATTGAATACCAATAGATCATAAAACACAATATTTTAGAGAATCATATCATTTTTAGGAGAAATGGAAGCTATGGCAAATAAATAGTATAACAGGTCAAATGAGCAGATATGAGTCACCCAGAAAATATATATTTCAGATATTAATAAAGCAATAAAAAACGGGCCTCCAAAGAGTATTAACTTACTATTCTGATAATCCAACTGGTCCTCATCGGAACTTTCATTTTGTGGTCTCTGAGTAATCCTGTCAATTAGAAAGTCCAGAAATTATTAACTTTCTTTTAAATGAACAGTTTAGGCACTATGACCATTACATGGCAATGTAGGTATTATGGTGTCAATGGGTTGTGGTTGTGGTCTCCCAATTTTTGATCAAATTGTTTAATAAGTCAGGAACCCTGAGGTCCCTACACCCCAACCTCCTCCTAGGCTGTCGTATGAAAGCATTATAGACTATAGGGCCTGATATGTGTGAAAGGATTAAAAACTGAACTTGTGGAGTTTAGTTAAACGTTTTACTAACTAGGGCCTTAATTACTATCCAGTCAATAAAGTTATTGACAATCTATCCGTTCCCGATAACCCATCGGACGCAAACCCGGAGGTACCTAATGCCCCTTCCAGCCACCATGTATTGGCGGCAGTTTGTGACTACAATTAAATATAGAAGGGAGGGTGGACAAATTATGTCCACCACACCAGGTGGCTAGGGGTCACCAAGCCCTAAGTCACCTCCCATTAAAAAACCAAAAAAAAAAAAAAACATCTGTATATCCCTGTAATTATAGTAAGAGCATGGTTAATTGGAGCATGGGAAAGGTTTAACAAGCCCATAGGCCCACTCAGTTAATGCATTTCTTTAAAATATGGATGAAACTATTCTGCATTAGTAACAGCTGAGCAAGGGACCTGGCTGTAGGAGAATCAAAGACCCCCAGTTTTGTCAAACCACTCAAAAAATGTTTGACCAAGAATTGGGGATGGCATCCACAACCTAACAACAGCATGTAGTAGTTATGGTGCCTTAAAAATATAACAAATATAACACAAGGAGTAAACATTTAGAAAGGTATATCAGTAAAAAAAAAAGTGTTAAAATATGATACAAATTGCATTCCACCAAATAATTAAAATGTAGCCCATGGAGCAAATGCAGTTAGGGGAATGGGCCTTGACAGGGCCAGGAAGTAGGCATGTTTTATTAATATTTGGGGGCAGGACTTTGGGCATGTGATTATGGAGGCGGGGTCTAGGAGAATATAGCACGGCCATCTTAGAGAGTGGCCATTTTAATTTACAACTTACACTAACCTGTTACTTGTCCCTCCCACCCTCCCTGTGGTTAATTGTTGTTCCCCCATTTGGTCACAGCGGGGGGCAAGGGCTAGGATTAATGGGAAGTAGGTGGAGTATGAAGTGGTCATGGCAAGGTTTAGGCTGGATGAGGATGAAATGGTTCAATTGGTTGGTAGGTTCGAGCTCATCGGTGGCTCCGAACCTGGTGGTGTAGGGGTGTCTCGGTACACCCCTACAAGTTAAACAATATTTATATTGTTATTTATTGTTTATTGATATGGGGTCATTGCCAGGGGTATTTATGTACAAAGGGGACTGTATTAACCCCTTAAGGACTGAGCCAAATGTACACGTTGTGAACGAAACAAAATGTAAACAAAACCTGGCATTTGCGCTACATGTCTGTCCAACCGTAATTCACCTCTTTCATAGAAAATGCACCCACCCTTATTATATATCATTTTATTCAGGGGAAACAGGGCTTTCATTTAATATCAAATATTTAGCTATGAAACATAAATTAATATGAAAAAAATGGGAGGAAATAAGATTTTTAAATATTTTTTTAGTTCTATATGACATTTTAACTGTCAATGTCATAATACTGTTTGCTTTTACTGCAATAACATACACATATTTGTATTCAGCAAAGTCTCACGTGTAAAACAGTACCCCCTATGTACAGGTTTTATGGCGTTTTGGGAAGTTACAGGGTCAAATATAGCAAGTTACATTTGATATTGAAATTCGCCTGATTGGTTACGTTGCCTTTGGGACTTTATAGTAGCCCAGGAATTAAATTTACACCCATAATGGCATACCATTTGCAATAGTAAACAACCCAAGGTATTGCAAATGGGGTATGTCCAGTCTTTTTTAGTAGCCATTTGGTCACAAACACTGGCCAAAGTTAGCGTTAGTATTTGTTTGTGTGTGAAAAATGCAAAAAACGCCAATTTTGGCCAGTGTTTGTGACTAAGTGGCTACTAAAAAAGACTGGACATACCCCGTTTGCAATACCTTGGGTTGTCTACTATTGCAAATGGTATGCCATCATAGGGGTAATTTTCATTCTTGGGCTACCATAGGGTCTCAAAGGCAACGTAACCAATCTGGCGAATTTTAATGTGAAAAAAAATCAAACGCAAGCCTTATATTTGACACTGTAACTTTTGAAAACACCATAAAACCTGTACATGAGGGGTACTGTTGTACTCGGGAGACTTCGCTGAACACAAATATTTGTGTTTCAAAACAGCAAAAAGTATCACGGCAATAATATCGTCCGTGTAAGTGCTGTTTGTGCATGAAAAATGCAAAAAAGTCACTTTTACTGGCGATATCATCGTTGTAATACATTTTACTGTTTTGAAACACTAATTTTGTGTTCAGCGAAGTTCCCCGAGTAGAACAGTACCCCCCATGTACAGGTTTTATGGTGTCTTGGAAAATTATAGGGTTAAATATAGTGCTAGCAAATTAAATTCCCTTTACTTTTGGCATGGGTTGTCAGGCAATTGTAATTAATTAAGATACATAATTATGTAAAAATATTACATAAATATATATGTAGAATTCATATATGTATATGTATACATATGTGAATCTATATGTGTATATATATATATAATTTTTTTAAATATTTTTATTTATATATAGGTATATATAGTGATATATACGTATATATTTATGTATGTAGATATATATATTATTTTGTTCCACGTGTATTTTGATATAAATATATATATTAATTTCACAATACAGTTAGAACGAAATAATACACATCTATATATTTTTTAATTATTTATTTTTAATAATTTTTTTAATTTTATTTTTTAACGTATTTACATTTTAATTTTTTTATATTATATATAAATATATATATAACAATAATTATATATATATTTAATCAGTATCAGTCTACGTGTAATTTGATATTATATATATATATATAATTATATATATATTAATAGTAAAATACACCTAGACGGTGTACATGTGTGTATGTATATGTGTATATATATACTTAGATCATATATATATATGATATATATATGATCTAAGTATAATTTTTTATTTTTTTTACACTTATTCATTTTATTTAAATTTTATTTCTAGCCAGCAGGGGGACCACCTGTAATTACAGGCAGCCCCCCTGCTGGCAATGCAGGAGGCAGCTATCCCGGCCATGTGATTGTGAGGTCCTCGCAAGGACCTCACTCTCACATGGCCAGGGGGCACCGGAGGAGGAGGATCTGCCGTGGGGGGGCTCCCTGGGAGTCCCCCCCACCGTGATCGCCGGCGTGGGACCGCCAGCGACCGGGTAAGTAAACAAAAACCGGAGGGCGTACAATTACGCCCGGCGGCGTTTAGAGCCGCCTAAAATAGGGCGAATTTGTACGCCCTCCGGTCTTAAGGGGTTAAAGTATTATTATTTTGTGGCAATGCCCCCGATGTGTTAATTTATGTTTTAATTAAATAAAGCTGTGGACTACATATTTCCAACAGAAAGATGGTGTCTGTGTCTTATTAAAGGTCTATGTGGGGTTATAGCACATGCCGAATAACGACTGTGCATATGTCATGGTTCTATAATTGCATTTTCTGTCAAGCAATATAAAAAAATAAAACATATTTTCCCATGTGCACAATTTTAAATTTTATCAGTACAAAGGAGTTAAACTCAATGTAAAAACACATATGTATAATTAACAAAAATGTGATGCGCTGGTCTCTGTGATGTCTTACCGCCTTGGCTGAGATCATCAATCCCATGGTAAATCATAGGAGGCTAGTGTGCACGTGCGGCAAATCAATATTCTGCGCCAATCAGCATCTCCTCATAGATGGGCATTGACTCAATACATCTCTTTGAGGAGCATTCATAGCATCTCTATGGGGAGTGTTCAATGTCAGAACGTAAAAGACGCTTGCCTGATTAAACCCAGGATGTCCCTCTAGTGTCTGTCAGGGTAACCCTGTTGTCCCTACAACTTTTTGGCAGTGATAGAAGTATTGATTATAACAAGGGCTGTTTAACTAGACAGAGCACAGAGCCCCCTAAGCTGTGGAATGTGGTGGGATGGAATTACCTGAATGGCTGTTAAGTTACCATTACATTTTATTTTCAGTTGGAAGGTACTTAGTAAAGTGTAGAGTGTGGAAAGACAGCCATTTTGAACTAGATTTATCAAATCTAAATGTAGTATATTTTTATGGTTTAAATGTTACTAATGTTTACCTCACATTCACCACAGTTCACTGTTTAGAGTGTGTGTTAAAAAAGTCCAATATTTGACACAAATGGCTGGAAAAATCTCTTGGTAATGTTAGTTGATTGGAAAGGGATGAAAATAGTAAAAATATTGATGACTAAAATATGGGTCTTGTTAAGGGGGAGTGGCGGGGGACTATGATCATATAACCTACAGTATTTGTTAATACTTACCTAACGTGGGGTTTACTGTGTGCCTCACCTGTAGAAGAAGAAATAAAAACTGCTTTAAATAATGTAAGACGTGAGTGAAGACTTAACAAAATCACTTCCTAAATACTTCTAATTAGTATTATTCTAAAATATAACACTGGCCATTGTTGTGCATTGTTACAATAACTGTGTGCATGTTACTGTTCTGGCCATAATGGTGTGTGTTGTTACAATACTGTGCTGACCATGATGGTGTGTGTTGTGACAGTACTGGCCAAAATGACATGTGTTCAATGCTGACCATAATGACATGCATTGTTACAGTGCTGGCCAAAATGGCGCGCGATGTTACAGTGCTGGCCAAAATGATATGCGTTGTTGCAGTGCTGGCCGTAATGACATGCACTGTTACAACATTGGCCGCAATGCTAAAATGTACAAGCTAAAATGGTGTGCATTATTACAGTATCTGCCATAATGGTATGCATTGGTACATTGCTTCCCATTATGGCATGTTACAGTGCAGAGTACAGTGTAGTCAAAAAGCAGTGTACACCCTTATCTCTAGGAATAATTTATAAACTAAACACAGACACTGAGATATCATGGACTATAATTCTTGTAACAATTTTGATAGTCCTTTAAATATTCTCTTAATGATGCGCAATGCCATTAAAACAGCACTTAATACATTAACAATTATATTGGTATTTAGAGCCTAACAACTGTGGCATTTGAACATTTTAAGAGTGTCATTATTTTGAAGGGATACCATTTGAGCCTGTTATGTTTCTTCATCTTTTCTCTATAGTATCTATGTTTTCCATATATACTTTTGGAGAGGTATATTTAAGGTTTGATTTATCAGGTTGAAAGCCTGAATGCCTGAATATATTGGAATACATCTCAGGAGTCTGGAACCTCAACCCCCCCATAGAGCTCCTACGTGTTTTTTTATTATCGTATTGTAGTCACCAAATTAAATTTCATTTCATCTTCTCTCTGCTAAATTCTGTTATCCATGGAGTAACAGACAGGCACAATATAGGGTGTTTGAAGATTTCAGTTACCTGCTCTGGTCTCAGGTTGATGCCCTTTAACACATGGGATGGGTAGTTTGTGTCTATATTTTAAAAGAAGTATGGCTATAATCAGAAGTAACACCAGAACAAACAAGGTGATTGAGTAAGCCAGAATTCCGGAAATTCTTTCTGTGGGTAGAAATTTACGCATTATATTTCAACAGTGATGTATTTAACCTTTTCTATTTTTTTTTTGCAGTCCTTGGCGTTATCAAATATTTGTATCTTTCCCTCCCTCGAAACACTCCATCCTTGTTAAGTACTAAAACATTCTCAACTCTTCCTTGTACAAAGCCCCAGCTATACAGAAAATGATTAAGATCCCACGGGGTGCTACGCAGGTTATCTGTCTCCCTTTTCATTCTTCACATAGGGATGATTATTGGGACCAAACAAATTGTTGGTTCCAGGGCCCCTGTCTAACCTATAGACGCTAGGCAGCTGCCAACAGTTAAAATAAAAATTACAGGAGGAGGGGCAATGGCGTCACAGATAGCATGACACCACTCAGAACGACATGTTTTGCTGATCCAATTGGCTTCCTCAGATCTGCCCTCTCACTGCTCCCAATGGTATTTATGTCTATTCTATGGGTGGAATTTTGACCAGAAAGTCTGAAAATACCTCCTTTTGATTGGCTATCACAGAAACAATCATTTCAGGAATACCTGCCTACAGTTGCCTTAAGCTTTATCATGCGTTGCATCTAAACTATCATACAAATGCCAGATATGCTTGTAGTTTGAGTAAGTGCATATTATTATTAATATTATTATTATTATTATTATATTTACATAGTGCCAACTAATTCCGTAGCGCTTTACATTGGGTGGACTAACAAACATGCAACTGTAACCAGATATGAATGTGAAAGGACATAGGAATGTGAAACCACATATGATTGTGAAAGGACCAGATGCATATTGGTGGTAATATGTGAATGTTGGGTGTGAATGGAAAATGGAGATCAGAAGGAATAATAAAATATAGACACAAAAAATGCTATCCGTCAATAATCAAGTAGGTCCACAATTTGTTTCATTGCCTGCATATGCAGTTTGTTCATTATATGTTCAAGAGTCCTGTAAGTTTGACAAACTTATTGTGTATGTGCATAGACAATGGAAAAACACAATTTGCCCCCTCCACCTCCCACAGGTTTTTAACAATGAATTTTCCTCCAACTTCTATATGTAGGGTTTCTATTGTCAGATTTATAGTTTTTGTATTGTACAAAATACCAATTGGCCCAATAGTTGCAATTCCCTTGTTGACATTTGACAATTCCCATTTTTTTCCCATTCAAAATGCTTTTATTCACATCAATTTGCATACAGTGCAGTTGGAAATGCGAACATGTTATAGTATAGACTGGTATAAAATAGTATTGCAATATCACAATGCATTAATGTTAATCATGGTTGCAGTAAAGTGGTTGCAGAACTTAAAAATAGTGCATCAATAAAAGTAAAATACTAAGATCGCATCAGTTTGCAGTTAGGAATGTGAACATATTGCAGTAAATTATGGCATTCGATAATATTGCAGAATGTTAATGCATTAGGGTTGAACACAATTACATGGCTGTAGTTAACGAACTTAATAACAGAACCTCAGTTTTGTCGTGTGTAAATAAATCTGAAAAAGTAAATTATTCAAAACTAAATCAATATACTAGGTTACGTAGTGTCTGAGCTGATGTGCGGTTATGAACGCTGAGCCCAAATAGGCGAGGAAAAATGGATAATGCATGGGTGGCTCGCATGTTAATTCACACCTGTAAACAATTGGTTGCTGGTATTATGTCCCGTGACAGAAGTAGTGACATTAGATATACTATATGATCTACCCTATGCTGTTATCGGAGTCATGGAACTACAGCTGAGTGTGAGTGTCAGTACTGTAGTGTGTACATCTCCTGTAAAAAATGTAAATGAATAAAATATGATAAAAAAAAGGAAGGAAAAAAGATGAAAGGAAAAAGAAGGGGGGGGGGGTGCCCCCGAAGGTGAGTAGGGGCTAGTGGGATAGGGCCTAACGTTAACCCTACCCCTACCTCTACCCCTAACTCTTACCTTAACCCTACCTCTACCCTTACCCCTAAACCCAACCCTACCCCCTTTACCCCTTACCCTAACCCTACCTCTACCCCTTACCCTACCCATACTCTTACCCCTACCCCTATCTCTACCCCATACCCCTAACCCTAACCCTACTAGGGTTAGAGTTAGGGGTATGGTTAGAGGAAGGTTGGGGTAAGGGTTAGGGATAGGGTTAGGATTAGGGTTAGATTCCTGTCATCACTCCCTTAATTTTCCCTCCCTCTCCTGTTTTGCCACTTTTCAGAAATCCAGAGCACTTCCGCACTTACGAAATTCGGCTCTTCTGCAATTTGGTCCGGCACTTCCAATATTCGGGACTTTAGTTTGGTACTGTCACGTATTCATCCGCTTATAAAAATGTGGTTAATGACATTTACTGTCCACACAGCAAAAGTTGTGCCGAGCAGCAACCAAATCCACAGAAGGGTTAATGCCGAACAGCAATTATGCAAATGGAAACCTGGTAACTGCTTCGGGGTCAAAGGCTGGTTACAGCCTATCAGATCTAGAGGAGGGGTATTTAGGCCCAGTTCTCATCCTGCTCAGTGCCTTGTCGTGGTTTCCGTTTTGGTTGTCCGAGAGCGCGTTATTGATTCTGGTAATTCTGGTTATTTGACTTTGGCATTTGTGATGAAATGCCTTTTGTCATTGGATTGTTAGGTGACAAGCTGCCCTTTGCCCCTGGCTGTTGGAGGAGCCTGATTGCCAGCCTCCTTCCTCATGACTATGGCCCTGGGCGTAGTGCCATTTAAAAAGACTATTTGGGGTTTATTGGCTTCTAAAGACTGTTTCTGCCCATTTGAATCCATGGGAAGGTGTGTCTCTTCCCCTCCCCCGTTTCCTGTCTATTGTTCTCCAGCAGGGCGTTGTCCCAGACACACTGCCAAACCAGTTGGAACTGACTGCTTTTGTCCCTCCTTGGTTTCTCAACAGCCCTTGCTATGCTTTACCCCATGGAAAATGTACTCTGTTCATGGGATCTGAGCGCTGTTCACCTAGATTGGGCGCTCAGATCCGAGCTATCTGGGGATAGGTTAAATGTGGGGGTTCTGTGTAATATAATAAGAATGATGTATTTTTATGTACTTTTACGTATTTTTGCTGTTAGTGTAAAATGTAGATATTTTTTGTACCTGGAGATAATTGAGTTTACTGCAGTGCCTTAAGCCAATTATCTCCAGGATGGACAGGAGGGATTTCATTGTGTATGTTGGAGTCTTATTATGTTAATTAGTGTTCCCATTGGTTTGTGTTCCTTTTGTCCTAGTTTACCACCAGGTCCAGGGGGTCTGCCTCTGGTCTGAAAATGTGTATATAAGGAGTAATAAATGCTCATTGGAGTCAGATCATCTTGTACCTTCATGAAGTTTTGGCTCATGTTTGGGGGATTGGAGAACTACACTCTGGGGATTGCTATAATCACTATACTCCCCAGGGTATAATCACTAAGCTCTGCTAATAGCTTGTTCCTGTTCCTGCTCTCTGGAATTCGGAGAGAGGTCAACCTACTGGAAGCTGGACCCTGGTCTTGGGTCCAGAGTGGGTGGAGACGGCAAGACCCCAACCAAGCTGCGGCGGTTCGTGGGGTCTGCAGTGGTTATGGTGTCAGGCAGAGTGCTTGGAGTCCTCGGAAAGCACTAGGAGCATCCGTCAGCGGAAGGTACCAGCTCGGGGTGCCAGCGGTTCCGTTACAGCATTGTTTTTGACTTCCCTGTTTTCTGGTATCCCTGACTCATGGCTTTTCCTTATCGTTGTGTCTCTTTCTGTATCCCTTGACCTCGGCTACTCCTGACTATTCTTTGGTACGTTAGTCCGGCCATTCTAAGGTCCGGTATACGTTACCTATCAGTCCTCTGTGTTAAACAATTCTACGTGCTGGATCATTCTGTAATCCTGACATTACGACGTGGCCATAGATCCTGTAGAAATGTGTAAGCAAATAGCTGCTTGTGAAAGGAAACTAGAGGAGAATGATCATCGCATGGATCAATTTGCCCAGGCTTTCAGTACTCTCCTTACAGCGCATCTGCTCCTACTGTCTCACCTCCGCCGTGTGTACCTCCGCCTATAGTATACAAGGCACCAACTATCTCTCTTTCTCCTCCTCTGCATTTTGATGGTAATTTCCAAGAATTCTAGGGATTCCTTAACCAAATAGAGTATCCTATAAGTCCTCTGTGTTATGCAATTCTACGTTCTGTAATCCTGCCAGGTACTTCCGAAATTAGGCACTTCCGAAAATTCGGCAATTCGGCCGAACTTAAATTCGGACCGAAACAAATTGCACATGTCTAGTATTCAACTGTCTGTAGAATCAGATGTGTTCATGTATTTTGTGTGAGTATTGTTAATACATGGATTTATTTGATACTAGGAATGGCAGATGGATTACTGTAGGATCTGGTAGACTTAGAGTTGTGGATAAAAGGCATTTTGCACAGTCTGTTGCTCTACATAATTCATTTTCTGCACTTTCAGAGTGTAATGGTGTTGTGGAGAGAGGCACTGAGGCTAGTGGTGTTGTGGAGAGTGGCACTGAGGCTAGTGGTGTAGTGGAGAAAGGCACTGAGGCTAGTGGTGTTGTGGAGATGGGCTTGGAGACTATGGTGAGGCCTAATAGAGAGCAGTTGTTGTTGGGGGATTCGATCATAAGAGGTGTGGAGATGGACAATGGTGGTCTTGTGAGGTGTCTTCCCGGAGCTACTGCTCACAGAGACAGGAGACGTATCTGTAATATTGTTAATCAAGCAAAGCAGGAAGGGGAATTGGATGTACTTGTCCATCTAGAGACAAATGACTTGGCTTGCAAGTTTTTAGTGTTTTTGCCAATGATATATGGCAGGTTGTCTCCACACTGTCATTCTCTGAAGTTCTGCCTGTGCATAACACTCAGAACGACAGGCGGATGCGTATTAGGGACTTTAATTTGTGGCTTGGTTAATGTTGTCGGGAGCAAGGATTTGGCTTTATTTCTCATGGTAGCTCTGTTTGGAATGGAAATAAGCTGTACAAAAAAGACGGTTTGCATCTTACTCAAAAGGGAACAAATGTTCTCAGTGAGCAGTTCAGAGGTTTTGCTAGGATGTATTTAAACTAGGAGGGGGGGGGGAGGCAAAAGGGTGATAAAACATCAATCCAATTGTCCCTAGCAATACCAGGGTACTTAGCAATACCAGGGTACTCTTTATATAGAAAAGATAGGGAAGGCAAGAAAGGGGGAGGGGTGGCCCTGTATGTGAAGGATTGTATAAAATCTAGCCTAATAAAAGTTAGTGAGACAAACATAGAGTCTGTTTGGGTTAGGTTAGAATTTGGTAATCACACAGTAACTCGTGTAGGTGTGATTTATAGGCCCCCAGGACAAATTGAAGAGTTAGATAATCTACTAGTTGAGGAAATAGCTAAAATGACAATGAAGGGGGAAGTTATCATCATGGGTGACTTTAATCTTCCTGATGTAAATTGGAAAACAAAATTAGCTACTTGTGCCAGGAGCATACATATTCTAAACTCCCTACTGGGATTGTCTCTAAAACAAGTTGTTGAAGAGCCAACTCGTAAAGAGGCCATACTAGATTTAGTGTTAACAAATGGAGATTTGGTATCAGATATTACTGTAGGTGAAAGTTTAGGATCCAGTGATCATCAGTCAGTGTGGTTTAATATAAGAACAGTGACTGAGTCACACCACACAAAAACAAAAGTTTTAGACTTTAGAAAAACAGACTTTTCTAAAATTAGAATATGTGTAGAGGAGTCATTATCAGACTGGAGCAATTTAAATGGAGTCCAAGAGAAATGGGATTATTTAAAAGTTGCACTATTGAAGGCAACAGAAAATTGCATTAGGCTTGTCAGTAAAAGCAAAAAATTCAAGAAACCACTGTGGTACTCCGCAGATGTGGCCAAAATAGTTAAAAACAAAAAGTTAGCATTTAGGAATTATAAAAAAACTCAGAGTGAGGAAGACAAAATGATCTATAAGATTAGGCAGAAAGAGGCTAAGCAAGTTATAAGAGCTTCCAAATCACACACAGAAGAGAAAATAGCACAGTCAGTAAAAAAGGGGGACAAAACATTTTTTAGATACATAAATGAGAAAAGAAAAGTAAAACAAGGATTAGTTAGATTAAAAACAAAAGAAGGAAGGTATGTAGAAGAGGATAAAGGTCTAACTGACTGCCTCAATGAATATTTTTGTTCTGTATTTACAGATGAAAATGAAGGAAAAGGACCTCAGTTGAGAAAAAGGATAAATGAGTCATTTATTACACGTGAGTTTACAGAGGAAGAGGTTCTATTTCAACTGTCAAAAGTAAAGACAAATAAGTCAATGGGACCTGATGGAATACACCCAAAGCTATTAAAAGAGCTTAGTGGTGTACTAGCAAAACCATTAACAGATTTATTTAACCAATCATTGTTAACAGGAGTAGTCCCAGAAAATTGGAAGTTAGCGAATGTTGTGCCCATTTACAAGAAAGGTAATAGGGAGGAGTCGGGCAACTATAGGCCAGTAAGCCTTACTTCAGTAGTGGGGAAAGTGATGGAAACCATGTTAAAGGATAGGATTGTTGAACATCTAAAAACACATGGATTTCAAGATCAGAGACAACATGGGTTTACTTCAGGGAGATCATGCCAAACTAATCTTATTGATTTTTTTGATTGGGTAACTAAAATTATAGATCAGGGTGGTGCAGTAGACATTGCTTACCTAGATTTCAGTAAGGCTTTTGACACTGTTGCACATAGAAGGCTTATCAATAAACTGCAATCTTTAAGTTTGGATTCCAATATTGTTGAATGGGTAAGGCAGTGGCTGAGTGACAGGCAACAGAGGGTTGTAGTTAATGGAATATATTCGAAGCTTGGACTTGTCACCAGTGGGGTACCTCAGGGATCTGTACCTGGACCCATTCTCTTTAATATTTTTATTAGTGATATTGCAGAAGGTCTTGATGGTAAGGTATGTCTTTTTGCTGATGATACTAAGATATGTTACAGGGTTGATGTTCCAGGAGGGATAAGCCAAATGGCAAATGATTTAGGTAAACTAGAAAAATGGTCAGAATTGTGGCAACTGACATTTAATGTGGATAAGTGCAAGATAATGCATCTTGGACGTAAAAACCCAAGGGCAGAGTACAGAATATTTTATAGAGTCCTAACCTCAACAATTGAGGAAAGGGATTTAGGGGTGATTATTTATGATGACTTAAAGGTAGGCAGACAATGTAATAGAGCAGCAGGAAATGCTAGCAGAATGCTTTGTTGTATATGGAGAGGTATTAGCAGTAGAAAGAGGGAAGTGCTCATGCAATTGTACAGAACACTGGTGAGACCTCACTTGGAGTATTGTACACAGTACTGGAGACCGTATCTTCAGAAGGATATTGATACCTTAGAGAGGGTTCAGAGAAGGGCTACTAAACTGGTTCATGGATTGCGGGATAAAACTTACCAGGAATGGTTAAAGGATCTTAACATGTATAGCTTGGAGGAAAGACGAGACAGGGGGGATATGATAGAAACATTTAAATATATAAAGAGAATCAACACAGTAAAGGAGGAGACTATATTTAAAAGAAGAAAAACTACCACAACAAGAGGACATAGTCTTAAATTATCTGCCGTCACATTCTTTGTTTCTATTTGATTGTATTGCAAATTTGTGTCAATGCATGGGTTATATGTGTGTAATACAAGTCCGTAAAAAAAAGCAGGGATGTTTTTCTATTGCAGTGTAATGGTTTGTGAATGTAGTTGTCTATTTTCCAGTATTCATGCAAACTTTATATTTGTCCATTAATTGTCAATTTATTAATTTATAAAATATTTTACCAGGAAAGATACATTGAGATTTCTCTCATTTTGATGTATGTCCTGGGCCCACAAAACATTGCATTGTTTTTTTTAAACATATTACTTAACTATTGCCATCTTGTCAGTTTACAAACAGATGTTTAAAACTAAAAAAAACTGCTTTTCTTGCCTAAGGGTCACATTGCAAACACAGATGGCGTGAGAACAAAATTAATTTAAACAAGTTATATTACTAAATAGCAATGAAACTGGGAGTGTAAGAAATTGATATGCAAAACTACAATATTGTATATTGTCTGTCTATGTATGTGTCACATATTCATCCGCTTATAGAAATGTGGTTAATGACATTTACTGTCCACACAGGAAAAGTTGTGCCGAGCAGCAACCTAATCCACAGAAGGGTTAATGCTGAGCAGTAATTGTGCAAATGAAACCTGGTGTCATGTATTCATCCGCCTAGAGAAAAGTGATTAATGACATTTACTGTCCACACAGGAAAAGTTGTGCCAAGCAGCAACCTAATCCACAGAAGGGTTAATGCTGAGCAGCAATTATGCAAATGAAACCTGGTAACTGACTTTGGGGTCAAAGGCCGGGTACAGCCTATCAGAACTAAAGGAGGGGTATTTAG
>OW240924.1:16169749-16194667 GCA_933207985.1 Pelobates cultripes
GTTAATTCTACATATATATTTATGTAATATTTTTACATAATTAGGTATCTTGATTAATTACAATTAGCGGGACCTGCCTGACAACCCATGCCGAAAGTATAGGGAATTTAATTTGCTGGCACTATATTTAACCCTATAACTTTCCAAGACACCATAAAACCTGTACATGGGGGGTACTGTTTTACTCGGGAGACTTCGTTGAACACAAATATTAGTGTTTCAAAACAGTAAAATGTATTACTTGTTGATATAAGCCAGTAAAAGTGAAGTTTTTTGCATTTTTCACGCACAAACAGCATTAAACGGACAATATTATTGCTATGATACTTTTTACTGTTTTGAAACACAAATATTTGTGTTCAGTGAAGTCTCCCGAGTACAGCAGTACCCCTCATGTACAGGTTTTATGGTGTTTTCAAAAGTTACAGCGTCAAATATAAGGCTTGCGTTTCATTTTTTTTCACATTAAAATTCGCCAGATTGGTTACGTTGCCTTTGAGACCCTATGGTAGCCCAAGAATGAAAATTACCCCTATGATGGCATACCATTTGCAGTAGTAGACAACCCAAGGTTTTGCAAACAGGGTATGTCCAGTCTTTTTTAGTAGCCACTGGCTCAAACACTGGCTCAAATTGGCGTTTTTTGCATTTTTCACACACAGAAATACCTTGGGTTGTCTACTATTGCAAATGGTATGCCATTATGGGTGTAAATTTCATTCCGGGCTACTATACAGTCTCAAAGGCAACGTAACCAATCTGGCGAATTTCAATTTCAAATGTAACGTGCTATATTTGACCCTGTAACTTCCCAAAACGCCATAAAACCTGTACATAGGGGGTACTGTCTTACACGTGAGACTTTACTGAATACAAATATGTGTATTTTATTGCAGTAAAAGCAAACAGTATTATGACATTGACCGTTAAAATGTCATGTAGAACTAAAAAAATCTAAAAAAAATCGTATTTTCTCCCATTTTTTTCATATTAAATTATGTTTCATAGCTAAATATTTGATATTAAATGAGAGCCCTGTTTCCCCTGAATAAAATTATATATAATAAGGGTGGGTGCATTTACTATGAAAGAGGTGAATTACGGTTGGACAGACATATAGCGCAAATGCCAGGTTTTGTTTACAATTTGTTTTGTTCACAACGTGTACATTTGGCTCCGTCCTTAAGGGGTTAATATATGTATATATATATACGTATGTGTATATATATATATGTATATATCCGGAATCTGTTGGCGCTATATAAATGGCAATAATAAATAAATAAATAAATAAAGCTATATAATTTTTTTTAAATATTTTTATTTATATAGGTATATATATAGTGATATATACATATATATTTATGTATATAGATATATATATTATTTTGTTCTACGTGTATTTTGATATATATATATATATATATATTAATTTCACAATACAGTTAGAACGAAATAACACACATCTATATATTTTTTAATTATTTATTTTTAATTATTTTTTTTAATTTTATTTTTTAACATATTTACATTTTTATTTTTTTTATATTATATATAAATATATATATATAACAATAATTATATATATCTTTAATCAGTATCAATCTACGTGTAATTTGATATTAATATATATATATAATTATATATATATTAATAGTAAAATACACCTAGACGGTGTACGTGTGTGTATGTATATGTGTATATATATACTTAGATCATATATATATATATATATATATATATATATGATCTAAGTATATATTATTTTTTTTTACACTATTTATTTATTTTATTTTTATTTTCAGCCAGCAGGGGGACCACCTGTCATTACAGGCAGCCCCCCTGCTGGCAATGCAGGAGGTAGCTACCCCCAGCCATGTGATTGTGGGGTCCTCGCAAGGACCCCACTCTCAAATGGTCGGGAGGCTTCGAGGAGGACGGAACTTGATGCGGGGGGCTCCCTGGGAGTCCCCCCCACCACGATCGCCGGCGTGGGATCGCTGGCGACCGGGTAAGTACCGAAAGACCGGAGGGCGTACTATTATGCCCGGCGGCGTTTAGAGACGCTTAGAATAGGGCGTAATAGTACGCCCTCCGGTCTTAAGGGGTTAAGAGTCACATTGCAAACACAGATGGCAAAATTTATTTAAACAAGTTATATTACTTAATAGCAATGAAACTGGGAGTGTAAGAAATTGATATGCACCCAGCACCCAGCTAAAGCAATAACAGCTTGCATCCCTCCAGTAGTTCTCCTGCCAACCAGTTTTCCATGCATGTTATTAGGAGATCAGAAGATCAGAGTAAATAACATCTAGGTGTAACCATGACGTTTGAGTTTTTCCAAGCCATCCTGTCCAATCTACCCAGAAGCCAACCCTAACTGGTCACTTTCTACAGAGTGTTGTAGTATAACTGGAGGGAAAAGATCAAAGAAAAGGACTTGTTTAAAGATGGAACTCTCTGGGAAAAGAGGGCGGGATTAACCACTTTGTGGGAGCTGAAAGGGATTCTCGGACATGTAGTTAAGGACTGCAAGAATCAGTCTTTAAAAAGGACAACAGCCAAGGAGGTCAGTCTCTTTCTCTCCAGGAGTTCTACAAGACCCTACTGTTTCTGCAAATTCCATTGACATATTATAAATATATATATATAACCTTAGTAATATACAACTAGATAGCAATCTGTTCATGCATAAAATCATAACATAAATTATTCTTATTTATCTATTGAAATAATAGTAAGAATTAAC
Source organism: Pelobates cultripes (assembly GCA_933207985.1). Taxonomy (NCBI): domain Eukaryota; kingdom Metazoa; phylum Chordata; class Amphibia; order Anura; family Pelobatidae; genus Pelobates; species Pelobates cultripes. Next base: position 16,172,502 of record OW240924.1, read on the forward strand.
ACAATACTAACCCTCGTATTTCCTGTAACAGAATTTTGTGCAAGCCTTACAATGGCCTAGTCTTAAAAGCCACAGCTGTGTAAAAAAGTTGAATCAAAGTATTAGTGCATACTTTTTCAGATACATGAGAAAGCTTTATTGCTCAGCTAATAGTTATAACAGTTATAGTTATACTTTTCAAGGCTAATGATAAGCAATAATAACAGGTCATTGTTAATCGTTTTATGAAATTAACTATTGACAGGTGTTAGTCAAAATTAAATGTTGACCAAGATTTCCCTCAGGCGTCCAATGAATTAACAGTAAAATTACGCTAATCTTATATAAAATATAAATTTATTCATTTTAATATTCACGTCCCTTGTGAAAATCAATGGTTATAAAGTTGATAAGGAAATTTTTAGATTAGCTAATGAGGGGGAAAGGCGAGATCACTTGCACACCCTGTTTGGAGGAACACTGCTATTCTCTCTTCAAACTCTTATAAATTCTTAAGGAAAATTTCCTATCATCTCTGATAGGAGATAACGGACTGACTCTTCCCTAAGAGCCTGAGATATTGCAGAGGGACACTTCAGCAACAGTCCATTGGTAAATATAAATATATATATATATATATATATATATATATATATCTTATGGAATTACCTGAGATAGTCAATGTTTAAAGTAAACGGTAATACTTCAGAACTAAATTTTAATTCTATATATTTTGTTTGTTCTGCAGCCAAACAAAATATATGGTAGATCAGGCAAATTTTTGCCATAATTATAATGATATAATTATTTGGTAACTCAGATCTTTCCATAATTAACTTTCATAATTACCTGTAGCTTAACTTTACAGACAGACAAGATTTATTTAGTAGTTACTTATGGCATAGCGGAGGCAAGAGAAATAGGGTGTTACGTTACCATTAATTATAATATTGCCTGGTCAGCTAGGTGTAGCAGATTCACCTATGTTGCTGATGGTTTGACTGATTAGTGGCCAGGAATAAAAAATAAATTTCTGGATGAAAAGATGTTTGTCAAATAGTGATGTTTGCAGATTGTTAATAATCAATTTTCAATAAATCTGAGATTGCATAATTGCCAAATACTGATGTCTACCTATTGTTGATAATCAATTTTCAAATGTACGATTGCATAGTTGCTAGACGTATTTGCATTTTGCTGAATAATCAACTCTATGATAAACCGAGGTGATTATTATAGAAATCGCATATTGATTGATTGACTGAACTGGATTAATAACTGCATTGCAATATTTCATTAAGTGATTAATGTAGAAATTGCATTTGTTGGTTTAACCTAACTGATCAATTTGCTGTATTGCCATGTTTAATTATGTTTGAGTTGCACTGAGCTCACGCATGATCATTATTTTATGTCACAATAAATATACAATTATTGGTAACCGGCTGTGATATTTATTGATGACTCATAAATTTTCTTTGAACAACGGATTTTTGGGTCTTGAGTAGAGTTGAGCGTACACCAGGACGTTCGGGTCTGGCCGAACTTTGAAAAAAAGTCTGGGTTCGGGCTCGAACTTGACCCCGAACCCCATTAAAGTCAATGGGGACCCGAACTGTTGGCCACAAAAATGGCTCTAAAAAACTGCTGCAAAAGGAAGTAAAAATGGGGGTAAGAGTAGGACAAGTGCCCTGCAAACAAATGTGGATTGGGAAATCACTTAAAAATAACATTAAATAAGCAGCCGCTTAGTAGATAACTGAGAAATAAAAGTAATTGCCAGTTGAAAAATCCCTGTGTGGCGAAACGTGTTTTGATATTTTACTATTTTATTTGATATTAATAAAGGATTATTGGCTAGTATACACTCCCTTTTTTTCTTTGCCATATATCTTTTTATTCTAGCTTTTTCATATTTTATCTATTTTATTTTACTTCTGGACCTGTTTTTCAATTTACTTCTACATAAGCATTTCTATTGCTCAAGAATCCTAGGTGGGGATGATACCACCTATGCCATCAAAGTGAGCAGTCATTTCTGCTCACTAAAATGTGAGTAATTTACACATATATACGCTTATCTCACGTTATATATAGTATACAGTGAGCACTATTGTGTACCACATTTTTTTCTCTCGAGGATTTTCTTCACGTGCATACACCTATATCCCAACAGCGGGGGACCAATACCGCTGACTGCGAAGTATACCCGAGCTAGTTCGAGCTCCACAATAGGTGAGTGAGATATTCTTTCGTTTTATATCTCCATAAAGAAACTCCAACCACAGTATACACTATTGGAATTCTCCTCTGTTCTATTCACATATCGCCACTCGAAACAAGAATCTGATGACCACTTCTTTGTTTGGACTATTCCTCTTTTTTATAACTTCTTAAGTGGACATGAAAACTACCTGTTCATTTTAGGATTTGTTCATATATACTGCTTTGTTATATATGTAAGTACTCATTGTATTGCTTCTATTTGGTCTTTTATCAAGAGATTGTGTTTCATTTTATGCTTGTCATATTTGCTCTACTTTTATTTATTTTATTCTGTGGCGCGACCTAAATTACTTTTATTTCTCATACTTTCTCCTACCTTTGACGCATTGTGAGGGAACGTCTCCATTTTAGGTTGCAGCCTAAATATTTTATAATATTCCATTGACACACAAAGCACTGAATCCATTATCTCCTGTACGCTTAGTAGATAACTCCCTAATTCCCACGGTATTTTGGTCTTATCTACCAAAAGGCTGAAAGACCTAAATAGTTTTTTCAGCCACATTTACTAATACTAAGTAACGATTACTTAGTATTAGTAAATTCAGCCCCTACTCGCTATACCGCAAGTAGGGGCGTATCTAGTAAATCGCATAATAAATCGCATACCCCTGTGCGACAGGTGGGGGCCCTAAATAAGAATGTGGAGGGGGGGGACCTACTGTCCTCCCACCCGGCCCCCACCCCTAAGCGGTGGATGGGGGCCATAAATAAAAATCCCCCCCAGGATCCCCAAACCCCTAGTCAACCCCTCCCCAAACAAATTACCCCTACCTACCCCCCTCATCCTAAAAATAATGAGGGGGGACCCTTAAATACCTGTTAAAAAAATAGACTTACCATTTGATGTCTTCTTTCTTCGAAAATCATCTTTTTCCAGCCCCAAAAAAGGCCAAATAAAAATCCAGAATAACCGACGCACTTAAAAAAAAAATCCTTCTTCACCCATGGAGGGCTCCGCGCAGACTGAGCTCTGCAGGGCAGGGGAAGGCTTATAAAGACTTGCCCCACCCAGCAATTAGGCTCAGAGCACTCTGATTTGTGGGTTCAAGCCATCCAATCAGAGTGCTCTGGCAGGTAAATGAAGAGACTGACAGGTAAGTCTCTACATTTACCTGTCACAGCACTCTGATTGGTTGGCTTGAAACCCACCGATCAGAGAGCTCTGTGTCATTTTACACAGCGTGGGAAAGTTCTTTGGAATTTTCCCACGCTGTGTAAAATGACACAGAGCACTCTGATTGGTGGATTAAGTAACCGCTCAGGGGTGGGGGCTGGGGGGAGGACATTAGGTTCCCCCCCTTATTGTTATTTAGGGCCTCCACCCGCCACGCATTGTTATTTAGGGTTCCCATCTGCCGCACAGGGGTGGGGGCTGGGCAGGAGGACAGTAGGTCCCCCCCTTATTGTTATTTAGGGCCCCCACCCACCGCCACAGGCTGCTCACTGTTTAATTGACATGCCCCTTCTCGCGGTATAGCGAGTAGGGGCATAATTTACTAATACTAAGTGACCAGCTTCTATAGAGGCTGGGTCACTTGCTGCACTGGCCAATCACAGCCATGCCATTAGTAGGCATTGCTGTGATGGTTTCTAAGGGCACACAAGTCAAATGGTTGTTGATTGGCTGCCCTGCAGCCTTTAAAACGCATCATTAAATTGCCGAACTCCAACCCGAACATGAGTGATATGTCCATGTTCGACGGGGTCCAAAAAATGTAATGTTCGGTACGAACCCGAACTTTTCAGTTTGGGTTCACTCAACTCTAGTCTTGAGTGATAAAGGCAGGCACTCCTTGCCTAAAATATATATAATTACAATTGGGGAAATTCTCATTAATTTTACAGTGCCATAATATACATTTTTTGGTATTCTAAAATTATGAAACTTTTAATAATTTTCATAAATTATTATTTTAATACTTTGACTCCATAGATAACCCTACAGGGTACAATCTAATATTAAAAATACAAAAACAATATTAATGCACAACACATATAAACCTTTAACATAGAACAGGTAAGAAATATATAATCAACCATGACAGGTTCTGTATTGAGGTATGTAAAGAGAGGATTTTAGACTGGGGGAAGATTTGAAAGTGTGCGGGAGGACATTCCATAATTAAGGTGCTCTGTAGGAAATGGAGGATCCAGCCACTTTATTTTTGTATTGAGCTAGATAAAGTGCTGGTACTAGATCAGAGGTTATAGGTGGTGCAAACAACTGGGGACAACATTCTGCTCAGCTAGGGTGGGATCTTCCCAGAAAAGCTCTTATGCACAAGGCTGGAAAGATGAAGGATGCGTCGGGATTCCAGCGACAGCCAGTTTAGTTCTTTTATCATGTCATAATGGTGGGTCATGTAATTACACTGTAGCACAAAGTGACACTACAAGTTAAACAATGTAGTAAGTTTATTAGAGTTTATAGTTTACCAAGACAACTTTATAGTTACCAATTTATAGTTACCAAGACAACTTTAGCTTAATGAAGCAGTTTTGGTGTTTAGATCCTGCTTCTGCAGTCTCACTGCTCAACTCTCTGCCATTTAGGAGTTAAATCAGCCTTCCTAAACACTTCCTAAAGAGTCATCTAATGTTTAGACTTCTTTTATTGAAATTCTGTTTCATTCAGAAATGTTTATCTCTTGTTCTGTTAATAGCTTGCTAGACCCTACAGGGGCCTCCTGTGTTTGATTAAAGTTCAATTTACAGAGCGGGAGATAAAAACGTTTAAAATAAACACCTGACTGAAAATGAAACCATATTTTTTCATTCAGACTATGTCAGTCACAGAAACAAAGGTGATTTAATTCCTAAATGACAAAAAATTGAGCAGTGAGACTTCAGAGGCATGATCTATACACCAAAACTCCTTCATTATGCTAAAGTTGTTTAGATGACTATAGTGTCCCTTTAAGGTGGGTTTGTAGTGCAGGTGCATACACTACACCCCCCAATCAATGACCGGCATTAGAATTTGCTGATCAATCTTTTCCTTTACTTAGGCATGATTTGTTTCTGTACAGGGCACCAAGGTCTGGATAAAGTTTTGATGATAGTTTTCTATGCGGAGGCCACAAGATCGATTGGGGTATAGCAACACACCTAAGTATTTGAAAGAATGGACTGCGGTCATTGTGTTATTTGATTCTGTTCTGAAGCATAGAGGCGAATTTTGTAATTTGTGTAATTTAGATACTGTTCCAAAGCTAATTGTGACAGTTTTGTCAGTGAAGAGTTTGTTTTGTTTTTAATCCATTGTTTTACCTCTGTCGACGCACTTGTGTATGTTTGAGGCTTTGCAGACATTAGGCAGATCATTTATGAATAATATGAATAGTAGTGGCCGAGTATTGAGCCTTGGGGAACACCACACGTGACTGGGAGATTTAATGTGTGTAAATGCAGGAGCATATTTATAAGGAATGTCAGTACTTGTGAATTCAGAGTTCTACATGTGAGTATTAAAACCGGGTGTGAATCCAGATTATAGTTGTGAGTTGCACAAATGGTGGGGAAAATGCATGTGTCATGAAATAGTAATACGAAATGTTTTTTTTTTTAATTGAAGAGATGCGTTTGTGCAGAATGGTAGTGTTTGTTTGTAAGTGTGAGGTTGAGTCAAGTAAAAGTGTGTAAATGCAGGTATGTTGTGTTGCAAAGTTGTTATACTGAGTCTGTGTATTATAAATCTATGAATACAGGGGTTACTTTGTGTGGTTTGTGTATATGCAAGGATGTATTTAGTCTGCATCTCCCTACCTCTCCTCGGTCTCTCCTCTCTCATTACATCCTACATATCTCCACTAGTCTGTCATGACTCCCCATATGTCTCTTTACTTTTTTTTTTATAACCTTCAACAAGTCTCCCCACATCTCTCTCACATTATTTCCTCCATGTCTCTACCATTCTCTTTCCCATTACTTCCCACATGTCTATCTCCCTATTCCCTCACCATGTTTGTCTCTTTGACCCACCTTGCCACTTGTCTCTGTTGTCTATCCCTCCATTCTCTTGCTGCACACTGGTGGCTATCATCAATCCTTATGCTTGAGAAAGCCCTGATAGGTGGGGCGAAATGCGGAGCACACTGAATCCGGAAGTAACTGCACGTATATAGAGAGTCTGCGATCAGCTGGAACTTGTACGGTGTATCCACTGATATCAAGGACTTTATCTGATCTACTCTAACACCATTTTTTTATTACTTATTTAATGCTTACTTGGAAATAAAGAAAAATACCCTTTACTTCAACTTTTCGGCTGAGTGAGTTCATCAAGTACACTACATTTGGATCCCACGTCCTCAAGGGGCTGATCCTCCCAGTGCCTGATAGTTTGGAGTGGTACTTCAACCACACCACAATTGTGAGTTGAATACTTCTGTACATACTTTTATATTATTTCTGTATAATATTGCACTAGCTCCTTGCTTTTATGTATTCTAGATCAAGCTGCCCCTGATTACAAGTACAAGTGCAAGTATACGTTTGCTTGTCACAATAATTTATTTGACCACTTGCTGTCTTTTGCATGTTCTATCTGCTCACTGGTTTTACTTGTATGTTTACATATACCTGTTTATACATATTGGTGTAATTCATACTTACCATATAATCTGTCTAAGTATATATCTCTGGCTGCTATTTCCTATACTGTTTTGCACACCTACATTTTTGGTTTTACATTTATCATCAGTCCTTAGCCAAATGTGCCGCCTTCTACATTTATCAGTTCTGAAAGCCCATGAGAATACCTACAAAATATCCACATTTAATGTCATCTATTAGTAGATTATTACTCCACCTGGAGGACTGACCTGAGACCGTGATGGTCAGGATGTTGCTCTTGACAGTGAAGGAAATGTTGGTTGAGAATTGGTTGCTGGCCCAACACTGGTATGTTCCTCCATGCTGAACCTGGACATTGTCTATATATAATATTTTTCCAGAGTCTTGGATCTGGTACAATCCAGATACGTTATTCACCTGCACCTTGTTATGTTTCCATTGGAAGGAAGGAGAAGTCCCTCGCTCCACTGAGCAGGTAAATGTCACATTGTTGCCAGTCTCCATCTCCAGAATGTCTCTGTCGGCACGAATTTGTGCATCAGTCACAGGCACTGTTAGAAAAGCAATATCGGTATGAATAAGCAAGTTGACTAATTAATTGTCAAAAAGAACTGAAATAAAATTAAAGAGAATGCAGAACTATTTTGATATGTTAACATGTTCATATGGGTCAAGTGGCTAAAACCTGCCCCCTTAGTCATAACTCCGCATTCTAAAAAATCATCTCACCAAACATTTTGAATATTTGAATATGTCTCTAACAAGAAAAGCAGGATGTAGTTAAAGGACCACTCCAAGCACCATAACCACTACAGACCACTATCTCAGGATTGCATTGACTCCTCCGAAGATAAGTAGTCAAACCATGTGATGGTGTCTGACAGTGCAGAGTTTAGAATAGGGCTGAAAGAATAAACAGATTTGGTAGGAGACAGAAACATAGTTATTCGTGAAACAGCAAATTGTTGTGAATTCAAAGTGAATTTTAGATCTTAGAACTGACATGGGTCATGTTTCCAATTTGACTATTTAAAATCTTAAACTCACCTTTGTAAATAACGTACAAATAGAGTCTAGTGTTACACTTATAAAGGGATGGTAAAATGGATCTTTGCCTAGGATGGCAAAAATCCTTACACAGACACTGTGTGCAACTAAACATCTGATGGCAGCCTTGTTTTCAACTTAACAGCACATTTTCAGGCATCCCAACCTCATCCCAGAATTTGATTCGTAATCGATGCAATTGTTTGATTAGTAGAATTTGTTTTTTCCACCAGGTTCTAGTGATTGAAAATAAGGACTTTTCTATGATCTGTAACTATAAAGGTGACTGTGATTTTTACTCTTACCATTCACAGATATCCTCACAGATTCACTTCGGATCGATGTCTGAAATTTGTTAGAAATCAATAAGCAGTAATACATTCCACTGTAGCTTTCCAACACAGGATCCACAGCAAATTGCATCTGTTGTGAATTAGACCTTTGTTTCCCATCACAACTTTCCGCATCTTGCTTACACCAGGAGAATTCAAATGTTTCCGACCCTATATCTACAGAGCAAGTCACGTCCAGCCTCTCTCCTTCCATGATCATATCTTTGGGTGGCTTTAGGCTCACCATCACGTTAGCTGGGGGAAGACCTGTGAAGGAATAAACTATGTATTGGTGGAGTCTGATGTATGAATGTAATGCAAAGGGCTTGGTATTAAAGGACACTCTGGGTGACAACAAATCATTAAGGAAAACTGTTCTCAAATTTTTTTATTTAATTATCAATTCAGTTGTGTTTTTGCACTTCTTTATTTTAAGCTTTTTTCTTAAAGATACATTTTGAGCACCAATACAACAGTAGAGCGTTAGGAAGTACACATGTATATTTATAATGCTATCTTGCTCTAGTTACCCCTTAGGTGATCTAACCCTCAGTGCTAGAGTTAATAATGTGGGTTTACTTACCTTTTCTCCCTTGCAGTGCTGGTCTCCATTATGCTGCTCCACCACTTTGGCTGAGATCATCAAGCTCTAATATCTCAGCCTAGCCAATGATTAACCATAGGAAAGTGATGGGATGTAAGTGCATATGTGTGGAAAAACACTGTACAGCGCCTATCACATCGTCTCTATTGAGATGAAGTAGTCTGGGTGCCTATAATGTTCCTTTAGGCACATTTGATAGACTTTGGTCCTACAATCATGCTATGTTTTTCTTTATGTTCAAACCAGGTTTTTTTTTTGGTTTTTTTAAAACATGCCTCTCCTTTTTACAAAACATCTTCCTGTTTGGATAATTGCACTGGGAACTCCAGTCCTCCCAGCAGTCCTGATTTTAGCAGAAACTTCAGGGATGTCCTGACATCCCGACTTTGTTCCCTGGTGTCCAACATTTCGGGACACCAGGGAATTGTCACCAAAATGTGTATATACACTCAGGACACTAGATCTACACTCAGTGCACAAGGGCGCAGAGAGCACCGAAATAGTTCTTGTCCGCTCTTAGTGGCCTGGCCTGCTTGATTGGCAGGCTGTCTGGCATGTATTCTTAGATCCATGTCTATAAACTGCCCATCTTGCCTGGAGTATAGACAGCTCTGTTACCACTATCTAAAATATTTATTTTCTTTCCAATATTAACTATTTTACCTTTGTTATAATTATTATTAAAGGGAATAGATAATCCACAAAATAACAATAGTTTTTTTCCTGGACTGTAGGTTCCATTTCTATCATTGAGACAATTGTCCAGCTCACTTTGCTTTGAAAAAACAAATATAATTACTTACCCCATTTCCAGTGCTGAGACTCCTCTGCTAAAACCACCCACTGTGCATCCAAAGACACCAGGATGCCTGCTGACATCTTCCACCATGTCATCAAATACAATGCTTCACAAAGAGAAGCATTGCATTGGAGATACAGATAGACAACAAGATGCCGCACTCCTTCAATCAAATGCTGCCATGAGCACTATTTAATAGCAGGACATAGATTGATGCAGTTCTGGAGGAGGAAGCAGAATCCAAACTACAGGGATTTAATGGTTCATTAAGATGTCAAGGATAGCTAAGTGTTATATTTCAGACTTGGATGGTAGTACATATACTATATGTGTAATGTACGTCTCACAATATATGGTTATAACAATCTTTTACTTAACGCATTTGTTTAACAACATTCATTTCAGCAATATATTGTATATTATATAGTCTAATACTTTGTAACTACTCTTTGTAACTTAACACTTTGCTTACTTTCTATCTCAATATGAATTTCTCTGCTAATTTTCTTGACGTTGCCAGTTGCAGTTCTCACTTCACAGGTATAATCCCCGGAATGATGTGGCTGAACTGAGTTAACTTGGTATTGATTGGATTTACCAAATTCCTGCAATTTCTGCTCATTTTTGTAGAAGATAAACTGTAGTTGTGTATCTGCCTTGGGTGGGTCAAGTCTTGTGTCACATGTCAGGGTCATGGCAGAACCTTTTATCAGCTGATTCGATTGACTTGGTTTTATTTCAGGGTCAGAGAATAGATCTAGAAAAAACAATAAAGAAACGTAAAGATTAATCTAGTGTCAGGAGAACCTAGAACACATAGTTGCAAAGTACAGACCAGTACTAAAACAGAGAGAAGAAAGGACAGCGGTATGTAACCGAGGCTTAGAGTGGTCGGGCTTAATACACAGGACCTCTACCGAGAGAAATGGAAGAAATTAACCTGAAATTTACAAGTTTGATAAGCTCAGCCATGTCAAAAGGTAACACAATAACTTTCGTTATTCACGAAAGTGAGAATTCAAAATGACTGTCAAATTTACGGTTAAAATTGCTGAACTGGAAAAATCCACCATAATGTGAAATTCTCTTTAAATTCTATGAAAGAGGGGGCAGGGTTAAAATCAATGTAAAAACTACTAGAAGTGTAGTATCCAGGAGCTATCATTTAGAGAATAAAAGAGGAAAAATAATAAAATAATAAATAGTAGCAAGGGTATAAAATGAAATAGATAAAATCAGATAAATAAAATGATTAAGAAGGAAAAAAATTATTAAATAAGTATTTGATATGTGAAATAATACATGGAAGTACTAAATAAAATGCTGTAGATAAAGTGAGTAAGTCTAGATAAATCTAAATTGAATAAATCAATAAAAAAAACTAATACGTAAAGTCCAAGTACCAAAAGACTATATAGAGTCCAAAATATAGCAAAACAATAAAAGTAATATCTGTAGTACACTAATGCATTTCACCTTTCGATAGGCTTTATCATTTATCAACACTTTAATAAAGCCTATCGTAAGGGGAGACTCATTAGTGTGCTACAGATATTGCTTTTATAGAAACATAGAATGTAACGGCAGATAAGAACCATTCGGCCCATCTAGTCTGTAACATTTTCTAAATACTTTCATTAGTCCCTGGTCTTATCTTATATCCCACGCATGCTTAAACTTCCTCACTGTATCAACCTCTATCACTTTAGCTGGCCAAGGACTAATGAACGTATCTAAAGAATTGGGCAGACTAGATGGGACAAATTGTTCTTATCTGCCATCACATTCCAAGGTTCAATGTGTCTTTGTTTCTGTCAGCATTATTTTATTATTTTATTGTTTTATTTCCAATAACGTACTCTTTTTATCCTGGACCTTCCAATACTGATGCTTACCTCCTGAATTCCATATCCTTGGTGGGGATATATACCTAAGCAGCTAAGATTGAGCAAACTATAATTGCTCATTTTCATGTAACTAAGTTTTTATCTGTTTTATACCCTTACTCGATGATGTGGACTATATTGATATAGTCTCTCGTTCCTTATTTAATACGGAGAGGACCTGCACCACCCACATATATCCCAGAGTGAGGGTCAGACCACTCCACACTATATGTTAGGAGCCATTATTAGGTTCCATAAAATGTGAGTGTATATCTACTTATTTTCTTTCAGAGTATATTATGTTGAACATACTACACCATTCTTTTTTCTTTTTTGTTCTCCTCCTACGTCTATGAGACTCTCTACCACATCTCAAAAGGACTAACCATTTGTCCTACAAGAGCTTTCCTTAAAATTGTTTGCTAACATGAAAGCAAGTGAATGATAATTTGCAAATGCGCATTCTACTTGATATCATACAACAGGGGAGATTCTAAAAAACAACAGCAAAACATATCATGTGGATAATATGTTTAAATAGAAATTCTAAGTGGAAGAGTGAAGTACAGCGGATGAATGAAAAAATATGTATTACATTGCACTTACAAACAGATATAAAACTAAGCATATATAAGACTATCAGTAGACTAATACTACAATAAAACAACATTTTATTTGCTTTTATCTCTGGGATTGTACTGAGAATTATGCCTGTGGATCGGATCTCTCCCCTTCACTACACTTCTGTTGCTCATTGTGAGGAGTGGCAGGGGGATTGAGACTGTGTCAGCTGAGAGTCCTATATACGCTTAGATTTATATTTATTTCTAAGTGCATCGTAATAGATATTTTTCCATTTATAAGCGACATATCACTATTGTGATGCTTTACATGCGCGTTTGGTTTATAGACCAGAAGACCCTGTTTGATTATACTGCCATCCGTTCATAAAAAGTGCTGCCTTCATCATCTATATATCCAGAAGACATTGCACGAAAATTGTTTGCGAAGAAATTTGGTGATATGCCTTTAAATGTTTTCACACTGTGAGTGCATTTATGGTGGCATTTAGAGTTTATATTTAGACATATTGCCCTATGATATGTTTTGGGTTGTTTTTTGTATCTCCCCAGTTGTATGGTATTTAGAAGATTCCTGGAGATTGTTATATTTCAGGGAAAGTAATATTTATTTATATTTTCACTAAGTGTTTTTACATGTTTTTTTCATTTTTTATTTTTCATTCTACTGGATGCATTCAGTCCCAAATTTTACTAAAACAAGTGCTTTATGAATCTTCCAAATCCTGTATCTTGTAAGGGCTCAGATGCGAAAGCACCGATTTTAATTTGATTGCTGCAGATTCTCCCAGGCTGACCGAATTCCAGCTGTATTTGTCTTTAGTAAATATGAGAATTGTAGTCTGAATTCGGTAATTTTCACCAGATTTCATCCATCCGGACAAAGTCTGGTGTTTAGTTAAAAACCATGACAGAGTCAGTCATAGAATACACAATGAAACACAAGCAACATGTTAGTATTTACCTCTAATGGTGATATATGTTGAGTCTTCATAGGTTTTTTTAGAAAATGTAAACTCTATATATTTTTTACAGCTGTATGTACCGGTAGCAGTTTTATCCACACTTTCAAGATTTAAATAATCAATTTGGAATGATAAAATGTTGCCGCCCTTGTAAAATGTGGTTGTTTCAGGCGTTCCCTCCCTGTGAAGACATCTCAAGGTCAGGTTGTCTCCTTCATACACAGGGGTGGCAAGTGATTGCAGGATGACATAACCTAAAACAGAAACGTCAGCAAATCACACAGGAGACCGTGGGTTTTATTTCCATGTAGCAGATAAAGGAAATATTACTTTAAAGGTGAGAGATAACCAAGTTACAGAAAACAGCTGACATTGAATGTCTGAGTCAGTTTAACCCTGTTTCACAAAACATGGGGTATACGGGAAAAATATATTAGCTGAGAGATTAAGGTCCTTACCTATGTCTCGAGTTTGGTTCTGCTAGTAGTCGCACCCTGGTAGTTGATATCCCATCTTCCCTTTTCCCTTTCTTTTCCTCTCCGCACTTTGTTATTATTGTTTTTTTATTATATATGTTTTCATAATTTCTTTGCCGTCATTATTTTAAAAGGAACACTCTTATGCCTATAAGAACTTCAGCTCATTTACGTTATTACGGAGTCAGGAGTGTCCGGCTGTCATTTAACCTTCACAGCTACCCCACAGCTTCTTCCCTCTCTGGCTCTACATTATGAGGAAGGTTTCGCTGGGAAGGCGATAATAGGCATCAGCTGATACTCTCATCCTGCCACTGGCTGTGCATTTAGAGAAAATCGAGGCTGCATCCAGCAGATTAACAGGCACGTGAGAGAAATAATCCCATTCTGTGTATTTTCTAGTCCTCATCCATTGCTCATTAGTGGGGGATAGAGGGACACAGCTATGTCTCCTCAATGTCATTATAAAGGTACCACATACAGTCTATTTATGGGGGCACGGGGGGATATTGGCATCTCCTCCTATATATTGCTATTGAGTCCCAATGACATGTCCACCACCATTATAAAAACTTAGTTCCCACCCTAATGTGGGGGCATGTAGGGACTTGTGCCAGATCCCTTACCATTAATCTACTGGCCTTATATTCATGTGATGGGACCTTTTTAGCAAATAGGCTGCAAAGCTGCTGTTGATAAAAGTGAGTAACTGCACTCGCCTCGCCATGCTGCAGGCGGAAATATAAGGAAGGTATTTAATCTCCCTATGTTAGATGAGGGAGGAGGGGGTCATACAGTATTTTTACTGTGGGGGCTGGTTAGTAAGCACTGGCCACTTACCACATAACGTAACCCTCACATAGCAGAGGGCTTTTAACTACTGGCTGCTACTACTACTAGCAAGCAAATTGTTCAGATTTTTTTTTTAAAGTCTGGATTTTAGCATTCTGAGCCCAGACTCTTATTTTTGGATCTGGAATTCAACCTTTTGATCTGGCTGAAGTCCAAATCCGATTCAGAATAATTTAGAGGCACTTGTGTGAAATCTGCTTTTGTATTCTGTTACATTACATTTAAAGGAACACTATACACACTCGTGGCAATAATGTGGGGTCTGTGTACAGTGACTATCGTTTTTTATTTTTATTGGCTGGGAATAGAGGGATGTGATTATTTTTATATATTAGATAATTGCGTATTAATTAATAAACCATTTCTTCCCCATTCAATGAGTTGCAGCATGTGGATGGCACATAAAAAAAATGTTGTCACACATTAGAAGACATCAGGATCAAAGACAGACAGCATCATTTACCAAATGTTCTCAGTTAATCTCGTTAACTCACCATCACTCACTTCTAGTCGGAGAGAATCACTCATATCACTATCAGCAAACTTGCACGAATAATCTCCGCTGTGTTCTGAACGAGCTGAATTAATAGTAATAACAAAGCTTTGAATGTTGTTTATATAATGATTGTCTTTATACCAGGAGTATCTCCTGGAATGTCGATACGTGGAATCCACCTTACAATATAGTTTTATAGCATCTTTTATAAAGATCTTTCCAACATTTGGTGCGAAGGAAACAACAGGTTTCACCGTAGCTCCTGTAGAATATAATTTACAGTTAAATATAAAAATTTTAAAAAGACTCTAGCTAGTAGAAATTCACCCCTGGCAAGTGTGTCATGGACCCTCCAGGCTTGCATAGCAATTAACTTTTAAAGCAGAACTGTCACCGTTTGAGGACTTCAAATTCGTCCCCCATCGGTTACATCGCTGCCGAGGTAAAAGTGAGTTTACTAAGCTGAACCTGTACCTCAAGGTCTCCACCATCTTGGTCCGGTATGGTCCTCCTTGGTGATGACGTCACTGCTGTACTCTCATGAATGGGCAAAGGTACAGCATTGAGGTCTATGGGGGATCCTGCAAGACTGTGGAGGCCAGCAGTTACTAAAATAGCTGCCAGAGAGAAGGGCAGAGTTTATATGGTTCCTGAGATGGTGACTACCATCACATACAGTGGCAAAATGTATCCACTATATATACATAATATTGTTTGCTGATCCAATCTTATCCATTGTGAACTTCAAGTTCCACAGTTTGAACAGCCATTCAAATCTCATTAAGGAACATGCATAACTTTAAGGCATCTATATCATTCAAAGCTAAAGCTTTTGAATGAGACGGTTTTCTCAGTCTGCAGACTGGATAAAGCAGCTAAATTTGAGGGTTTTTTTTCTCCATATTTACCTAATTCTTCTTTCTTATGCTTTCCACAACCATTACAGGTGGATACTGGTCTAACCAATCCATGCCCTATCCCTAGGAATGCTGGGAAAGTACATTGGTTGTGTCAACTTGTTGGTGATCTTAAAGGACCATTCCAGCCTGATCTTAATATAAGAGGCAGGGACGCCTTATTATTGAGAAGCCTCTGAATCTGTGCAGTTCTGTTTGTGTGCCAGTTCATAGGCACTTGTTCACTGTCACATGCGCACATGCACCTGATCTGAGGTCTGTGGAGGAGCTGAGGACACTAGTCTGAGATCAGTGTGTGTGGAGGGAGTGCTGGGGGGAAGGGGGGTGCAGGAAGGCTCAAGTATTTCCCATCTGCCAATTTCATTTGTTTAGGGATGATAACAGAAGAAGGGAGTAGACCTAACTGGCTGTATAAATGACAGCCAGGTGGGTGTTCCATAATTTATTTATAAAGGTGCAGAATTATCAAAGCAACCTGCACTTTTGTAAACTGGGTATAAAACAATACTCCTTATGCAGAGAGCACTTTAGCAAGCTGAAATGTTTTATGGTGTGGAGTGTTGCTTTAAATTTAGGTGTAGTATACTTGTGCAATATAATAAATATCGCGCACTTAGCTTTTGCACCATTGGTTTTCCCTGGCATTTTTGTTTTGCATACATATTGGGAGCCATTGTCATCAAAAGTCTCCACAAGTAAATCCAGCGGGCTATTCTGGGTCTGATACAGACCCCGCCACAAGATGCTGGTATCCTGTATTAATGGGATAGAAATCAGGAAAAAGGTTCAGCGCTGATAAGAAACAGGGAGTATAATAACAAGGCAGCACACCTTAAAAAGGGAATCCCCTCTGAACCCCTTGAAGTACAATGGAAAAGAGAGAAAAGAATAAGGGTGCGCCTAAAACAAGTAAAAATAGTAAAATGAGAATAGCAGCAATAACAAAAAGTTCGGAAAAATGTCCAAATATAATATAAAAATGGGATAACCACGGTACCTAATAGTCCAAATATAAAATGTCCAAATGCGCAAATGGTGGTCCTAGTAGTCCATCAGAAGGGTATGTAGCGTCCCGGATGAGTGAAAATATGCGGGGAGAACAGAAGAGAGAGAAAAACTCCAATGGTGTAGTATAAAAACAGAATATGAATATATTGTAAATATTTGTGGAACTACTCACAATCTTCAGAGCTTAAATCCAGCTCTGGTATGGATAGCGTGAAGTGGAATAATCCCCACTCAAGGATATGTGGTGCTCCTCTTTGGTCCTTTGGTGGAAGGATGGAGTTCAACTCGGGATAAAAATAATAAAAAAAATATATAGTGCTCACTGTGTGGTCGGTGGGACAATAAAAATGAAATAAAATATACTCACGGTATATAGAGCAGACGTACTGCTCGGTGAATGGCGTATGGGTGGTATAATCCCCACCTTAAGGATTCTTTGGTAGTCCAATATGGTCTAAATCGATGGTAGTTAGGTCTGGATAAAATGAACTTACATAGAATAAAATAGTAAAATTTTTACTATTTTATTCTATGTAAGTTCATTTTATCGTACCGTGAGTATATTTTATTTCATTTTTATTGTTTCACCAACTATACAGTGAGCACTATATCTTTTTATTATTTTTACCCCGAGTTGGACTCCATCCTTTTACCAAAGGACCAAAGAGGAGCACCACATATCCTTGAGTGGGGATTATTCCACTTCATGCTATCCATACCAGAGCTGGATTTAAGCTCTGAAGATTGTGAGTAGTTCCACAAATATTTACAATATATTCATATTCTGTTTTTATACTACACCATTGGAGTTTTTCTCTCTCTTCTGTTCTCCCCGCATATTTTCACTCATCCGGGACGCTACATACCCTTCTGATGGACTACTAGGACCACCATTTGCGCATTTGGACATTTTATATTTGGACTATTAGGTACCGTGGTTATCCCATTTTTATATTATTTGGACATTTTTCCGAATTTTTTGTTATTGCTGCTATTCTCATTTTACTATTTTTACTTGTTTTAGGCGCACCCTTATTCTTTTCTCTCTTATCCTGTATTAATCCTTGAAATATTTTACTAGCCGCAGCCTGACGTAGTAAAGTACACATCACACAATTGCACCAGTTTGCAATTCTAATTTGTGGCCAGGTGGATAATTATAATAATTTAACCTATTCATCGCTAGTACATCTATTCTGTTTGGTGCTGCTTCAATCTACATAGAAAAATAGAATGTGCAAATATGAACAGTTTGGCCCATTTAGCCTGCCAAATTTTCTAATTACTTTCATTAGTCCCTAGCCTTACTCCATTGGCTAGACTTCCTACATATTTCTCTGGCACGTTAAGCAAGGGCTCTAATATTATTTATTTTCTACGAGTACATGCTGTACATCTACTACCGTTTATCTAACGGTTACTTGTCCATTCCAGACTGGCCTGTTATCAGCATGTTATCTGTTTAAAGTTTAGTCGTGCCAGTTTAGCTTGTCTGTTGTATCTAACAAAAAAAATGAGGTCTCTTTTATCGTATGTAATATACCTTACAATCTTGTGTAACACATTTACATTTAATTCATTGTCTGTAATCTCAGCTTGCTTACCTCAATCAAAAAAAAAAAAAAAAGATTGACAAACAAAAATTGCTAGTACAGTTAATTGCACAGCAAAGGGAGACAAATTTCAGAAGTGGATCCAGGACCATTTTAACATTTCACTAGACGGATCTACCTATTGACAAGTTTTGGATTACTACATAGAATAAGCAAATGTTAATGGCAGCAAGATCATTTTTAGGAAGGTACTGAAATACACAGTACATATAATGCAGACATGATAGTGGGCATGATAATAGCAATCTTTAAATTATAGACATAACGATTTACTGTTTGTATACAATACTCACCTGAACAGTTCAGACCAGCTGCTGTAAAACAAAGAAAAAATAGAGAAGGTTTAAAAAAAAAACAAAAAAACATTTATAATATAGTCATGTTTAATTTTCCATCCAATTATTACACATTTAATTTTGTGAGATCACTACTTTATTATTCTAAAAGTTATTTTTTTTATTTATTGTGTACATAATTTTTTTTAAAGTAAACTTTGTAATGATGACATACATAACTCTATATAAAGGATCCAGTCATGGCACATGCTGCAGTCTCTGCAGCATCTGATTTATAACCTGATGTTGCAGGTAGATCGGGGAGAGAATACTCAGCAGCTTCTATTAACTAAGTAACGAAGGGTCTGACCACATGATATAAGTTATGTTTTTTTTAATATACTACCTGTTTAACTAATTTATACTACCAGATATTCAAAGATGTTTTCTCCGCCCACATATGTATGATATTTAATACCAGCATTTCGTTGTGACACCTACCCATGGAAATTCTACAAGCACATAACTATACCCTCCCCAAACCGGCAAAACCGCTGACTCAGTGTGCTAATTTCCAACCCATATCCCCAGGGACGTGTCTATCACGAGGCAAACAGGGCATCTGCCTTGGGTGGCAGATCCCTTGCTTGCCTTGTGCCCTAGGGGGCTCAAGAGCTGGTCAGCTGGCCACTTTCGAGCCCCCCCCTAGGCGGGCAGCGAGCAGTGAGGGAGTATACTCACCTGAGCTCTTCCTGCTCAGCTCCCTTCACGACGCTTAATGAAGCCGGGAGCCGGAATATGACATCAGACCGGCTCCCGGCATCAGTAAGCGGCATGCGAGGGAGCTGAGCAAGAAGATTAAAGCTCCCTCGCCGCCTACTCAGCCAGTCTGCCCCCTGCCTGCCCTCCCAGCAGCCCTACTGGACAGGTAAGCAATCCACTCCAGCTCTCTCAGGGAAGCTGAGTGGATTTAAATTTAAAAAAAAAATTAATTTTGTGTGTGTGTGTATGTGTGTCTGTATGTGTGTAAGTGTCTGTATGTGTGTATGTGTCTGTATGTGTGTGCATGTGTGTAAGTGTCTGTATGTGTGTGCATGTGTGTATGTGTGTGCACGTGTGTAAGTGTGTGCGTATCTGTGAGTGTGTGTGCGCGTCGGTTAGTGAGTGAGCGTCTGTCAGTTAAAGTGCGGCCTTGACGGGAAGGGGTGGGGAAAATTTAAATTAGGGGGGTTGCCCGAGCACTGTCCTGCCTAGGGCAGCACAAATCCTAAATACACCACTGCACATCCCTCTCAACAGCGACACCAAGTTACATGCTAAGTTGATAGCCAATAGACTTTTTAAACTCCTGCCCAAGCTGATATCTAACGACCAATCTGGGTTTGTGTGCAGCCGACAGGGATCTGGCAATACCAGGAAACTTCTTAACCTTATTACTTGCCAATGCCAAAACCCGGGG
Organism: Pelobates cultripes; assembly: GCA_933207985.1. Classification (NCBI taxonomy): domain Eukaryota; kingdom Metazoa; phylum Chordata; class Amphibia; order Anura; family Pelobatidae; genus Pelobates; species Pelobates cultripes. The sequence goes on from OW240924.1 coordinate 16,192,655, forward strand.
CCTTCTAATAGCACTTGATGCAGAGTAGGCCTTTAACAGGCTCCATTAGGGATATATGACTAGGGTATTAGACAAATATGGATTCCCCCCAAGGTGTCATAAAAGGTATAATGGCATTGTATAACCTTCCAACAGCATGAGTACTGAATGCAGGCTTTGCTTCCCAGCCATTTCCCATCTCCAACGGTACCAGACATGGTTGCCCATTATCCCATCTCCTTTTCTTCCTTTCCCTGAAACCCTTAGTGCAAACCATAGGGACACATACAGACATCAGCGGCGTCAAAATTGACTGCATAAATTATAGAATTTCGCTTTTTCGAAACACTAAGTGACTCAGACAGGTCCCTGCCAGCTGCCCTCTTGGTCCTGAACTTATGGTACTATCTCCTTCTACAAACTATACCACTCAAAAACCCTTACATTACCAATTAAACTCAGCCCCTCAACACTGATTTATCTCAAAGCCAACTTCTAATTCGAATGGCGTGCTTCATATATCACCTAACTGGGAATCAACCTTACTAAATCCATACCTACCCTCTTCAAGCATAACCATGCCCTACTCCTGCAGAAATGCAAATCAGAACTTAATGGGCAGGAAGGACAAACACAATAATGATGGTGATACTTCCATATATTTTATATGTTTTAGGCTCCTTCCTATTTCCATTCCCCCTCTTACTGCAAGCAACTCCAAAAGGTACTCACCCAATTAATTTGGGAAAACAAGAAAACTAGATTACCGCTAATTCTCCTCCAACAATCTACCTCAAAAGCTGGTATGGGGGTACACAACTTTTTCTTATATTATAAATCTGCCATACTGCAGGTGATGGATCACTGGGCTGTGTGGATATGGAAAAACATTCAAAGGGGCATTCCTTAGTGGAAAGCCTCTGGACCCACACCTTATATAGACCAGACATGCCTACCTTGTTCCTTCCAAGTGTGGCAAACCTGCCTATGCCACAAGTTTCTAGAGAAGCCTGCTAACTAGCCTCCTGCCAAGGACTATGAGTTAAACCTCCCCAGCTGCCATTAGTAGCTTGCCCTGGGTGCCCCTGGTTCAGCACTTTCCCTTCATGTGAATGGAACCGTATGCTGGCTCTCTGGCAGACGTTCACATGAACCAAACCAGATTTCGTGGGTTCCCGGTAACCTAAGCAGGACTTGATCACGAATGTTGTGGAACCGTTTTCGGCATGAGATGACCCTGCGGTTCCCGGATAACTTGGTTCGCAGTGTTGAATCCACCAGTAGATCGCTTTTTGGAGGGAAGGTGCCTGAGACTAAGGGGTACAAACACTACTAGAGACCAAGGCACAGCACCCTGTATTGTTGCTGCAGGAGCTGCCAAAAGTCAGAACTTTGATAACACGGTGGCATTTCCCCTACACTGCATGGATCTGAGCGCTCTTTGGAGAATTTGGGCGCTCAAATCAGGGCTAATTGGGGATGGATTATTTGTAAGGGTATTTAATATTTTTATGATGTTTTGGGGTATTTTTATGTTTTGTATTTTATTTTTACCTCTCCGCTCACGGTGTCTTTGTTTACCCCATCATGATGAGTGGCATCTTCCGGTCACTGTCCATGGCTTGCGGCTGTCCCATTGTTTCTGACATTGCACGCTCCAAGGCAGCTTCCATATATGTGTGCCAGACCCGGTCATGTGACCCGGCACACAGTGATGACCTCAGAGATCACAAGAGAGAGAAAAAACACCTCCCACGTGTTGTAAGTAACACTAATTGGAAGTTAGCCAATCAGGTACACCCTATGTGTATATAAGCTGTATATACTGACTTCTGCTAATTTTTTATTTACTCTGTTTTCTGTGAACCTTGACCTCGGCTTGTCCTTCCATATTCCGTCTCTCTGTTGTCCTTGACCTCGGCTTGTACCCTGACTACTCTATCTCTTTTGTATAGCCCAGCCATTCCAAGGACCGGTATTGCAATTCTGTGTGTCTGATCAGGGGCGTACCTAGAGCATTTGGCACCCGGGGCG
>OW240924.1:16194767-16217239 GCA_933207985.1 Pelobates cultripes
AAAATACAGTGCTAGCAAATTAAATTCTCTGGAATTTCGGCCTGGGTTGGCAGGCAGGTCCCTCAAATTGCAATCAATAAAATTACTGAATTATGTAAAAATATTACATAAATACGCACGTAGAATTCAAATATATATGCATATTTATATATTTGAAGTCTACGTGTATATTTATATAATTATTTATGTAATTATGTATATGGACATATGTATATTTCGTATTATTTCTATTTATTTATATGTACATAGATATATATACAAATTCATTCTAAGTGTATTTTGAGATATATATATATATATATATATATATATATATTAATATCAAAATACAGTTAGAATAAAATTTCATATAGATATATAATTTTCTTTAAATTTTTATTATTATTTTTAAATTATTTAATTTAAATTACTTATTATTTATTTTTTATAATATATATACAATATATATAGTTATTATATATTATATATATGTGTGTAATTTAATTATAAGTGTATTTTTATATTAATATATGTACATATTAATATAAAAATACACTTCGTATGACATTATATATATGATATATAGACCTATATTATATCAATATAATATAGGTCTATATATCATATATATATATATACATATATATAAATACAAAAAATGAATAAGCAAGGCACTCCTCCTAAAATTCTTCTTGTAGTGAGTCAAATGCCTGGGTGCAATCCCGCGTCCCAATATACATAAATCAATAAGGGGAGCACACCAGGACTTCAGTATAGTGCAAAAAGTATTTACTGTATCCAAAGCATGGTACAAATTCTGTGCAAAGAGAATCAACGTTTCGACCCTGCTGGGGTCTTTATCAAGATCACAGTGAAGTGTTGTTATAGTGAACAATATATACATACAAATAAAATAACGCTTACCAATCAGATAATCGAGACCCCGATCAGCTACAGGACCCGGAAGTGAGAAGACCACGTGAGCGGTGCGTATCATGTGACTGGGTTGCTAAGCAACCTAAGTGACTATACTGCAGACAGAAGATCGGGCGACCGGCACCGCCGTGATACCCGGAAGTGCTCAAACCACGTGGGAGTTGTCATGTGACAAAAATTCATGTGACGAGGTTGCTAAGCAACCAATCTAACAGTATCTTACCCTTGCTTCTCTAACCGGAGATCCAAGAAGCAGATAACGAGTACTACATATGGAGGACAGAACCAAATAAAAACCCCACTTTACGGATGATCCATAAGTGAAAAAAGTGCATAGTGCAAGGAAAACATATTGTGATAAGGTGAATGGGGTGGTCTGTGAGGGAGTCTATATCTCGACAAAATTGTTCAGAGAGGCATATGATTTTTAACCCCAGGGGGAGTATGTGTAGTTTGTGTTTTGCACAACACAACGCATTGTTTAGTTATGGGCCCCTGGGGTGGAGCATTTGGAGAGAAGGGTGGGCCAATGCTCCACTCTGCAGCTTAGCGGTTTTCTTGGAAGACTTAGATCCAGCCCAGGGTTTTGGACTGTCTCCAACCTACTGCTCAGCTGTAGGTAATCGGCTGCAGCAGTGGGAATAAAATCCCTCCCTGCTAGGCAGGTAAGGGAGAATGTTTATTTTCTCTGAAAGGCTGGAAGCAGCAGGCTGGCTAAATACTGGAGTGCTGAGAGTGGACAAAGACTCTAGGTTGGTGAAACCACTATTGTTTTGTTTAGTTTAACCCTGAGAGATAGGGGACCTAATGTCAGTTAGTGCTCAGACGAGCCAGGTTTTTGTTTATAGGGTTTTCTGTTACTTTTGTTTTCATTTAACTGCTGTATCCTGTGTGAACTTACAAATAAAGTGCCTGAAGTATTTGCAACTACAAGGACTGTGCATGTTTTGTGCCCTAGAGGACCGTGCTACCTGCAAACAAGGATCACAATATAAATGTGAAAATCTGTGAAAAGAATATATATAAACTCCAAAACAGATCAATCCCTGGTGGGGAAGTAAAAAAATCCATTATACACGTACAATATATATCCAAAAGAATACTAAATGTTGTTTTTTGGTGTTCATTTGGAGTGGAGGATTGGGAGTACCCACAGAGTGTCTTCAGCAGCTAATATTAAATCACTATTTCTCTATATAAAAAGAAAGCGCCATATTTTCACATCAATCTGTGTTTACAAGCTGGTACAGTGATTAGCCCGTTTCTCCCCCCCGTAACTGAACGACACACAACTCTGGGAGTCTAACTCGAATGCTTTATTGGTACAGTCAGTTTATACACAGACCCCAGCAGGGGGTCCCCATTCTATTCAGCACAAGTCCCTCATTCTCAGGCTGGAGGGGGATGGTTTACAGATAGCCATCTCCTGGTCTTGGAGATACAAACAATTCAACACTTACATACAGTAATACACATCACCTATGTTGGAGGAAACTTAGGGGGCTCCATGCCTATCAGGAGAAAGGGCGCGAACCAAGTTGAAATAGTAGCTCCTCCTCCTATTGATCGCCTCCGTAGTGACCAATCAGTGCTCGCTTGCGCTGGCCTATCAGGAGAAAGGACACGAACCCCTTTTGAATAAGAGCTCCTTCTCCTATTGGTCGGCACGGAATTCCAGGTGGCCGGTGGGACTCTGTAGCTAGAACCGGAGACAGCGTGCTTTGGTCAGTTACTGGCTTGGACTCGTAGCTCCTGGGTAGGGAGTCCCTGCAGTCGCAGTCTGCCTCGCTGAAAGTCTGGCTGCTGGCATGAGGCCCCTGGATCTCCTCAGGAAAGACAGGAATTATAGCCATTAGGAGCAGGTAGGGCGATCCCCAGCATAAGGACCGGAACACAGTAGCCGTCAAGGAAGTGGGTACCTGTGGGCATGTTACTCCGTGACGGCATTTCGTCACATAGGCCAATTAAGATGCAGCAACATAACGTCTGGTTTGCATGCAAGCTTAAAACTATGTAATTGTAAAATTACATTCTGTATTAAAAGCCATATAGGAATAGCTTTCTCACAGGGACACCAGATCTGTAAATAATTGCCATTCTCGGCCACATGTCTCCAATAGGATTGATCATACAATATTGAATCAGCTACACCCAGGACTCCCAGCACACAACCCTGCAGGACTTGCCATAAGCAGAGCCTGGGCCCCATACAATATTGAATCAGCTACACCCAGGACTCCCAGCACACAACCCTGCAGGACTTGCCATAAGCAGAGCCTGGGCCCCATACAATATTGAATCAGCTACACCCAGGATTCCCAGCACACAACCCTGCAGGACTTGCCATAAGCAGAGCCTGGGCCCCATACAATATTGAATCAGCTACACCCAGGACTCCCAGCACACAACCCTGCAGGACTTGCCATAAACAGAGCCCCATACAATATTGGAATCAGCCACACCCAAACTCCCAGCACACAACCCCTGCAGGACTCTTGCCATAAGCAGAGCCTGGGCCCCATACACAATATTGAATCAGCTACACCCAGGACTCCCAGCACACAACCCCTGCAGGATCTCCAAGCTACAAGCAGAGAGCCCGGGTCCCCATACAATATTGAATCAGCCACACCTAGACCCTGTGCACACAACCCTGCAGGACTCCTAAGCAGAGCCTGGGCCCCATACACATTGAATCAGCTACACCCAGGACTCCCAGCACACAACCCTGCAGGACTTGCCATAAGCAGAGCCTGGGCCCCATACAATATTGAAACAGCTACACCCAGGACTCCCAGCACACAACCCTGCAGGACTTGCCATAAGCAGAGCTTGGGCCCCATACAATATTGAAACAGCTACACCCAGGACTCACAGCACACAACCCTGCAGGACTTGCCATAAGCAGAGCCTGGACCCCATACAGTATTGAAACAGCTACACCCAGGACTCACAGCACACAGCCCTGCAGGACTTGCCATAAGCAGAGCCTGGACCCCATACAGTATTGAAACAGCTACACCCAGGACTCACAGCACACAACCCTGCAGGACTTGCCATAAGCAGAGCCTGGGCCCCATACAATATTGAAACAGCTACACCCAGGACTCACAGCACACAACCCTGCAGGACTTGCCATAAGCAGAGCCTGGGCCCCATACAATATTGGAACAGCTACACCCAGGACTCCCAACACACAACCCTGCAGGACTTGCCATAAGCAGAGGTAGCATTTCTGGATGATCATCTTGAATACCTGGACTTCTTATTTCTCCTACTTTTGTTATAAATTGTATTTCTTTCTTTATCCACCCCCACAGTATTACTGCTTAATTGATTACTATTGCACCCTCCATCCTTTAACTCTTGTTTAGTTACATGTTTGTTTTGCTAGTGTTAGTTATTGCACTCTAAGCCTCATTAATTTATGCTGTTCCCTATTTATGACTTTTACCTATCTTATCTCTGCCATTCCCTCATATCCTTAAATGTATATTCCCTTTCATCTGCTTTTTCCCTGATTTTGTTTTTAACACCCCAATGATTCTCCACCCACAATCTGCTTTATCTAACCCCAGATTCTCTCCTTTATAGCCTGGGCCCCATACAATATTGAAACAGCTACACCGAGGACTCCCAGCACACAACCCTGCAGGACTTGCCATAAGCAGCGGTAGCATTTCTGGATGATCGCTTCTCACCCACCCTCCCCATGGTAATCACTACATTTATAGATAGCTCAAATTACCTACCTTTCCTGTTAAACCAATTATGTTAGCCTCTGTCCACCAAGCCCTCCACACCCAAAATAGCTATACTCACACAATACCTCTTTAACGCTTAACCCTCCTAACAACAGCTCTTAAAAATACAGCACCTACTCTCCTATTAATGTTCTCACTTCTATTTTTCACTTTCTCTCTCACTTCCCTCATCATTAAAATCTCTCTATCATTTTACTTACCTGTTCCTGCTAACACCATTGTCAGGGTATTTATATCGGCAGACATCTTGTGCTATGATAGAAATTAAAAGTGTATATGCTGAGTCACTTTTGAACAGAGCAGACTCCATTTTGTTATTTTCAAGTTAACAAAAGACACAAGATTTCTATCCGTAAAACTAACCACTTTCCCAGAGCTAAAGGAATGCATAGTATATACAAACCAAGTGATAAGGAGAATGGGGGTTGGACAGACTGTCTAAATGCTAATGGAATATAATCAATTCTAAACCCAGACATTTGTGACAGAGGAGATTAAATAATTTAATTTTACTTTCTATATGTATAAGGTACCATTGTACGGAAAAGGTTAAACTTAGTTCATGATCTGCCATTTTAGAAATTATAGCAGGAATTGCGGACACTAAGTCTGGACAAAACTAAGAGAAAACCCTTTGAAGTGAAAGGAAATTTAAATTATGACCACGATAAAGATAAACCAAAATGACGTCAAAATAGCCACCAAGAAAAGTTAACTCTTTCCTGGATAGGTATGTTTAGTGGGACAAGACTGCCCTCTATAGACCAAATACCTAAATTGCGACCTGGAAGGTAAGCACCCCTCTAGTGTTGCTATTGGGTTATCAACTGATGACGTACAGAGAGTCTGGCCCTTTAAAAGTTAGGACAAAGGGAAGACAAGGGGTATGAAAAGAAAGGAAAAAGAGGAGAGAGGAATTGGAAGTTTGGGGACTCCAACTCGGACATGCAGAGAAACCCAGGACAACATCTGAGACTAACACTCTACTCTTAAAACTCTAACACTTAGAATTTTACTGACTTTCTAACCAACACCACCTTTCACCATAACTCATGCACCTACAGACATCCAAATAAATTCCTGAGACTATCTACCAATCGGATGAAATATCTACTCAACTGGTAATTATACTGGTTTCATTTAATTAATTAAATTAATTAAAATTTACTAATAGCATGATGTATGACTGGATAAATCACAGTCAGATTTCCATATTAAGAAATCTTAATTAACTAAAGAATATATAGTTATAAACATTCCATTCTGCAGATGGAATTAAGAATAATTATATATTAATGTGATAGTATCACATGTTAGCATACCGCTGTTTTTATCCAGGTGTATTGATTTGCTCTAATATAAGATAAGATATCTTTTTAGACAAACTAAAATTCTGCTTTTGTAAAAATCATGGTAGATTCTCTTATTGGATGGTTCCAGGAAATGACTAATGAACTGGTTTAAATGTTATTTTATTTAAAATTACATAAGAATAGATCTTAATTACCTAGGAGATCTAGCCAGCATTGAAAGGGTTATTCAGTTGATCTAACTGTTAGCCAGGGTTTTATGGCCCTTCGCTGTGAAAAGTTTCGCTTCCTCTCTGTGAAAGATAGTCATAAATCGTCAAAAGTCTTGACAGAAAATGCTGTTTAGCCATTGAAACGTGTATAGCCATTCCTTTGTATTGCATACCATCTTATACTGGATATTCATTGATTATTGTCACGCATGTTACATATTATTATTAATTAATTTGTTATTATAAAATAAAATCTATTTTTATAACAAAATTGTGATTTTATTTATATGAAATACTTTTCACTTAACACGATAACGACCTTTGGGATCTGAGAATTGAATTAGTGGGCAATTCTCACTGTTTACTATTATCATCCCATAAATATCCCCACACCATCTTCATTGCTCCCTCTCTACTCCCCTCATCTCTGTATTCATCACACACACTTTACTCATATTTATCCAGCCTTTCTCCACACACCCCTCCTAAATACCCTAAATACAAGCTCTCATCCTTTAAATCTACTTCCATCCATGACCTATTTATCTCACACTCCCTAAACCTACTTGCACTAACAGAAACATGGCTCTCTCCCTCTGATACTGCTACACCTGCCTCACTGTCCTTTGGTGGTCTTCACTTTACCCACAATCCAAGACAAGCGGAGATTAAAGGTGGTGGTGTAGGCTTTCTTCTCTCACCCCACTGCTCCTTTAAAACCCTGCCCACCCCCCCTTCCCTCTCTTTCCCATCATTTGAAATTCATTCAATTTGCCTTTTAAAACCCTTCTCTGCTAACATTGCCATAATCTATCGTCCCTCTGGTTCCCCTCTCCTCTTCCTTGACCACTTTGCTGCCTGGCTACCCTACTTCCTCTCTTCCAACATCCCATCCCTAATTCTTGGAGACTTCAATATTCCCACTAACCCACCTTTAACCCCAGCAGCCTCTAAACTACTTTCAATTACTTCCTCCCTTGGACTTTTGCAGTGGGCTAATTCTCCCACTCATGTAGCTGGCAATACCCTCAACCTTATTTTCTCTTATTCATGTACAGTATCTAATATCTGCAACACTCCATTTCCTCTCTCTGATCACCACCTCTTATTGTTTGCTCTCAATTACCCCCTCACCCAACAATCTCAGCCTAACCCCCCTCAGCTCAGGAGGAACCTTAACTCTATTGACCTCCAGCAGCTGTCAGCTGACATTGATTCACAACTGCTATCCATCCCTTCCCTCTCCTGTCCCTCACTGGCCATCTCCACATATAACACTACCCTCACATCTGCCTTGAACGCTGCAGCCCCACTCCAAACATGCACCTCGAGGAGGACACGACCCCAACCTTGGCATAATAAATCAACACGCTATCTGCAGAGTTGCTCCCGTTGTGCTGAACGCTCCTGGAGGAAGTCCCGCACCCAGGCAGACTTTCTCCATTATAGATTCATGTTGCTTTCATACAGCGCAGCCCTTGCCCTCGCCAAACAGTCATACTTTTCCTCTCTCATTAGTTCATGCTCCCGCAATCCCAGGCGTCTCTTTGACACCTTTAATTCTCTTCTCCGCCCTGCTGTGGCCACCCCCCAAACTAACCTTACAGCTGATAGCTTTGCATGCTACTTTACCAACAAGGTTGAACAGCTAAGGAAACAATTCTTCCCTCCTTGCCGTTCTCTTTCTCAACCACACGTAAATCATGCTTTCCCTACCCGGCTACTGAACAAGAGGTGGCTGCACTTTTCCATTCCTCTCGCCCAACCACTTGCCCGCTCGATCCTGTCCCATCTCACCTCATCAGATCTCTCTCCCCTTGTCTTGTGCCTACCCTAACACACATCTTTAACTGCTCTCTCTCTTCTGGCACTGTTCCTGCTGACCTTAAACATGCCACTGTAATACCTATCCTGAAAAAAACATCTCTTGACCCATCCTCCCCTTCTAACTATTGTCCCATATCCCTGCTCCCTTTCTCATCAAAGCTTTTGGAAAGACTTGTCTTTACCCGTGTGTCTCACTTCCTTAATTCCAACTCTCTCCTTGACCCTCTTCAATCTGGCTTCCGCCCTCTCCACTCTACTGAGACTGCTCTTATCAAAGTGACTAATGACCTAATCTCCGCTAAATCCAAAGGTCACTACTCCATATTAATTCTCCTTGACCTCTCTGCTGCCTTTGACACCGTTGATCATGCTCTCCTCCTTCAAACTCTTCAATCACTCGGTCTCTGTGACTCTGTCCTCTCTTAGTTTTCCTCCTATCTCTCCCAACGCTCATTCAGTGTCTCCTTTTCCAAGGATACCTCCTCCCCTCGTCCTGTCTCAGTTGGAGTTCCCCAAGGGTCTGTCCTTGGTCCCCTTCTATTTTCTCTTTATACTGCCTCTCTTGGTAAACTTATTGCCTCTTTTGGATTCCACTACCACCTATACGCTGATGACACTCAGATATACCTCTCCTCCCCAGACCTCTCCCCTGATGTCCTGCAACGTGTCACCTCTTGCCTTTCTTCCATCTCTGACTGGAAGTCCTCACGCTTTCTGAAACTTAACCTCTCTAAAACTGAACTCCTTGTCTTTCCTCCTCCTAATACTGATCCTCCTCTCTCGCTCTCCCTTCAAGTCAGTGATATCCACATAAGTCCATCCCTGCAAGCACGCTGTCTTGGCATCATACTTGACTCTGGTCTCACCTTTGAGTCTCACATCCAGTTTGTTGCCAAATCCTGTAGGTTCCAACTCAAAAACATAGCCCGCATCCACCCCTTTCTTACACAAGATGCTACCAAGGAGCTTGTCCATGCTCTAGTAATTTCCCGCATGGATTACTGTAACCCTCTCCTGATTGGTTTCCCCAAAAGCCGTATTGCCCCGCTACAGTCTGTAATGAATGCTGCAGCTAGACTGATTTTCCTCTCTAGTCGGTCCTCTCACACCTCACCCATCTGCCAGTCCTTACATTGGCTCCCTGTATGCTATAGGAGTCAATTCAAAGTGGTAACCCATACATTTAAAGCACTGAACAATTCTAGCCCCTCTTATATCTCTTCACTAATCCATAGATATGCCCCTCCTCATACCCTCCGCTCTGCCCGTGACCACCTCCTGACCGCTGCTCGCACCCGTACGGCCAACTCGCGCTTGCAGGACCTCTCGCGGGCGGCTCCTCTCCTATGGAATAGCTTGCCTACTGCCATCAGACTCTCCCCTAGTCTTCAATCATTTAAGAAGGGCCTTAAAACCCATCTCTTCAGGAAAGCTTATGGCCTCCCAGAGTAATCTCTACCTTACATACCTGTCTCCTGCTCTCTCCTATGGGACAGTGCTTTGCTCTCTCCTCCAGCTCTGCTTCACTCCTACTTGATATTTCCTGTCCTAATGTTTCTAATACCCCACCTCCTATAGTCTGTGAGCTCGTTTGAGCAGGGTCCTCTTCCACCTATTGTTCCTGTAAGTTTTCTTGTAATTGTCCTATTTATTGTTACATCCCCCCTCTCAAAATATTGTAAAGAGCTACGGAATCTGTTGGCGCTATATAAATGGCAATAATAATAATAATTATGTCAACATTAGGTGGGGAGTTGGGTTCCAGAGAGAACAGAGAGAAGTTATTTTCAAACTGATTAAAATGTGACCTGTTTACAAAGAATGACATAGTGGTGCATGTAAAACATGCACTCCTTTACAGTTATATGAAAAAACATTCTATGTCTATTGCACATAAAAACACACACAAAATCTCTTACACCAAACATGCACACATATTTCCATATAATCACAAACACACACTGTAATTTACACTTACAAACACACACTCTAATTTACACATACAAGCACACAAACAAGTGGCATGTGACAACCACAAAACATACAAAATGTGTTTTGAATAAATAAAATTATGATTCGTGGAAGTCATTGCAATGTAGAAAATCCAAACCGTATCCACAATAGGATATGTCTCTGACTATGTCTTTAAACAATAAACCCTTAATACAATATTAACTTAACAATAGTGCAGGAAACTCAGATTCACGAAATAAATTTATTGCATGTGACTTTAAAAGATGACAACAAGCCTATCACAAAATATACCTCGGCTTCTGTTGTGCTGCCTTACGTATTTTGTCATATTTCGTGACTCACTCAGTGGACAAGGTATTGCACGTCTACAATTATAACATTGAATAACACTAAATCTATAATTTATCTTTAACCCAGATCATCTTTACAAATTAAGTGCATAAAAGAAGCATAAGGGATATATATATATATATATATATATATATATATATATATATATAAATTATATAGGCTGAAAAAAAGCCTTGCGTCCATCAACAGAGCAACGCTCTGACCTTGCAGGAGGAAGAACCCGGCAGAGCTGCAGGCTAGAGCCTCCAGATCCTTTCCCCCTGCTTCCTCTACCAGCTCACTTAGTGACAGTGGGCCGGTGAGGGAGATCTCTGATCTCTCCAGTGGCCCATCTTGGCACACAGCAGCTCTGGTGCTTGGATAGTGCCAGCTCTGCACGGGGAGATCTTCTGACCTTCCCTGTTCGCCTTGTCTGATGACCATCGCAGCCCTTCGTGCATTCTGGGCCTGCTCTATAACATAGATTCACACATAATTTATACAGACAGTTTACATGTGGGAGGGAGGTGGCTGAATGGTAGGAGTATACTATTGTAATAATATATTTGCTACATGATGGTCTTTCAAATGTGTACAAAACATTCACATACCATCAATTATAACTTGTAATTGAATTTACCACATCGTCCAGTGATTTGCCTTTAATATTGGGGAGACATCCTTTTTCCATGGCCAATAGCAATTTAGAAATTTTGGCTAATTGACAGGTTGCCTGGTAGGTGGTAATAATCTCTGTGTACACGGATGTCATGTCCCAAGAAGTCAGTAACATATTCAATATTTTTCAAATAAAACATTTGTGAAAGGGTGGCTATCTTTGCAAACAAAATATTCTGGTATAAAAAGCAAACTCCTTTGGAAGTACCTGCAAAGGGAAGCTTTGCTCTCCACTTCCTTCCATCCTTCCTCTGTGTGATCCCTCCTGCCTTCCTCCTTTGCTGAAACACATTTTCCTCATGCTGGCTCACAGTTTGTGCACATGTTTTAAGATGGGGAAACCGTTGAATCAAATGCTTCTCTGGCAGAAGCATTTGATTGGACATCCCGAGGGCAGCGTTGATGCTGGATGGAGGTATGGAGAGTAGCACCAGGGAGCTGCTCCTGGCACTTGATTTCAGGTAAGTTTAATGCCTTTCTTTCAGGTTTGAAAGGTGGGGACCAACTTCAAAAGATGTTGGAGTAAACATTTAGGGTCCACTATCTGAATCTGCAAGTCCTTCAACTATTACTTGATAAATAATTCTGGACATAATGCTTCAAATTGAATACATACAGCAAGTAATTGTTGAACAAATCTTAAAGTGGAGCAACATTTATTTTCATTGTGCATTTAACTAATATTTTAAACTTTTAACATTCTTTTTAAATTTAATTTTGCTGTTCCTTGTACAAGTAAAATATATAAATTTTGTAAATAATACATTAAAGATGTCTTTAACTCATATACTTCAATATAAAGTATTCAGGCTAATCTGGTTCCTAGCAGACATCTTATTGCTCAGAGCAAGAGAGAGACTATTTTTTATCAAGCAGATAACATGTGGTAACTCAACTAGAACCCTACTACTGGTTACATCTAAAAACTAGGATATATCACTGCAAACATATATTGACAGTTTAAAGGAAAATGTTCATTTATTTTTATTATTTAAAATGAACGTTACCAAGTATGTTAGCCTCTTTGTATATTATTACATAATGCAAATATATATCATATTCAGTGCATCATCTGACTTAACCTTCAACTGAGTCAGCCATCTTTAAATCCTCTTTGGTCAGAAGCATTTAACCAAAGACCATGGCAAGTTACCGACATTGGTGTGTCTAGATATTCTGATGAAATCCTGATGTCATGTGCAATGTAGTATATAAAAAATGTCCTCTCAGCTGGCTTCAGCTGTATGAATTTTGTGTGGTCTTGGCAGATACATGTGGTTTCCGACCAAAGGACATTTAAAGTCGGCTGATCCCACAGAGAAAAAGTCAGGAAATGGACTGAAAGGGATAGTTACCCACATTTATGCATTACAGCAATACACAATGAACATTTTAATTTTAGTAATGACTGTTTTCCTTTGTCATTTGGAGAAAAATTATTGCATGATTAATTTAGATCAATTATTCAATGTACAGTTTGTTTGAAGCTAGTTTTAACTGAAATTCTCATAGATGTTGGGAGATGATCCAGTTAGTTCTTCTTGAGGATCCTTACATGTCTCCTCAATAATATTCGAACACTTCACTGTTGAATATGTGACTGAGTAATTATCCTGAAAGAAACATAGGAACTGTCAGACAATAGTTAGGGAGCTTCGAACAACTCATTGTGTTCTTATAATTACATACAACATGCCCAGAGAAATATTTAAGAGGTCGAGCGCTGTAGTGGTAATGGTACTTGGAGTGTTCCTTTAATAAAATTCCAACTCAATAATTTTGTGTTTTTTTTTTCATAAATCTGTCACACAAGTGCAATACAGCAAACAGAAGTCAGTGTTTCATAATAACAGTGAGGATGAGGTTACGAATGAGGTCAAGAGGTGAATGTAAATGTGGTAAATTTAAGAATGTGGTTAGTTCTGCGGGTGATTATAGGATTGAAGTTGAGATTAGAAACAGCGTGAAGATACAGTGATGTTTAGATATGCTGTGTTACGTGAAACCCCTCTAACATATCTACTGGAAAGTACTGCCTTAAAAAATCGGAACTAGATACAATGTCAAATGTAATCTCGAATGAGTGACGTAACTTTAAACTATAATATAATTATCTAATAAAAAAGAAATATATAGAAAATTATGAATAATTTAAAGAGGAACTGTCACACCCCAAGACATTGTAACATTATGTTCACTGAGCCTTCTGTTTAGGAAATATGTATTTATGAGGAGTGAAAAGTTAAATTAAACGTAGAAATCCAAACTTCTTTATCCTGTAACTGGGTGCCTGCATGTTATCTCCCTGTCAATCATTGTTATAAACTATGTCCCTTGTACCTGTCAGTCAGCATAAATAAAACACACAGAGAAGAAATTAAACACTGTTTCTATTACTCCTCTTTATTTGCAATGTTTATACCAGTGTTAACTTGTTTGAATGTGAAAAATGTTACGGTCAGCAAATATTTTAACCGGTAATTAAGTGTTTCAGCCAGTGAATAACAAAACGTCTCATAATTTTAATATCCGGCGTTTTTTTCTGCTTATGTCACACATCTTGCCCCAACGTGTCAATACATCTTGCCCCATGAATCTTGTATGTCACAGATCCACCAATTCAATGAAGGTTGTTTATAAAATGCCATTCTGGAGCAAGTCTCTAAGTGTGGAGCAATCAGTGAGAAGATTCCATGGGTCACAGTGATTACTCTGTATTAAGAATTTTGATATCGATATAAAATGCAATTCAAAGATGCACAGGGTGATTTATCATTCCAACTACACAAAGCTCTGCTATACTTACAGCAGGAGAAGCTGAAGAGTCTGAAAGAACAAAATACAATTATATTAATTTCTAATATAAATTGATATATGTTGTGTGAATATCTTACAAAAAAGAAGGAATTGGAGGAAGGCTTCGAAAAGAGTTACACCTAGAGCTCAGAGTTATTCTAATATTAGTATAGAAAGTACATTGCTTTCTATTTTTTAATTATACACTGTTAATTTGTAATGAATTTGGATAAACATCATACAGTTACAAATAAATATTACAAATAATAGTTTTGAGAAAGATAAAAAAAGCAAATACGAAGTGGGGTAGAAAATATTTTGCATTGCTTAGGAGCATATACAGTGATATAAGAGAGCAGATTAAAGGACTGAATAAATGACAAAATCATAAAGTGGATCGCTCAACGCACCAAGAGATTTGTCAGAAGAGACCGAAAAGAAGAGAAAGAGAAATGGTGAACGTTAAAAACAAAAAGATTAACAGAGTAGATGTTGATGAAAGTGAGGGAGATACATCAATACAAGAAGATGTGTTAAAACATGCAAAATAATAAACTGTTTAGAATATTTATACAAAAGCAGGAGGCACTGTTGAGCGAAATACTGTATTATTATTAGCATTTAGATAGAGCCAACATATTCTGCAAGCTCTATAAAATTATAGAAAGTGGATATTTGGAGGTTAGGAAGGCCCTACTCAAAATGTATGAGGATCTGAGGTTGTTATATATATTATAAAGTGCCTTGCGCAAAGACACTTATTGTCTGACCGGGATTTGAACCTTAGTTCTTAGTTCTAAGGCAATGATGTTACCACTGCTTTAACCATCTGATATAGAATGCAGGGCCGCCATCAGAAATTTTGGGGCCCCTAACACAGCTCAAGGTCTGGGCCCCCCTTCAAGCCTGCCTCCAAATCCCGCCCACAGGAATACACACACACTAACAGATACAAATACTGAAACAGACATACACACATGCATAGGGAGATGCTGAGACAAACACACATATACAAGCAGACATACATACTGACAAACATACATATACATACTGCATATTGATATATACATACATACCGACAGGCATACATACATACATACATACAGACACACACAGGCATGCATACAGACACACACTGGCATACACGCACTGGCATACATACACACACACACACATACACTGGCATACATACACACACACATGCACACATGCACTGGCATACACACACATACACTGGCATACATACATACACATACACTGGCATCCACACACTGGCATACATACACACATGCACTGGCATATACACACTGGCATACACTGGCATTCATACACTGGCATACACAATGGCATACACACACTGGCATACATACACATACACTGGCATTCAGACACTGGCATACACACACTGGCATTCAGACACTGGCATACACACACATACACTGGCATTCATACACCAGCATACACACACACATACACTGGCATTCATACACACATACACTGGCATACACACACTGGCATTCATACACTGGCATTCAGACACACATACACTGGCATTCAGACACTGGCATACACACATACACTGGCATACACACACTGGCATTCATACACTGGCATACACACACATACACTGGCATACACACACACACATACACTGGCATACACACACTGGCATTCATACACACATACACTGGCATACACACACTGGCACACACATACACTGGCATACACACACTGGCATTCAGACACTGGCATACACACACATACACTGGCATTCATACACCAGCATACACACACACATACACTGGCATACACACACTGGCATTCACACACACACACTGGCATACACACACTGGCATTCATACACTGGCATTCATACACACATACACTGGCATTCAGACACTGGCATACACACACATACACTGGCATTCATACACCAGCATACACACACATATACACTGGCATACACACACTGGCATTCATACACTGGCATACACACACATACACTGGCATTCATACACTGGCATACACACACATACACTGGCATTCATACACCAGCATACACACACACACACACACACTGGCATTCATACACACACTGGCACACACATACACTGGCATACACACACTGGCATTCAGACACACATACACTGGCATTCAGACACTGGCATACACACACATACACTGGCATTCATACACCAGCATACACACACACATACACTTCATCCCCAGCCACCCTCCTCTCTTCCTTACCATTTCGTCGCAGGAGGGTGGCTGGGGATGATGGGCATCGGCTGCCTCTCCTCATGCTGCGTCCTCCTTCCCGCGCGGAGTAAAGTGGGAGGAAGTGACCGGACGTCACTTCCTCCCAGCAGCACTTGCTTCCGGCTGCATTTTTTTTTTTTTTTTTAAAGGGGCCCGGTCGCGCTATTACAGCGCTAAACGGGCCCCTGAAAATAATAGGGCCCATTGGGTGGCCCTAAATGATTGGGGCCACCTGATGGGCCCCATCAGCGTGTGGGCCCCGGTGCAGATGCACCGGCGGCAGTTCCGCTGATCCACGTGGGGCCCGGGCGGCCGGGCCCCCCAGGGCCGCCGGGCCCGTGACAATTGTCACGGTTGTCATGCCCTGATGGCGGCCCTGATAGAATGTGTGATTATCAATGTTCTAAGAAGTAAGGTCCAACAACTCTTGTGTAATGTGACTTTTTTCATCCTTGGGGGTTATTTTCTGATGGAATGTGACAAGGTAGTGTCAGAAGAGATAACATACAACTCTTTTCTGGGGTGCAGGTGGTGAAAATTCACACAAATAAGACATTTGTAACTAACCCTTGACCTCAGCAGCTTCAAAACTACTTTATAGTACCTCCTCCCTTGGGCTATCACAATGGGCCAATTCCCCCACCCATGTAGCAGGCAATACTCTAGACCTTATTTTCACTCATGATTGTACAGTCTCTACCATCTGCAGCACTCCATTTCCTCTCTCAGATCATCATTTCTTATCATTTGCTCTCAATAGCCCCCTCCCCCAACAACCTCAACCTAACCCCCCTCAACTCAGAAGGAATCTGAGTTCTATAAACCTCCAGCAGATGTCAGCTGATATCAATTCCCAACTATTATCCATTCCTGCTCACTCATGTCACTCACTGGCTATCTCCTCATATAACTCTACCCTCACCTCAGCCCTGGACGCTGCAGCGCCTCTCCAAATACACACCGCAAGGAGGACACGTCCCCAACCATGGCACACTAAATCAACACGCTACCTGCAAAAATGTTCTCGTTCTGCTGAACGCTGCTGGAGGAAGTCTCACACCGAGTCAGACTTTCTACACTACAAATTAATATTGCGATCATACAGCACAGCCCTTGCCCTTGCCAAACAGTCCTACTTTTCTTCCCTTATTCATTCATGCTCCCACAATCCGAGACATCTCTTTGGTACCTTTAACTCTCTTCTTTGCCCTGCTGTGACCACCCCCAAACTAACCTTACAGCTGATAGTCTTGCTTGCTACTTTACTGACAAGATTGAACAGATAAGGAAATAATTCTCACCACCTTGCCCCCCACCCTTTCAACCTCTCCTGGATCATGCCTCTCCAACCCTTCCGACCTTCTCACAGGCTACTGAAAAAGAGGTGGCTACGCTTATCCTTTCCTCTCGCCCCACCACTTACCCACTTTATCCTGTCCCGTCTCACCTTATTAGATCTCTTTCCTCTTGTCTTATGCCCTCCTTAACACACATCTTCAACTGCTCTCTTTCTACTGGCACTGTTCCTGCTGTCCTGAAACATGCTACTGTAGTACCCATCTTAAAAAAACATATCTTGACCCATCCTCCACCTCTAACTATTGTCCTATATCCCTGCTCCCTTTTTCCTCAAAGCTTCTTGAAAGACTAGTCTTCACTCGTCTGGCCTGCTTCCTCAACTCCTACTCTCTCCTCGACCCTTTTCAGTCCGGCTTCCGCCCCCTCCACTCTTCTGAGACTGCCCTTATCAAAGTCACTAATGACCTTATCACAGCTAAATCCAAAGGTCACTACTCCATACTAATTCTTCTTGACCTCTCCGCTGCTTTTGACACTGTTGATCATGTTCTCCTTCTCTAAACTCTTCAATCACTCAGTCTCTGTGACTCTGTCCTCTCATGATTTTCCTCCTATCTCTCCAAACGCTCATTCAGTGTCTCCTTTTCTAATGATACCTCCACCATTCATCCTGTCTCAGTTGGAGTCCCCCAAAGCTCTGTCCTTCGTCCCCTTCTATTTTCTCTTTACACTGCCTCTCTTGGCAGGCTTATTACCTCTTTTGGATTCAATTACCACCTGTATGCTGATGACACCCGGATATATCTCTCCTCCCCAGACCTCTCCCCTGATGTCCTGCAACGTGTCACCTCTTGCCTTTCTTCTATCTCTGATTGGATGTCCTCCCGCTTTCTGAAACTCAATCTTTCCAAAACAGAACTTCTTGTCTTTCCTCCTCCTAATATTAATCCTCCTCTCTCGCTCTCCCTTCAGATTAATGGTACCCATATCAGCCCATCCTTACAAGCACGTTGTCTTGGTGTTACTTTTGATTCTGGCCTCACCTTTGAGCCTCAAATCCGGTCTGTTGTCAAATCATGCCAATTCCACCTCAAAAACATCGCCCGCACCCGCCCCTTTCTTACACACACGCTACTAGAGCTTGTCCATGCTCTAGTAATCTCTCGCATGGACTACTGTAACTCTCTCCTAATTGGTCTTACCAATAGCTGTATTGCCCCGCTACAGTCTGTAATGAATGCTGCTGCCAGACTGATTTTCCTCTCTAGTCGGTACTCTCACACCTCACCCCTCTGTCAGTCCTTACATTGGTTTTCTGTATACTATAGGAGCCAATTGAAAGTGCTAACCCATACCTATAAAGCGCTTCATAATCTTAGCCCCTCATATCTCCTCCATAGGTATTCCCTTCTTGGTCTCTCCGCTCTGCCCGTGACCTTCTATCTGCTGCTCGTACCCGTACGGCCAACTTACGCTTGCAGGACTTTTCACGGGCGGCTCCCATCCTATGGAATAGCCTGCCTACCGCCATCAGACTCTCCCCTAGTCTTCAATCATTTAAGAAGTGCCTTAAAACTCATTTCTTTAGGAAAGCCTATGGCCTCCCAGAGTAACCTTTACCTCACATACCTGTCTCTTGCTCTCTCCTTAAGGGTAGCACTCTACTCTCTCCTCTCTCCACTCCCACCTAATTTGACTCCTTTTCCCTGTCCTAATGTGTTTTATACCCCACTTCCTATAGACTGTAAGCTTGTTTGAGCAGGGCCCTCTTCGACCTTTCGTTTCTGTAAGTTTTCTTGTAATTGTCCTATTTATAGCTAAACCCCCCTCTTATAATATTGTAAAGCGCTACATAAATCACAATAATAATGTCTGAAGAAACTTTTTTTGTAGAAAGAGTGGCTGTTTTGACAATTATACCATGAAGAAGACTGACAAGAGCTAAATGACATCTCAAAAACACTGGGCATTTCAGTAAAGATTCGTTGTGTAAAAACATTAAAATGTCCTGTACTGATGAATAAAACATGTAGATTGCTGTTCATCATGCTTGCAAAAAAGAGAGTACCGAATTATCATTTAAACTATATTTATTTAACTGAGTATTTTAAAGTGAGCGTCAAGATTTGATAGAAATGTCCCCATAAAATGAGTGGAGCACCGATGTGTTGAGATGTGTACTTTTTAAGGTAGAGGAACCCAGTGGAAGGTAGGTATGTCAGGTATGTCAATAGGTGTAAACAAGTGAAACACATTATATATTTTCAACATAGAATGTAGTTTAGACATCAGCTGATGGGCACTAAGAAGCATTTTTTTTTCTAAAAAAGAATATTGGTTCTTAAAGCAACAATACTTTTACGGTCATACTTCTGACATTTGTATTTTAACACTCTCTGGAAGTAGACTCATGACACGACACATCAGTAAGATTACCTTGAGGAATGCAGTGGATATCAATGTAATACACGTCATCTTCTATGTTAGAGTCTCTTGCAGGTGACCTGGTGGGCACTATAAGAAATGGGGTCATACTGGCTTAAATGAACAGGATAGGGAAAATTTACATCAATTGTAATACAACTTTAAAACAGAAATTCTGCATGTCTTTCCAATCCAGAAATTCTTTCAATTCTTTGAGCACTTGGAAATCTATAAGTCTATAAAGTAGCTTATGAAAGCTGAACAGTGTATTGATGAATGGTACTAGAGGAATGCATTCTCAATGTATAATAACTAAACAAATGACAGCAACCAAAAACAATAAATAATAATAATAAAAATTGTCGCTCTTGAGCTTAACTTTTTATAAGCTAGTTTAAAAAAAATAAAAAAATAAACAACCATGTACAGTAAGTTGACTTGTGCGCGTCCGAATTACTTTGTCTAAAAAATTATTTTCAAACTATTCAAGTTTCGTCCGTGTGGTGTTTGGTTTATACAAATTTCGCCATTCAATTAATTCAATTAAAAAAAAATTCAGATGATCCAGTATACCATGAAAAAACACATATAATTGTACTACAAAATATATACTGAATATGAAATGCCCCGCTACATATTCAGTATATATTTTGCAGTGCACTGATTTTCACAACATTTGGTTCACAGATCAAGTTAGAAGTAATAACTTATAGAAGGAAAAATAGAAGGAAAAGTAAAAAGCTATATTCATATAGTATATATTTATTAATTATATAAATATGAGGTTTTTCTTACTGCTCCTTTATTTTCCATTATTGGTCACTTCTCAATTGATCTGTGAATAAAATCAACATTTATTGTCTGTCCTCTAACCATCAATCATCTTTTTTTGGGCACCATGGACAGAACTCCCAATCATGGAAACAACGTAAACCGATCGTTCGTCCCTTGTTTGGTTTATTTCGTAATTCAGTCATGTGGCAATTCGGAGTTATGGAATTCGGACAATTTGCCAATTACCCAAAATTTGGATGAATTGCGATTCAGACAAAACTGAATACACATGTCTAAATAGAAGGTAATCATGGTTAGTGAATGGTTTAGATAGTTCTATTTCCTTACAGTTTCGGTATTCCGTTTGTTCATCTTCAGAACTTAATTGGTTCATTTCATGTTGTTGTCCCAGAGCAGTCCTGCCAATAAGAAAGCCTATGTTTTCACTTATATCAATAATACATATTTTAATTAATTATATATATATAAATTATAAATATCCAGAGCACACCAAAATTCTAAAATTAGTTGTGGTCCTCTGCCAAGTTGTTTTTATGAAATAATGCAGATTTAATACCAAATATTTAGAAACATTTCCTAAATAATAAAGTACCCCAGAACTGCAAGCCAAAGTTTCCAATTACGCACAACAAAATTATTTTGGTTAATGAATTATCAGTACATGCAATTTTTCATGCATAACATCTTAAAACATACATTTCACTATTAGGAACATTCCAATGAAATGTACATATATGTTTGCATACACATTTTAAAAATAAATTAGGAAAATAAAATGTTTTAGACTTTAAGGATGGAGGCAATTCTACAAGTTCTGACCAAATCAAATCCCCATACCCCCTGAAATTTTAGCTATATGCATGTTCAACCTTAATTTACCTTTTTCCTATTAGGTACTACCACACGTATCATATATAATTTTGTTCCGGAGAAATAGGGCTTTCAATTCACATTGCATATTTCTATATGTAACATAATCTAATATGAATAAAATCTAAAAAGTTTGAGAAATTAAGAAATTTGCAAGTTTTGCATGGTATTTTGACTGTTAATGTCATAATACTGTCAGCTATTACTGCAATAAAACACACATATTTTTGTTCAATGAGGACCCACAAGTACCACGATGTCCCCCATGTAAAGGTTTCATGGTGTTTTGGAAAGTTAAAATAACAAATAAAAGTCTTGCAAAATTAAATTCTTTGGATTTTCTGACTAGGTTTTCAGGCAGGCCCTAAATATCTAATTAATAAAATCACATAATTTTATGTATATATTCTGTATGCTCAATATTTGTACTTTATTGCGGTATTTTAATTATAATTTTATTTCCTTTGAAATGTATATAATGACATTCGTAAAATATATTGTAATTAGCAATTATTGAAGAAAAATATTGAAGTTTTAGAAATGGAGAAAATGAGAATTATTCTGTCAATGGCTGGCAAACTCCAGGTAGAATATAATGCAAGCACAAAATAATTGGTGTTACTCACCTAACCCGGGATTTGGTAAATGCTTCATCTAAATTAAAAATACAATATTTTTTTTTAAACCATTAAGTATAAACTACTTTCCTAAACAGGTCTAATTATTGTTATTTAGAACTAGAAATTAATGTACTTTTGAACTTAAATTTGTTTTACATTTATTTAGGTAAATGGGTGCTTTTGTTAAAAAGTGACATTTTCATTTTAAGTATATCAAACAAAATTATATCTACTATTCTTATTTCTTCCTAAAAAAAAAATCAAAATAAAAAGAAAATCTTACATTTGCTATTTCTTTGTATACATTCATTATTAAATGTTTGGTATACAGCATGTCTTGAACCAGACGTTTTAATATTAATAACAGTATAATTAGATTTTTTTTATATATATATT
>OW240924.1:16241126-16322596 GCA_933207985.1 Pelobates cultripes
GTTGAGCGGACACCTGGATGTTCGGGTCCGGCAGGTTCGGCCGAACTTTGAAAAAAAGTCCGGGTTCGGGCTCGAACTTGACCCCGAACCCCATTGAAGTCAATGGGGACACGAACTTTTGGCCAAAAAAATGCCTCTAAAAAAACTCCTGGAAGGAGCTAGAGAGCTGCAAAAGCAAGTAATACGGGGGTAAGAGTAGGACAAGTGCCCTGCAAACAAATGTGCATAGGGAAATCACTTAAAATAACATAACATTAAAAATACAGCTGAGTCATAAAATAGCACTAGATGGAATTTTTGATTTTAGCTTTGGAAGAACATAAATCAAAATCTAAAGCATGGCTGTCAGGAGGATCAACAGAATTATCCATTTGAGAGAGGGTTGGAGTGCAAGGTATTCTCTTTCATTGTTCAAACTGAGCTCAACTCCTGATGCATGGATAAAAGGCCTTCACAAGCTAATGTGTACATAGTTTATACTACGTGACCCATAGGTTGAGGAGGCGATGACCCTGGCGGTGTAGGTGGAAGCGGCGGTGGAGGAGGAGTAGGAGGAGGAGGTAGCCAACACTGTTTATATATATTTATTTTTTTATTTTAACTGTGGTAGCCCACAAAATATTGGGACATACAAAAAAAGAAACATTTGCGGCCTGCTGTGCATTTCTTGCAGTCCTGAAGCATGGAGAAATGCTCAACTCCTGATGCACGGAGAAAAGGCCTTCACAAGCCTCTGCTAATGTGTACCTAGAAAGGAAAAGACCCAGTGGGTCAAGGGAATAGGAAGCCCCCTAATTAGACTCTATATACATAAAACATAACTTTTAATAATGATAGTAATAAAATACTCATTAGAGAGGAACACAAAAAACAAAATAATTTTTAAAAAGACTAGGTAGGAGAATTAAGAAAATAATACCATCTCCTAAATGGGATATATACCCTAGTAATAAAGTCGTTAGAATGAATCTAATCTAAAAGAAAAAAGGGGTCCCAATATAGTACTCATACCCTAGTTATAAATGTGAATAATTGCAGTGGTAGCATCTATAGAGGTGGATAAATAATACCCCTCACAAACAACCACTAAAAGTCACTTTAGAAAGGCCTATAAGGCTAAAATAGCCAAATGATGCTGCACATAGGCGGGGGATATTGTTGCAAATTCAAAGAAAACTAAAGAGCAAAGTCTGCTACTTGCTAAATAAGCTGTGCTAGTCAGCTGGTGTGTAATCACTAATAAAATGATACATTGTGTCCAATGTATCAAATGTGAAACCTCACTCAGCTATAATCTAGACACATTGTGGGGAACAAGAAATAAAGTATCCAATACTATTAAATCAAAAGTTACAATTGCCAGAAGTAGATGACAAATAACAAACCCCCCCTTTTTAGCCCACAACCCTCGGTGGAATAACAGAGTGGGAGCAGCTGAAATAAAAAACTTCTACCTGACTGACTGTCAACAATTAGAACAGTATGAGTACCGGCATCTATCTAGTCTCACTACCTATTGCCTGACACGTGTTTCAGCGCTACTGAACGCGCCTTCTTCTGAGGCTAAACAGGGATGGGGTACATCTTGTGCCCCTTCATATGCTAACCTGCACCTGGGTTGGTGGGAGGAGAATGTGTTTTTTTCTGACATTCTATGGAAAAGATATATAGATGATGCCCTCGTTGTCTGGATGGGCACTGGGGACTGCTTTGTGACATTTGTGGAGAGATTGAACTCCAATGATTTGAAGTTGAGGTTCACGATGGAAATTGGGGGTTCGTCTCTCAACTTTCTGGATTGTACCTTTAGAATCACCACTGAACAAAACATTGAAACCACACTTTTTAGGAAACCCACCTCAACCAATACGATGTTGAGGTGGGAAAGTTATCATCCGACCACATTGAAAAGAAGTATCCCGATTGGACAGTACCTCCGGCTCAGGAGGAACTGCTCAACCGTGGAGGAATTTACTAATCAGGCTAAGTTACTTAAAACCAGGTTTAAAGAAAGGGGATATCCTAATCACTGTTTAAAATATGTATACCAGAGAGCACTGTACAGTGACAGGATGGAACTCCTTAAAGATAAACCGGTATCCAATATACAAGCACTCATCCGTTGTATAGCGAATTTTGATTCAGGGTGGGATCAGGCTAAAAAGATATTAGGGAGATTTTGTCCTCTTATATCCCAAGACCCCCAGCTTAAAGGAGTTGTGACTCCTAATGTATCCCTTACAGCATGTCGAGGTAGAAATCTTAAGGAGGTTTTGGTACCTAGTCATCTTTCCTGTAAAAAGACTGGACAAAATTGGTTATCCATATAAAGTACATATAAATGTGGTAGATGTGTGGCCTGTAGGTACATAAAGAAAGACTCCAAATGTCTTACAGACTCAAGTGATAAAACAGTGTACAATGTGAAACAAATTTTCAATTGTAATACCAAAGGGATTGTATACCTCTTGGTTTGTATATGTGGACTCAAGTTTGTGGGAAAAACCATTCGTCCCCTTAAAAGGAGAATAATGGAACATGTACATTCCATCAGAAACCTCAGTGATACCCCAGTGGCAAGACACATAAGGAGCCACCACCAAGGGGACCCAGGAGGTCTAAAGTTTGCAGGGATTGAGAAGGTATTTCTGGGTTTCACATTTGATACATTGGACACAATGTATAATTTTATTAGTGATTATACACCAGCTGACTAGCACAGCTTATTTAGCAAGTAGCAGACTTTGCTCTTTAGTTTTCTTTGAATTTGCAAAAATATCCCCCGCCTATGTGCAGCATCATTTGGCTATTTTAGCCTTATAGGTCTTTCTAAAGTGACTTTTAGTGGTTGTTTGTGAGGGGTATTATTTATCTACCTCTATAGATGCTACCACTGCAATTATGCACATTTATAACTAGGGTATGAGTACTGTATTGGACCCCTTTTTTCTTTTAGATTAGATTCATTCTAGCGACTTTATTACTAGGGTATATATCCCATTTAGGAGATAGTATTATTTCCTTCATTCACCTATCTAGTCTTTTTTAAATATTATTTTGTTTTTTGTGTTCCTCTCTGAGTATTTTATTACTATCATTATTAAAAGTTATGTTTTATGTATATAGAGTCTAATTAGGGGGCTTCCTACTCCCTTGACCCACTGGGTCTTTTCCTTTCTTTGCACAATCATATGTGAGGGTTACCCCCTGCTATGGTTGCCCCCGACACACATCTAGCTGGTTCCCCTAGGGGTTTCTAGCTTCTTTGCTTTTTTAATGTGTACCTAGGTTATACTAAGTGACCCATAGGTTGAGGAGGCGGTGAAGGTGGAAGCAGCAGTGGAGGAGGAGGAGGAGGTAGCCAACACTGTTTTTTATAGAAACAGAAAGTAATAGGCGCTCTTTATAACACATCGAATAAGTGAGGGCTGCTGTATACAATACAAGGATTCCCAAGACCTTGTGTGACAGTAAAGCAAAAACAGAATAAAGCGTATACTGCGTCCAAGTTCATACGTACATACAATTGTAGTAAGGGAGGCTGGTTGAGGACCTCAGAATAAAAAAACAGACAATAATAATGCAGTACAATTTTTAACAAAGTGAGAAATATTAAATTGATAACTGTAGGAGAACCACTCACATTTGCGAGAGCTATATAAGAGCTCTGTCTTGTAGCGCCTGGATGGTATGATCCCCGTCTAAGGATATGAGGTGATGTAAATAATTCTGGTCCTCCAGATGCAGGTACAGGTAATATATGTAAAGATACAAGAGCAGAAAAAAACTCTTATAGTGTAGTATGTATTGTAAGTTGAAATGTAAAGAAGTAATCTACTTACAATCTTCAGAGCAAAGCCTGCTCTAGTTATCTCGAGTGGTGGTGTTATCCCCACCTAGGGATGTGGTAGCACCAGGTAGCAGTCAGGATACAGAACAGGATACAAAAAAATATATGTAGTAAAAAGTAACTGTTTATTATAAAAAGCTAAAAAGGAACAAGTAAAATAAGGCACAAAGTCCTAAAATAAGTCCCACTTGACGCGTTTCGCCTCTATAGAGGCTTTTCAAAAGTGTGGAACAGTCCTGTAAGTATCCTGTATATATAGGTCCAGCTTGATTGGAGATCATTTCCTGGTGGTTCCTATTTCCGGTTTCACGATGCACACCAGAAGTGATGCAGCAAGGTAAAAAATGAGTATGATTGGCGAGTCCATGTGTTCCACTTTGGACCGCACGCGTCATCCCCGGAAATGACGTGGCTTGATCCAACCTTAGTGGTCATGTGCAGTCTGCTGGAACGCACGCAACATCAATAGAGGCGTGCGTTGCGTTCCAAGCTTTGAAACTTGACGAATATTGAATACACAGTCACGGAGGCAGTCAATAAACTTGGCGATGAGATTAATATATATGCATATTTCTGTGACTGTACTTGTTAAGTTCAACAAAACATAATTTTTTAAAGTATGTTTAATAGCTTATTATAAAGTGTGAAAAATAAACAGCCATATTTAGTAGGTCTCAAATAAAACATTAATTTGATTATGAGAGCATTTTATACTGTATAGTCTTTTAATATGTAATAACTAAATGCTAAATGAAATGATCTAGTGACTAAAATGGGTTTTGATGAAATATATATTGGGGCATAAAAATACCCTAATGACACGTATGAAAACATTGTAATATTTAAATATGATTATTTGTATATTTCACAGAATGTTAAGATACAGCCTTTGAAATAGGCTGAATGTATGGTTTTTGAATGAACTTTTCTGAACACATTTAACGTAGGTTTAAGACTAAGGAAAAGAATAAATAAATTTAAAGCAATAAAAATAGAAACACATAAGGGTGATTAGAAGGGAAAAAGGATAATTAACAATCACGTTTTAATGTAAAACTTTCATAAAAATTGTATCATATCTATGGTATAACCTACAGAGGTCACAGATATATTGTTAACAAATTAAATTGGTTTGATACTTTATATAAATATCTAACACGCAAAATTTAAGCCACAATTTTGGTTTCCTAAGTACAACACTGTCAAAATAAAAAGATTGTTATATTTATAATAAGGATAAAATGAAAAAGGGATAGGGCTTAAGAAACGAATAGAAAAATAGAATTAAAAATAGGCTCCTGGAAATCCGTTTAACCCCTTGGGGACTAAACTTCTGGAATGGGGGGAGTCATGGCATGTTACGCATGTCATGTATCCTTAAGGGGTTGAGGGAAGGGTATCTATTTATTTGTGTATGTGTATATACATGTATATATGTGTGTGTGTGTGTGTGTATATATATATATGTGTGTGTGTAAAAGCCCTTTTTTTCTCTCTTATTTTCTCATCTCTCTATCTAGATAGTCTTCCTCCCTGTGGGTATCTTAACGATACTTTGATGTTGGAGTCATGTTGTACTCCAATTTGTAAATGCTGCATTATTTGCAACATTTCCTTTTGTAAGATGTTTTTTAACATCTTAAAATATTTGATGTTTTGTTATAAATGTGGTGGTATGGTGATTTGATTGGGTATGATAAGGATAAAGACTGTTATAACACAATATAGAGGAAAGGGGAAAGAAAATGAAAGAAAATTAATGACTAGAAATGTTAAAATTATTATCAGTTAATGTCCAAGGACTTAACTCCCCAAACAAAAGAGCTTATTTATATAATACTCTACTTAAAGAAAAAGTCCAAATATCTTTTATTTAGGAAACCCATTGGAAGAAACAAAGTAAACAGTATTGGAACTTTAATAAGTTCACTATTGTAGCTGAAGCATCGGACCAAACAAAAAATTAAAAAGTTGTGGCAATATTGTTTTCTAACTCGATCAATTACTCTTGTGATTATATTGAAAGTGATTTAGAAGGAAGATTTATTATCTGGATTGGAAACATTAATGAAATTCAATATACTTTACTAAATGTCTATCTTCCTAATAAGGCCCCGATTAAATATTTCTCAAAAATAATGAACAGAATAGAAACAATTTGCAAAGGAATATTGTTGATAGCAGGTGATTTTAATTGCATAGCGAATTTTAAATTAGATAAGCAACTAAAACCTGGTCAATGTCCAGACAAAAAGCTTACTAATCAAGCAGCCTCATTATGTAAATTAGCCAAAAAGCATGATATTTACGATCTATGGAGAATATTTCATCCCATGGATCAAACAGCAGCTAGAATAGACATGTGTTGGGGCAGTCCCGAGCTAATTAAAAAGGTACAATCTGTTAAAATAGAGATTAATACATGGTCAGACCATGAATTTCTCATATTAGAAATTAAAGAAAATGGGAAAAAACTTTTTCACCATGGAGACTTAATGACTCTTTATTAGCAACTAAAAAAAAACAAAGAATATATAAAAAATCTCTGAACTATTTTTTGCTAAAAATCTCCCTGATCATACGTCTAATCAAAATTTATGGTGCACATACAAAGCAGTTACCAGTAGGGACTTGATAAAACTAGCAAGCTATGAAAAAAAAAAGAGGGGGGCTCCGATATCAGAACTTTATTTACAATTATACAATTGTAAGAAATTTTCTCAAGGTATAACAGTTTTAATTAAAAAATATAAAGAAATGATTAATCTAAAAACTTTTGAAATAATTGAATTTAATTTAAAACGATGAAAAATTAAATACTATTATTGGAATAATAAAATAGATAAAATATTAACTAATCGACTTAAAAAAAACAAAATAGAGAATAAGATATATAAAATTATTGAAGATGGAAAAGTTTTATTGACTCCTGAAGACAGGGAATTCATTTAAGAAGTATTATGAGAGTCTCTATAATCAAGACCATATCTCTACAGATCAGGTTATCGACAAATATTTACATAAAATAAAAATTCCCAAAATCACTTTAATTCAAAAAGAGAAGTTAAATCAAAAAATATCGCAGTTGGAAGTAGAGGAAAGTATAAATAATTTACAAACTTCAAAGGCTCCTGGTCCAGATGGCTTCTCTAATTTGTTTTTTAAAACATTCAAGGAAATTGTTATCCCCAGTATGACAGCTACATTTAATGAAATTGCCTCAACAGGTAAAATAACACAGGAATTGTTAAGAGCCAATATAAAGCCTATTTTGAAACCTAATAAATTATCAACAGAAATTACCAACTACAGACCAATTTCTTTAATAAATATAGATATCAAATTATATGCTTCAGTGTTGACTCGAAGATTAAATGTATTACTTCCTGAATTGATACATATAGACCAAATTGGGTTTGTTAAAAGCCGCCATTCTAGTGATAATTCTCTTAGGATCATTGATTTATTTGTGTGTGCACAAATGACAGGGACGCCCCTACTGACCCTGTCGATCGATGCAGAAAAGGCCTTCGACAGGGTCAGTTGGTGATATATGAGCAAAGTTTTGACAGCATTTGGGTTAGAGGGATGGATTGCAGATGCAATTGGAGTTCTCTACACGTGTCCATCAGCTAGAATAATAGGATATGATATATGCTCTGAATGGTTCAACATTAACAACGGGACGAGGCAGGGGTGCCCGTTATCTCCCCTGCTATGCGTTCTCACCATCGAACCATTTCGCCATAACTATTAGGGAAAATTTGGATATAAGAGGTATGATAATAGAGGAAGTGGAAGCAAAGATTTGCCTTAATGCGGATGACGTATTGATTTCTATCACAGATCCGTCTACTTCACTCTTTTATTTAATGTGGGAAATTCAAAATTTTGGGAAGGTGTCAAATTATAAGATAAATGCACACAAAACTATAGCCTTAACAATTCATGTAAATTCCGACATGCTTAGTTCTCTTAAAAAGAAATATAATTTCCAATGGACTAAAAAAAGAATTCCAATATTTAGGAATTATTATTACAGCAAATCCTCAAAGAATAGTAGAGACCAATTTTTTGAAAATGATAAAATATACAAATGGCGATCTCTAGAAATTTCCTGGTGGGGAAGAGTTAATACAGTTAAGGCTTATGTCATATATTTTTAATATGATTCCATTAGGGGTGCCTAAACCTTGGATGGATATGCTTCAACATTCACTTTCAAATTTTATTTGGTATGGGAAAACACCAAGATTAAAATCCCAAATTTTAACAAAAAAAATTAATCAAGGAGGAATGGCTTTTTCACTCATTAAAGATATATATAGCGCTAATATTATTTCCCATATCCATAAATTTCAGATCCCAGACTCAGGAAATCAATTTTGGTATCAGAATCAATTAGAACAAAAGTAAAAGATCTAGCCTTCCTGATTTGGGATGACAATACTAACTATAAGACTCCAATCTAATCCAATTATTGTATCACAGCTTATTTAAGAATGGCAAAGAATTAAAATATTTCATAAAATATCCAAAAAAATTGTTGAAGGAGTGAATATTCGGGTCCTGGAAAGAGTCATCCCCGACCTCAATTTTGCTACATGGAGAGATCATAAAGAAATGTATATTAAAGATCTTCTCCAAAATACTAGGTTGCTATCGTTTGATAACCTTAAGTTAAAAATCGATATTTCAGATAGAGAAATCTTTTCTTACCTAAGAGTGAGAGGATTTCTAAACAAGTCCTTACTAAGAAAGGAAGGGGATAATAATAGTTTGTTATATAAAATTTTTGACAAAAACAAAACTAAATCAATATGTTCCATTGCTATGGATTTAATAAGACAAATGTATTTGAACATTCAATCTTCAGCTAAAAAGAAATGGGAAAAAGATCTTAATATCAAATTACCTGACAAGATATGGTGTTCCCCTATGAAATTAATTAGAAAACATATACATTGTCTAAATTTAAACAAAATCTTTTTTAAAGTTTTGCACAGATGGTACCTAGTTCCAGCAAGGATGACCAAAATATCTCCATCAAATCCCCCCCTGTGTTGGAGATGTTTAACTCAGGAGGGAAATATATTGCAAATCTGGTGGGGTTGTTCAAGAATATGTCCTTTATGGGAATCAATTTATCTTTTTTTTTGTCACGTTTAAATATTAATGTTAAAAAATGTCCAGAAGCAGGTCTGCTCCACATTAATTGGGGCAAACTTTCAAGGGATCAATTAATTCTGACTATTCAGAAAATATTAATTGCAAAAATTGGAAACAAATAACAACGCCAGATATGAAACAGTTTATAGCTCAACTGTTATTTCAGCTTGAAATGGAGAGAGGAGTTGCATACTCGAATGATAATTGTAAATACATATACCATCTGGATAACTGGCTAAAAAAGATTAAAGAAATAGCTTAATAAACATGTATTTTCCTTGGATTACTAGATAACACAAGTTTCTCTCAAACTCCTTTTTTTTCCCTCTATATACAAAGATACCAACTAATAATTGATGAATGTTTATGTATGTTAAGTAAGTTTAGTAAGTCATGTTATGTGTTAAATAAATGCTTTTTTATATTAATGTCAACCAAAGTAATTTCATGTATATATGAAAGCAAAATTTTTTCAATAAAGAGAAATTAAATATAAAATTACCCTAATGAGGGCTTGAGAATACCTATAAAATAGTAGCAGTTAGAATTCTTTAGTGTTACATATGCTTATTGCATTAAACAATTCAATATTTGGTAACTTTTAGATTATATGATTGTTAAAATTATTAAAATTTGTCACATTCAAAATGCATATAATAACACAATGTTGTAGAGTGGGTATGAATAAAAGAGCCAGTGTATAGATAAAAAACTTGCAAACAGAAAGAGGTGCAAATACATAAAAAGTGATATATTAAAAATAGATATAATAAAAAACATAACAAAATAATATGATAATATAGTAAAAGATGGAGGGAGTTAGGTAAAAACAAAGGGGAGACAAGTAGCCAATATAAAAAATGGCTAAAAAGTAAATAAATAAATAATTGGCAATAAGACCAATGAGAAAAAAAATTAAAAGAAAAAATGTATTATAAAAATTAAATAAATCAAATTCAATGTTCAGGCCATTAGGGTGAAGGGTGTCTAGATAGTACCAAAAAAAAAACATTTGCGGCCTGCGGTGCATTTCTTGCAGTCCTGATGCATGGAGAAATGCTCAATTCCTGATGCATGGAGAAAGGGCCTTCACAAGCCTCTGCTAATGTGTACATAGTTTATACTAAGTGACCCATAGGTTGAGGAGGCAGTGACCGTGGCGGTGTAGGTGGAAGCAGCGGTGGAGGAGGAGGATGAGGTAGCCAACACTGTTTTTTATGTCTTTTTTTTTTTAATTGTGGTAGCCCACAAAATATTGGGACATACAAAAAAAGAAACATTTGCGGCCTGCGGTGCATTTCTTGCAGTCCTGATGCATGGAGAAATGCTCAATTCCTGATGCATGGAGAAAAGGCCTTCACAAGCCTCTGCTAATGTGTACCTAGTTTATACTAAGTGACCCATAGGTTGAGGAGGCGGTGACCGTGGCGGTGTAAGTGGACGCGGCAGTGGAGGAGGAGGATGAGATAGCCAACACTGTTTTTTTATATATATATATTTTTAATTGGGGTAGCCCCCAAAATATTGGGACATATAAAAAAAGCCAACTCTGTTCCGCAGAGTAACTCTTGACATTATAGTTGCGCAGGCACTTTGTTGACTCTAGAGAACCTCCGACCGATCGCACATCCCCGTGGCGGCGACTTTGCATGCGGATGTCATCTATATCAACTTTCGATGCCAGTTTCTGCGCCTACCATGGTGACCATGGGTTAACGGGGAATCAGGTTTCCATTCAATACGGTGACCCTGAGAAAAGGCTACCAAATGCGAGGAAGGCAGCAGGCGCGCAAATGGCCCACTCCCGACGCGGGAAGGTAGTGACGACAAATAACAATACAGGACTCTTTAGATGCCCTGTAATTGTAATGAGTCCACTTGAAATCCTTTAACTCTGATCAATTGGAGGGAAGTCTGGTGCAGAGACACTGACCCGTGCGTGCTGCAGCTGAAACTCCACTATCGCCTGCTGCTACTCACACAGTCTCATGTGGCGGTGAGCGGGAAGGCCGAAGTTACGCTGCAGCGCAGACAGGCAGGCAGCAGCAGGGTGAGAATGCCAAAAGCGCGCACAGCCGCTACAGTGAATGTCACATCCTGTTCCAAGTTGCGGATCATTCTGGTGATGGCTTCTGGTATCCAATACTCTTTTTACTGAAGCTGCATCAGGGTCCTGGTATGTGGCTGCACAAATGCTGGTGCTCAACACCAGGGAGCGTGCGGTTACCCTGCACCAGACCCTGCTAATCCATTCCACACTGTGACTCCTAACTTCAACATCAGGCATACTGGGTCCCGGTCGTCCGACCGCCGCCCAGTCAGTGTCTGGGTCCTGGTCACCGGACTGCCCACCTGACTGTGAACCTACGAATGGATTGTTAAATCTGGTACGAACCCAAACTTTGCAGTTCGGGTTCGCTCAACTCTATTAGGGATCCTTTGATCGCTACATGTATTACTTGGATAACTGGTAATTCTCGAGCTAATACATGCCGACAGGGCGCTAGGGGACAGCCGCTCCGCTTTTGCACCCTGCTCCCTCTTATGCTGTGCTGGTGCCTCTGTGCGACCAGTGCCTCTTTCTCCAAACTGCACACGTCACTCGCATGACCTTGATTCCATGTGGGGTCTAGAACCTCATCATCCTCCACATCATCTTCCACCCACTCCTCAACCCTGCCCTCCTTGCCGGTCTGCACACTGCAGAAAGCCACAGCAGTTGGGACCTGTGTTTTTCCAGCATGTAAAGTCTGCAAAGGACATATGGAAATTGTTTTAGAATTGTATCCAGGCAACAGTTTTCCCTATAAACTGACCTCTCAGTTTGACTTGTGAGGGTATTGCCCCAGAATTACAATATTGTTGTAGTACCTCTTAGCTATTGATAACTGGTTTAAATATAGCAGCTTTTTATCTGGTAGTTTCTAGTGAAAAAAATATCAATCTGTTTTCTATCACTTAGATCTGTGTAACAAGTGTTGTAGGTGTGAAACAATATTACAAGTGACCGATGTAGTAAATTCAAATCAAAGTTACGCTTTGATTTGACTCTCAGATATGAAGTGAACACCCCAAATATACTATTTAGCACCAAAAAAAAATTTTTACTTTTTAAAACTCCAATGTAAGCAGCAGATTAGCAGCAAAACAATAAGAATGTTTACAACTGCGCAGTAAGCGCTCTATTTGATGCTTCGATTTGACTCTCAGATATGAAGAGCAGGCCCCAAAATGTACTATTTAGCAGATTAGCAGCAAAACAATTAGACTTTTTACAACTGCGCTGTAAGCACACTATTAGACGCTTCTTTTTGACTCTCAGATATGAAGTGCACGCCCTAAAATGTACTATTTAGCAGATTAGCACCCAGAAAATTAGAATTTTTACAACTGCGCTGTAAGCACACTATTAGACGCTTCGATTTGACTCTCAAATATGAAGTGCACCCCACTAATGTACTTTTTAGCACCCAAAAAATTTTAAGTTTTAAAACTGCAATGTGACAGCAGTATTTGACGATTCTATTTGACTCTCAGATATGAAGTGCACTCCACTAATCTCCTATCCCACTAATGTACTATTTAGCACTCAAAAATGTTAACTTTTTTAAACTCCGATGTAACTCTCAGATATGAAGTGCACCCCACCCCACTAATGTACTAGTTTGCAGAATTCTTTCCTAAGCTGTCCCTATCAGCGGCAGCATCCTCTCCCTACACCAATAAGACCTCATGTGCGTGCAGCGCTACGCAACTGCAGGTTATATATAGAGGCCAGGTCACATGCTGCACTGGCCAGTCACAGCCATTCTATTAGTAGGCATGGCTGTGATGGCTTCTATGGTCACACAAGTCAAACGCTTGTTGATTGGCTGCCCTGCAGCCTTTCAAAATGCGCCATTAATTCGCTGAACACCGAACTCCAACCCGAACATACAGTGATAAAAAACCTAATGTTCGGTACGAACCCAAACTTTACAGTCCGGGTTCACTCAACTCTACACAAAAGGTAAGGATAGTATTAGACTAGTGACAGTTGCAGAAGAGGAATCATCATGCATCGTGAAGGGGTTAAAAACCTGTCATTATAACACAGGAGACACTTTTTTAAGTCTTATGGACATGCAAGGCGTAAAGATACTTTTTGCTTAAATTACCACCCCTGGTGATTTCAGACTGCCTTTTTTGTAGGTTTGGATTTAATTACTAGACGTGCAAAAATCAGTTTTAAGGTATTTTTCCAAATAAAATTCCTGGCAATCGCTGAATGAATCGCTTAGAAAAATGTGGTTTGTTCACAAACTAACCAAGTCTAAAGTCATCCAAACCAAATCAGAAACATCCAAATTAAACAGGGATTTTAATTTGGATGATTCTGACTCGGTTCATTTGTGAACAAACCAATTTTCCAGAACCAATTCAGTCGATGATTGCCAGGAATTTCATTTATACAATCACTTAAAACAAGTTTTTGCACACGTCTATTATTTACTTTTATTTTTGGTAATTTGTGCAAATGGGGAGAAGTCAAGTACGTTTTAGCTCAAGATTTACTATATATTTAATTGCATGTGACATACTTTGGGCATTGATTTTAATACTTGGTGTATTCTTAAAGTGTGCCTTTTTTGTTTGTGTATAGAATAAAAAATAAACATGTAAGATTATGAAATTGTAAATCCAATAAAAGATGAATGTGTAAAAATCGAGTAAAAGAAAATAGAATTATGTGAAAGTATTTCTTTTTTTTTTTAATCTTCTCTGCTTTGTTTTTCAGTTGTGGCTCTGGACAATTCACGTGAGTACATGACTCTCTTATTTGTTAAATTATTTGTTAAAATAAAAAACAGTACTCAGTTCTCTTAAATATCAGGTGAAAAAGCAGATAATTGAGCAGTGAGACTGCAGGTACATGACCTACACATCAAAACCACTTCAACTAAAGTTGTTTTAGTACTTAGAGTGTCCCTGTAAAATGTGCCTGTTACCGCATGAGGCTATCCCAGTGTATTTCTATCTTCACTGGGCTGCCTGTCAATCTGGCAGGAATAAGTGCCAGGATGATCCTAACCATTTAAGGGATCACTAAGGTGTTAGCGATACAAACACTTAAAGAAGCACTATAGGGTCAAGAACATAAACATGTATTCCTGACCCTATAGTGTTAAAACCACCATCTAGCCCCCCTGGCCCCCTCATGCCTCCCTAAATATAATACAATCTTACTTGTATTCAAGTCTGGAGCTGCTTATTTTGTCCCTGTTTCCTTTAGACCTGCCTGCTGACATCAGCAGAAGTGGTTGTCTGACCCAATCACAATGCCTACCCATAGGATTGGCTGAGACTGACAAATAGGCAGATCAGGGGCAGAGCCAGCATGATTTAAACACAGCCCTGGTCAATCAGCATCTCCTCATAGAGATTAATTGAATCAATGAAGTTCAGTGTCTGCATGCAGAGGGTGGAGACACTGAATGTTTTGATGCATTTTAGGCAGTAATGACCCAGGAAGGATCTCTAACAGACATCTAAGGAGTGGCAAGTGAAGTTATCACTAGGCTGTAATGTAAACACTGCATTTTCTCTGAAAAGACAGTGTTTACAGCAAAAAGCCTGAAGGTAGTGATTCTACTCACCAGAACAAATTCATTAAGCTGTAGTTGTTCTGGTGACTATAATGTCCCTTTAATGTTATAGTCTTAATATACCTATTTATTCACCCCCACATGCCTGATAGAGTTTAAATGGTGACGTTTGCTTATCATACAGCCATCACTGTGCCAGTCTCCATCCTAACACTCTGCCTAATTGGCTGAGATCATCAAGATTGATAATCTCAGCAAATCCGATCGATTCCCATAGGGAAACATTGGGAGGCTACTGCGCATGCATGGCAAAATGCTACACTGCGCCAATCAAAGAAAAATCTAGAAAAATTGTTCGACCACATGACTGAGTTTCATTTAGTTGTACGAGAGGAAGTGCCTGTCATACTGATAGCCACTAGAGGTGCATTAACCCTGCAATGTAACATTGTATTTTCTACAAAACTTCAATGTTTTACATTGCATGGTAAAAATGACAGGAGCGCTGCACCCAGACTACTTCTTTGATATGAAGTGGTCTGAGTGCCTTTAATGATCTTTAACCCCTTAAGGACACATGACATGTGTGACATGTCATGATTCCCTTTTATTCCAGATGTTTGGTCCTAAAGAGGTTAAAGGTCTCATAAATCACCCGTAACCAAATTGTATCACTGGACGCCCCCATAACAATCTAAAGCAATAGAGCCTCCCTTCCAATGACATAATTCCTAATGTTAAAAGCTATGTTGCCTTATTTAAGTCTCAGATAAGTTTTAGCTACTTGTGCCATTACAGAATGAACTTATCCCATTTGTATATCTAACGGATGCCACCCAGGATTTTGTTCTATATCCATTTCCACTTTGCTTGATTATTGCTCATGGCTTTCTACCAGTTAATGTCATTAAGTTTAATTACACTATTAGTGGCTTTTCAGTAAATTAATGTGTTGCTCTGCAGGAGCTGAGAACAGACTCACCATTTCCACCAAGCCAGATACGGGGAAGATATTGATGGGAGAATCTATAACTTTGACCTGTGACATGGATTCTACATTAACAAGTTACTGGGGATATTATAAATGGTACAGAGACAAAATGGAGATAAGAAAGGATAAGATTTATACCATTATATCTGCAACAGCCATGCACAGCGGGGATTATACATGTACATACAAAGCCAGTAGTACCAGTTACAAAAGTGACCCTTTCACACTGGAAGTTAGCAATGGTAAGTTAACCAATTTAACTATGAATGTATTGCCTCAATATGCTGTATTTTTGGGTGTAGATGTTTTTTATAACTAGTGATGTCATCTCACATCTAATGAAATGACAAAGAAGAAACACATGGTTACAGACAGAACTGCTAAAATAGACAACAATATCGTTATTATTAAAAAATAATTTTTTATAAAATGTCAGAAAGCACTGCAAAACTCAGGGACATTTTTAACAGAAATACATGTTTAGCCAAATTTTCAATTTCCAATATTT
Organism: Pelobates cultripes; assembly: GCA_933207985.1. Lineage (NCBI taxonomy): Eukaryota > Metazoa > Chordata > Amphibia > Anura > Pelobatidae > Pelobates > Pelobates cultripes. The sequence goes on from OW240924.1 coordinate 16,257,230, forward strand.
GTGATAATTGTGACCACAATTTCATTGCCACAGTCTTCTTGTATTTTTGAATTATGCTCAACATTGTGCCCAGTCCTAAAATGCATATTAACCGTGTCACACAATGCATTGCAATGCTACATCAAAATCAATGCATTGAATGCTACATAAAAATCAATGCAGAGGTGGGTTGAGGACAACTCCTCTTCTTGTGGTGCCCTGTAGCTGTCCAATCAAGGTTCTTTAAAGCTCCATATGCATAAGAGGGCTTACTATGACTGATTAGTATAGAGAGATCCAGCCCTCCTTTACCCAGGTAGGCCCCAAACAGCTGCGCTTTGTGTTAGCCCCTTTGGGACTCAGGAGAGTGACAGTGCTTTGCTCCCCCAGCATCTGCAGTGAAGGGAGAGAGGATCTCCGATCAATTGAGTTGCCTTGAGGCCTCGAGAGCTCGATGGACTGCTGCTGATATCTGGTTGGTGTTGGTGAGTCCGAGGTGCGTGAAAGTTATGTCCGGTCACGCTGGTGTCTTGTTTCTAAAGTAGCCCAGAATTTTGCAAAGATGGAGTCTAGCTTAGTCAGAGTTGTGGTAACATAGGACTCAGCTGACAGGAATACAGTTTAGTTCTTGTCAGATGCTGAAGGCAGTGAACCAAGTTCACAGTACCAAAGGATCAGACAAAGTTTGGATTCCAATATTGTTGAATGGGTAAGGCAGTGGCTGAGTGACAGGCAACAGAGTGTTGTAGTTAATGGAATATATTCAAAGCTTGTACTTGTCACCAGTGGGGTACCTCAGGGATCTGTACTTGGACTTAAGCGGATAGGTCCCATTGAATGTTAAGAGACAGTCTGCTGTAAATGAAATGAACAGTTAATTGTGTCTGTATATGTAATTAATTGATCTAGGATTCAGGTGTTAGTTCATATGCATCTATGTATATAACAGAACTACAAAGGATGGTGTTTATAAACTACTAAAAAGCGGCACATTGATTGTAATTATGCAATTAGAGGATATTTAGATGTACCAATTGACTGGTTGACTGTTTGATTGAAAGGTATTTATATACACCCACTGTCCCACAATACACTTCATCTTGAAAAAGCTTGGTTTAACGAGCGAAACATGTATATCGTGTGTCTGGTGGGACTTTTAAATCTACAACAATCACAGCAGTGCCTGGAAGCCGGCGTTCTTGTGAGGGACTGATCCAAGTGCACAGGACGGTTCAGAAAGATCTGTATTCACGGAGCGACAGCAAGTAACTCTTCCATTTAACACTCTGTGTGAATTGTGCTTTATTGTGAAACTTAGAGATAAGCTTCACAACATTATATTGTAAGAGTTTTTCTTATGGGGGTTTTTTCACTTGGGTAATAAAATTGTAACAGTATTACGCTATGTTTTCTATTTTAAGGTTTGGATACATATAAAGACACAGATTTTACGTATATGCTACTGTTGCAGCAACTTATCCCTGTGAATTACCCTCAATTAAGACTGAAATTGGAACTCTTTGATGGACAAGACATTTTTGGGTTGAACCCTGTGTTTACTACATATGGGGTATATTCACTTAGCGCTGATACTAATTTTGTTTTTATTTTGTGTCTTATAAGATATTTTAAAAACTTGGGAAGGTTTTTTATTGTATCTAGCAGCTTTCCAATTTAAGTTTGGGGCATTGTCCTAGAAATTCCACTGTATTATTCTTGACGTGCGCTCTCTATACTGTGTTTTTGTCTAATTAGGGTCTGCCAAGTTCTAATTAGGGTCTGTGGTGGCCTTCATTCGGTAATCGAACCAAGTAAAACTAATTTTTAAAAAAGGGAACATAAATCCACTAAATCAACCGAAAATGTTATGATGTTTTTCTAGTTTGAACTGGATTATGAAGTACTTGCTAAACATTTTAGAAATTAGAAAAAGATTAACACAATTTATGGGTTATGTTCAATATATTTTTCAGTGGTGTAAATTCCAGACAAGTAACAGTTCACCATGACCACTTCCACTTTTAGAAGTGATTATAATGGATGGAACCTGTATGTGCAGTGTTTCAGAATTTTCTTTTCAAAATCTTTTTTATTGTTAATTTCCATGTACATTTTTGTATATCCCAAAAAATTGAAAATCAAGTTTGGCCTCGGGGAAAGGAAGAAGGGGGATCAAAAAAAAGAAAAATAGTTTGACATCACATACAGTAAACTCGCATCATTGTCGTACAATACATTACACATTTGAATTTGATGTTATCACATGTATTTGCACTTGTGGACTGTGGACCAAGGTGGTGTCTGTCTGTGTCGTCCTGTGGGAAGGTCATTCTGTTTTTACAATGCCCTCGCGTAGGTACTGGAATGTGGAGGTAGGTAGCGTGAGAGGGAGCAGCATTGGGGGGTGGAGAATGTAAAAGGGGAGGAGCAAGGTTATTGCATCCAGCATGCTAGTTATAATGTCGGTTTTGGGCCCATCAGCATTAGTATGGCTCCAGGGGTTTATGGTCTATGGTTTCCACTCGTACTTAAGTATGCTTCGTGATGGATCATTGGCGTCCCGGTGGCATCCCTGTGTTTAGGTGCGGTGTGTGTGTGTGTGTGTGTTAGCCCTGTTAAACTGACATTCAAGTCTGGTGTTTCAGCGCCCTACTTTCCCATACCTCATGTCTCCAACTGTGAGGTGGTACCCGTGATATATTGGAATCATATTTCCCAATTTGGGAGATATGTCTGATTATCTCTTGAATAGATGCATTAGTTGGCAATAGACAGTTTTTTGCAATAAACTGTTGGGCCGCCACAAGTATGTGGAATAGTAAGTATTTTATTGGTTTAGGGAAGTTGGTGTTGAACATAAATAGGAGTAAAAAGGTTGGGGAGTTCGGTATCGTGACAGAGGTGTGTTGGTGAATTAATGAAATGACTGCACTCCAATATGGTTGGAGTTTCGAACAATTCCACCAGGTATGGAGGAACGAGCCAGTCTTTCTTGCACCGCCAGCAAGTGCTGGACATCGATGGGTCCATAGTGGCTAATCTTGTAGGGACCATGTACCAGCGGTAAAAAAGTTTACGGGTTATCTCTAGGTGGGAGGTACAGAATGTTAAACCTCTGGTTGCATTTGCCGAGGCTAGAGAGGCTTATTCTGACAGTCTGACCCAGGTCCTTCTCCCAGGAGTGTACACAAGTAAGGGATTTAATTACACGTCGGGGCAGTAGCAGCGTGTATTTGGTGGATATGGGCTTTTTCACCGGTTTCTCTGCTGTAATAAACTTTTCAAAGGCCGTTCGGTCAGTGCTAGCATGGGATGTGAGACATAGTATGTGGGTTTTCCACGAGGATAACATTTGTAGGTAAGAATGGTGCACGATGTTTGGGAGTATATGGCTATTTTTTAGTTGGTCAAACATGGCTAGTTTGTCTTTGTCCAGGAGGGTGTGTACATAAGACACTCCGTTCCAAACTCTATAGTTAAAGTCAGTTATCACTTGCGCTGGTACTTTAATGGGGGTTCGGTTGGCAGCTGCACAGGAGTTTGTGGGAGCTATCCCAGATTTTTAGCGTTGCCAAAGTGGCTGGGAGTGCTTAGGAGGCGTCTCCTCTTTGGTGGGGGGACAGCCACATCACTGTTTTAATGTCTTGGTTTTGCAGCCAGTGCTGTTCGCCTTTTTTTTTTAAATTCTTTATTTTTGTATTGACATAAATGTACAGGCATTCGTCAGGTAACAGCATTCAATATACAACTTAAACAGTTTGTTAACATCTGCCATGCATATCCATTAGTTGGGTGCAACCCAATCTAGTACTACATGAGTGTGCAGGAAACATAACCAATTTTTACATGCCTGATGTGTGCGTCTCGTATCTGTCTCTATGTTTGTTTTATGACCATCAATACTATTTTTGTTTTTTTTAATCTGAGTCGTGAAAAAGATATCCGGGGGAAGGGGTTATCAAGCACTTTAACTATACCACGACTTGTACGATCCCACCAGGAGGACTGCTGAGTACACTGTCTGCGTCTTATATTATCTAATGCTGTGTCTGGGCTTTATATCTGCGTGTTTTCCTGTTGAGTATCCCTTTGGTTACGAGTTTGCACTCTAGCCACCCACCACTCCTACAGTGGGTTCTCGAATTCGCTCTCTCCATTAGTGGAGAGCACCTGGTAGGCCACATCGGTGTTTCGTCTCGTGGTGCCATCTTTAGTATGTGCTAGATCTTCCCTGGAAGAATCGAGGGGAGAAGAAACGAAGGACAGTAAGAATAGAAAAGAGTGGGACAGGAATACGGGAAAAAGGGGTAGGGTGGGGGGCATTCAATAAGTAGGGTAAGTAATTCACCTGACTAGTCGTGCTAGTGCCTAGCTTCCCAGGGTGCAGTTTTCCCAAGGTTCCCAGATCTTCTAGAAAAGTTTGAGGTGCCCTTGATCCTAGCTGTTAGATCACTCTATCACTATTTATCACTCCTGCTATGGATGGTGTGCCTTGCTTGAGCCATTCCGAGGCCACGGCTCTTCTCGCTGCTAATGTGATTTTGTGTATCAGCTTTTGTTCGCACCTGGTCCATCCGTCTATGGACCTGCTTAATAAGTATAGACATGGATCTAAATCAGGGGCTCTTGAAAAGACCTGTGTCAGTAGGGCCTTTATCCGGTTCCAAAATGTCTCCATCTGTGGGCATTCCCACCACATGTGGATATACGTTCCCCTCAAACCACAGCCCCTCCAACACACATCCGTATAAATTTTTTTCATTTGATATAGTTTGACCGGAGTAGTATACAAACAAAGCATTTTTTTAACAGATTGTTCCTGGAGGGTAAAAAAACACACAGAAGAGGTATGATTAGCCTCCCAAATCTCCTGCCACTTTATACCTTCTAACACCTCCCCCAGGTCTCTCTCGCACTGATCCGCGTAGGCCAGGTTTCCTCAGTCCCTGGTTTCTGAGAAGAGGTGGGCATACATGAGCGTTATCAGGCCCCTAGGTATAGTTTCCTGTAGGCAAATGCGTTTGAAGAACGAGTTGAGTATAGTCGGGCAGGTGGCCCTGATCATGAGTCTGTACTCTTTAGGCACCCACATGAGGAACTGTGGAAGGTCTGCCCCTGTCATGAGAGATTCCACATCTGCCCATTTCCTTTCTCCCGGGGGGGAGTGCCACATCGCTACCTGTGTCAGCTGAGTTGCTATATAATAGTAATATAGGTTAGGTAGGCCCAGTCCCCCCCTCGTCTTTGGCCTATTTAAGATAAATCTCAAAATTCTGTGTCTTTTATTTTGCCATACAAAGGACCCAATGGCTTGCTGTAGGGACTGTAAGTGTGATCTGGAGACGCGGATGGGCAGCGCCTGGAACAAGAAGAGGATCCTAGGCAAGACATTCATTTTTAAGGCATGAATTCTTCCTATCCACGAGATAGGTCTGTCCACCCACGCCTCCATCTCCCGGATAAATTGTTTCATCAGTGGTGTTTAGTTTTAGTTGTATATCTTCTCTGGTTTTGCCAATGCCTAGGTATTTAAGTGTATGGTGTTCTATGCGTATGTGGTGTGTAGCGTGTATTAAAGTTGTTTCTGTTGCTGGTACTCCTATGGGGAGATCGCTAGACTTTGCAATTTTAGCTCTATAACCCGAGATTGCCCCATAGTCCTGTAGCACCTCCTGTAAGGCCCCCATCGAGTTCACCGGGTCAGTGAGCACCAAGAGCACATCATCCACGTAAGCCGAGACCAGAAATTATCTGCCTTCCACGTCAACTCCCTTTACGCCCGAGTGGCGCTGCAATGCCTGTAATAGGGGTTCTAGCGATAAGACGAAAAAAATGGGTGAGAGGGGGCACCCCTGACGAGTACCGCTGGAAAGGGCAGAGTGGGGCCCCCGAGATCTTTACCATAGCCCTTAGAAAGGCCATAAACTGTTCAGGGAAAACCTAGATGGGTCAAGAGCATGAACAGATAAGGCCACTTCACTCTATCGAACGCCTTTTCAGTGTCAATGGAAACTAACATCGTTGGGGTCTGTGTGGCCACCTGCTTCCATATCAGGTCCACTTTCCTTCGGGTATAAAGCCTACTTGGTCGGCATCAATCATATTCTCTAAGAAGGGGTTAAGCTTTTCTGCGTGTACTTTCGCTAGAATTTTCATATCATGGTTTATGAGGTATATGGGCCTATAACTTTCCTGAAGCAGGGGGTCCTTGTCTGGTTTTGGCAGTAATATGATGGTAGCTAAAGACATATCTAGGTTCGGTGTGCCTCCTGTCCGGAACCTATTAAATACTGTTGTTAAGTGAGGAATGAGTTCCTCCCGGAACGTCTTGTAGTAACTACCATCAAAACCGTCTGGTCCAGGAGCCTTATTCCCTTTTTAAAGCGGTGATTGATCGATCAATTTTGTCTGGGGTGATTTCAGCAGCTAGGGTCTCGACTGCGTCCTGTGGTAACTTGGGCAGCATAAGGTCGTTAAAGAACCTACTTGTCGCGTCCTCGTCTTTTGTCGTCAACATCTCTGAGTTTGGGGAGTGATTATAGAAGGATTTATAAAAGTCCGTGAATACCTCTGCAATGTCTTTTGGCATAGTTTTGACTGAAAAAAGAAAAAACTGACCAAGGAGGTCAGAGAAAGGAGAACGCCCCCAAGTGGATTACCATATGTTTATGTACAGATAAAACATAACCTTTAATAATTTCTGTATAAAAATACTCATCAAACAAAAATAATAAGAAAATATTAAAAGTCAGTCTGGATAGGTCAGGTTAGTAGCACTAAATGGGATGTACAGGCTAATATAAATCTCACTTCTAAGGAATCTTGAGGTGAGAAAGACACACTGATCCCAATTAGATGCGATTTATAATATATACAGAGTGAAGGCAGTTAGTGAGAATAGTGCTGTCTCTATATAGTGAATAGAAAGATCTCTTAGCTAAGGTATCCCTCTCTCAATAGATTGATAAAGAGAATGTTATTCAATAGAAAGTAGCAAATTATTGCTACATGTAAAGGAGAGTGGTTACATTACTAAGTAGCACTAGAGATATGCTACAAAGTTGCTGAGTGCTTGACTTAACAGGAGTAAAAAATGGGATAATACAATATCGGTTCTGCCTCTGCAGCTGTCAGAAGGCAATACCTTGGCTGGAAGTTTGGGGAGGTAGAAATGAATCAAGTCTCCCCCACATTGACGAAGCCAAACGTGTGTGTATATATACACCCTCCCCAGTATGCCAGCAAACTTGCCTAGTCCTAAAAATGCAGACTAACTGACTGTCTCCGTCTAAATCAGCTCGAGATCTATCTCCTGACAGAGCTCACTACTAACTACCTACTTGCTATCTTCTCCGTAGCCACTCAAATTCAGACGCCTATCCAGACTCTAACCCTGCTGCCGAACACGTGTTTCGGCGCTGCAAAAAAGCGCCTTCCTCTGAGGCTCTACAGGCGTCCTCGGGACAACGGTGGCTAATTTATATCTCTATTTTTTGCAGCGCCGAAACACGTGTTAGTTAGAGACATTAGCACGTCACAAAACCCGGCAACAGGTTGGTTCAGGGCATATCCATTAATAAGATGGATCGTGTGGGAGAGTAAGGTGCCTGATATAATGACGTAGCATCCATCCTGGACGAGATCAAAGGACACTATTTGCAATGGACAACTGCTGCGAATGAGGATTGCCACCCCGTTACGTTTGCAGTGCGTTCTAGCTTTGTAAGTCGCACCGAATGTATGATCTTTTAATTTGAATGTAGCTTGTTTCGGTAGGTGGGTCTCTTGTATAAAGACTACATCAGACTTCATCCTTTTCAATCTTCTGAAAAGAAGTCACCTCTTGTTCGGTGTATTAAGGCCCTTTACATTCAAAATGTGAGTTTTAGTACCATGATCTTGCCCTATGAGTGTCGCTTTTTGTTATGTCCACCTCTGCTCTCCCAAGGCCCTGTACACCCCAATTTGTGAGCCCCCACCCCCAGGAAAGGAAGAGAAAGGTAAGTAGGGAAAGAGGAGAGAGGATAAAGAAAAGAGAAACATAGAAAGAAAGTTAAGCCCTGCGGGCGCTCAACCATAATTGTCTGGGCTTACCAGTTGCCAAACTGATGTGGGGTTCACGATCCCCCATCTCGCCCGCGCCCAGCGCTTGAGAGATGTGGGTCTATGAGCCTACAACCTTACAATGCTGCTTTGCAACTTCTTTAAGCGAATACTGTGTACTGATAGAACTACTCCTCGCCAATGTATGGTTAGGATGTGTGCTGGCAATTACCAATCTGCTACAATCATAAACAGACATTTGAACATTTAGGCGATAAAGAAATACAAGTAAAACAACAACAACAAACCGTAAAATATCAGTAAGCACATCACTGCCCAAGCAGAATATAGGAATCCTACAGTGCCACAATGGATTTAGTCCCCTTGCACGTTATCGGGTACCCGAATCTTCCCTCCTCCAGGGTATAATCATATCGCTTGTGTGTGTCTTACAGTATGGTTGGAGGACCCCCGCGGGCATTATAAACTACCATTGTGGCTATACTAAATTTAGTCCTAACTCCCCATCGCCCTCTTAGGGTCTCCAGCCCATGTATACTCTGGGCTATTGGGGTTCTCTCCCAGGCCTTGGGGTCAGACCCATTATAATCTTGTGAAATCAGGTCGTTATCTACATGGATATGCAAGGTTGGTCTGGTCCCCAGTCTGGTAGAAGGTTAGTGCTTGGGCATACGGTATGGAGCGTGATAGTCTTCTAAAGGTAGAATATACAGGGTTTCCATTCTGTTTATTTTGATTTTCAAGGTGGTGTGGGAGTTATCTGTGATGCAGGTTTTATATATTTATGTGTGTGTGTGGGGGAAGGTTTCAAATTATTATTATTATTATTATTATTATTATTTATTTTATTATGTGTGTTTAGCACCCCATTTTTCAAGTTTTACACGTGGTATTCCTCTTTTGTTGTTGTTTTTTTCCTCACTTTAGCATTTTTTAATATATATATATATATATTTTTTTTTTTTTTTAATATTATAGCAAGTCTGTGACAGGATTACTAGTTGATCCAGCACGTAGAATTGTGTCACACAGATGACTAATAGGTAACGTATTACCGGGCCTTAGAATGGCCGGACTTAACTGCGAAGGGGTGTCACTCCAAGATCTCTCAGGTAACTCTCTGGGTCGCCAGGGGCTCTCCCCTCATGGAACGCCAGTAACTTGAATGGGAAGCCCAATGCATAACGCACATTAGCTCTTCGTAAAGCCTCTGTTATGAGCTTCTACTCTCGTCTCTGGAGGATGCTGGGTGCCAGGTCCTGATACAGCTGTATGTCAGACCCCTCGTACCGGATCTCTTCCTCTCTGCTCCTCTGCATTAGAGCCTCCTTCGTCTGGAAATGGAGGAAACGGATTATGACATCCCTCAGGGTATTGGAATCCGGCCTCCTAGCACGGACAGCCCTGTGCCCTCACTCGATGCACCACTGTTCAGCCGGTAGGTTTGGCAGCAGTGGCATAAAGATGGTGAGCAGTGTGTCCTGCAAATGCCCCTCTCCCCCTTTCTCTGGGAGGCCCTTGAGGCGGAGGTTGTTCCTCCTGGAGCCAGTGCTGTTCTATGGAGATGTCTCATGGCTTGGGTGATGGAAAAGAGGCTAGCTAATCTGTGGTATAGTTGCACATTGGGCAGGCCCCATCCCACCTGTGTGTTGTGGTTGATACAGTGTGGATATGGCTACTCTTGGTCTTTACCCCGCCAGATGAATAGGTTGATTTGTTTTTAGAGCGATGTGAAGTGAGCAGACGGTATTTGTAGGGTAAGTATCTGGAATAAGTATTGTAACTTAGTTAATATCACCATCTTAACTGCCGCTATGCAGCCTGACCAGGAGATACATTTATTTCTCCAATTGTGGAGAGTGGTGGTGACTTCTCTACTGAGTTTGCTATAAGTCAGGTGATACAAATTGGACAAGTTATGTGGGAGTTTGACTCCCAAGAATCTGAGGTAGTCTGTTCTCCAGTCATATGAAAATTGGCTCTGCTGGGCGGACAGGTAGCCATCCTCCATCCTCACCCCATGACCTGTGTTTTGGAAAGGTTTAGCTTATAGTACGAACATCGGCTGTACCTCTGCAGTATAAAGTGGAGTGCCGGTAGGGACGTGTGTGGGTCGGTGATAGTGAGTAAGATATAGTCTGCGAAAAGGTTCAGTTTGTGTTCCGCCCCACCAACCAGACCTCTGTGACCTGCCTCGTCGAGCGAATGGACTCGGCTAAGGGTTCTAAAGCTGTTATGTATAGGAGGGGTAAAAGGGGGCATCTCTGCCTAGTGCCATTGGTGATGGGGAAGGGTGTGGATTGGAATCCCAATATGAAGACACAGGCTTTGGGGTTGCTGTACATCGATTTGACCACTGAGGTGAAATGTGTGGGAATGCCAAATTTGGTCATGACCGCCTGCAGAAATGGACAGTGCAGGCGGTCAAAAGCCTGCTCAGCATCCAAGGACAATAGGAGACTGTTGGGGAATTGTTTGTGCATGGTGTGTAGCAGTGCGAGGGCTTTACGCATGCCGTCAGTTCCCTGTCTGCCTTGCACAAAGCCAACCTGGTTAGAGTTTGATAGTCGGTAGAATATCCGTCAGTCGGTTGACGTATACTTTAGCAAGAATCTTTACATCCGAGTTTAGTAGGGAAATGGGTCTAAAGTTGGCACAGTAAACCGGTGGTTTTCCAGGTTTAGGCAAGGTGACCACATTGGCCGCAAGCATATCTGGTGGCATGGATTCTAATGTGGTAGTTGAGGTGAAAAGCAATACCAGTCGGGGGGCGAGGATGGAGGAGAACTTTTTATAGTACAGGTTAGGAAGTCCATCCGGGCCTGGGGCTTTGTTTAGTGGTAGGTTCTGTATAACCGTGTCTACTTCTGTTTGGGAGATGGGTCCCACCAGGGACTTCTGTTGTGAAGCCGATAGTGTGGGTAGTTGAACACTATCCAACTTCCTGGATAGTGTTAATTTCCTCCTCGGTAGGTTGGTGGACTGTGGGGTCAGTTTTTAAGTCATAGAGTTTACCATAGTTTATGTCATTGAGGTCGAATTGGAGTTGCGCTATAAGTCCTGCATCTGCTGGATTCGGGTTGAGCATGTGGAAGGCAGGGGCATCCCTCAGCTTCCTCAACAGGTTCAAGGATTTGGTTTGAGACCCTTTTAAGGAATGAGGCTCGTTGTATAAACAAACCACGTACAACCGCCTTATGGGCTCTCCATATCAATGTCGGTGACGTCTCCAGTGTCTCGTTGGTAGAGAAGTAGTGTCGGAACTCAAACTCTAACTCCAAGCTGAATTTTTAGTCTTGTAAGAGTGAGTCATTTAGTCTCCATGGGTTACAGCCCCTATATGTAAAGTCATCTCTAAAGGTTGCTATCACAGGTGCGTGGTCCGACCAGAGAATGTCGCCCAAGGTGCACGACTGGAGCAAGTTTTGAGAAGAGCCCGGTAGAAACAGCACATCTGTTCTGGAGTAGGACTTGTGAGGTTTGGAGTAGTAGGAGTAACACCTGTCTGAGGGGTGAAAAGTCCGCCAACAGTCATATAAGTTAAATTTCGTCAGTTGTTGTGTCAGCGCTTTGCAGTGACGTTTAAGGGATTTGTGTCGTCCCGCATGAGAGGGCACTGAAGTGTCAAGGGTGGGGTCTAGGATGTGATTTATGTCTCTGCAAATCACAATGGTGCCTCTCTGTGCAGCTGCCACCTTTGAGAGTACACTAAGCAGAATGTTCCTCTGGTTATCATTTGGCGCATACAAGTTCACAAGGGTATACAGTACATTATTTAATAAACATTAAATGCCTTGGTTGTCTGAAATTTTTTGTAGCAATTCAAAGGCTACTGAACTGTGGATATATAGATATCCCCCTGGATTTGGATACATGAGCTGAGTGGAATTGGTTGGGGAAGTGTTCCATGCCAAATTGGGGGACTTTTGCTTTAAGGAGTGAGTTTCTTGAAGACATAGTATGTCTGTTTTTAATCTGCGGGCCTCCTGAAGCAGCATATGTCTCTTGTTGAGACTCTGTGTGAGCTGTGGTTGGAACTGCTTTTAATTGAATTGGAATCACGAGTGGGGATTTATGCCATACACCAATTGAGATAGGGAGGAAGCGGTCTGGTGCTCTGGTACCCCCCATGGTAGGGGCAGCTGGATGTCCGGTGGGGTGATCGGGGGCATAACTGGGAGGGACAAGCGGGGGGTTAAGGAAGTAACAAACTGTAAACAAAAGTATGTACAGAAAAGCCTGATCTCGGTGCAAAACGCCGAGGTACAGCGCCGTGGGGGGCATGGGATCGGAGGTGGTAGGCAACCAGTGGCCTGAGCAGGCTAAAGGTGTTTGATGCTACGTGCCCAACTTCATAACTTCAACATTCAGGGAATCAGGGTTTGGTCACTGTGAAAGGAATAAAGCACCTATATTCATGTGTAGTGAGGTGTCCCTATGGGACAGCAACTTGGGGAAGGGTGTGTAGTGTGGTGTGACTCGGCGGGATAACGGGGCACTCTGGCTGGAGTGTTGTACCCTAACTGACCATGGGGTACTGTTACAGGCTCTATAGTGCATAGGTCATATCCCGCTATGCATGTTGGATGTACAGATAATGCAGATTGTCTGGGTAGGTGGGCGAGAACATGGTACTAAGTTTACAACTATTGAACAGTATTGAGTGGCGCAGATTCATTGCTGCATGCCCGAAACTCGATGCGCTCTGTAAGACCTTCATGAGTTTGTAAGGAGCATGATGGCGGTCACTGGCGTACATACCGGGGTCGCAGCTGCGACCAGGCCCGTCACTTCAGGGGGCCCGGCCACCCTGCGGCCCACTGCAACCGGGTACCCACCACCATCTTTTGTGGCAAACCGCCGGGGCCGCTGTCCACGGGGTCCATCAGGTGGCCCATGCTGTCACGCCACTCGATGGATATCGATTGTCAGGGGGCCCGGTCAGCGATGGGCGCTTTAACAGCGTGACCGGGGCCCCTGTGATGAGATCACACAAAGCTGGGAGGAAGTGACTACATGTCATTCCTCCCAGCAAACACCGAGCCTATGCAGGAGAAGAACTCTGATTCCCATCCACCTGAGCCACCACTGGACTCCTGGGAAAGTCACCCTCCTGCACCTAAAAGGTAGGAAACAGGAGGGTGACTTAAACATTTTGTGTGTATGTGTCTGTCCGTGTGCCTGTCTGTCTGTATGTATGTGTGTTTGTTTGTGTGTATGTCTTTGTATGTATGTGTGTATTGCATGTGTGTCTGTATGTGTGCCTGTCTGTGTCTGTGTGTGTGCTTGTCTGTTTGTATGAATGTATGTGCCTTTGTATGTATGTGTCGTGTGTGTATGTGTGCCTGTCTGTTTGCATGTATGTGTGTCGTGTGTGTGTGTCTGACTTTTGAGATTGGTCATCCAGAGTTTGTTTCAGGAAAGCGGTAGTAAGTAGTTCACTGTCCTGCGGTAGGTCCACCTCTGATCTCGCCAGGGCCGCAACCTTTTTCCAGGTGAAATTTTTTTATTTTTTCCGGCTTTTTCTTGTTGCCCACGGGTTTTGGGTTGTGACATCATGTACATTTCACGTTATCTCCTGCACGGATCTCACAAATATTTAGTTTTGCCTAGCTCATGGTGCAGAGCTAATAGCTCAAGCAGCCATGTTTCTCTGCGTCCAGCCAGGCCCCATTTTTTTTTTTCTTTTAATGTTGTTTTCTGAGTGTTCTTTTCATTATAATCCTGATTCTCCTCTTTTATCTTTATATGCATTATGTTTTATCCTTAAGGTAAACACTTTATATTTTAGCACTTTAGTGTCTTAACACGTGTTCTTATTTTGCACTCTAAATTGATTTTGCACCAGAAACACTTTCTTTGATACATCTAATATGTAGTACAGATATATTTTAGCTCTTGCCCTCTTGTAATTTTCACTTAATTTTTAGCAATCTTTATTGTCTTTTCTAGATGTTTTCTCTGATCCAGAAATAAACAAGGATCCACATCAGCTCACACTAGGTGCTCCCATGACCCTGACATGTGCCACAAGGCTTGCTCCATCCAGATCGGGCACAGAACTGCAGTTTGCTTTCTACCGAAATGGGCAGAAAATCCAGGAATTTGGTAAATCCAATCAATACAGAGTTAAATCTATTAAGCTGTATCATTCTGGAGATCATACCTGTGAAGTGGGGACTGCAACCGACAACGTTAGGAAAACCAGCCAAAAACTAAATATCAAAATTGAAGGTGAGCATGAATTTTGTTTAATACAAAAAAGAACAATGACCACTAATCTAGGCAATTAGAACATGTATTTCAAGTTCCAGGAGGTTTGGGTGTCTGTGTCCCACATGTCTGTCATATTGTATCAAATATTTTTCTGCTGTTTGTATCACTATTTCAGTTTAAATTTAGGGAATTGAAGCAAACTGTTCCCATTATCTTACTAACAGGCTTGTTAAAGGACCACTATAGTGCCAGGAAAACATACTCGTACCTCAGGGTCCCCCTCCCGCCGTGCTCTAGGGAGTGGAAGGGGTTAAACTTACCTCTTTCTCCAGCTCTCCGCCTCCTCTCCTCCTCCTCAGCTGAATGCGCATGCGCGGCAAGAGCCGCGCATGCATTCAGCCAGTCTCATAGGAAAGCATTCACAATGCTTTCCTATGGACGCTGGCGTCTTCTCACTGTGATTTTCAACGAGACAGCCACTAGAGGCTGGATTAACCCTGAAGTAAACATAGCAGTTTCTTTGAAACTGCTATGTTTATAGAAAAAAAGGGTTAAACCTAACAGGACCAGGCACCCAGACCACTTCATTAAACTGAAGTGGTCTGGGTGCCTATAGTGGTCCTTTAATTCATGTATATCTTTAGGAAGATTAACTCAAAAGGCATGAAAACAAAAATTGTGATGGGCAATAAATGCCTTTATGACAAGGACTGTTTTGCACCTTGAAGGCGAGCAATTTTAACATTTTTGACAAATGAGTCAAAGCCATGAGGTTTGTTTCAGTATTGCTAAATACGTTTTACCAATCAGCCGCTCTTTCCTGCTGTTATGCTGACTCTGGGATATATTGATATTATTTGAGTCTCTGGTATCTCAACGAGGCCAGTCCCGGTTATTCTGATCTATTTTTGTGTCTTGTGTTCTATTCTTAATTACATTTTTTGTTTTGTAGGAGTTGTGACCAGACCTGTGATTTCCCTCACACCAAATTGGGGGAAGATATTCACAGGGGAATCTATAACCCTGACCTGCAATGTGGGATTTGAGGAACAAGATACCCAGAGATATTATTGGTATAAAGACAAAAACAAGCTATCTAAAAGTGAGAAGACCTTTGAGATTGATTCTGCTGTAACAGAAGACAGTGGGCTTTACCAGTGCCAAACCCGCAGGAGTGGCTTCAGTGATCCTATCACACTGGATGTCCGTATCGGTGAGTTAACCTGCTGTGCAGCTTAATTATTATATCTGGCATCTGTCTCAATTATCTAGTCTCAAGGCAGAGCATTCTAGAAGAAACTGTATGTATGGTTTGCCAAAATTTAGGAGCTTTACGGGGTTGAAACATCTAAGATCAAGATCAGTGCAAGGATTTTTGTCAAGGATGCATTTTGTTGCCCCCTAGTAATGCTCTGAAATTCTTGTAACTCAACAACACAATACTGTGAGTTGGAGTTGGATTGCTGTGGAACTCTAGGTTTTCGTAATTTACTTTGATTTTCATGGCATTAAATCTCACAGTAATGGCCATTGTGAATGAGTGGATCACAGAGCTCCACAGCAAAAAACAAACAAAACTCAAGTAATGGCAAAAACACAATATAAACACCACAGATGTGAATAAGTGTAGTGAAATATTAGATATAAAAAAAAAAAATTACTTAGCTTTGAGTTAAAGTACAGCCTCCCAAGGTCGCTACCCAAAGTCTACGACCTTTGCAATGTATAAACAATCAAAAACAAATATGCGGGATACGGCTGAAACAGATCTAAGGGAACATAAAAATATATACAAATAGTGAAGTACAATTTACACAATCTATCTTGCGCTATAAATGGATGCACTCACGAGATTGTGTAGAAAGTATCGCTTGTAAGGTGCCTCCCCTGATGTAATGAGGGGCTGGTAATCCCCCTCTTCGTTGTGGGATGGCCAGTGGTATTCAGGACTTCAGACGGATTGAAGGTAGAATATAATTTGCATTTATTTATAAAAAACGTGAACAATCATCATCAAATATAAAATAGTATAGGAACAAAGCGGTATGGTCCTACGCATTTCGTTCCGCAAGTAACTTCTTCAGGGACCACATTGACAAGTAAAAACACTGTACAATATTACAAAATGTACATAACATCCATAACAGGACCATACCGCTATTCTATTTTATATTTGATGATTGTTCACCTTTTTTATAAATAAATGCAAACTATTTTCTACCTTCAACCCGTCTGAAGTCCTGAATACCACTGGCTATCCCACAATGAAGAGGGGGATTACCAGCCCCTCATTACATGAGGGGAGGCACCTTACAAGCGATACTTTCTACACAATCTCGTGAGTGCATCCATTTATAGCGCATGATAGATTGTGTTAATTGTACTTCACTATTTGTATATAATTTTTATGTTCCCTTTGATCTGTTTCAGCCGTATCCCACATATTTGTTTTTGGTTGTTTAAAACTCAAGTAATCTGTGGTGTGCATCAGTTCCCTGCTTGTGAGTGGGATTTCATATTTAGATAGTGTACTTATAATTTTTTTTTATACTGTATCACGCTATGTATATATTGCTTTTTATCGTATGCATTATATCCTATTGAATGATTTTGGAAGAGGCATGCAAAGACTGTGAACTCATTCTATTAAAAGTTATTTTTTAGAATTATCACCTTATGGTGTTTTCACCACACCGGATTCTTCATGGCTGTTTAATTCAAATCCTTTTTAAAAAATCCTTGGTGGTCCACCTGGGGCTATTTTTCTTGATGGTCCAGTGGAAGTTGATAATTTATCCCTTTTCTTACGGGGATTACCTCTGGCTGGTGCACACCATAACATTTCTTTTTTTTTCTAGTCCAGAGCTCAGTGGCAAGTCAGAATACAGACTGGGAATCCTATAGGGGTGCTTTCCATGAGCACAACCACTGGATCACCAAGGATTCATTGTTGTTATTAAATTGCCTATCTGGCAATGTATTAAATAAAAGGACATTGCATTTTTGAAAGGAGGTTAGGTAGTAACCTGCCAAAGTCCACCCCTTCCAGAGTGTCCTAGGGTAACGCTAGCCCTGCATGAGTAATGCTCAGTGTGGCTGCATTAGATGATGACCTTATTTATTCCACCAAGTATAGCCTAGCGATAAATTACGGGACTTGTAGTGCAACAACATCTAGAAGACCGTGATTTAGACTTGGTCAAACATACACCTTGATTTGACACTCAGTACATGCTTTGATGTCCTTTGTAGATATTGCTAATCGCATGTCTTCTTTTTTGTCTTGGTTTTTTTTCCCCTCAGTGTTGTTAAGATTTGATACAATGTCACATAACAGTATCTGAATTTTTAAAAACTAACAAAATCTGTCAGCACCGAAGTTGCTGTTTAGTGGATAAGGGAGTGCGCTGAACTTTTTTTTTATTGTATAAATTGGCTCCCAGCAACACCCTATTTATGCATGTTTAGGTGAGTGGGGCCAGCCTCCTGTTTTTTTATTATTTATATATATATATGTATGTATTAAAAAAAAAATTTGTATCTTGTAATACCTTTTTTATAGGACTAACAGGATTTTTTAATGACAAGCTTTCGGGAGAACCTCCCTTTCTCAAGTCTGAAGCATTTCTGAGCAAGACGACACATAAAATTTTAAAGTTGAGTTGTGTCGTCTTGCTCAGAAATGCTTCAGACTTGAGAAAAGGAGGTTCTCCCGAAAGCTTGTCATTAAAAAAATTATTTTAGTCCAATAAAAAACGTAAGATACAAATTTTATTTGTGTTTTTTTTTTTTTTTACATCTACATCACTGGACTAATACGGCTACAATCTCTACTTGAACACTATATAATAATTGTGCTCGGAATTTAATACGTAATGGATAGTATCTGGAAGGGCAAAGTTGGTTGTGGTGTGCTGAAACCAACGTACGAGTGGCTTGTAAATAATAGAGGGCAAAAGAGAAGTTCGAGAAAATACACACTTTATTGCCTTTTTTACATAACCAAGTTCCTGAAAGCTTGACGAAGCTCTTTCTCTGGTCGTGGTATATATGTATGATATATGGAGGATTTCCAACGACCCAGTTTCTTGATGATGTGGACCAGGGTGTTTGTGCTAGAGGCTGATGAAGCGGCTCCTATGCGGAATGA
Organism: Pelobates cultripes; assembly: GCA_933207985.1. Classification (NCBI taxonomy): domain Eukaryota; kingdom Metazoa; phylum Chordata; class Amphibia; order Anura; family Pelobatidae; genus Pelobates; species Pelobates cultripes. Next base: position 16,275,639 of record OW240924.1, read on the forward strand.
GTGCCTGGAAAATGAAGCCGGATTGTAACCCAGTTTGGATAGTAGTGTTCTGACGTGTGCTGTGAATTTAGCCGTGGTGAGCGGGTGCCCTTGTAGTGATAAGAGCGGAGAGTCTGGTAAGTGTGCGTGATGGGTTGACCGTACACCAGGCATTATCGGTAGGGAAAAGAGGAATTACGATGGGGTGTTGAGAGTGATTAGTTTTAGTTGATGGGATCGTAAGTAGGTAGTAATCCTCCACCTTAGTGAGGTGTGATGTTTTTTAGGCTGCACGTGATATCTCCTTGACAAACAACGGTGAACTCTCTGGGTCTGAGAAAACCATAGAAAGCAAGAAAAATAGCGGATTTAATTACCAGGTTTGTGTTGGGATCGAACGGGGATTCGTCAAGGAGATTGCGAAGTAATCTAAAGAGAGGGCCATCTATAGGTAGTCTTGTGGTGGTGAGTGGAACCGAAACCTTTAATATACCTTTCAAGACCTTTTTAATGGGATATGATGACAAGAAAGGGGTGTTGTTAGGAAAATTGGTGAGGCTATGGTGCTGAAACCCGGTGAGGTAAAGTTTAATGGTGTTGTGAGAAAGTTTAAGATGTAAATGGCAGAAAGAGGCAAGACACCATGGTTGTGTAGAGAAGTGGCCTTGTAAACCGAATTCTGCAGTGAATTTGTTAAAAATGGTAAGTGCCCTATTGTATCAGATAGCAGTGTTGGGTGATAGTGCTTGGTGAGTGAGAGTTCTAGAATGCTGCATAAGTGTGCTTAATCCAGGGTCGTGGAAATCGTGGTGTCCTGGATGGCTGGTGGTGAGCCGTAGGGAGTGCCTGGAAGAATACGTGGAATTGAGAGCGAGAGAGCATCAGCGGCCGTGTTGTGGGTGCCCGGGATGTGGAAACAAACTAAATGAATCTGGATGGTTGCTGCCAGCCAGGTCAGCTTGCGAATCAGCCACATGATGGTAAGGGACGATGAGCGCCCCTTTATGATTTTGCAAGCTGCCGAGTTATCAGAATAGCATTTTACTGCCTTGCTGGACCAGAGATGACCCCAGGTGTGTGCGGCCGCCACGATGGGATAAATTTCGAATAGGGCTGAGGTCTCCCTGAATCCTGGCAAGGCATCCGTCTCAGCGGGTCAGTGACCCCTGAACCAGTGGTTCCCGAAGATGGCTGCGAAACCAAAGTTGGCTGCAGCGTCTGTGTGGATGATGGGTGAACAAGTGGAGAGAGGGGGGATAAACATGGAGATACCGTTCCAATCTGCCAAAAACTTCCCCCACATAGCTAAGTCGGCCTTTGCGTGGTCCAAAGAAACTGGGCAAGAGTCCGGTACCCTGTGGAGCAGGCAAAGAAGCCTGGATATAAAAGACCTTCCCTGCGGGATGATGCACATGGCGAAGTTAAGGGATCCCAGAAGGGACTGAAGTTCCCTTCTGGTGCAAACATCATTCCGCAGGAACATGTCTATCTCCCCTCTCAAGCGGATCAGTTTGACGTGGGGAAGGCTAGCTCGGAGGGTAACAGAGTCTAGCTCTATCCCCAAAAAGGTTAATTTAGTTGTGGGGCCGATTGTTTTTGATGGAGACAATGGTACACCAAGTGTGGAAAAAAGTGCTGTAGTACTGCTGATAGCGGTGGGTGTTTGTGCCCCTGGCTCTATCAGTAAGAAGTCGTCTAAGTAATGTATAACAGAGTGACACCTGAGGACGTTCACAAGCAGCCAGCATAGCGTCTCAGCGAAGATATCGAACAGTATGAGGCTGCTTCGAGAACCGAAAGTGAGTCGAGTGGAGAAGTAGTACTTTTCTCGCCATTTGACACCGTGCAAGTGCCAGAGTGAGGGGTGCATGGGTAGTAATTTGAAAGCGTTTGTGATGTCCGTTTTGCTGAGCCAGGGGCGACTACCAGAAGAGATAATGGATTGTATGGCGTCATCAATTGTTACGTACTGAAGTGAGAATTCGTCTGCGGGTATGAGTGCGTTTATGCTGGGAACAAAAGAGGAGTGCGGTGCCGATAAATCAATAATTAGACGTTTTTTATTAGAATATTTGTGTACGGCGACACCAATGGGGTTAGTGCGCCAGGAGGAAAATGGTGAGGAGGTGAAGGGGCCGATCATGAAACCGTTGGTAATTTCAGAGGAAAGGAGAGTGTCTGTGGAAATTGGATCTTGGCATGCTGACAATAAATTGGGACATTCCAGTGTGCCTGTGGGGATGGCTACAATACCCGTAAAAAAAACCTGTGTGAAACCAGTGGTCAGATATTCCACCAAATGCCTGCTAGGGTGTGTCCTTAGGTAAAAAACCAGGTTGTCGACATTGATGTCAGTTAGTCATTTGTTAGGGGACAACCTGGCTGGGCACATGGTCTTGGTATGTGCCCTAAAGCATATAGAACAGATGTGCAACAATCTACAGGCGCTGAAACTGCAGGAGCCTGCGTTGAAATTATTGCACACCTGAGCTTTACCTAGGAAGGAGATGGGCCTACCCAGCTTATCACGTAGACCGCCCGCTGATTTGTTGTGAGGGGTGAAAGTGGGATTAGGGTGGGAGTGGAGGTGGTGGGATAGGCTTCTGAAGGACATAAGAGAATGGAATGGTGATTCTGTGGTAAAAGGCGCTTAGAGGAATGAATTGCAGTACAATACACCACAAGGTGGTAGCAGCTCACACACCAAAGATAGGCACTCTCAAACCTATCAACAATCAAATGTGTACAAAAGATACTATTGTGCAAAAAGATGCAAAAATAGTGAGATATGGAGCGCTGTAACAATAAAGTAAACACTTACTCCTGTAATTCTCAGGAGATATAGGTGGTGAGGAAGTCCTTGTATATCCTTATTAGGTAGGGAACCTCAAAAATGGAAACAAAAACAAGAGAAACAGGGAAGCAGAGCTACCCCTGGTGTAGAAATCCTTGGTGTAATAGGTGATCAAATATAAATAACAATTTGCTTCTCACCTTCTCAAGAGCCAGTGACCAGGCTCCAATTATATAGGTATAGTGTCAAATATAGAGTGACACCGCCCTTCTTTGTAGCAGCATGAAAGTATCACTAATCAACTTGAATTAAAAGTAACATTTATTGTAAATCTATCATAAAAACAATAAAATTCAATATACTCAAGTGATAGTGCTGGTCCGAGACGCGTTTCGCCTGTATAATTCGGCTTTCTCAATCGGTAAAAACATGCTGCAAATACAAACTTTAAATATCCCACAATAGTGGCTGATTGGAGAATGGCATCCGTGATACATCCAATCACGGAGCTCATATTGGTGGGAGTGTGGAGGCTCAGCTGTCAGTAATCTTTCCGGTATCGTGACGTCATCACGCACGACGACTCGTGCGCGTGACGTCACTCGCGGAAGTGGAAAATGCGTAATAGTCCGTCCCTTATTGGTGATGTCTCTCAAAGGTGCCTGGTTTAGGTATCTGAAATGTCCCCTCCAACTTCCAGTTATGGCTTAGATGTGGGTTTCCGTCCATGTCCGCCATTTTTGTCGAGGAAAATGTAAGGGAAATCAATGTTCAGTGTTCATATTCAATGCGATGTTAGTCCAGTACCAAAAGATGTTCCTAAATATTATGGATTCTCCAGAGGCCATATTTATGATAAAAAAATGATGAAAAGATGATTGGTATATAATTCATCAATGTGAAAACATGAAAAAAATCACATCTTACATATACATAATAAATTGACAAATCGATCTGATATATTAGCATGGTAAATGGAAACACAGACATAAAAAAATACAATATATAGGATATAGAAGGATGACTCAATATATACAAGAAAATATACAAATATAAAAATCGAAATATATATATAAAAAATGTATATATATTAAAGAATATATATATATATTAAAAAGGGTGCATCAATAAATATATGTATTTAAAAGACTATAAAAAATGGCAAATTTCAAAGTCATCATTCAATCCATGAGGTTGCATTGTATCTAAATTAAAAATCCATTTCATTTCTGCTTGTCTTATATTTTTAATTAGATCACCTCCCCTCCAATTCATAGTTACTCTTTGAATTCCCATAAATTCCATACAGCGGGGATCACAATTATGTTTTTCTTTAAAATGTATAGAAACACTGTGTTTTTCAAAACCATTCTTTATATTTCTTACGTGTTCCTGAATTCGTGTGTTCAATGTTCGAATCGTTCTTCCTATATATGTTAACTTACATGGACAAGTAATTTTATATATGACTCTTGTGGAGTGGCAAGTAATTAATTCTTTAATTTTAAACTTTTTACCAATATCCCTCGGATGAAAAAATTCCTTTATTGATCGTTTTGAACTCTGGGTATTTTTACAAGCTCCACAGGAGACGCACCCATAAAATCCATTAGTTTCATTAAAAAAAGATGTATTGGCAGAATTCTTTTGCGGTGGTAAATGATTGTGAACTAAACTACTACTTAAGTTTCGTACACCTCTATATGTGATAGTAGGCGTATCAGGAAGTAAAGAGTAGAGGACAGGATCATTCTTTAAAATTGCCATTTTTTTATAGTCTTTTAAATACATATATTTATTGATGCACCCTTTTCCCTGTGTGCTTCCTCTTCAGCTCCCTCGCGCACCGTACTGATGCCGGAGCCGGAAGATGACATCATCTTCCGGCTCCAGCATCAGTACGGTGCGCGAGGGAGCTGAAGAGGAAGCACACAGAGTGCTCCCTCGTGCGCCGGCCGGCTTTCAGGGCCAGCCTCTGGGGGACCCTGAGGTGACCGGCTGTTGGGCCCCCCAGGAGAAGAGACTGGCCCTGTGGGTACATACCGGGGTCGCAGGGCCCCCTGCGACCCGGTATGTACCCACTGAATGTGGGGCCCGGACGGGCCCCCCAGGACCGCCGGGCCCATGACAACCGTTGCGGTTGTCATGCCCTGATGGCGGCCCTGGTTAAGTATAATGTGCGTTCATTTACTCCCGCACGAATAGCAATAGCATGAATTAGGTGTCACGATTCGGGGAACCCAACACGCTGGCACACACACACAAAAGGTGCCGTACCGGACCTTAGAGTGGCCGGGCTAAGCACACACAGAATAGTCAGGAGACAAGCCGAGTAAAGGGGAACCAGAAGACAGAATAACGTGAAACGAGCCGAGGTCAAAGGGTAGGAGAAAGTCACAGAGTCAGATAAACAAGCCAGAGAGTACGTAACCAGAAGCACAAGGTAAGTAGCAATACTAGCAAGCAAAGACCACAACAGGGCAAGGAGGAACAGGAAAGGTAAGTATTTAAACCATCAGGTTAATTCTGATTGGATAATTTCCAATCAGAATTAACAATCACACGTGGGAGATATTTAGACCTCCCACTGTGATTGTGGCACTGTGCCTTTAACGCCGGGTCAGGTGACTGACCCCGGCGTGTATAAACCTGGGCGGTCTCCCAGCGTGCAGCGTCATGCATGCTGCCGCTGGGGGACGTGGAGGGAACGGCGGGCGGCATCCGAGGCTGGAAGGATGCCGCTCGCCGTACCCACGAGGCGGAGGGGACCGCGGACGGCTGGAGGGTGAGTACTGCGAGCGGAGTGCAGCCTCCCCTCGCAGCCGCCCGCGGGAGCCTGACATTACCCCCCCCTCGAAGACCACCCAGGGGGCGGGAAGCGGAAGGCTTCAAAGGAAAGCGGGCATGAAAGGAGCGGACCAAAGAGGGAGCGTGCACATCGGAGCTTGAAACCCAGGACCGCTCCTCAGGGCCGTACCCCTTCCAGTCCACCAAATATTGCAGCCGACCCCTAGAAACACGAGAGTCGAGAAGGGCAGCCACCTCGTACACGTCGTCAGAGACAGCTCGAGGGGAAACGGGCCGCCCGAGGGGACGAGAGAACCGGTTACACAGCAAGGGTTTCAAAAGCGAGACGTGAAACGTGTTCGGGACACGCATGGAAGGAGGCAAATCAAGGGAGTAGGAAACGGGATTAACCCTACGTAACACCTTGAAGGGACCAAGAAACCTGGGGGCAAATTTCATCGAGGGAACCTTGAGACGGAGGTTCCGGGAGGACAACCATACCCTATCACCCGGAACATAGGAAGGGGCCGCAACCCTACGGCGATCAGCAAACTTTTTCTGAGCAGCTGCTGAACGAGACAGCGCAACATGGACTTGATCCCACGTCTTCCGCAAAGAGGCGAGGTGCTGGTCCAAGGCGGGCATTCCCTTGTCGGAGAACGCACCGGGAAGGACAGAAGGACGAAAACCCATAAGCAACCTCAAAAGGACTTAAGCCAGTAGACGAATGAGACACCGTATTCCTGGCAAATTCAGCCCACGGAAGAAGGCGAGACCAGTCATCCTGGTGCGCATTAGTGAAGCAGCGCAAATATAATTCCACAGACTGATTAGCACGTTCGGCCGCACCATTAGATTGCGGGTGATAGGAGGAAGAAAACGACAAGGATACCCCCATCTCAGCACAAAAGCCCCTCCAGAACCGAGAGACAAATTGAGGGCCCCTGTCAGATACGATATCCTGGGGTACCCCATGCAATCGGAACACTTCTTTGGCAAATACCTGAGCTAACTGAACCGCAGAAGGCAGTTTCTTAAGCGGAATGAAGTGCGCCATTTTAGAGAACCTATCCGTCACAGTCAGTATCACCGTCTGACCATCAGAAAGAGGCAGGTCTACAATGAAATCCATGGATAAGTGGGTCCATGGTTTCTTGGGTATAGATAGAGGCATCAGAAAACCCTGGGGTCTCACATTAAGGGACTTACATTGCGTGCAGACCTGACAAGCCTGAACAAAATCCACTACGTCTCGCTTGAGTGAAGGCCACCAGAACTGTTGAAGGAGGCCCTTGTAGGTTTTGGTAACCCCCGGATGACCAGCAGTTTTGGCTGTGTGAAATAAAGTTAACAACTTTTTTCTGTCATTAGCTTCAACGTATAGTTTACCAACTGGCGTCTCAGGGGGTGCCTGGGTTTGGTATGTCTTAATACTGTTAAGGAAAGGTGAAGAAACAACCAAACGGGTGGCAGCTATTATCTGAGACTCAGGTACAATAGGTTCAGGAGTCGGGTTAACAAATTCTACTGGTTCATGCTGCCGAGAGATGGCGTCAGCTTTGGCATTACGGCAACCAGGTCTATAGGTGATAACATATTGGAAGCGTGAGAGAAATAGAGACCATCTAGCCTGCCGGGCAGATAACCTTCTAGCATCAGCAATATAGGATAGATTCTTATGATCTGTTATAACCATAATTTTGTGTCTAGAACCCTCTAATAAGTACCTCCATTCCTTGAAAGCTAACACAATAGCTAATAGTTCCCTATTCCCAACATCATAATTCTTCTCTGAATCAGACAACCTTTTAGAAAAATAACAACAGGGATGGAGGGGTTTGTCATAAGACAACCTCTGTGACAGTACGGCTCCCACACCTGACTCTGAGGCGTCTACTTCCATAACAAAGGGAAGAGAAGGATCAGGGTGGTGCAGCACTGGAGCAGAGGCAAATGCCTTCTTGAGGGTTTCGAAGGCCTTAAGGGCTTCAGGAGTCCAAACCCTAGGATGTAGACCTTTTTTTGTCAACTTCGTTATGGGAGATATGAGTGGTGAAAAGTTTTTTATAAATTTCCTATAATAGTTGGCAAATCCTATAAAACGCTGGATAGCCTTTAGTCCTTGGGGAAGTGGCCAGGACATTATAGCTTCCAATTTAGCAGGATCCATACTGAAACCCTGTTCAGTAATGATATATCCTAGGAATTGCACAGAGGTCTGATCGAATAAACATTTTTCTAACTTACAGTAGAGTCCATTCTGCAATAGCCTTTTGAGCACCATCCTAACATGGTTATGGTGTGACTTCAAATCAGGAGAATACACAAGTATGTCGTCAAGGTACACTACAGCACAGACATGCAATAGATCCCTAAGGACATCATTTATGAGGTCCTGAAACACGGCAGGAGCATTACACAATCCAAAAGGCATGACCAGATATTCGTAATGCCCACTGCGTGTGTTGAACGCTGTCTTCCACTCGTCATTCTCCTTTATACGGACAAGGTTATAAGCCCCCCTGAGGTCTAATTTGGTGAAGAATTTAGAACCTTTAACACGATCAAACAACTCAGTGATGAGGGGGATAGGGTAGGCGTTTTTAACCGTTATATTGTTCAGACCCCTGTAGTCTATACATGGCCTCAAATCACCCTCCTTCTTAGCCACAAAAAAGAAACCAGCACCAGCAGGAGAGGAGGACCTTCTAATAAAACCTTTTCTTAGGGATTCCTGTATGTACTCCTCCATGATTTGGTTCTCTTTTTCAGAAAGAGGGTAGACCTTTCCCCTAGGAGGCATAGTGCCCGGTAAGAGGTTTATGGCACAATCATACTCACGATGTGGAGGTAGCTTATCTGCCTCCCTCTTTTCAAAAACCAAGGCAAGGTCTGCATAAACAGAGGGCACAGAAACCGAGAGTGGTTTAGCCGTGGGTACGTTAAGTAAACAGACAGGACGTACATGAGCCACACAGTCTCGCTGACAAGATTCCCCCCAGGAGAGTATGTCTAAACAACCCCAATCAAGAACAGGGTTGTGTTTAACTAACCAGGGAAAACCTAGAACGATGGAGGCTGTTGGGGAGTCAATTATTTGGAAGGTTAACTTCTCTTTGTGCAAAACACCCACAGACATAACTATTTCCTGGGTTTCATGGGTCACCAGAGGTTTCTCCAGTGGTCTACCATCTATGGCCTCAACGGCCAAGGGTGTCTCCCTTTCGGATCAAATTCAGGGCTGCGGTTTTGGCAAAGGTCTCATCCATAAGGTTGTCTGCCGCACCCGAATCGATCAGGGCTTTGGTTGTTATAGTGGTTTTATTGACCAAGAGAGAAACCGTAATAAACGGTCTAGAGATGGACATATGAGGGGACAAAGTCATAACACCCGAGGCCGACCCCTCTCTAGGCCTTAGGTGCTGCAGTTTCCCTGTACTTTAGGGCAGGCTTTACAGTGATGCCCCCTCTTCCCACAATAAAGGCATAACCCCTCCCTTCTACGGTACGCTCTTTCGGCCTCAGTTAACCCCGTAGCACCCAACTGCATGGGTTCAGGGGATGGTTGCACAGGAGCGGGTAACGCTAGCAGGGAAGTACTGGGTAGAGCAGGTAACACCCGTGTATCCAACCGTCTTTGGCTACGCCTCTCTCTAATACGGTTATCTATAAGAATCACATAGTCTATAACATCATCTAGAAGAGCAGGTAATTCCCTGGATGCTATTTCATCCAGTATATAAGCGGCCAGACCCTCCTGAAAGGCTGTTACGAGGGCGTCATTATTCCAAACCACTTCAGCTGCTAGAGTACGAAATTCGATAGTGTAATCTGCTACAGACCTGTTACCCTGTCGGACCCTAAGCAGAGCCTTGCCAGCAGAAGCAACCCTACCGGGTTGATCAAACGTGCGTCTGAAAGCTGTCAGAAAATCAGCAAAGGACATAGGAGACGTATTTTCCCAAATGGGGTTGGCCCATGCTAAAGCTCTCCCGGACAAGTGGTTTATCAAAAAGGCAATTTTAGATCTGTCAGTGGGATAGGAGCGTGGATTCATCACCAAATGGATGTCGATTTGGTTGAGGAAACCACGACACAATGCTGGGTCACCACTGTAGCGCTGTGGCGGCGTCATGTGAACTACATGAGCGGGAACAGGTACTGGAGTGGGAATGGGTTCGGGCACAGCAGCAGCAGCCTCCTGAACGGCCGGTTGCAAGTGTGCAGTACGAGCCAGAATGGTTTGTAAAGCTTGAGCAAACTGATCCATACGGTGGTCTAAGCCATCCATTCTAGCCTCTTGATTAACTAGGAGCTGTGGTATGTCAGCAGGTTCCATTATGGCCCTGTTGTAATGTCACGATTCGGGGAACCCAACACGCTGGCACACACACACACACACAAAAGGTGCCGTACCGGACCTTAGAGTGGCCGGGCTAAGCACACACAGAATAGTCAGGAGACAAGCCGAGTAAAGGGGAACCAGAAGACAGAATAACGTGAAACGAGCCGAGGTCAAAGGGTAGGAGAAAGTCACAGAGTCAGATAAACAAGCCAGAGAGTACGTAACCAGAAGCACAAGGTAAGTAGCAATACTAGCAAGCAAAGACCACAACAGGGCAAGGAGGAACAGGAAAGGTAAGTATTTAAACCATCAGGTTAATTCTGATTGGATGATTTCCAATCAGAATTAACAATCACACGTGGGAGATATTTAGACCTCCCACTGTGATTGTGGCACTTTGCCTTTAACGCCGGGTCAGGTGACTGACCCCGGCGTGTATAAACCTGGGCGGTCTCCCAGCGTGCAGCGTCATGCATGCTGCCGCTGGGGGACGTGGAGGGAACGGCGGGCGGCATCCAAGGCTGGAAGGATGCCGCTCGCCGTACCCACGAGGCGGAGGGGACCGCGGACGGCTGGAGGGTGAGTACTGCGAGCGGAGTGCAGCCTCCCCTCGCAGCCGCCCGCGGGAGCCTGACATTAGGTAAGTTAGCGAGGGGTGAACAGGTTTTACACAATTCGCTTAAAATGCCCGAACGGGTAAGTAATAAGTACATTGTTCGTGCGTATGACTGAACGGTAAAACAGAATTGAAACGATTAGCATTAGAGTAATGCTCGTACATAGTTCAGCAGTTTAGATCGTGCGAAAGCCCCCATGAAACGTACGTATAGCGAGTGTTCGTCTATTTTAGTGGCGTGAACGCGGAAATGCACGAATAGGTAAGTATACGTAAATTGGTAATGTGATAGAAAAAAGTGAGCCTACCCCTAAGTTTTTAGGCCCGAACGGAGGGAAATAACGTGAGCGTGAGCGTGCCAAGTGACCGGAAGCCAAGTACTGCGGCCGGGAAGAAGGCTGGTGGCAGGGCTGCAGAACGGACGGAGGATTCCACTGGACACCTCTTACTGTGGGAGACTGGAGCCGTTTGGCGGGAAACTTGGACCAGAAGTGCTGGTTGCTATGGAGATAGACAATCGACTGAACCGGCAGAGGTGAGTAGGGGCTGGGAGTTTAAGTAGGGGAATTACTCCTCCCACAAATTCAAAATTCAGGCCTAATGGCATATATATATTCTCTTGTTCAGGTGAGTGCAGCCCTCTGGTTTTTATATACTGTGTGTGTGTGTGTGTGTGTGTGTATATATATATATATATATATATATATATATATATATATATATATATATATATATATATATATATATATATATATATATATATATATATATATAAATTTGGGAGTCTTGCCAACTCCTTGGTTTTGCACCTCTCCCTGTCACAGGTGCCTCAGCCCAGGGCCCCAGATGGAATTTTCCCCCCAAGTATGTAGCTCATTTAGCAGACATTTGGCTGTTAGAGTAGGACCTGTCAAAGATGGGGTACATTGACATTGTGGCAGGCTTATGCAATGTATGATCATATAATGTAACTAAGCCCCCATTATTTTTGTCTGGATTAGGTGTTTTTAAAAAACTAACAAAGTCTGTCAGCACCGAAGTTGCTGTTTAGTGGATTTTCTTCTTTCTTCTTTTATATAACAGTATTTTATAGGGCTACTATCCATACATGTCTTTAAACATTTCAATCTTTGGTAAGAGATTTGGTCACCTTTCAATATTTTAGAAGAGCATTTTATTTGGGTGACCTTTGTCTATTGTGTAAATGAATTTAGACTACACACATGTAACCCTGGCCTGATCACCAGTATCATGTGAGGTTCCCACAGGTAAAATACAAGATGTTTTGTGAACACTGTTAGGTCGCACATACACACAGATACATGGAAACAGAGATACGTGTGTCCAGGAAGGTTGATTTACATATATATTTACCATTTTTGTATTTTAGATGATTTCATCCTGCAGGCACCTTATTCTGTGTATGAAGGGGACTCCCTGAAATTGGAATGTAACAAGAGGACTGGAAATTCACAATTTTCCCCAAAATTCTACCACGAAGACAAGTTCCTTCAGTCAGACTCTGGCTCTAATTTCTATCTTTATAATGTAGAAACATCTGCTTCGGGTACATACCGTTGTAAATATAATTACGATTATGAAGACTCTGCAATGGTCACTGTACAAGGTAAATACTATTGAGTTTCTTTGCTGGTTAAATGTTGTCTATTGCTCACTCTGTATTGGACATGTCATTGGTGCAAAGTATACAATATTATTGGTGCAAAGTATACAATGAGACAGTTCATGTGAAAAAATACAAACTGTGTGAGATAGTAGCTGTATACAGTGTCAGATACTAGATGTCCCACACAGTGGTGGATCTACCAAGGTCACAACAGTCACTATGGTGACCAGGCCATGGATTTCTGCCTATCCAAGAAGGCCGAGGCCACTCAGGTCACCTAGCAAAAACATTACTTAATATTGTGGCAAAAACTGTTTTTTGTTTTTTTTGTTTTTTGTTTTTTAAATTTACATTTGAACAGTGCAATGGTAACACTCTGACTCAATGAATAATCATCCAATGAAAGGAGCATTAAGTGTGGTCTGCACCCACCTTGATCCTGCCATGTGAACCTCCAGGGATCCTGCCAGTACCAATTGGACCACCAAGAATTAACTTCCCTACCTACATAAATGGGACCGTTCATATCTGCTTGAAATAATGTTAGCTTCTTCCACGTAATCCTAGATCAATGCATACAGTATTTGCCATTTTTTTTTAAAATTTTCCAGAGCTCTTCTCTGTTCCTCATATAAGTGTGAGCCCAAATCCTCTGACTCCAGGAGCTGCTACGATTCTGACATGTGACACAAGCCTTGCCCTGCTCAGAGCAGACACAGAATTGAAATTTGCGTTCTACCAAAATGGAAAGATGGTGCAGGGTTTTCGTATATCTAATACATACTGGATTAAAAAACTTTACCAGGAATGGTTTGGAAATTATACTTGTGATGCCACAACTTCAACTACGAGTGTAAAGAAAACCAGTGGAAAAGTAAATATCGACATTGCAGGTAAGGGTACAATCCCATCATTTGTTAGAACACTTTAAATCCGTGATGATTCACCACATATTTAGGTTGGGAGAACAGTGAGTATGAGCAGTTTTATCTCTTGTTCTGCTGAGTTTCTGCATTGTGTTTTCCAGTTATGTTTCTGAAGCAAACTATTTCCGATAATTATCCCGCAGAAATTATTTTGAGATCGGAAACAGTGTTCTTTAACTGAATATTTAACTTTAATTGAAAATCTGTAAAAGGTATTTAAGTAATGAAGTACTCATCACAACAATTTGATTTTTAAATCCCATAGCCTCTATCTTGAAAACATCGCTCCAACACCACTCTTATCATTTGTGGGGATCTTGACTAAACAAATTTGCACTCTCCATCCTTGCTGGACATATCATTTGTGTGTACACAAAAGCTTAGCATTCCCTTGTAAATCTGTAGTTCCCTGTTTGTGTGTTGGGGGGTCATTTGGACAGACACTGTGCATGAGTGGGGGTACAGAGCAAGCCTTTCTTTAATATACACATAAAACACCCATCAACCAATAAGGGGATGGGTGAGGAAAGAGGCTTTTCCCACTTATTTTTGTTCTTTACCCCTCACTATGGCCATGGGTGGGCAGGTCGAGGAGAATTCTACTACCTACACACCATTACTGTATTGTGACCCTCCCACCTCCACATCTGCCTAGTTTTTATTTTAATCCCCTGTCTGCTGACCATGGGTGAAGATATATGGGGAAGGGCCATTGGCCACTGACAGGTCCTCCTCTATTACTAATTAAAACCCCCATCCTACTGCTAATAAGATGGGGCATAATAATCCTATCATGAAGTTAATGCAGGGCTTTAATGTCATTAAGATGGCATGGATTGTGCTAAGGTTTTGGTGTAAACAAGGTTACATCCCTGCTAGCACCAGGGGATCACAGGTATTAATCGGTTGCCTCTGTCCTAAAGAAACACTACAGCGTTAGGAATACAAACCGGTTCTCCTAACACTATAGTGCCTCTGTCCCTAGCTCTGCATAGGTCATCCCGTTTTGCAACACAAATTTGAAAAATTAATGCTTTATTCACTTTTTCCAGCACCAAGGCTACTGTTTGCTGTTTGGTTAAATCCAATGTATCCCCATTGTAATGCATTGAATCAATGCTTTCCGTTGGGGGCTTCCTCATCCCATGACCGACTTTTACACTGTCAGTGCAGCGGAAGCACCTCTTATGGCCTTCATACTGACAGCCACTAAAGCTGGACTTAAGCATGCATTGTTAACATTTTAGTTTCTAAAAAAAAAGGCAAGGTTTTACATTGCAGGTTTAAAAGAACAGGGACACTGCACCCATTGAGATTAAGTGGTCTGGGTGACCATAGTGTGCTTTTAAGGGGTTAAAAGCAGAGCAATCTTAGGCATTTAACGTGAGTATAGGGGGTAACTGGATCCTCTTAGTAGTTGTATAGGCTCATCTTGATTTCCATAATAATTCACTTGCCAATATCATTTAAATAGTAGCGTTGGTGGTAGGCTAGCTAGCGTTAGAGAAGGAACCATCCTATCGAGTTCCTCCTTAATTTACAACTGACCACCACCAATTTGGAACAACTGGTTTTCATGTGTTTGGTGACAAAATTCTAACATTAGGATGGTCTAAAATCCAGTGTGCATGTCCATCCAGAAGTTGTCTTGCTATATCCAAAGACTGATTAATATTGTGAATAGTGTACTGAATTTGCCTGGTTCACTTTTGCTAATTTGGAGGGAGTTTATGAGAAGAGCATAGTTAATAAACCTCTATGTGTACATTTTGTGATTCTTTTTTCCTTCCTTTAATCAATCATAACTTTCTGCAACTTACAAACAAGGTAAGAGAGCCAATCATTTTTTTTATTTTTTTAATCTTACTGTATAATTGATTTTGTAGGAGCCAGGCTTTCTCTTACAGTCGCACCAAACATAGGAAAGATATTCAAGGGGGAATCAATAACTATGACATGTAACCCTACAAACAAAGAACGTTGGAAATACGACTGGTACAAAAACAATTGGTATGTGAAATATGGAAACAATATAATTATATCAGCTGAAAAGGAAAACAGTGGTGACTATAAGTGTGCGATTGGCAATAGCAAGAAAAGTGAACCTTTCACACTGATAGTTAGTGATGGTGAGTACTTAAAACTCTACCTCTATCTGCTAATTTTTTATTTTATATTTTAATTATTGATTGTATCAATTATTTTACTATAATTATGTGTCTTTTATAAAGCATGATTTGTACTATTAGTTGTTTTAAATGTTGTAATATATTCTATTTAACCCCTTAAGGACACATGACATGTGTGACATGTCATGGTTCCCTTTTATTCCAGAAGTTTGTTTTCCTGGCACTATAGTGGTCCTTTAACCCCTTAAGGACCAAACTGGTTTTCCTGGCAGCTATAGTGCCCTGCCCCCACCCTCAGGGCCTCCCTCCCGCTGGGCTCTAGGGTGAGGAAGGGGGTTAAACACTCACCTTTCTCCAGCGTTGGGCTCCCTCAGCGCTGGGGAATCTCCTCCTCCTTCTGCCGTCATCGGATGAATGCGCATGCGCGGCAAGAGCCGCGCGCGCATTCAGCCAGTCCATAGGAAAGCATTCTCAATGCTTTCCTATGGACGCTGGCATCTTCTCGCTGTGAAAATCACAGTGAGAAGCGCGGAAGCGCCTCTAGTGGCTGCCAATGAGACAGCCACTAGAGGCTGGATTAACCCTAATATAAACATAGCAGGTTCTCTGAAACTGCAATAATAATAATATATACAATAATCATGACAGTAAACATAACTTATTTATGGTTATGGTTATTTCTATATCAGGGTTCTAGCCTCTCATCACCATTTCCCACTCCCGCCTCCCCGCCCTCCTCCCTCCCCCCGACATCCCCCCCGACATCCCCCCTGGGGTGAGCCATGTCACTGACCCTGTCAGGGTTCTTGTATAACGCCTCTCTGGTTCCACACTTCAGTGATCTATGGTATCTGTATGTGCCCGGTAACTGTGGCTCAGAGGGCCCAATACCCCTGGGGGCCCGGCGAGTAAGGAGGCGCGGGGGTAGGGGGCCCAGCGCCAGAGAGGCAACCACCCTGTAGGGAGGCTCTTAGGTCGTGTGATGGGTTGGATAACTTTAGTGTTGGGGCCCATAGATAAATTTGCTTACTGCTCCATTGAGGTAAGGGTGTATAGCTGCATCAGTCCACCTTGTCATGTCCTGCCAGGATAGCAGATTGTAGTACGAACAGAACGGGGTTGTCACAGTCCCTCCAGTGGGGTGTAGGGTATGTCGGGTAAAATTCCAGTTATATATTAGCAGTTATGGTATCCCAATGTGTCCCTGTGTCTCGGTGTTGGTGAAGGGAGGAATTCAGTCCACCTGGTTGTTGAGGGTGGTGGAGGTGGTAGTCTTCTTTGTGCCCTGCTGGTCATTTCTCCTCCGCTTAGACGGTGTTTGCCATCTGTTGCGCTGAGGGAGTTGCGCCTGGGAAGTGTTGGGCATTGAACTGTATCAGTCCATCACAGTCACCTCTGTGAGGCCTAGTGCTTGTGTGAAAATGGGTACATCGTGTATTGAGGAGAGGGTATGTGTTGCTCTCATATGCGTCGTTATGAGTGCAATGGGGAAACACCAGCGGTATTTGATATTGCGGGTTCTGAGATGGTCTGTGATGGGGCGCAGAATTCTCTGTGCGTTTAGAGTCATCCACGAGAGGTCTGGATATATTTGTATGGCTTCTCCATGGAAAAGAAATGGCTGAGTGGTCTGGTGGAGGGCTGTCAGTATGGCCTCCTTTTGAGTATAGTAATGTACTCTGCATATAATATCTTGCGGTGTGGCGGTTGGGGCCCCTCGCGGCTTAAGGGCTCCGTGTGCCCTGTCTAGGGGTATTTGATGTGCAGGTCGTTTGTCTAGTATGATATTAAACATTTCTGTATGCACACAATCCCACAAACAGCATACACACACACACACACACACACTATAACCATTTATATAGCACCAATATATTCTGCAGCACAGTACAATAGGTAAAAGAAGACAAACAGACATACAGGAAAACATCACAAGCAGCATCCCACACACTGAACCCCACAAGTAGCCTATAAACTTGTTTGGAGGCTACTTGTATGATTGAAAACAAATGTGGGGGAAAATCTATTCATGAACAGGACTATACAAAGGGCATAAGGTCAGAGGGATATTTGATGTGCAGGTCGTTTGTCTAGTATGATATTAAACATTTCTGTCAGTATTATGTTTAAGAGTTCTTGTTCCCCCTCTGGTGGGCCTTTAATGCGTAAATTATTGCGCCTACCTCAGTTGTCGACATCGTCCAGCGATCTGTGGAGTGCTGAGAGGTCATGAGAGTGGGATTACATTGAGTTCTGGAGCTGCTGCACTTGTGTGTATATCATGTCTCTGTCATCTTCCAGTGCAGTGAGCCTGTCACCCATGTGGTGGACTTCAGTTTCGATATGGTCAAATTTGGACTGGAAGGCGGCCTCTAGCCTTCCCAGCATATTGGCCAGGTTCCCCTTGGATGGAAGATTCCTGATAGCCTCCCTCAAATCCATATCCAGTGGGTATGCAGAAGCATTAGAGCCTTCTGGGCTCGGTGGAGCTGATTCGCCATGTGAGGTTTCCGCCACCATGTTTTGTTTGGCCGCGCCATGTTGGGAGCCTGCGCCCTGTTGGGCTTCTGTGTTGTCGCGAAAATATTTCGTGAGGGCTCCCGATTTGCTCGGTGGGGCTTTCCCTGATGGCTGTTGGGTCACCAGGGATCCTTTGGGGTGTCCCATTGCGAGGTTTCAGTCCGATGAGAGCGGATTAGGCTGAAGGTTTGTTCGAAGCTCTACTACTGCACGTCCATTCACCTCAGACCTAAATATTATTGAGTTATGAATCACACCACATAAGAAGGATTTGGGAATAGTTATCGACAGGGGAGGGGGCAGATCGGCCATGGACCAAGGGCCTGAGGCAGTCAGGGGCCTGGCTGCCTGAACAGTAATACTTTCTCTAGCTGGGGAGTTCAGAGATCTCCCCAGCCAGAGAGGCACAATTAACATATGTTGCCCTGAAGTGTCCCTTTAACTTCTGAGTGAGACCTGGCAGCAATCCTGCTCTTGCCAGGTCTCCTCCATCCTCTCCCTGTGCGGAGCTCCATGTGAGGGGAGGAGGCGGGCACGGAGGAGGGGAAGTTACATCACTTCCTGCCCATTCCTCTCCTGCGGAATCTACAGTGAGCAGCCTGGCAGAAACAGCATGTATATCCACCAGGACCCACCTCAGCCCCTATCCCACCCTGAGTCCCCATCTCCCCCAGCACCCACCTCAGCCCCTATCCCACCCTGAGCCCCCATCTCCCCCAGCACCCACCTCAGCCCATATCCTAACCTGACCCCCCATTTCCCCCAGCATCCACCTCAGCCCCTATCCCACACTGAGCACTCACCTCCCCCAGCACCTACCTCAGCCGCCCCCAGACTCATCCACACACGCAAACCCACCAAGAGCCTCACTGTATGCACACAATCCCACAAACAGCATTCCCACACATGGAAAACCACATGCAGCCTCCCTAAAGACACTTATCACAAGCAGGATTCCCACTATTGCAATACTGCACACAGCCTCTTTACACACACACACACACACACACACTTATTACAACCATTTATATAGCACCAATATATTCTGCAGCGCAGTACAATAGGTAAAAGAAGACAAACAGACATACAGGAAAACAACATCACAAGCAGCATCCCACACACTGAACCCCACAAGTAGCCTAAAAACTTGTTTGGAGGCTACTTGTATGATTCAAAACAAATGTGGAGGAAAATCTATTCATGAACAGGACTATACAAAGGACATAAGGTCAGAAATGTAGACTAGATGAAACAAGATTTAGTCTAAAGAAAAGGTGGTTTGTTTGTTTTTTTTGTTTTTTTTTACAAATGAGGACATGGAATTCTCAGCCTGAATAAGTCTTCCCAGATACTTTTTAACAGCTACTGAATGAATAATTGCAAAAACACAATATTCATAGATATCATTTTTAAGTGGGGCAACAGGTTCTTGATTAGTGAACAGATTTCACTGCCATTCTGGGGTCCAGAAGATCTTTTCTCCAAGTTCATTGCAAAATTGGAAAGAACTTCAAACTGGTTTTTTTGTCTTCTTTTGAATCAACCGCAAAAACTGATGTGAGAAAGGCTGAACTTCATAGACACATGCTATGTACAGTTACACAGTAATATACTATGTACAGTTACACAGAATGCTATGTACAGTTGCACAGAAGAGTATTATGTACAAATATACAGAAGAATGTACGTACAGTTACACGGAAGAGTGTTATGTCCAGTTACACGGAAGAGTGTTATGTACGGTTACACCGAAGAGCGTTATGTACGGTTACACCGAAGAGCGTTGGGTACGGTTACACAGAAGAACGTATTGTATGTTTACAAAGAAGGATGTTATGTACGGCTTCACAGAAGGTTACGTACAGTTACACAGAAGTGTGTTATGTACTATTAATCTGAAGAAGTGTTATGTACATCTTATCTGAAGAGCGAAAGGTACATTTTATCAGAAGGAAAGCAGTTCCTCACCTGTACATCTCAGAAGGAAAGCAGTTCCTCACCTGTACAGGACTTGACCGGCTTTGTCCATGCCTTACTGATTGGCCTGCTCTGCCTGTGCCCCATTGATTGGCCTGCTTTGTCTGTGCCCCATTGATCTGGCCTGTGCTGTCTGTGCCAGAATGTCTGCATGCCAAGCCTATTGCAACATACTCACACTTGTGCATTGCATGCGCTGCCCAACTTGCCTCAGTCACCATATGGGGTGCTGCCCCTATCTCTCTGCCGGTGACACTTGTCCTCTATACTCCTTGAGGTCGCTTTGCCTGCGACCGCTGCACAGGAGAACCCTTATCCAGGTTAACAGCGCAGACAATGACTATTATGGCAGTGACCGCCTCCGTGGAATTAGGCTTCAGCCAGGGTCCTCCCTTAAGCTTATCAGGAGCGTAACGCTAGAGGGCCCACCTTTAAAATGGTAGGCGACTTTAATGAGTCAGACTCTCCTAGAGGAGAGCAGGCAAGTGCGCATGAGCGCTACTTGAAGGTTTAAATGCCCTGAACCAGGCTCCTGGAAAGCTAAGACTCCGAGGAGCAGCAACCCCCTCTGCAATCGGCCAGACGCCCCTGCCTATATGGTGCGGGGGAGACTATGACCACTGGACGCGGCAGTGACCATCTTCTTAAAAAGGCAGATGACTTGAAGGAGTCAGACTCTCCGAGTGGAGAGCAGGCAAGGGCGCATAAGCACTACAGGTAGGGTGAATGCCCGGAACCAGACGCCCAGAAAGATTAGACTCCGGAGAAGTGTCTAGCCCTGATACGATCGGCCTTGACGACCAGACGACACAGCCTATGTGGCGCAGGGGTGAAAGTGCCCATAACCACCCCCCCACCATGGTCGCCCTAGCTGAATGGCGGGCGGACAGGTTCCCCTCGGAGGGAGAGGACGATGGGGGTGTGGATTATGATGACTGCCCTAGTGGCACCATGAGATGTAGAACAAAGTCCACTACAGGGGCCCCGACGACCGTGGAAGAAGAGGTCATCTCGTGGATCGCCTTAAACGAGCCCCTGTTCGACCCTCGATCCATTGCTCACCTGGTTTCTTTGGAATGGTCTCTGCCTGATCACCATCGGTGCGTTTCTGGGCCCGTAGACCACTGGCTTGAGAAGCCCGCAGGATAATTCGATCGGGATTCCCAGCCGGGCTCCCGAACAAAGTAGCCGCAAACCCAGACTTAGTCCCCGATGGGGCACTGCGGTTTTGCTGGTTAAGCACCTGTCTAGTATTCAGGAGACCCTGAGTGTGGCCCACTGCAGTGCCTATACTTTTAAGCCCTCAAGAAACTTCTAGAGACCGTGGGGCCCAGTTCTGGTAAGGTGGCCTCTATTTTCTCCCTGGTGATATAGGTATCTTGTGCATCAGTCATTTGGGCGACAATACAACCTGGTTGGGAGGAATTGAGGACATTCAGGAATACCAGAACTATCTGAAGATATCTTTCTCGTTTTCCACGCATTGGGACCTGGACGCGACTCTCCATCGATATAGGACATCTTGCTGTACGGTCTACCTGGACGGGCTTGCCGGACCCCCTGCGAGGTACCTCCCAGACCGAAAGGTCAGACGCTCCCTGCGTTTTCCCTTGTTCGAGTCCCTGTATTTCGTTTTCAACCAGGGAAATATCGACCTCCTCTACATCTCAAGGAGTGGAGTCCTGGAGGGCGGATTGGACGCAAGGGGGTGCCTCCTACGCTCTCCTGTGCCTGAGTTCTCGTACGTATGGAATAGTTTTCTCTGGGAGGATCCGGCGTCAAGACTTTAGTCCACGGAGGAGAACCCATCAGGCCCCGACCAGTTCGACTGGATGATGGACCCGTTTGCTCAGCGATGGACGCTTCCCTCCAGGAGTGTTCGACACGGAGACGCGGACGAGTCTCCTCCGTTTGTTTGGTCTCAGGACCTTTCTACAGGTGCCTCGGTCTGCTGGTACTTTGGAATTATGATCTCTGCTTCGGCAGAGTGGAACCTAGTTCCTGGATTCCCTGGACCCTTGGTCATTTGATGTCGGGGATGGCGACCCTGACGTAGTTGGGTCTGGTACGGATCACCTAATTTTGCTACCGCTTTTACAGGGTTCGGGTATTGTTCGGTCACTTTATTACCGGGGACTGCCATATTAATTAGATTAGGTAGCGCCTACGACTGTTGTCGGCGGGCCTCGCTCTACTTAGAATTCCCTTTATGATTCCTGAGGACGGGTATTCATCTCCCCAGGGGGTACACGCATTTTTGTCATGCTCCTATTGTGGGTTCTGTCGGGTTTTGCCCATTCACTGATTTTGGATTTATTTCCGTTATTATACCTTGTTTTTCTTTCAGATGGGTTCGGCGGTTCGGACCTTAGTTGTCTATCAGCCTTAGTCAGATCCGAGGGTCATATTCTTACTTTGGTAGCGCTCCCACCTTTAGTCGGTGTTCGACGTCACTGTTTGTTTAAATGGTTCTTCCCTTTTTCTCGCCCTTCATGTACCGCTTGGTTGTGGTTGGCATTGGCGGGGCGTATAGGTTTTTTTGGTTCACTTCAGTCCGTAACACTGTGACTTCAGGTACCGACAAGGCGGGCGTTTTTCTCCAAGACATTGTACGCTTTCCTGCCGGTTACGAGGAGCTATCTTCGCAGAGTTTAGGTTGGTACGGCGGATCGTGTTTCTTTGGTCTTTGCTGTCCGAGCGTTAAAACAGCAAATATGAAGCCTGCTGTCATGCTATAAAATTGTAGATTATACTAGCTTTAGTGTAACTATAATCTTAATTTTATTAATGACAGGAGGCGAATATTTCCCTCCCAGTTTCTCCCTCCCCTTGTTGTTTGTTGGTTTGACTGACTTGTTTATTCACCTGGTCTCCTGGGCTAGGTTGGTTATCTGGGGGAGTTGGGGTTTATCTGGGATATGGTACCGTCAGTATTTTATGATGGGGATTCAGGTTTTTTCACTATCTGGGATATTATACTGTCAGTATTTACGATGGGGATTCATGTTTTCTCAGTACATTTCATTCGCTAATCAGTGTTTTCGACTCTGTTTATCTCATTTCAGTTTAATGGTTTGGCTACAGTTCTTCGATGTACTCTACAGGATAAAGGTCAATGCTTCACCCACTGGTTCCATGGTTTAAATTTTGGATGTCATTCATCGTTATGTTATGCTTGTTTCTCCTGTTATTGTATTTGTGGTGTATTGTTTATGTACTTTGTCACAGTGTGAAAGAGGAAATAGTTGGGAGAAGCCTTTTATAGATTCCTGATTTTTTTTTTTTTTTTGTCTCTGGTGTTTTTATCTCTGTTAATGTGCTGCTGTGGAGTTATAGTAAAGAGAGACTTAATCAAATATTCGCCTCCTGTCATTAATAAAACTAAGATTATAGTTACACTAAAGCTAGTATAATCTACAATTAAATGCCACTACCATCTCTGCTTGGAGGTAACCAATGGTGCACTGTCAGTTTATGTTAGAAACATGGAATGTGACGGCAGATGAGAACCATTCGGCCCATCTAGTCTGCCCAATTTTCTAAATACTTTCATTAGTCCCTGGCCTTATCTTATATTTAGGATAGCCTTATGCCTATCCCACGCATGCTTAAACTCCTTTACTGTGTTAACATCTACCACTTCAGCTGGAAGGCTATTCCAGGCATCCACTACCCTCTCAGTGAAGTAATAGGTAGTGGATGCCTGGAATGTTATTATACTACTTTGTTCAAGTACAATTGTTTTCATTAATTTAACATGATTATATGTTTATTTGTAGAAACTTTGGTCAGACCTGTGATTTCTGTAACGCCAAACACCAGAAAGATATTCATTGGAGATTCTATAACTTTAACTTGTAATGTGGATTCCGTCAGTCAAGGGGACCAGAACTATTATTGGTACAAAGACAGCAAATATGTATATATTACTGGAAAAACGTTTACAATTCAATCTGCTGAAATCGATGACAGCGGCGATTACCAGTGTGAAACCGAGAGGGGCGATCAAAGTGATGCTTTCAATTTGGATGTTGGTAATGGTGAGTATTTAACCAGTTCAGTTGTGGACAAGAAAATAAACGAACCTTTTTAAATTCTGCCATGATATCTGCTAACATGCCTGTGCAACACCACTAATTTCTTCATAAAAATTGGGTATTTGTGGATGTTACTCTTTTTTGCTCATGATTGTATAATTAGATTGTGATGGCCAATATCTACTAACCTACTAACCCACTACCCCATGGGGTCCTCATGAATCCAGTGATTCTCTACGAGAAGAGCTCACTAAGCTCGACAAAGCGAGTGAGCAGGAGACCCTTCCAGTTGTTTGACTGACAGCTGGGAGGATGCAATTAAAGTAATTTATTAAAGAGTCACTTTTTCTTAAAATCAGCATTTTCATAAAATAACACAAAGACGGCAACCAAATTGAAGAGATTTTATGGACTAGAGTGTTAATTTAACTAATTTAAATATTTCATATAATTATAAAAATATATATATAAATACAAAAATTTCTATAGTGATGATAATTCTCATGCAACCCAGCAAATGAGTTAATTTTGTCTGTGAGAGGAGATACAGTCAATGGTTTATTAACTCAAAACATTTAAATAAACACAAAACAATATTTACTCACAATTCCCTATGAGCTGGGATGTGGAGTCTATCAGATATTAAAGAAAACCGGTAATAGAAGGGGATTAGGGCACCCCAATCGCTACTGTGTCTTCTTATAATTACAAGCTTTAATGATAAATCCTCATAAAAGAGAACAAATGTCATAGTGTAACCTTTAATTGACATACAATCTATACATAAACACTCACATAAAGAAGTGGCACATAATAGTTAAATGAATGTGCAAAACACGCATGGTGCCAAAGGCACAATTCTGCCAGATATGTCCAATGCAGCTCAATACACAACTAGAGATTTTCTTGGGCCCAAACTTGGAACTCTACTGTGGTTACCAGACCTCGGGATTAGCTTATTCGTTTTCTATTATTTAGTGGGTTGGGGAGTGACCCTTCGTTCAGAGGCTGCCTGCACATATCTGCACTTTAACCCTCACTCACTGATTTTGTATATATCAGATGTTACAATCTTGTTTCTTCATCGGACCCTGCTTCTTTGTTTGAGTGTAGGCCATTACAATTAATTGTTATCACACTTGGACCCTATTTTAATACATAATAATCAGATTTATTGCATAATATAAAATATAACAATGTTTAAAAATGTTTTTTTGCTCTGGTTTAATGATTCTGGAGGACAGAGCGTCACATGAGCCTATATTTCAGGATATTGTAGATGGAAATGCAGTCAAGGGCAAACCTGCATTTACAGATATGTTTAGATACCTGGTTCCAGTACTATAAAGTGTCTCTCAGATCTTTCCACTAGAGTGACGGTGATCTTGGGGCCACCCGGAGGACTGATTACCAAAGGAGAGAGGCTGAAAGTGACCTGCTCTGTGGATAGAGGGTCCGGGAACCTGGAATTCAAATGGTGCAAGCAAGATAGTGAGAACTGTAATAAAATGTATCAGGCAGGATCGCACCAGGAACATTTTCTGGTGGAATCTGTGGTGGAAAGCTACAGTGGAGACTATTTCTGTTCAGTAACTGCCAACAACATTCAGGTTGTTTTCAAAAGTGAAACGGTGAAGATATCTGTGCACGGTAAGAATACAAATGTCTGACAAAGTGACAGTCATGAACTAACCTTGCTTACTAAAAACATAAATAAATATAAAGGGGCTGATCCAGAAGTCCAAAAGATACTGGGGTCTAATGGATTAGCTCCAGAGGTGCCCAGTGTCCCTCTCCTTAAAGTAGGGGATAACCCTCAAAATACAAAAACAAACTAAAAAGGACTAAAAGTCCAAGTAAGGAGAGTAACAAAAAATGTATTAAAGGGTGCCCTGCCTTTAATTGTCCTAAGGAGAAAAACCGAAATTGTAAAAAGGAGGAGAGAGGAGACAAAGAAGTATATATTGTATATGTATATGTATATACACACACATACACAAACATATATATGTATAGATATACTGCTAGGTGAGCTAGGATAAACAAAACTACTAGGTAGGTATAAACCTAAACTTAAGCAGTTTCCCAGCAAGTATACAAAAATCAGGTATGTACTAAGGTAGAAGATACTGGGGTGAGAGTGAAGGAGCCTAACTCCAAAGAGCACATAAAGACCCCAAGCCAAAAACTCAAAAGGCAGGGAAACTAGTGGCACTGCAATATAAGCTTATGGTCAATACGGTCAGCAGTCCTATATGTAGGATAGAGAGTCTTAAAGCTACTAAATATACATAAACAAGAAATACTACAGGGAACGCACTCTAACCAAACACAAATGACCTTACTCTGTGAATAGAAAACTGTTCCTAGTAAAAGAAATCTTAATAGTCTTTTTCTTTTTTTTTTAAATGTAAACACCATATAGCGTGTCGAATAGTCTCTGGTAGATCCATCAATAAGAATATGTACAAAGGATCATTGCTAATATACCAGATCTTACAGAGATAAATATAAGGCAGCACACTTGAACAATAGGGCTCCCTCACAGGCCCTCTATTGTAGACAAAACTAAAAAAGGTGAAGGGGGAGGCGGCGCCACAGGTGAAATAAAATATAAATAAATAAACCTGATTATAAACTATACAAGCACATATACAAGACACTATATAAGAGAAAATACATACAAGATAAAAAACCAAAAAGAGTTTGAAATATGGATAATGAATAATAATCAAGAGTCAAAAGATTAAGTACAAAAGAGTCTATGCCTGATAAATGCAGCAAAAAAGTCCAAATAAAACCTTGTATAAGAAGTCAGTCACAATCTTGTCAGGGGAAGTATTCCTCAGTAACGTATGGACATGGGATATTCGTGAAATCCATATGAAAAAAATAAGACAGCAAATAATGGTGCAGTATATCCCAACTGGTACTAAGTACTGTTTTAAGAGGTCTATATGGTCCTACTCACGTTTTCCAGAGCTATAAGACTAGCTCTAGTGTGGATGGCATATAGTGGTACAATCCCCACTTATGGGATACGTGAAGTTTTGTAGTAGATGGATATCTTGGTAATAAAATACCAAGTGGTTACTCACATTTTATTGAGCAGGCAGACTGCTCAATGGATAAAGCTTGAGTGGTATAATCCCCACCAAGGATTCTTTGGAGTAAAATTCTCACTGGAACAATAAAAACTCTGGTGCCAGGTAAAAATAAATAAAAGAGTAAAATGGCTGACTCACAAGTTGAAAGTGGCCAAAATACCTTTAATAAAATACAGCAATTAAAATACCACAACGTGTTTGTTTCTCCCCTTAGGGCTTTCTCTAGTGGATAAAAACATGTACCTGACAACACTGGCTTTATATAGGCCTCAGATTACTTGACTTTATTGTAGAACATGTTTCAGCCATATTAAGGAGGGCAATGAAAAAAGTGGAAGGAGGGAATGAATGAATAAAACATATATGTGACAAGTAGCAAGTGCAAATATGGTTAATCAGACCAGGAGTTTTTTAGCATACATTTTAAAATATGATAATATAAAATTATAATAAATATAGATATAAAAAGGTCACAGTAAATTGCAAATGTCACTGAAAAATATATATGAAGATTTAAAAGAACATATGTAAATATAGGGTAAGAATAAAATAAAATAACATTATTATACTTGTATCATGTTATAAACAAAACAGAATATACAAATTTATAAAAAGTTAAAAAGATCAAAATCAATGTTTAAACCTTCAGGGGCAAGAGTTTTTAACTGGAACACCCAATACATTTCTTTCTGACCCAAACGTTTTTTTAAATCACCTCCCCTCCATGGTATTTTACATTTTTGAATTCCAATACATTTTAGATGTTTGTTTTTTTTTATCATGTTTAACCCCTTAATGACTGGACTGTTTTTGGGATGTTGTACATTTGCGACCACTTTTTACACTTTTGTGGTGTTTGTGTTTAGCTGTAATTTTCCGCTCTCTCATTTACTGTTCCTATACAAATTATATATTGGTTTTTTTTTCAGGACAAAAAAAGGCTTTCTTTACATACCATTATTTATATAATCTCATGTAAATTAATTTAAAAAAAATAAAAAGATATGATGAAAAATTTTAAAAAATACATGTTTTTTGACTTTTACTTGAAAAATCTTTTACTCATCTACAAAAGCGAATAAAAAAACTGCTAAATAGATTCAAAATTTTGTCCTGAGTTTTAAAATACCCAGTGTTTACATGCTTTTTTGCTTTTTTTTTTTTTGCAAGTTATAGGACTATAGCTACAAGTAGGATATTGCGGTTTCAAAACATAATTTTTTTCAAATTTATCAATAGTGACATTGTAACACTATTATCTGTCATAAATCTCTGAATAACACCCCATATGTACATTTTTTTTTTTAAAGTAAACAACCCAGGGTATTTAATATTGGGTATGTCCAGTTTTTGTTTTAGTAGCCACCTAGTCGCAAACACTGGCCAAAGTTAGCGTTCATATTTGTTTGTGTGTGAAAAAAAGTAAAAAACTAAATTGAATGCTAATTTTTTTGTGTTTGTGACTAAGTGGCTACTAAAAGAGACTGGACATACCCCATTTGAAATACCTTGGGTTGACTTATTTTGCAAATGGTATGCCATCATGGGGGTAATTCTCATTCCTGGGCTACCATACGCTCTCAAAGGCAACGTAACCAACCTGGCCATTTTCAATGTAAAAATATTTGACCCATATATTTGACCCTGTAACTTTCAAAAACGCTATAAAATCTGTACATGGGGGTACTGTTATACTTGGAAGACTTTGCTGAACACAAATATTAGTGTTTCAGGAAAACGTATCACAACAATTATATCATCAGTAAAAGTGCGTTTGTGTGTGAAAAATGCGAAAAAAATCACTTTCACTGACAATATCATCGCTGTGACATGTTTTACTGTTTTGAATCACTAATATTCGTGTTCAGCAAAGTCTCCCAAGTAAAACGGTACCCCCCATGTACAGGTTTTAGGGTGTCATAGAACATTACAGGGTAAAATACAGTGCTAGCAAATTAAATTCTCTGGACTTTCGGCCTGGGTTGGAAGGCAGGTTCCTCAAATTGCAATTAATAAAATTACTTAATTATATAAAAATATTACATAAATACGCATGTAGAATTTAAATATATATGCATATTTATATATTTGAAGTCTACGTGTATATTTATATAATTATTTATGTAATTTTGTATATGGACATATGTATATTTCGTATTTTTATTTATTTATATATACATAGATAGATATATATATATATATATATATATATATATATATACAATTTCATTCTAAGTGTATTTTGATATAAATATATATATTTTAATATCAAAATACAGTTAGAATAAAATTTCATATAGATATAATTTTTTAAATTTTTTTTATTTTTAAATTATTTAATTTAATCTACTTATTTGTATGTTATAATAATATATAGTTATAATATATATATATATATATATATATATATATATATATATACGTATGTAATTTAATTATAAGTGTATTTTTATATTAATATAAATATTAATATAAAAATATACTTAGTATGACATATGATATATAGACATTATATAGATATAATATGTCTATATATCATATATATATATATATATATATATATATATATATATATATACACTTTTTTTTTATTAACATGTACCTTTATTTTAATGATTTTATACTAGCAGGGAGACACATGGACACCTATTGTGACCATGTGACTGCTCTGTTGAGCGATCACATGGCCACAGGGGTCCTAATCCGCCATGGGGAGACTGTCTGGGCTGCAGGCAGTCTCCCCACACCGGGAGCACCGCCGATCGCCACCGAGGGAACGACGGCGATCGGGTAAGTACATAAGGCCGTTAGGATGATTCAGGACCGTCACCGGTTGGCAATGGAAAAATGCCGATGACGGTCCTGAACCGTCCTCGGTCGTTAAGGGGTTAATAAAGTGCTGTGAAACCTAGTGGTTAGGGTAACCTTTGATGATGATCCGACAGTGCTCTGCCAGTCTAAGTTTTAGGCATCTAGTGGTCATTCCTACATACTGGAGGCCACAAGGGCACTCCAGTAAGTATATTAAATTTTTTGTGTTGCAACATATTAGGTCTGTTATGGGATATGATGAGTTAGTATTATTAGAAGTAAAGTGCGTGGTTTTCGACTTGATTTGTGGGTCTGTGGTTCTGCAAACTATGCATGTATTGCATTTAAAAAAAACTTTAGATTTAGTTAAAAATGATGAATTAGTGGTAGTGGGATCTTTTGTATAGTTTTTGGTAAGAATAGTCCTAAAGTTAGGGGCCCCTCTAAAAATCACACTGGGTTTGTCTGGGATGAGCGTTTTAAGTATTTCATCCTGTTTTAAGGTGCCAGTGTTTCTTGATGATTTTTTTCACAATCTGGCTTTTGTTGTTAAAGTTAAAAATGACTGGCAAAGAGGGTGAATCTTTTTTATTATTTGTTTTATATTAGAAAATATTCTTCCTATCTTTTTGTTTTACAGTACTTAGTATTTTATTGAGGTTTCCTGGTGAATCATTTTTGCTGGTGAATTGTTCTTTGAGGGTTTTAGACTGTTCTTCAAAATCTTTATTGCGGGAACAGTTCCTGCGAAGGTGCAGGAACTGACTATTGGGGATCCCATCTAGCCAAGGCTCGTAATGGCAACTAGATTTTTCAATAACTGTGTTGGTACATACTTTTTTAAAATAAGTTTTAGTGTTAATAGTACCTTCATGGATAAAAATCTGAATGTCTAAAAAGTTAATCAGTTCTTTGCTGTATTCTGAAGATAAAATTATGCCGCTATTATTGATATTTAAATAATTAAGAAATAGTTTTAGAGAATCTTCAGGCCTCTTCCAAATAAAAAACAGATCATCTATGTATCTAAAATAGGTAACTAGGTTTGCTTTCCAGGGGTGGTCACCCCAAATAGCCTTTGACTCCCAGCCATCCATAAAAAAAGATTTGCATAGCTGAGGCCTATATAAAGCCAGTGTTGTCAGGTACATGTTTTTATCCACTTGAGAAATCCCTAAGGGGAGAAACGCGTTGTGGTATTTTAATTGCTGTATTTTATTAAAGGTATTTTGGCCACTTTCAACTTGTGAGTCAGCCATTTTACCATTTTATTTATTTTTACCTGGCACCAGAGTTTTTACTGTTCCAGTGAGAATTTTACTCCAAAGAATCCTTGGTGGGGATTATACCACTCAAGCTTTATCCATTGAGCAGTCTGCCTGCTCAATGAAATGTGAGTAACCACTTGGTATTTTATTACTTCACCTCTGGCTTTTATACAATAAGCACTATTATTGTTTCTTTTACATTTCATATTGTCCTTTTACCATATTGTCCATCCATCTACTACAAAACTTCACATATCCCATAAGTGGGGATTGTACCACTGTATGCCATCCACACTGGAGCTAGTCTTATAGCTCTGGAAAACGTGATTTCACGAATATCCCATGTCCATATGTTACTGAGGAATACTTCCCCTGACAAGATTGTGATTGACTTCTTATACAAGGTTTTATTTGGACTTTTTTGCTGCATTTATCAGGCATAGACTCTTTTGTACTTAATCTTTTGACTCTTGATTATTATTCATTATCCATATTTCAAACTCTTTTTGGTTTTTTATCTTGTATGTATTTTCTCTTATATAGTGTCTTGTATATGTGCTTGTATAGTTTATAATCAGGTTTGTTTATTTATTTATATTTTATTTCACCTGTGGCGCCGCCTCCCCCTTCAACTTTTTTAGATCCACCAATAAGAACTACAAAATAAAATAAGGGGAAACAACAGAGGTACCCAGAAGTCTCTGGGATCTGTACCTATGATATGCTGGTAACAATTCTAAAAATGTGAGACTTTTTAACATTTTATGTAAAGGTTTTAACAAATATATTAACATTTTGAAAACTACACTATTAACGGTACTCTTTGTCCTTCCCTCCCTATTATTCCATTTTTTTGTAGTGCCTATTGGTGGATCTATCACTATTTGACACACTATAAGGTGTTTTAAGAAAAAGACTATTAAAATAATTTTTATCTGGATCAGGTTTCTATTCACAGATTAATTTCATTTGTGTTTAGTTAGCGCATAGCCCCCAGATTATTTCTCTTATAGAGTATTTTATTATTATTATTTTATTATTATTTATGGGATAAACCTATATTTCCTGTACCATGCGCCTTAAACCCACATTTGCAGCATTAAATCGTCATTCACTGCATTAAAACCCTGCATCTGAAGCAATACCCTCACACGGTGTATAATGAACTCAAATATTGTGCATTAAAGTGTCACTATGTAAACATAAAGATAGAAGGTATGCAGTAGCTTATCTCCTGAGTGGGGGTTAACCCCTAGTGAAATTGATTCACTAATAATGCACAAAAATGTGAGGGGAACAGGAGAGAACGCATATTGGTAGAATATCCTATGGAGTGGCATGCCCTACTAGTTATAGGAAACAGTAAGTGTACATTAGAGAACTTAACGCGTGAATATTAAAACTTAACTTTTAATGAAACATTTCTAATATATAAAAACTGGTAAGAGTCAACACCCAAAAACACTAGTGTGTAAAACAAACAAAAAAAATAATAAAACAGAATAAAGTCAACACTTGTCTGAGACTTGCATAAAGTACCCCACATATGTGAGGGGACTATTGTCTAAACGGTGCGTGGATGCTGTAGTTTTAAGACAATAAGTCAGGTAAAGACTGTACATACTTGTCTGGGATTAGCAGCAAGTTGAAAGAAAATTAATAGTGGTGGATTATTGTCTAAACTGTGCGTGATAGCTGTAGGTAATGACAATAAGTGCCCCGTAATTAGCAGAAAACGAGAGAAGTCTCAGCAAGTTGAGCTGAATAAAACTGGTGAGAGTCATCACCCAGGGTATCTGGGAGTCGCAGCAAGGTGTTTCCTACACTTGTCTGGGA
Organism: Pelobates cultripes; assembly: GCA_933207985.1. Taxonomy (NCBI): domain Eukaryota; kingdom Metazoa; phylum Chordata; class Amphibia; order Anura; family Pelobatidae; genus Pelobates; species Pelobates cultripes. The sequence goes on from OW240924.1 coordinate 16,308,398, forward strand.
TTAGCAGCAAGTTGAAACAAAGAGCATGGTGAGGATTATTGTCTAAACTGTGCGTGACAGCTTGTAGCTGAAGACAATAAATGCCCACTAAATAATAATCAAATAGAATAAAATCAGCACTTTTCCGAGACTTGCATAAAATACCCCACATACCTGAGGGAACTATTGTCTAAACTGTGCGTGGTAGCTGTAGTTTTAAGACAATAAATTGGGTACAGAGTGTCCAGCAGTATCTGGGAGTCCCAGCCAAGTATTACTCAACACTTGTCTGGGATATGTCACAATTTGATACAATAATTTGTAGTGGGGATTATTGTCTAAATTGTGTGTGGATGCTATAGTTTAAAACAAAAAGTCGGGTAAAGAGATTTTATTCTATTTAATTCTCAAATCATGCAATTGGAGGTGTTACTTAACCATGAATTTAACAGGGCTAACAATGATAGAGTGCCAAAACCAGACCAGGGGCACAGGTCAGTCCATCCATAGGAACACCTCTGAGTGCCTTAGACTGTCAGAAACCATGTGGACATAAACCTTCTTCAAATAGTAGAAAACAGAGTGATCTTTACTTACTATCAGTAGATTTCAATGTCTATTTTTATCAGTTTATTTTATTAAAGTATTACCTCTTTAAATTGTATCTAGATCGTTTTGAAAGTAATTAGCCAATTTGCTTAATTTACCAATATTATTTTTCTAACAGTGCCTGTGTTTGATGCAAGACTACATCCATACACAGACAAACTGCAAATGGTGGTTGGAGACAACATGACCTTTACTTGCTCAGTCGAGAGAGGCACCACTCCTCACTTCCAGTGGTGGCACAATGGAGTGGAGGTAGATAATCAGTCTGGGATGTTTCAGATCAGAGAGTCTGGGAAGATGTTATATATAGAGTCTGTCAACTCTGACCATGAAGGAAAGTTCTACTGCAAGGCCAGCAATCAGATTTCAAACAAAATAACTACTATACAGAGCAACGTCTTGAACGTCCTTGTCATAGGTCAGTCCCTTGGAGCAATAGTATTTTTCTGATTAACAGACTGAATTTCTATATACATCAGCATGTATTACACATGGACAAATTGTCAGAAAGATAACTTACTTTTAAAAACTCATCAATTCCTGTCTCTGTGTGGAATATAGTGCTCACCACCTGTATATTTGTCGTTTTAGGAATTATTTTTCTCGAAATAGTTTTACCTTCTCAAATTGTATTTTGCTAATTTGTACCAATATCATTCTTCTAACAGTACCTGTGTCAGGTGCCAGAATCCGTGCTGACAGAGACATTCTGGAGCTGGGGATTGGAGACAATGTGACCTTTACTTGCTCGGTGGAGCAAGGAACCTTTCCTTTTTTCTTGTGGCGACACAATGGAAAGGATGTGGACCATAAGTCTGAACTTTACCTGATCAAAGAGTATGGGAGGATCCTATATATAGAGCCTGTCCTATCCCTGCATAGAGGAACCTACCAGTGTTGGACCAGCAACCAAGGCTCAAACAGGAACTTTACTGCAGAGAGCAATGTTCTGACCATCAGTGTTACAGGTCCTGTTTAACCAGTATCTTTATTAATGTATTATAATTAACATGATTATATCTGGTTAAAGCATATGTTGTGCCTAATCATTAAATTCATGAAGCACCAATATCCAAAAAAAAGTAATGATCAATACCTAATAAGGTTTATAGCAATATTGGCAGGCACACAACCCAGTTCGGGATGAGTATCTTGAGTTATAGGAAAGAGAAACCACACAGAGACCACGCTGCAGATAAGAATTCACACCACACTTTATTGTCCACAAGGGGACCCAATACAAAGTAAGCTTAATTCTCATTAATATTGTTGCATGCATTCACTTCAAACAGCTTAGTCTCTAGATATATCAGCTTAAGTATACATCACCATTAGAGGGGCTTGGTTGTGTCCTCGATGCACACGACTGGGGGAACTCACCCACTTTTTAGCACGTAGGCCTTTTTGAATATTGGCTAGATATGCTATGAAATATTTTATGCAATGTCATCTTAGTTGAATTTCTTAGTGCGACACAGTTTAAGGCAAGTGCCATCTTAGCTATCTATAATAGTTTAATTTACTCAATAGTGATCAATCATTCAATCATTGAGCTACTCACTGCAAAATATCATGTTAACTACTCTATCCTAATTCTTCTTGACCTGTCTGCGGCTTTTGACACTGTTAATCATCAACAGCTTCTTCACATCTTCCACAATATCACTCTACAAGATATTGCTCTCTCCTGGTGCTCCTCCTACCTCTCCCAGCGCTCTTTCAGTGTTTCTTTCTCCGGCTCTGCATCTTCTCCCCAACTCCTCTCTGTTGGTGTCCCCCAAGGTTCAGTCCTTGGTGCCCTACTGTTCTCCATCTATACTGCCTCCTTTGGTAAACTCATTAGCTCCTTCCGCTTCCAATATCATTTCTATGCAGATGACACGCAAATGTACCTGTCCTCTCCTGTTCTCTCCCCGTCCCTCTTGACTAGTGTTTCTGACTGCCTCTCTGCTATTTCTAACTGGATGGCTGCCCACTTCCTTAAACTAAACTTGACCAAAACTGAAATTCTGGTCTTTCCTCCCCCAAGTTTTGTTACTCCTGTGTCTGTCTCCCTCCAAGTCAACGGTGCTACCATCAGCTCCACCACGCAGGCTCGCTGCCTAGGTGTTCTCTTTGACTCCGACTTCTCCTTCAAGCCTCATGTTCAGTCTATCGCCAAATCCTGTCATTTCCATCTCAAAAACATTGCGCGCATCCGCCCCTACTTAACGCCAGATGCGACTAAGGTGCTGGTCCATTCCACTGTCCTTTCTCGCCTTGACTACTGTAATCTGCTTCTCAGTGGTCTTATGTGCTCCCAACTTGTGCCGTTACAGTCCATAATGAATGCGGCGGCGAGGCTCATCTTCCTGTCCGCCCGCACCTCCCATGCCTCACCCTTCTGTCAGTCCCTACATTGGCTTCCTATAAAATATAGAGCTCAATTTAAAATTCTGATTCTTGCTTTCAAATCTCTACATAATGCTGCTCCCACCTATCTATCCTCCCTTATACACAAGTATGTCCCGTCTAGGCCCTTACGATCTGCTGAAGACTTACGTCTATCTTCTGTCCGTACTCCCACCTCTGATGCTCGCCTTCAAGATTTCTCGAGGGCTGCACCGTTCCTGTGGAACTCGCTTCCCTCCTCCGTTAGATGCTCACCCAGTCTCCACTCCTTCAAAAAATCGTTAAAAACCCACTTCTTCATAAAAGCGTATCAATTAAACTGTTAATAGCTCCTGACTGATTCCTCTTCTGCAACTGTCACTAGTCTAATACTATCCTTGCCTTTTTGTGTCATTTTACCCCACTCCCTCTAGCATGTAAGCTCATTGAGCAGGGCCCTCAACCCCTCTGTTCCTGTGTGTCCAACTTGTCTGGTTACAACTACATGTCTGTTCGTCCACCCATTGTAAAGCGCTGCGGAATTTGATGGCGCTATATAAATAATAATAATAATCATCACCACCTATAAAATGGAATATTATCACAGCATATTAATATCACAGGTAGATATCAAAATGTTACCCACCTTATACAAAGTCGACATATGCTGTTTATTATAAGTATACAAGCTTAAATGTTTAATTTCATAAGGCAAAGTAGATTGTGCATTGCTCATGGACTCTGTGGTTGTCAAACAGGATATCTATGTAATCAGAAAACAGTCTTGTAATCACTGGAATTGTGTTTGGTCCTTATTGATGACCCAAGGAGATGTTAATGACCCCACCTTATTAAATAGTTTATAACTGGACAAAAAAAGTGTATTTATCCATGAAATACACAGAATATAGTTGTCTTTTATTCACCGTTTTAATCTATTGGGAGATATAGTCTATGACATCTGTAGTGTCAAAGAATGCATATCCCTGATCTAGCATATCTCCATAACTTCACCATTAGAATATAATTCCTGATTGTTCTCTACCCACAGAGAATACATTGACCTACCTGGCTCCCGCGATATCCTCCTTCCTGCTGATAGTAATTCTGACCACGGCCATACTTGTTTTCATATACCGCCACAAACTACCACTCCCGTGTACTAAAAGTCATCAGCCTGAACCGAGAACAGGTAACTTCAAGCACTCTATATTTTGTATATTTGTTCCTCTATGTAAGTGTTAACATTTCTAAACTGTAATTATCTGCACAATTGTATATATCTATTTCTGTGCTATATTAACCAAACAATATGTCAATAATATATCAGTATTTCAAATAATGCTTAATTATACTATTATTAATTTTAAAAAAAATTCTGTTCTACAAAATGCTGTATACCAAATATTTAATAAGGAAAAACAAAGTCAAAATGTAGTTTTTGCGATTTCTTTTTTTTTTTTTGGTATATGTGAAATCTGATAATTTTAGGAATAAATATGAATAATAGGTTCAATATCATTCTGTTGAGAAGCTTAAAATGAAAATGACACTTTTTTAACAAAGGTCCCAGTTTACCTAAATCCATCTGAAAGTATATTAAAGTCTAGTTCTAAGTAACAAAATTAAGTTAAATTGGTTTTCTCATGAATTATAAATGTATATTTAAAATTAAGGTTTTAAAATTGTTTTTATTTTATTTTTTATTTATATGAAGAATTTGCCAAAGTCCAGGTTAGGTGAGTAAAAAAAATATTTTTCACTTTCATTATATTCTACTTAACGTTTGCCAGCCATTGGCAGGATAAATATACCTCCATTTCTCAAACTTTGATATTTTTTTTTCCTATTATTGCTAATGACAATATATTTTACAAATGTTATATTATATAAATTTCAAAGGAAATAGTTATAAAAACCTCAATAAGGTACAAATTTTGAACATCCAAAATTCTAGGTCATTTCAAAATCTATGCATATATATCTAACCCTTCCTATTGCTTATAGGAAAGCATTATTTATTAAAGGGACACTGTAGTCACCAACACAACCTTTGCTTACTGATTCAGTTTTGGTGTAAAGCTCATGCCCCTGCAGTTTCACTGTTCAATTCTCTGGCATTTATGAGTTAAATCACTTTGTTTATGCAGCCCTAGCCACACCTCGATGCATGTGACGTACACAGCCATTCTAAACACATCCTGTAAAGAAGCCTCTAATATTTACACTTTCTTTATTGCAAATTCTGTTTAATTTAGAATTTTGCATCGCCTGCTCTGTTAATAGTTTGCTAGACCCTGCAGGAGCCTCCTGCATGTAATTACATTTCAATTTACAGAGCAGGGGATAAAAACTTTAAAGTAAGTTAAATGTAATTGAAAATGAAACCATTTTGTTTTCATGCAGGCTGTGTCAGTCACAGCCAGGAGAGGTGTGGCAAGGGCTGAATAAACAGAAACAAAAATGATTTAACTCCTAAATGGCAGAGAACTGAGATATTTTTTTTTAAATCTGGCTTGCAGTTCCAAGCTGGTTTATTATTTAGAATATTTTTTTTTTTACGAATATTTGGTATTAAATCTGACTTATTTCATTAAATAAGCTTAGTAGAGAACCACAAACTATTATGGTATTTGGAACTTGTATGCTCTGGATATTTATAATTAATATGTATAATTAATTAAAATCTTTATTATTGATATATGTAAAAACTTGGGGTTTCTTATTGGCAGGACTGCTCTGGGGCCACGAAATGAAATGAACCAATTAGGTTCTGAAGATGAACAAACGGAATACAGAAACTGTAAGGACATAAAACTATTTAAATAATTCATTAGCCATGATTACCTTCTGTTTAGACATATGTATTCAGTTTTGTCAGAATCTCAATTTATCAGAATTTTGGGTGAGTTGTCCAAATTCTGTAACTCCGAACTTCCGTATGACTGAATCATAAAACAAACCAAACAGGGGATGAGCTATCCATTAAGGTTGTTTCATGACTGGGAGTTCTGTCCATGGCGACCAAAAATAAGACGATGTAACGACGAAGATTTATGTAAAAAAGATGATTGATGGCTAGTGGATAGACACTAAAAGTTGATTGTATTCACGGATCATGAAGTGACCAATAAAGCAATAATAGTAGGAGCAGTAAATAAAAACAATATATATTTATGTATTTAATCAATTTATACTATGAGTATAGTTTTCTTACCGTTTCTCCTATTTTTCTCCCTATTAGTTACTACTTCTAACTTGCTCTGTGAACAAATGCTGTGAAAATCAGTGCACTACATAGTTTATACCTAAAATATTCACTTTTTTATTTATTTTTTATTTTGTTGTCACTTCTTTAGTTGTTATATGTTGAGAACCCATTTCTCTAACACCAGTTATCACTACACTGTCTAGCTTTAAGAAATTGCTTTATAGAGTAAGACATATAGATTTCCATATAGGGCCCAAACATTGAAAGAATTTCTGAATCAGAAACGCATGCAGAATTTAGGTTTTAACGTTGTAATAACATTTATGTAAGTTTACCCTCGTCTATTCATTCAAACCTGTATGATCCCATTTCTTTTAGTGCCCGCCCGGTCACCAGCCAGAGACTCTTATATAGAAGATGACATTTATTACATTGATATCCGCTGCGTGCCTCAAGGTAATCTAAGTGATGTTGTGTCATGAGTCTACTTACAGAGAGGGTTATTATACAAATAAATCATTAGAATGACGCTAATGTTATTGTTGCTTTTAGAACCAATATTCTTTTTTAAGAAAAAAAATGCTTCTTAGTTCTCATCAGCTGGTTGATTAAGTTACATTTTGTTTATTTACACCTATTGACATACCTGACATATCTACCTTCCACTGGGTTCCTTTACCTTAAAAAGTACACATCTCAACACATCGGTGCTTACCTTATTTCATGGGGACAGTTTTATCAAATATTAACACTCACCTCAAATACTCGGTTAAATAAAGATAGTTCAAATTATACTTTAGTACACTCTTTCTTGCAAGCATGATGAACAGATATCTAAAATCCTTATCCATCAATACAGGACATTTTATGCTTTTATACAATGTATCTTCACTTTGATGACCCGTGTTTTTGAGATGTCATTTAGCTCTTGCCAGTCATCGTCATGTATAGTGGGCTTGCCAAAATGGCCACTGTTCCCACAAAGAAAAAACATTATTCTGACATATCTAATTTGTCTGAATCTCCACCAAATACACATCAGAACAAAATTGCATGTTATCACACTACAGTGTCACTTTCTACCGTGTCACATTCCATTAGATAGTTACCCACAAAACTCCCAAAATTCAGAAAAGGTGAATGACCTTGCTTCTTAGAACATTGCTAATCATGCATTCTACATTGGATGGTTAGAGCAGTGGTAACATTGTTACCGTATAACTAAGAAACCCCGGTTCGTAATCTCTGTCAGAAAGTAAGTGTCCTTTGGCAAGGCACGTAATGATCTGACAATCTCAGATTCTCATAGATTTTGAGTAGGGCTTTCCTCACTTCCAAATATCCCCTTTCTATAATTATAAAGCACTGCGGAATATGTTGACACTGTATAAATGCTAATAATAATGCAGTTTTTAGCTCAACAGTGCCTCCTGCCTTTTTCTAAATACGGTAAAGATTTTATTCTTTTTATTATGTGTTCGAACAAACCTTGCTGTGTTCATTTATCTCCCTCTAATTTGTTACTTCTGTTTCACCCTCATCCACCCTGTTAATCTTACTTTTTTGTAATTCTTTATTTATGGTACTGTAGCAATACAGATTAAATATGTATACAACAAGAGAAGTCACAATATTAAGGTAGAGATGCATGTGACAATTTACTGTCAGAGTTGTTTTCCGATAGCATTGTCACATTTGTTGTAGAATACATCATGACATAAAGAAACAAAACGCAAAATAACAGGTTGTTAAAAAAATCTCCCAAATTCAGGCCTATAAATTCTATACCAAATTCTTTTTATTTTAACGTTCTCCCTTCCTCTTCTCTTTTTCTGTCTCTTTTCTCAAATCTTTTGGTGCTTTGAGTGATCCACTTTCTGGTTTTGTCGATTATTCAGTCCTTTAATCTGCTCTCACTGTATATGCTCCTAAGCAAGGCAGACTATTTCTTGCCCCGCTTCATATTTCCTTTTTTCTATCCTTCTCAAAACTATAATTTGTCATTTTTTTTTTTATAACTAAATGATTTGTATCCCATTCCCCATTACAAATTAACAGTGAATAATTAACATAAATATAAGCAATGTAATGTCTATACCATCACTAATATAAAACATTACTGTGTGCTAGGTTTACCTCTTTTCAGAATCCCCTCTCTTTTGTTAGATATTCTCGCAACATATAAATATGTATGTTAGAAATTAATATTATTGTATTTTGTTCTTTCAGAATCTTCAGCTCCCCCTGTTGTAAGTATTGCAAAGCTTTGTGTAGTTAGAATGATAAATCACTATGTGCACCTTTAAACAGCATCTCATGTTGATATCAACATTTCTAAATACAGAGTGATCACTATGACCATTTGGAATGTTCTCACTGATTGCTCCAAACATAGAAACTTGCTCCAGAATTGCATTTTATAAATAACCTTCATTGAATTGGTGGATCTAAAGTTATGTGATTTTATTAATTAGAATTTGAGGGACCTGGGGGGCAGGTCCCTCCTGACCTGCATGGTGGCTGGACGCATTCTGAAAGAGCTCCAAGCCTACCACTGCTTTTCTTGAGGGTTTTTTTTTTTTGCATTTTTGGGCTCTACTCTTGCAGCTGTTAGCAAGTTGCCACTATATTTCTGTGTTGGGTCATCTCTGGAACAGCTGAAATTCAGTGCTTTCACAATTCATGGAAGAAGCCATTGGGCCTAGTGTGTGTGCCAGGTGGGAGAGACAGCTGCTCTCCCGGCTCGCTGGATACTGGTTGACCGACGCTAAATCCTCCTGCTGTCCAGTACTCCCCCTCTGGACCAGTGGGGGTGATTCTGGTCCACACCCACAGGTCTTATTGCACAGCTGTCAAGCCACATTGGTGGTGGCATCAAAGCCACAGTGAACCTTTGATGGCGGATGCCATGTGCTCTCTAGCTCCCAACAGCCAAAATGCTAATATCCTCACAAGGCTGAATTTAATCTTTGAGAGGTTTTGGAACATGCTGTACAAAAAGAGAACTCCTCTAACTTCTCCAGTGGAATAATCTACTAAGTCTGTGGCTCCAAATGGTGAACGAGATACCATCAGAGGGCATAGGCTGAGCCTCTAGCTCAGTGATTTAGTTTATTCCCTGATCTTTATTTTGCCATGGTGTTATATATATATATATATATATATATATATATATATATATATATATATATATATATATATATATATATATATATATATATATGTATGTATATATATGTGTGTGTATGTATATTTTGTCATGTATATTTATATATTATGGTTTTTTTTTACATGCGTTATTTCTATATTCTATGCTTGGTTGTATAGGGAGAGGTATTAGCAGTAGAAAGAGGGAAGTGCTCATGCCATTGTACAGAACACTGGTGAGACCTCACTTGGAGTATTGTACACAGTACTGGAGACCGTATCTTCAGAAGGATATTGATACCTTAGAGAGGGTTCAGAGAAGGGCTACTAAACTGGTTCATGGATTGCGGGATAAAACTTACCAGGAAAGGTTAAAGGATCTTAACATGTATAGCTTGGAGGAAAGACGAGACAGGGGGGATATGATAGAAACATTTAAATATATAAAGGGAATCAACACAGTAAAGGAGGAGACTATATTTAAAAGAAGAAAACTACCACAACAAGAGGACATAGTCTTAAATTAGAGGGACAAAGGTTTAAAAATAATATCAGGAAGTATTACTTTACTGAGAGGGTAGTGGATGCATGGAATAGCCTTCCAGCTCAAGTGGTAGAGGTTAACACATTGAGGGAGTTTAAGCATGCGTGGGATAGGCATAAGGCTATCCTAACTATAAGATAAGGCCAGGGAGTAATGAAAGTATTTAGAAAATTGGGCAGACTAGATGGGCTGAATAGTTCTTATCTGCCGTCACATTCTATGTTTCTATGTTTCTATGTATACCTTTCATGGCGCTACACTAATCACTGGACCACCGCTAGACCAGAGCAGGGCCTCTAGAGTGTGCACAAACATGACTGCCTATGTACACTAAGCTTGTGCAAATTTTCTTTACCCAGTCCTAGGTGTTATAAAGCATTTCTAAGTTTATTATCCTTTTGTTCAGAAGTCTTTGGACTCACTGTCTCTCTAAAACTAAAAAGTGCTGTTACTCTACATGACACAGCTTGACAAGCTTTCTTGTAAACCTATATTCCTAAAAATGTGTCTCTAGCTGCTTGTATTTTACTCTTTACACTACAAAAATAAAGAATTATTTAAAAAAATAATAATAAATTAAGGGACCTGTGTGGCAACCCACCTGTGTGGCAGAAAGTCCAGAGAATTTAATTTGCAAGTCCTATATTTAACCCTGTAACTTTCTAAAACACCATAAAACCTGTACGTGTGGGATACTTTTGTCCTCGGGAGACTTAACTGAACACAAATATGAGTAGTGTTTTAAAAATGTAAAACATATCATGATGATATCATCTGTGAAAGTGCAATTTTTGTGTGAAAAATGCTAAAAACTAATATGAATGCTAAATTTGGCCAGTGTGTGTGGCTACTCAAAAAAAGACTGGATATACCCCATTTTGAATATCTTGGGTTGTCTACTTTTGCAAATGGTACACCATGATGGGGTAATTCACATTCTGGGCTGCCATACGGTCTCAAAAGCAACATAACAAATCAGACAAATTTTAACATGTAAAAATTGAAATGGGCAAACCTTATTTTTAACCCGATAACTTATCAAAATACCATAAATCCTGATATGGAGTTACTGTTGTACATGTGAGACATCGCTGAGCACAAATTTCAGTGTTTTGGAGCACTGTAATGTATAATGCTGATGATATCAGTGAAAAGGCAGTTTTTGTGTGAAAAATGCAAAAAACATACGAACGCTAACTTTGTCCGGCGTAGGTGACTATGTGGCTACTAAAAAAATACTGGACATAAGCTATTTTGAAAACCCTAGGTTGTCTACTTTTGCAAATTGAATGTCATGATGGGGGTTAATTTTCATTCCTGGGCTGCCAAATGGTCTCAAAGGCAACATAGGTCCAGCAGATCAAAACTGTCAAGTAACAATGTGTAAAAACTGAAAAGTGGAAAGCCCTATATTTAACACTCATATTTTCCAAACCACCATACAATTTGTACATGAGACATTGCTGAACACAAATATGTGTATTTTATTCTAGTAAAAGCTAACAGCATTCTGACATTCACAGTTATAATGCCATGCAGAACTTCTGAATTTCCTACACCTTTTTTTTATAGTTTTTCATATTAAATTGACTCATGTATAAATATTTGATGTAAAATGAAAGCCCTAGTTCTTCTGAACAAAATTATATATAATGAGTGTGTTCACTTAAAGGAACACTATGGGGTCAGTAACACAAACATGTATTCCTGACCCAATAGTGTTAAAAACACCATCCAACCCCCCCTGCCACCCACTTAAATATAGTAAAATCTTACTTTTATTCCAGTCTGCTGTTGCTGGATCTGAAGCACCTCTAGTAGCCATCTGAGGAGTGGCAGTGGAGGTGTCTGAAAAGACGGTGTTTACTACAAAAAGCCTGAATGGGATGATTATACTCACCAGAACAAATACAGTAAGATGTAGTTGTTCTGGTGACTATAGTGCCCCTTTAATATAAAAAGGTAAATTATGGTTAAACAGCCATAAAGGGCAAATTCTAGGTTTTGTTTTGATCAGAACCTGTAAAATTGCCTCCATCCTTCAGGGGCTAAAATTCCTGGGGTGTGGCAGTTTCTCTTTTATTCATTATTTTCTTTTTCTGATTATATAACAGTTGTATTATAGTTTAAAAAGTTATGCTACTCATATGAGAGAGAATTTTATATTGTATCTTCTTCCCGTTTTTTAGGCAGTACTTTCCAGTAGAGATGTCAGACGGGTTTCACACAACACAAATTACAAATCAAACATATGACTGTATCTTCACTTCCTCTTCACTTCCTCACACCATAATCCCAACTTCAAGCCTATAATCACCCACAGAACTAACCACATCCTTGAATTTATCATATTCATATTTACCTCAAGTCTTCACCTCATCCGTAACCTCATCCTCAGTGTCAGCATGATACAATAACTTCCATTTGCATTAAAGCAGCACTGTCAATTGTGTTTTTAAAGGAACACTATTTAGCCCCCCTGATTCCCCCTTGCCCCCCTAAATATAGTAATATCTTACCTTTATTCCAGTCTGCTGATTCTAGCTCAGCCCCTGATCTGCCTCCTTGGCTGCCATCTTCCGAAGTGATGATTATACCCAATCACAATACTATCCTATATGAAATCATTTAATTGGCTGAGATTGTCAAAAGTGCATGCTAGGAGGTGGAGGAAACCCCACACTGGCCAATCCGCATCTTCTCTAGAGATGCATTAAATCAATGTATCTTTATCAGGATAGTTCAGTGTCTCCATGCAGAGGGTGGAGACACTGAATGTCAATGCTGCCAGGAAGAACCTCTCGTAGCTATCTGAGGAGTAGCCATTGGAAGTGTCCCAAGGCAGCAATTTAAACACTGCCTTAGTGACCGTGGACGTATCAAGTACGTCCAACAAAAACTGGTCGTTAACAACCTCGGACGTACCTGATACGTCGGCGGCACATTTGAGCGCTGGATCACGATCATGATCCCTTCCAGCCGCTTTAAGGGTATTGCAGAGATGCCTCGATGTCAAGGCATCCTGCAATACCCCCCCTCACTGCCTGGCCCCACGTGGCGCCCAGTAGTAAGGCATGGCATCAGAATCCATCAGGCAGGCTTCTGATGCTCTTCCTGTGTGCTGAGTGCCTCAAGGGATCGAGGCACTCAGTGAAGATAAACAAGTAAAAAAAAAAAAAAATTTAAAAAAATCAATAATAAATAAATAAAATATAACTAAACCCCCCCCCCCCAGGTCCTTGGACATACCTAGTACCTAGACTGACTTAACTGACAGGCAGTCCCCTGCTGGTAAAAAAAGTTAAAACAAGTTTAAAAATAAAAAAAAAGTTCATAAATTAAACAAAAATAATATGTATATGTATATACATGAGACATATATATATATATATATCTTATAACGTCATACTAAGTGTATTTTTTTATTAATGTATACATAATTTATAGAGTAAAATTACACACATATATGTGTGTGTGTATATATATATGCGCATGTTCAGGTGAGTGCAGCCTACCCCCCTGTTTCATATATATATTTGGGAGTCTAGCCAACTCCTTGGTTTTGCACCCCTCCCTGTCACAGGTGCCTCATCCCAGGGCCCTACTTAGCCTTGTACTGCAGAGAGCCCCAGATGGAATTTTTTTCCCAAGTATGTGGGTTAATCTCATAAGAGCAGACATTAGGCTGTTAGTGTAGGACCTGCCATAGATGGGGTACATTGGCGTTCTTGGCAGGCTTATGCAATGTATGATCATATAATGTAACTAAACCCCCATTATTTTTGCCTGGATTAGATGTTTTAAAAAAAAAAAAATCTGTCAACATTGAAGTTGCTGTTTAGTGGATAGGTGAGTGTGCTGGATCTTGTGTATTGTATAATTTGGCCCCCAGCAGCACCTCATTTATGCATGTTCTGCATGTTCAAGTGAGTGCAGCCTACCCCCCTGTTTCATATATATATATATATATATATATATATATATATATATATATATATATATATATATATATATATATTTGTGCTCGGAATTTAATACGTAATGGATAGTGTCTGAGATGAAAGTTGGTTTGTGGTGAGATGAAAGTTGGTTTGTGGTGTGCCGAAAACCAACATTCGAGTGGGCCTGTAAATAAAAGAGGGCCCACCAAGGAGAGTTGTAATGCTATAAGGGTGAAGGTGGGTGGGGACAATCAACTTTACCTGCAGAGGTGAGTAGGGGCTGGGAGTTTAAGTAGGGGACTTACTCCTCCCACAAATAGTGGGGTGTAGTGAGTGATTAGTTTAGGTAGATGGGAGCGTGAGTACGTAGTGATTTTCCACCTTAGTAGGGTGTGAGG
>OW240924.1:16329086-16340720 GCA_933207985.1 Pelobates cultripes
CACTTAGTTCTTCTTGAGGATCCTTACATGCCTCCTCAATAATATTCGAACACTTCACTGCAGAATATGTGACTGAGTAATTATCCTGAAAAAAACATAGAAACAGTCAGACAATAGTTAGGGAGCCTCGAACAACTTATTGGGTTCTCATAATTACATACAAAAGGCCTAAAAAGCAAATTGCTGTAGAGGTAATTGTACTTGAAATATTCCTTTAATAAAATTCCAACGCAATCATTTTGTATTTTTCTTTAACCCCCTTAGTGACCAGTTTTTTTTTAATTTTCTTACCATTAAGGACCAGGGCTGGTATTATATATCTGCTGTGTTTGTCTTTAGATGAAATTTACTTCTTATTCATTTACTGTACCCACCCTCATTTACTGTACCCACCCATATACCATTTTTCTTGCCATTAAATGTTCTTTCTAAAGATACCATTATTTTCATCATATCATATAACTTACTATAAAAACACTATAAAACATGATGAAAAATTTAAAAAAACCCACTTTTTTGACCCCCAAAATCTGTTACGCCTCTACAACCGCCAAAAAACACCCATGCTAAATAGTTTCTAAAATTTTTCCTAAGTTTAGAAATACCCAATGTTAACATGTTCTTAGCTTTTTTGTTTGCAAGTTATAGGGCTATAAGTACAAGTAGGACATTGCTGTTTCAAAAATTATTAAAAATGTATCAGTAGTGACATTATAAAAACTGTTATCTGTCATAAATCTCTGAATCACACCTCACATGTGCATATTATTTTTAAAGTAGACAACCCAGGGTATTCAATATGGGGTATGTCCAGTCTTTTTTAGTAGCCACTTAGTCACAAACACTTGCCAAAGTTAGCATTTATATTTGTTTGTGTGTTAAAAAAGTAAAAAACTATTATGAACGCTAACTTTGGCCAGTGTTTGTGACTAGGTGGCTACTATAAAAGACTGAACATACTACTACATTTGCAATACCTTTGGTTGTCTTCTTTTGCAAATGGTATGCCATCATGGGGTAATTCTCATTCCTGGGCTACCATACGTTTGCCAATTTGGCAAATTTCAATGTGAAAAAAACTGATAATCGAGCTTTATATTTGTCCCTTTAACTTTCAAAAAAACTATAAAACATGTACATGGGGGGTACTTTTATACTCTGGAGACTTCGCTGAACGCAGATATTAGAGTTTCAAAACAGTAAAACATATCACAACAATATCATCAGTGAAAGTGCCTTTTGTGTGTGAAAAATTAAAAAAAACTTCACTTTCACTGGCAATATCATTTCTGTGATATGTTTTACTGTTTTGAAACACTAATTGTTCTAGCTCGGTGACCTACGGGTGTGGACCGGGATCACTCCCACTGGTCCAGAGGGGGAGTACTGGGCAATATATAAATACAGTTAAAATATATATATATATATATATATATATATTTTTTTTTTTTTATTATTTTTTACTATATATTTTAAAATATATATATATATATATATATATATATATATATATATATATATATAATAATATATATATATATATATATATATATATTTAGTATCCACCCATTATACCATAATTGCCATTTAACCCATAGAAAGCAAGTGAACTGGCTTACAGGGTCTAGACTCCGGCCCTAGTTCACCCAAGTAAATTCTGGTCCTGCGAGGCCATCTCCCACCTCAACACAGAGGTACAGCCCCATGCCCAAATCATAGTTAGATGCCTCATCCACCCTTCTACAGGGCTGCAGTCAGGGCCTCACCTTTTTACGGCCACACTTTTGAATCTCCTTAACAGTCATCGAGAGGCCAACATCCCGCCACCACGTCTGTGGCAACAAACTTCCCTCGGCCAAATCATAGATAGAGCCTCTCACTGACACTCAGCACTAGCAGGGCCTCACTTGTCACTAGTTCACAGTTAAGTTTTTCGCTTCGGCACTAGCCTTACAGTCCAGTTCACCTAAGGAACCCCCCCTCATACCTCCCTCTGTCCCCTCCTTCGCCCTACTAAATCTAATTCACCAATTCATTTCTAGAATGTCTCAAGAACCAGCCCCCACCGACGATTTGTTTGCTGAAGAGATCCCCTTCACTCCTTACAGACCAGAGTTCTCAGGCGAATCTCTCACCCCCTCTACTCCTATGTCCTCGAGAGCACGGACCATTCCAAAAATTACGGCTGAACTTAGGCAAAGGGGCATCCCCTATCGAGCTATGGCTAGAAAGGCGGAACTCTACAGACTCTTTACCAATCAGGCCTCCAAGCCTAGGCCAGGCACTAGCTCTCAAGGACAACCATCAGGCGCTTGCACGGCCACTCAGGACACCCGTGCAGTAATCCTGGCCAACCTGCAGACCTTGAATAACAAGTTATCTAAGGTGGAGAGTGCCATCGCCTCCCCAGGTAACCTCCCTGACCTCTCAGCCCCCGTCCTGGCAGTTTCTGCTACAACACCACATATACATCCCCCTCCAGCACCTGCCACAGTTACGTCACCTTTTGTGTCACAAGCACACTCCGTCCCAGACTCCATTAGGAAAGAAATCCTAGATTGGAAGGATGTGTGTCTGGTGTCACTGTTAATAGCATCACAAGATGTGCTGGAGAACCGGGCATATAATTTACGGGGATATCTCAGTGGTGCTTAAAACCAGAGATCCCAGGCTTAACAAAAAAAACTATCAATACCACAGTTCGTAATAGCCTTCGGGATATACCGCGACGTCATTTGCTCGGTATATCCCCAAAGAAGAGAGGAACTAGACCTCTATCTGCATAAAGTGGTGGATTTGGGCATCAAGTACGGGGGCTCATCTTTTTATGATTATCACAAATCAGTATCAGCGAAGGCGGTGACCCATCTGAAGCAGTTTAGCATTAGAATTAACTGGTGTCAGATGGATACTGAATTATTCTGTCGCCACTTCGGTGGTCTGAGGCCCCCGTCTTGTGCCGTATGTAATTCCACATCCCATACGGATGATTTGTGCCCCTCTGAAGCTGATCCATCCACCTCCACTCCCACCCCTCAACGATTTTAATGCTGGGTCCTGCAGCTTCAGCGCCTGTAGGTTGTTGCTCATCTGCTCTATCTGCTTCAGGGCACACACAAAGACCATGTGCCTGTCCCCTAACAAATGACTAACCGACATTTATGTCGACAACCTGTTTTTTTTATTTGAGACCTCATCCAAGCAGGCATTTGGTGGAGTATTTGACCACGGGGTTCACACCGGGTTTTCTCACGGGTCTCGAAGCCATCCCCCCAGGCACGCTTGAATGTCCAAACCTCTTGTCAGCCTGCCAAGACCAATTATCCACAGACACTCTCCTTTCTTCCGAAATCTCACACGGTTTCATGATCAGCCCCTTCACCTCCTCTCCTTTTTCCTCCTGGCGCACTAATCCCATTGGTATAGCTGTGCACAAATACTCTAATAAAAACCATCTAATTATCGATTTGTCTTCACCGCACGCCTCTTTTTTTTTTTTTAAATTCTTTATTTTATTTGTGCTTGGAATAACAATAAACGTGCAAGGCCACAACAGCCGTTGCAAGCATAGCATTAGCATTTCAAATTGTGGCAGATTAGACAGCACAGATTTATATATATAATGTGAGATTAACAAGCTATATGACATCCGTTGCGAGTAATAATATGCTGGAACATGAGGTTATCAAATAATGAGACTT
Source organism: Pelobates cultripes (assembly GCA_933207985.1). Classification (NCBI taxonomy): domain Eukaryota; kingdom Metazoa; phylum Chordata; class Amphibia; order Anura; family Pelobatidae; genus Pelobates; species Pelobates cultripes. The sequence continues at coordinate 16,332,788 of OW240924.1, forward strand.
CAGTAAATTGTAATAAGTAATAAGCGTACCAAGACATGTAGTGAACGAGCTATGAGACCTTAATAGATTATCGTTGGTGATGGCTATGTTAGGCTAGATATGCTCATAAGAGAATACATAGTACAGGTAGCAGGTCGTCAGACACACAAACTAGTTGGCATGGAAGTAGCCAGTAGCAGGCTGTCTAGGAGCACAGCACGTTAAAAGAATAGGACATATCGCCATCCCACAGGTAAGAGGTATAAGTGCTAGCCACGAGCCCTCTCACTGTGCCACAACGGCGGCATTTAGTCAAAGTTTAACCCTAAACTGTATAGCAATGGCATGTACACCAAACTGCGCACACTAACTTATGTAGGAGTCATGAGTGATATACATGTAAGACTTAAGTGCATTACAAACAAAGAACATAACAAAATGGTTGCCACTTTAAATGAGGGAGCAGATGGCAATCGTTATAAGGGCATAGCGTGTCACAGCCGGCATCCAGCATGTCCTCAGAGAAAATAGTACGGGCGTCAGATAAGCAAGTAAGAGACCTAGCTGGCGCAGAGTGCAGGTATGACAGGAGGCAACAAGGGGTAGTGAGACAATATTTACATTTCTAACCCAGTGGTGCTAATGGGACCCCTTATAGCACCTTTATCACAGTCCACAGTCACCCTACGCCCTGTATCGGTAGGGCATAGTCCTTGTCCACCCTGGGGCATGTCAGGCTTAGAGGTGCTGATGATAGGCAATGTGGTTTGGCTACCAGGGTTTGGTCTCTCTGTGGTTTATCAGGCTTGGGCCATGTCGGTTCTCGCCTCCGTGCCACTGCCGGCGGGTCTTTGCCGGGCCGGCGTGTGGTAGAGCCTTGCTGACGTGGGTAGGCAGGTCTGCGATGGCGCCGGGCTGTGGACTGGGTATGCTGTGCCTTGTGCTGGGTTGTAGTCGCTGGTGTGTGTCTCCTCACCTGTGCTTCCGCCGGCGGGGGAGCGTGTCGTTTGAGGCGCCATGTTTTGGAGCGCTTGGTTTGGATGGGCAAGCCCTCTGGATGGGAGCTGCAGGGTAGAGCCATGGGTGCAATTGTAACCTGAGCTTGTGTGTTGCTTAGTCTGTCTTCCAGCTTTTTCCAAAACGCTTCAAATGTAGCGTTGATCCGTGCCAGGATGTCACTTACATGTGAGGTGTCAGGTGGCCCGGCTGCTTTCTCCGCCATATTGGAGTCAGCTTGCCTCCGTTGGGGTTGTTGCCGCTTCCTCTGGAGGTGCCCACCTGGGACCGGGATGACCCCCGCCGGTCCATGGGGGGGGGGAACGATGCTTGTGGCTGTTGGAGGCGACAGGGGAGCGGCCATCTCCCCTGCGCCGACCATGCTAGTAGGCCTCACGGGGTGTTTCGGTGCCTCCTGCCCTTTATTCCACATGTTTGACATCCACGTGTCGCCTTTCTTTGAGGTGCTTATGCGGGTCGATTGGGGTGCTTTGTAGGTTTATTATTCGGGAGATTTGTCTGTTAGAGCAGGAGCACCTCTTTTCTGCTGCCTCTTGGCTCAGCGGTCAGGCCCCGCCCCCCCACCGCACGCCTCTTTTGTTCCCAGCATTAACTCACTCAAACCAGCAGAAGAATTTTCATTACAGTAAGTTAAAATTGACGATGCTATACAATCCATAATTTCAACTGGTAGAAACGCTTGGCTAAGCAAAACAGACATTACAAACGCATTCAAATTACTACGTGTGCACCCATCACTCTGGCATCTGCATGGTGTTAAATGGCGAGACAGATACTATAGCTCCACACGCCTCACTTTCGAATATAGAAGCAGCCCCAAACTGTTTGATATATTTGCAGAAACACTCTGCTGGCTGCTTCTAAAAATTCTCAGGTGTCACTCAGTCAGTCATTCACTATTAGTGATGCACCGAACGGTTCACTGGCGAATAGTTCCTGGCGAACATAGCATGTTCGCGTTCGCCACGGCGGGCGAACATATGCGCGGTTCGATCCGCCCCCTATTCGTCATCATTAAGTAAACTTTGACCCTGTACCTCACAGTCAGCAGACACATTCCAGCCAATTAGCAGCACACCCTCCCTAGCAGACCCTCCCACCTACTGGAAGGCATCCATTTTACATTCATTCTCAAGCTGCATGCTTAGTGAGAGGAGGGAAAGTGTAGCTGCTGTTGATTAGATAGGGAAATGCATAGCTAGGTTAGGGTATACAGTGTCCACTACAGTCCTGAAGGACTCATCTGATCTCTGCTGTAAGGACAGCACCCCAAAAAGCCCTTTTTAGGGCTAGAACATCAGTCTGCTTTTTTTTTTCTGTGTAATGTAATTGCAGTTGCCTGCCTGCCAGCTTCTGTGTCAGGCTCACAGTGGATACTGTGCCCAGTGCCACCACTCACTCACTGGTGTCACAATAGCTTGCATTTAAAAACAAAAAACTTTTTTCACTGTTATAGATTGAATAGCAGTTAGTTGTCTCAAAGCGGGTGTGTCATGCTCACCGTGGATACTGTGCCCAGTGCCACCACTCACTGGTGTCACAATAGCTTGCATTTAAAAACAAAAAACTTTTTTCACTGTTATAGATTGAATAGCAGTTAGTTGTCTCAAAGCGGGTGTGTCAGGCTCACAGTGGATACTGTGCCCAGTGCCACCACTCACTCACTGGACAAAATTTATTTTCACAAAAGGCAATCCCCAACCTGTACTCGATTGTGCAAAAGGAAATAATGGCATGTCTGGCACACAGTGTTGGGGCAAGGGTCCATCTGACCACTGATACCTGGTCTGCAAAGCATGGTCAGGGCAGGTATATCACCTACACTGCGCATTGGGCAAACCTGCTGACGGCTGCCAAGCATGGAATGCGTGGCTCTGCAGAGGAGTTGGTGACACCGCCACAACTTGCAGGCAGGCCTGCTGCCACCTCCTCTACTCCTCCTACTCCATCCTCTTCCATAACCTCCTCGGCTGAGTCCTCTTCTGCTGCGTCTTGCTCCACATCAACGGATAGGGGACGTAACAGGGATTAAACTGATAAAAATAGTACTAAACACACCACTCCTATCTGGTGGCACATTAGATTGCACGCGCAGTGCCCCAAATTTGTTGTGATCTGTGAGTAAGGTAAACGGTTGTCCATACAAGTAAGGTTGCAGCTTTTTGAGGGCCCACACCACCGCCAGGCACTCCTTTTCAATGGCAGTGTATCTACTTCCCTGGGCAAAAGTTTCCGGCTTAGATAAGCCCCGGGTTGCTCGCCGCCATCTGCTCCGACTTGGCTCAGTACTGCTCCCAATCCAAACATAGAAGCGTCTGTATGGACGAGAAAGCGTTTAGTTGGATCAGGAGCAGAAAGTACAGGTGATTTAAAGAGCCCCGTCTTGAGCTGTTGGAAGGCCTGTTCACACTCTGGGGCCCATACTACTATCTTGGGGAGGTTTTTACGTGTTCCTATATGGCACTTACTGGGCTTTAGGGTCAGTCCGGCCTCCCTAATCCGGTCTAGTACGGCTCTTATGTGGGTCAGGTGTTCGGGCCAGGAGCAGCTAAAAATGGCTATATCATCCAAGTAGGCGCAGGCATACTCCTGAAACCCATCCAGTAGCCGATCTACCATCCTCTGAAAGTTAGCCGGGGCATTCTTCATCCCGAATGGCATGGCCTTAAACTGATACAGGCCAAACGAGGTGACAAATGCCGACTTGTGGATGGCGTCCTCGGCTAATGGAATTTGCCAGTACCCCTTGCACAGATCTATTGTGGTGAGGTACTGGCCTCTGGCCATTTTGTCTAGGAGCTCGTCTATCCGGGGCATAGGGTAGGCGTCTGAGGTTGTTTTATCATTTAGCCTCCGGTAGTCTACACAGAAAAGGGTCGTGCCGTCCCGTTTCGGTACTAGTACTACCGGGAGGCCCAGGGGCTGTCAGAGTGTTCTATCACCCCTAACTGCATCATTTCCTCAATTTCTTTCCGCATATTTTCTTTAACTGCTTCGGGTATGCGATTGGCGGTTTGGCGAAGGGGGGTCTGGTCTAGTGTTTCAACTTTTGTGAGTGGTTAATGGACTGTACCCAGGTAGGTTGGAAAACGTGGCCCCCTTGTCCTGGATTAGTCTTTGGACCTGGGTTCGCTCCTGGGGGTCTAACCGTTCTCCTAACTGCACTTCTCCCAGGTCTCCGCTCTGGCCCTCTTGGTCTAGGAGATCTGGGAGTGGCAAATTATCATAATCTTCAGTGGCAGGTGCACAGATCGCGGTTACCTCTTCCGTGCGCTCGTGGTATGGCTTGAGCATGTTCACATGGAGCATGCGCTTGCCTCCCGTGCCTGTGACTGCACCGATCACAAAGGTGGTATCACAAACCTGCTCTACCACCTTGTATGGGCCCTGCCAGGAAGCCTACAGCTTGTCCTTGGTGACAGTGTCAATCCATATCTGCCAAGTGAACCTATGTAGGGGGAACAGTCTCTATTCTGCTCTGTGTCAGTGTGTATCAGGGGCTCTGAGGCCAGGTGTCAATCCATATCTGCCAAGTGACCCTATGTAGGAGGAACAGTCTCTATTCTGCTCTGTGTCAGTGTGTATCAGGGGCTCTGAGGACAGGTGTCAATCCATATCTGACAAGTGACCCTATGTCGGGGGAACAGTCTCTATTCTGCTCTGTGTCAGTGTGTATCATGGTCTCTGAGGACAGGTGTCAATCCATATCTGCCAAGTGACCCTATGTAGGAGGAACAGTCTCTATTCTGCTCTGTGTCAGTGTGTATCAGGGGCTCTGAGGACAGGTGTCAATCCATATCTGCTAAGTGACCCTATGTTGGGGTAACATTCCCTATTCTGCTCTGTGTCAGTGTGTATCAGGGGCTCTGAGGACAGGTGTCAATCCATATCTGCCAAGTGACCCTATGTTGGGGTAACATTCCCCATTCTGCTCTGTGTCAGTGTGTATCAGGGATCCTTAGGACAGGTGTCAATCCATATCTGCCAAGTGACCCTATGTTGGGGTAACATTCCCTATTCTGCTCTGTGTCAGTGTGTATCAGGGATCCTTAGGACAGGTGTCAATCCATATGTCAAGGTGTCTATATGTCATATGTCAGGTGTCAATCCATATTGATTGTGATTTAGGAATGTTAGGTGATTTATGCCCTTTATGGATTAAGACCAGACTCTGCATCAACTGTGTAATTTTCCATGGGAGTTTTGCCATGGATCCCCCTCCGGCATGCCACAGTCCAGGTGTTAGTCCCCTTGAAACAACTTTTTCATCATTATTGTGGCCAGAAAGAGTCCCTGTGTGTTTTAAAATTCGCCTGCCCATTGAAGTCTATGGCGGTTCGCCCGGTTCGCGAACATTTGCGGAAGTTCGCGTTCGCCGTTCGCAAACTGAAAATTTCGGGTTCGCGACATCACTATTCACTATTTGGATGACTCCCTACTGATAGAACCAGACGCACGTACGCCTACTAATATCCTTAGCACCTCAGCACTTTTTTCCTCACTCGGGGTACCCTTATCACCTTCCAAAACCATCGGCCCCACTAATAAACTTACCTTCTTGTGGTTCGAGCTGGTTTCTGGTACCTTCCGAGCCAGCCTTCCCCCGACAAATTGGTCCGCTTGAGAGGGGAGATAGACATGTTCCAGCAGAGTGATGCATGCACCAGAAAGGAACTTCAGTCCCTATTGGGGTCCCTGAATTTTGCGATGCGCATCATTCCGCAGGGTAGGTCTTTTGTATCTAGGCTTCTCAGTCTGCTTCACGGGGTACCAGACTCCTGCCCAATTTCTTTGGATCAGCAAGCCAAGGCTGACTTACTAATGTGGGGGACGTTTTTGGCTGAGTGGAACGGTATCTCCATTTTTATCCCCCCTCTCTCCGACTCCTCACCCATCATTCACACAGACGCTGCAGCCAACATGGGTTTCACAGCTATCTTTGGTAATCACTGGTTCAGAGGTCACTGGCCTACTGAGACGGATGCCTTGCCAGGATTCAGGGAGACTTGAGCCCTATTTGAAATTTATCCCATAGTGGCGGCCGCACACATTTGGGGTCATCTCTGGTCTGGCAAGGCAGTAAAATGCTATTCCGACAACTCGACAGCTTGCGATATCATAAACAAGGGGCGCTCATCCTCCCTCACCATCATGTTGCTGATTCGCAAGCTGACCTGGCTGGCAGCAACCGTCCAGTTCCACTTAGTCTGTTTTCACATCCCGGGTATCCACAACACGGCCACTGACGCTCTGTCTCGTTCTCAATTTCAGGTATTCTTCCAGGCACTCCCTATGGCCCACCACCAGCCATCCAAGACACCACGGTTTCACGAACTAATCCTGGATTAAACGCACTAATAAAACACACTAGGTCTCTCACACACCAAACACAGCTGTCACCTACAGTAGGGCACTTACCATTTTTAATAAATTATCAGCAGATTTTGGATTACAAGGTGATTTTTCTACTCAAACCATGATGGCTTTTGCCTCCTTCTGCTACTTACATTTAAAACTTTCTCACAATACCATTAAACTATACCTCACGGGAGTTCAGCATCACAGTCTCACTAATTTCCCTAAAAACACCCCCTTCTTGTCATCATACCCCATCAAGAAAGTCTTAAAGGGTATGTCAAAGGTTTCTGTTCCACTTACCATCAGACTACCAATAGATGGGCCTATCTTTAGATTACTCAGCAATCTACTAGATGAATCCCCATTCGATCCCGACACAAACCTGGTGATCAAGTCTGCCATTTATCCAGCTTTTTATGGTTTCCTTAGACCTGGAGAATTCAGTGTTTGTCAAGGGGATATCTCACACAGCCTTAAAACCTCACACCCTACTAAGGTGGAAAATCACTACGTACTCACGCTCCCATCTACCAAAACTAATCACTCACTACACCCCACTATTTGTGGGAGGAGTAAGTCCCCTACTTAAACTCCCAGCCCCTACTCACCTCTGCAGGTAAAGTTGATTGTCCCCACCCACCTTCACCCTTATAGCATTACAACTTTCCTTGGTGGGCCCTCTTTTATTTACAGGCCCACTCGAACGTTGGTTTTCGGCACACCACAAACCAACTTTCATCTCAGACACTATCCATTACGTATTAAATTCCGAGCACAAATATATATATATGAAACAGGGGGGTAGGCTGCACTCACTTGAACATGCAGAACATGCATAAATGAGGTGCTGCTGGGGGCCAAATTATACAATACACAAGATCCAGCACACTCACCTATCCACTAAACAGCAACTTCAATGTTGACAGATTTTTTTTTTTTTTTAAAACATCTAATCCAGGCAAAAATAATGGGGGTTTAGTTACATTATATGATCATACATTGCATAAGCCTGCCAAGAACGCCAATGTACCCCATCTATGGCAGGTCCTACACTAACAGCCTAATGTCTGCTCTTATGAGATTAACCCACATACTTGGGGAAAAAAATTCCATCTGGGGCTCTCTGCAGTACAAGGCTAAGTAGGGCCCTGGGATGAGGCACCTGTGACAGGGAGGGGTGCAAAACCAAGGAGTTGGCTAGACTCCCAAATATATATATATGAAACAGGGGGGTAGGCTGCACTCACCTGAACATGTATATATATATATATATATATACATATATATATATATACACACACATATATATATATATATATATATATATATATATATATATATATATATATTGACTAATCAATAATACATATATATGTATTAATAAAAAAAATACACTTAGTATGACGTTATAAGATATATATATATGTCTCATGTATATACATATACATATTATTTTTGTTTAATTTATTAACTTTTTTTTTTTTTTTTAAACTTGTTTTAACTTTTTTTACCAGCAGGGGACTGCCTGTCAGTTAAGCCAGTCCCCCTGCAGGCAGATGACTGGACGCCTATTGTGATC
>OW240924.1:16340820-16366940 GCA_933207985.1 Pelobates cultripes
CCCCACTGCCCCCCTAACCTGGAGTGCCCTCCTGGGCTCCCTCCTTGTGGCCGGTTTCGTTCGCGGCCGTTTTCGCGCCGGCCGGCCTCAAAATTTAGTCCCCGGCTTGCGGCCTACCTCGTGGCCACCATTTCGGATCGCGGACATCGCGAGATTCTCGCGGCCATCTTAGTTTTGCCTCGTGCATCTCATTAGGGACTCAGTGTGGCTGTGCTAGCTTGCTGTTACCTCTGCACTGCTGTTTTTCACACCTTTTGTGTCTGACACCCCTGTGACTGAAGGATTACCTGCTCAGTACTCCATCTGCTGCTATCAATCTGCTACTCAGTCTCTGTGCCTCATCTGCTTCTATCAAGCTATATCCTGTGGCTGGGTCAGTCAGGTCAGTGCTGCTGCCTGTTTATTATTATTGTGACCTGCACTTAAGGGTCCCAACCCTGTGCAACCAGGGTGAGCCCCCACTATAAATACGCTGCTTACTGGGAGACTAGCTGTTGCAGTTCTCTCTAACTGGGTGAGCCCCAGTTTATAAGGTCACTACTATACCCTGCTGGGGTTATTCTGGGCTTGTTCCCACCATACTACCAAATCTGACCCTACGCCTACTATCAAGACCTGGGTGCCCGTTATTGCTGTGCCTTTCAATGACCTATCAGCCTACCCTTAACATGGAAGATTCCCAGAACGTCCCTGTGGACTTCCAGGCCATGATTAACGCAGCTGTCGCTGCCTCTGTGGAGAAGGCACTCTCCAAGGCCCGAGCTTCGACTCCTGACGTACCAAAACGCAGACGTCCACGCCACGAGTCGGATTCTGAATTGTCCGACCACCAGGCAAGGGATGATTCCTGCCCTAAAAAACGCCATGACAAAGGCGAAGACTATACACCCAAACCACCTAAGGGTAAGGCACTTGCCAAGCGCAAGTCTGCCAAATTACACACCCCGGCCCCGCGTCAGGAATACTCTTCAGACGAAGAGCAGGGCCCTGCCCAGTCCATGTCAGTGCTGGATGAGTGGCAAGCTGACGCTTCTGACTCGGACTACGACACATGGGGCTCAGACGAGAAATCTGTCTCCGCTTTCATGCGAGAGACCCTCCTGGGTGCGGCCCAGACAGGAGACATTGAGGACACTGTGGACGCAGAACCTCCTCTTGATTCAGGCACCATTTTGGACCCCTCAGGCCAGGTGATGTTCGACCCCCGCAACATACGGCACCCCAGATCGGGTGACTGGTCGCCTCCAGAACACCTTTCCAGGTTTATGCACCTGTGGCTCCGCAAACCTCTGGAGAAAGAGGTCCGCAGCCGACTCAGGTCTGAATGCCCACACCCTTCCCTGCCGGATAAGGTCGCTCCGACCCCGGAATTCGACAAGGTTATGTCAACCTTCATGATGCGCAGAGGTAGAGACCCTCGCCGAGGGGTAGAGAAAGGCATATGGGGCGCCCAAGATAACCTGCTGGATTCCGTAGGCCCCCTGGCTCGCATTATGTATCTGGCGGATGATGCCTACGCCAAAGCCGACTCCTTCTCCGCCGAGGACATCAGGGAATGGGCACATGACGTTCGTGAGTGGGCACAACAGTGTTTTTGTTTCATCGGAAACACTAATGTTACGCTCTCTTCGGAGAGACGAAAAGCAGCGTTGTACCGTATTAACGGAAAATTGGCAGACCTTGGCACAAAGGAGATTGGGCCCCAGGCACAAGGGAAACTATTTGGCGAACCGTTCCTCAAGGAACTCAATAAACACGTGAACGTGTTCACCTCCCTTAATAAGGCGCAGTCTTCAATGCACAGAGTGTTCAGAAGCAACCCTACCAGAGAGGTTTTTGGAAGGGCTGGCCGGCAACGGGGCCGTGCTGCCAGCCGATTTTGGCCTTCAGGCCCCCGGATCCAACCAACACCATTTTACCCGACAAGAGACTATCGGCAGCAACCCTTTTCCAGAGGCTCGGATAGAGGTCGTGGACCCCGCGGACGTTCCCACTTTGCTGCAGGTAAGAACCCATATTCCTCCACTGTTGCCATGTACCCGCACCGCGGGCCGTATTTCCCTTTCTTTCCAGAATTGGGCCGCCCTATGCTCAGACACATGGATCCTACAAACTGTACAGGGATATATCATAGACCTAGTGGGGACCCCCTTTCAGGTTTAGCCCCCTCGCCCCATCCACATGTCATCCTCCGACCACAACCTCGTCAACGTGGAGCTACGCGAGCTCCGAGACAAAGGGGCCATCCAGCCGGTCCGCGACGGGGGTGGTTACTTCAGCAACATCTTCCTGGTTCGGAAAAAGTCGGGAGAATACCGCCCTGTCATCAATCTACGTGCCCTCAACGCATATGTGGTCTATCGCCACTTCAAGATGGAAGGCATTCACCTCCTGCGAGACCTTCTTCGAAGCAATGACTGGTTCACCAGGCTCGATCTAAAAGACGCATATCTGTCAGTCCCGGTGCACCCGGACTGTCGAGCACTCCTACGTTTCCTCTGGCACGGACGCCCTTGGCAATTCACTTGCCTCCCTTTCGGGCTCAGCTCAGCCCCATGGTGCTTCACCAAACTCCTAAAACCAGTGGTGGCCCACCTAAGATCCAGGGGCATTCGATGCATCATCTACTTAGACGATCTTCTCCTTTTCTGCTCTGACGAACACAGACTACGCCAACACACTCACCTGGCAGTGTCCCTACTGGAATCTTTGGGTTTCGTGGTAAACCAACAGAAATCGGAGCTGACCCCTACCCAGACGATACAATTCCTCGGCTTCGAGATCGACTCGATGACATGCACTCTGAGGCTACCAGCCTCAAAGATCACAGCCATTCGCAAGGAGATTCGCAAGGTTCTCCGTCTCGATTCCATTCCACTACGCAACCTGGCCAGGATTGTAGGACTCCTCTCTGCTTCCATTCAGGCCATATTTCCGGGTCCCCTCCACTACAGGGCCATGCAACGTCTCAAGGCGAAATACCTACGCCACAGGCCTACTTACGACCAGAGGAGGTTCGCAAGAGACTTTCATGGTGGCTGGACAGCATGCAAGCCTGGAACGGCAAGGCCATATTCGGAGACACCCCAGACTTCATTTTGGAATCAGACGCCAGCCTGTGGGGATGGGGTGCCACCAACGGAACCATCTCCACGGGGGGAACATGGACGGCGCAGGAGCTCTCCATGCACATCAATTGCCTCGAACTCCTGACAGGATCCTTCGCGATCCGCAGCCTGGCCCGAGAAAGATCCAACTGCTGCATCCTCCTGCGCATAGATAATGTATCCGCAGTCCAGTACATCAACCGTCTGGGAGGCGCTCGCTCACGCCTGCTGTCGGATATCACGAGGGACATCTTCGACTATTGCCTCCTTCGCAACATCACGCTACAGGTGGAATATTTACCGGGAGAAATCACTGGAGAGACATCAGCGACTGGAAACTAAACACGAGAATCTTCAGGGCCCTGGCAGCCCGGAGGGGTCCCTTTCACCTGGATCTGTTCGCCTCTCGCAACAATCACCAGACCCCGGAGTTCTTCAGCTGGCTCCCGGACCCGGAGAGCAAGGCGACAGACGCATTTCTCCAATAATGGCCGACGACAGGAGCCTACGCCTTTCCCCCATTCTCCATGATTGCGAGAACACTATACCAGATGCGGACGCAACGGATCAAACTGGTTGTCATAACACCCTTGTGGCAGAGCCAACCATGGTTCCCGGACCTCCTGGCCTCCTCCTACAGGGACCCTCTCCTCCTACCATCCTTCCCGGACCTCCTCACGGATCCCAAAGTGTATCTCCACCCACTCCTCCTGGAAGACCTGCTACCCCTGGTGGCTTGGTCTCTTTCTGGGGTTCCTGGTGAGTCAGCGGACTATCGCAGGCTGCTAGGGACCTCTTATGGGACTCATGGGCCCCGGGAACTAGACGCTGCTACCTCTCAGCTTGGGCCTCCTGGTCTACTTGATGCATGGAACGGGACTCCGATCTCTTTACAGCACCTATTCCCATGATTCTTAATTTTCTTTCCTCTTTGTTTTCATCTGGCCGCTCTTACCGTTCGGTCAACGTCGTTCGCTCCGCGATTTCGGCGGCTCACACCCCCGTCGGGGATCTTCCGGTTGGCAGAGACCCTCTGGTCTGCCATCTACTCTGTGGTATGCGGCTCCGCCGCCCTCCGGCCCCCAGATACCCTCACCTATGGGATGTGGGACTGGTTCTCCGCTTCTTCAGGGATTGGCTTCCGAATGACCGCCTCTCCCTACGCCAACTATCTGCTAAGTGCGCTTTCCTCCTTTGTCTTGTATCTTTCCGACGGGTTTCGGTTGTTCGGGCTTTCGATGTGGACGCTTTCGAGGTGGCCCCTGAAGGGGTCACGTTCCACATTTCCCGTCGCACTAAGTCGGGTTCGACCTCGGTCTTTTACCCCTTTTTTCCCGACGACCCGCAGCTTTGTGTCGTGTCCACACTCCGCAGGTATGTTTCGGTTACCTCCTCGCTCCGGTCCTCTACGTCGGGCCAACTCCTCGTCTCCTACGTACGCCCTCACGCCCCAGTCTCGGTCACCACACTGGCCCGATGGATCCGCTGGATCCTTTCCCTCGCAGGTATAGACCCCGCATTCGGCGCCCACTCCGTTCGCGCAGCGGCGGCGTCATCAGCCTTCCTGGCAGGGGCGTCCCTTTCAGATATTCTCCGAACGGCGGACTGGTCTAGGGAATCCACTTTCCGTACATTTTACTTTCGCACTCCCCCTTCTTCTGGGATGTCTCTTCTTCAGCGTTAAAATTGCAAAATAGGAAGCCTCCTGTCATGTTATAAAATTGAAGATTATGCTAGTTTTAGTGTACTAATAATTTTAATTTTAATAAGGACAGGAGGCGAGTATTTTCCCTCCCTTGTGTTCCCTACCCTGACTCCTCGGGGGAGTGGATCTTAAGGTGATGGATTTTGGGATTCATTTTAGTAGTTAATCTATCTTCTGGACATATTCGGTATCCCTTCCATCTCTATCCCCAGTGTTGCCACCTAGACGGACAGTTTAGTTGTACAACATGCTTACACCTAACACATTTTTAGCCTATGGCCAGCTTACAATCTGTCTGTACTGTTTAATTTACACCATTCCGTTAAAGCCCACAGGCGTGAACAGTTGCGGTTCAGTACCTAACCGATTTTATACTCTCCTTTCAGTGTAACCCTCTTCAGGACCTCCACTGGTCGCTGGTTCGTTAACCTCACGACTCCGTAAGATGGGATGACGGCTTCGTTTGGTCTTTCCTCCTATCTCGTTACCAGGAGTCTCCTCAAGTTCCGCTCGCCAGAGACCGCAGTTACTGTTTCGTTGAGTTTCTGGATGTTCGAGCTCTATCTGGACTTGGATATCGCTTTAAGAAAGAGGAAGTGTACAGGCAGCATGACCCTTATATACTATGCTGCTCAGTGATTTATTTGTTACTCTTTACGTTTTCTTTACTGCTGTGGAGTTTAGTAAAGAGAGTTAATGCAAAATACTCGCCTCCTGTCCTTATTAAAATTAAGATTATTAGTACACTAAAGCTAGCATAATCTTCAATTTCACTTTACGTTATTGCTCTCTCATTAACTCATCCAACCATGTTTCTATGGATCTTATTTTGTGCACTGGGGCATAGTCACGCTGTGAATTAAGATTTACCTTCACTGGATACATGAGGCCTAGCCAAAGCCCTGAAAAACAGCCCTATACCATTATCCCTCATTCAACTTAAAATTATTCCTGCTGCTGCTTCAATTCTTTTTATTAATACACGATTACAAAAGTAAAGACAGTCATTATAAAACTAAATTCTCTCGCTTAATATATATATTTTTTTCAATACAGATATAATAATATAATTTTGACAACGCTGAATGTGCATTGCAAAAATCCCTGTTATTGTGTAGCCTTTAGGAAAGGAAATATTGTAGCCATTTTTTGCAGTAAACTAATAGGCGCCTTTTTGTTTTATTTTGATTTGCCCGAATCATTTTCCCTAACAGTTTTCCTGAATGAAATTAGTCTGAACCAAAACATCATATGAATGAATTTCAGACCACCCAAACTAAAAAGGACCTACTTACCACTTGTGTTATTACATCAGTGGCTGAAACAAATGTAACTTGTTAAAATCCTTTCGCTATCAATTTAGTGCATTCAAGGCGGCAAAAGTTTGCTGACAGCCGCAGCACCAGGGCCGGATTAAGAGCACAGTGGGCCTGGTGCTGACAATTATGATGGGCCTAATTACGGAATCTTATCGACCAAAAACACTAAAACAATCATACCTCCTAAGCGTCATGTATCTGATGGAGATGGTGCTGGAGGGAAACTCATAGGATGCAGCTATAAGAAAACACATACTCTATGCTAATTTCTCTCGAATTTATGCTTTCATCTTTCAAGTAAATCCATAACCCCTAACAGCAGTGTCCAGTGAAGCAGGAAGTCAATGGGCGGGGTAAAAGGGTGTGCCACTGGCGCGAATCACGTGACAAGACCTGCCAAAAGGGGTGAACATGCCCAAAAGGGGGACATGTTTGTCCAAAGAATTGGAAGGTCAGCCTGGTGTGAATGCATGTCAGGCTGCCTGCCAATCCTGCAGGCTGTCCAACTAAGGGCATACTATGCAGGCAGCACCTTGAGCTTGACATAAATGCGTCTAATGATGCGCTCACTCCATTCTTTCTAAGGACTGTCCCATAGCACTCGCTGGTCCACTTGTCTCCTTACCTTCTTACTAGCGGGCAGAAGTTCCTGGTATATAGTCTGAGACAGAGAAAAGGTGTCTGTAGTGAGTGTAGAAGAAAGGGGACATGCCACAGTGTTAGAGAGACCAACGTCTGCATTACCTAAACTAACTTTAATGTCAGCCAGTGCACACAAGTTTTGTTCCCATACATCCCTTTTAAGCTTCCAAACTTAAAGGGACACTATAGTCACCAGAACAACTACAGCTTATTGTATTTGTTCTGGTAAGTAGAATCATTCCATTCAGGCTTTTTGCAGTAAACACTGTCTTTTCAGAGAAAATAACTCCACTGACCGCTCCTTAGATGGCTGCTAGAGGTGCTTCCTGGGGCTGTACTGCCTAGTGTGCAGCACTGCCATTCAGTGTCTCCACCCTCTGCATGCAGACACTGAACTTTCTTCATAGAGATGCATTGATTCAATTTATCTTTATGAGGAGATGCTGATTGGCCAAGGCTATGTTGAACTTGTGCTGGCTCTGCCCCTGATCTGCCTAGTTGACAGTCTCAGCCAATCCTATGGGGAAGTATTGTAATTTGTCAGACCACCACTTCTGAGCCAGCAGCTGGAGAATTGAATACAAGTAATATTTTACTATATTTAGGGAGGCAAGAAGGGGCCAGGGTGGTGGTTTTAACATAATAGGGTCAGAAATACAGGATTGTGTTCCTGACCCTATAGTGCTCCTTTAAGCAAGAGTATGTGAAGAGTAGTTAAGGTTTCCACCTTTCTTGGGAAAAAATACCAGCCTTAATCATTTGTATAATTAATTAGTTATGCGTGACATCACATGATGTAAATCACAAGGAGTGATATCAGAAAAAAATCTGTAAAATCACCAACAAACTACTCACAGTTTGATTCTGCTGTATAGATGGATTGCTCCCAGTGTCTCCTTTTCTCCAGTGTCTCAGTCTCGCAAGTCACCTAGTGTCTCAGTGTCCCTATGTATCACAGTGTCAGTGTCCCCATGTCGCCCAGTCCCCTAGTCTCCCAGTGTCTGTGTCCCCATTTCTCCCAGTGTGTCCCCATGTCACTAGGATACTGGGGACACTGAGAGACATGGGGACACTGAGAGACCCGGGGACACAGAGAAATGGGGACACAGACATTTAGGGAAACTGGGAGAAATGTGGACACTGAGACACTAGGGACACAGACACTAGGAGACATGGGGACACTGAAACATTTGGGGACACTAGGACACTAAGGACAAAGACATGGGAACACAGACACTGGGAGACTAGGGGACACTGGCTGGGAGACATACACTTGGGGACACTGGGAGACATGGGTACAGTTGTGGACAGACATGTGGACACTGGGACATATAGGGACACTGGGAGACATGGGGACACCAGGCACACTGAGACACTAGGAACACAGACACTGGGAGACATCTAGACACTGAAACATTTGGGGACACTAAGACACTAGGGACACAGACGATGGGAGACTAGGGGACACTGGGAGACTAAGGGACACTGGCTGGGAGACAGTTGTGGACATAGACATGGGGACACTGGGACACATGGGGACACTAGGCACACTGAGAGACATGGGACACAGACACTGGGAGACTTGGGGACACTGAGAAACTAGGGACACTGGCTGGGGGACATAGTGTCTCCGTGTCCCAATGTCTCAGTGTCTCCCAATGTCCCTATGTCTCACAGCGTCCCCATGTGTCTTAGCATCCCCATGTGTCCCAGTGTCCCCATGTTTTCCAGTGTCCCCAGGTCTCCCAGTGTCTGTGTTACCATGTGTCCTAGTGTCTCAGTGTCCCCTAGTGTCTGTGTCCCCTAGTGTCTGTGTCCCCATATGTCCCCAAGTGTCTCAGTGTCCCCTAGTGTCTCAGTGTCCCCATGTTTTCCAGTGTCCCCAAGTGTCTGTGTTCCCAGGTCTCCCAGTGTCTGTGTCCTAGTGTCTCAGTGTCCCCTAGTGTATGTGTCATCATGTGTCCCCTAGTGTCTGTGTCCCCTAGTGTCTCAGTGTCCCCATGTGTCCCCTAGTGTCTGTGTCCCCATGTGTCCCCTAGTGTCTGTGTCCCATGTGTCCCCTAGTGTCTGTGTCCCCTAGTGTCTCAGTGTCCCATGTGTCCCCTAGTGTCTGTGTCCCCTAGTGTCTGTGTCCCCTAGTGTCTCAGTGTCCCATATGTCCCCTAGTGTCTCAGTGTCCCCTAGTGTCTCAGTGTCCCCATGTGTCCCCTAGTGTCTCAGTGTCCCCATGTGTCCCTGCTGCCTTTCCCCCCATCCCTCACTTACCTGAGCTGTAGAGCTGGTGTCTGGACTCTCTCTGCTGTGTAGCTGCTCCCCCACGGATCAGTGAGTAGTAGAGAGAGGCAGGGATATTCTGTAACTTCCTATCCCTGACTCTCCTCACACACAGTGACCCCTACTGGCCGGTGCTGGTATTGCAGATTAATTTACATTTATTCTGAGAAAATTACCTACATTTGTATTGCCGGTATCACTGCAATACCGGCATGGCCAGGCAGCCTCAAATACCGTCTGTGCCATTAAAATACCAGTCAGGTGGCAAACCTAAGAGTAGTGTGTAAAAAAAAAAAAAATTTTTTTATTTTTTAATTTTTTAAATGGGCCTATTCCATGGGCCTGGGCCTGGGCCTGGAGCTGCAGCTCCATCAGCCCCTATGTTAATCCGGCCCTGCGCAGCACCTAATGCATGCATGGGTGGACTTCCAACTTTTCTAAGTTTGTGAGGGGGCTGCATGTTTGTGATAAGAGTTGTGTGAGATTCCATGTAATGGGGGTTTCCATGTGAGAGTGCGGTGGCTGCATGCGTGGCAGCAAGTATGATGGAGTTTTGGGTTTTGCATGGGCATTATGGGAATTATATGTGTGTCTATGTGTGTACTGAGTGTGTGAGAAAACTGTACACTTATGATTGGCCTAGTTTTCACTGTATGTGTGCTGACAGTTGTGAGTGTGTGTGACTGCCTGTGTTTGATAGTTGCTGCAGTGAGTGAACACAAATCATTTGTATTGCCACCTCTAGATCTGCATCCCTACATGAATCACAGTCCCCGCCCTGAGTATGGCCCAATCAGAGAGGTAATATGGGGCCGGGCACTTTGCAGTGGGCTATGGCTGACTGCAGATCTCTGAGAATTCCCTCAAAAAAACCTCCATTCGATATAGAATTTCTTCTTCTTTTTTTCAGATTTTGACGTCTACTACACATTCACTGGCTTTTAAACAAATATTTTTCTACAATATATGGTTAAAATTTTATATTTCTGATTGTGATATATATTTTTGTAAAGTACATTTCTCTTACTTTAACTCTAGAATACATATTCTGTGATGTACTATTTATTGAACTCTGGGAATCGTTTCCCCTTTCCTGTAATAGCCTGCCTTCATTATCACATAGTATAACTATTAAACCCTTCTCATCAAAGTAGTTTGTAAAAGCTAATTACTTATAACCAAAACAACACACAGGAAAAAATAAAAAATAAAAATACAAGAAATGTCAATAAATTCAAAAAATTTAGAGAAAATGTATAAAAGTCCAGTTCAGGTTCCCCAAAGAAATTCCTTAAGTTGTCCACTCCATCACATAGATCCACATATATGGAAAGGACAGGAAAAAAGGGGGGTATCAATATACCATGTACTCCTTATTGAACACACTGAAGATTGATATTAAATTATTTTATTTATTCCAAGACAAACAGCAATGCCACATGTATTGCAAAACATTTGGTTCAATACAAAAGCAAAGGTTAACATTTTGCTTAGCCACTGTATACATTTGTATCTGGCCATCCAGTACATATCTCGTGGTGGTGCTACCTCCCTCTCGTTAACTCACAGATATATCGTTATTTTCATGCACTGGATCCTCTGGTGCGCTTTGTAGATCCATTCGTCTTGAGTTTTTTTATTTTTTTCAATAATAACCATAACTTTATAACTGTGTGCCTGTCTCATAACATAGTTTGCGTACTGTATATAACATATATAACCCTTATATCCTACGTACATGTTCATACCGTGTGTGTCGTGCACACTTTGGTTATATCCATTAGCCTGGGACCCATTGCTATTTAGGCTAGTCGCTACGGTATGCTCTAGACCATCTATATGGCTTCCCTGTCTATAGTTCGTATGCTTCTGTCCGTGTTTGCAGGTGTTTACATGTGAGTCTTGGTATAGTTATTTCAGGTCAGGGCCCCTTCCCTCGTCCCTTTTTTGACTTGACTGTGGGCAAGCCAGGGTCCGTCTAGGTTGCTGGAGTATATAGGTAGTATCCTTGTACCACGCTGTCCATGTGTTCAAGGGATAGAGGGCCTTAGAAGAGAAAGAAAGGTATAGGTGGAGAAAGAAAGAGAAGATGGGGTGGAGAAGGGGGGGGAGGTATATGTGACGGTTCAGCGCGGCCTGCTATTATTTAGTGTACATATCTTGCTCAGGGGGGGCTAGATAGAATATAGCTGTGGCAGGGCTCCTACAGTCTATCGAATCTAGATGTGGTCCCTCTCAGGCTATCCATTAAGTGTACCTCCTTATCAATCTCTGTATGGGGGGCATGTCCGCCTGCAACCATGTTTGTGCAATTGTTCTCCTTGCGGCTAGTGCGATCTTATGGATCAATTTTTGTTCCTCCCTAGTCCAGTCGTCTATGGGTCTGTTCAGAATGTATGTCCATGGGTTTAGGTCGGGTGCTCTGTGGAAAATTCTATTTACCATTTTGTGTATTTTCGTCCAGAATGCTTGAACTTTAGGACATCCCCACCACATGTGTATATATGTGCCTCTGTGTCTGCCACAGTCCAACAGTCATCTGTAGGTGTTTGTTGCATGCGATAATAGTTTGACCGGTGTGGTGTACCACCTAAACATCGTTTTGTAGGATTGCTCCTGTAGCGTTACGCAGATTGATATGGAATGATTTGCCTCCCAAATGTCCCTCCATTCTTCTCCCTCCAGTACCTCGCCTAGGTCTCTTTCCCACGCCTCTGTGTATGTCAGTGCTGCCCACTCCTTTGTTTCTGAACACAAGTGTGTGTATATCTTGGTTATTAAGCCCTTCCGAGTGGATTCGTTAAGGCACATTCTTTCAAAAAATGTCAGAGGACCTATTGCCGCCTGTTGCACGAGTGGCTGCTGGTCAATAGTCTTGTATCTGTATATATCTGAAAAAGTCAGTGGGGGTGAGGTGTGTTGTCTGTTGGAGTTGGTCAAAGGAGACTAGTTTCTTATGTTCATACACGTGACAAATCCTCTGTAGCCCCGCTGTTTCCAAGTTTGCAAACTCCCTGGCTGCTATACCTGGTGGGAATGCCCTATTTCTCAGAAGTGGGGTTAGGGGGGACAGCGTTGATGTCAGATTGTACTTGTGTGCATAAGCATCGCAAAGTCTCAGGGAATTTAAGATAGCCGGGCATGTCATTCTCAGGATTGGCCTATCTTCTCTGCGCACCCACATGTGATACTGTGGCAGGTCAGCCCCTGTCATGAGGGATTCTAGGTCCACCCATCTCCTCACCTCTAAAGGCACGTGCCACATCGCGACTTGTGCCAACTGCGCCGCTAGGTAGTAGAAGTAGAGGTGTGGCAGGCCCAACACCCCCTTTGCTTCTGTCTATATAATATGTTATTGGAAACTCTATGGCGGCGGTTTTGCCATATGAAGTCGCCTATAGCTTTTTTTAGGTGAGCCAAGTCGGATTTCAACAATTTCACGGGTAGCGCTTGGAAGAGGAACGGAATTCTAGGTAATATATTTAATTTTAGTGTGTGAATGCGCCCAATCCAGTACTTTAGGTGGTCTCTCACTATGGGGATGTTGTGGGTTTCCTGCAGCGTTGCTATGTCCTCTGCAGTCATGCCAATCGGGAGGGCACTAGATTTTTCTAGGTTCGCCTTATATCTGGAGAAGGTTCCGTATTGAGTTAGTAAGTCTTTAAGAGCTGCCATGGATTCTGTGGGCCTCGTGAGGGTCAGCAATACATCATCCGCGTATGCGGAGGCGAGGAACTCCTGCCCCGCCACCTTTATCCCCGTGATGTGCGGATGCTGTCGCATAGCGGCTCGAGTGAAAGCACAAAGAGGAGCAGGGAGAGGGGACAGCCCTCTCTAGTCCCGTTCCCCAACTTAAAAGGTTTAGGCCCAGTTTCGGCTATTTTGACTTGCATAGAGGCATGGTCCTACATGGCTTTGATTGTTCTGGGAAGTTCAGATGTTTCAGGAGACTGAATAGGTACGGCCATTCGACTCTGTCGAAGGCCTTTTTGGAGTCTATTGATACCAGTAGCGTTGGTGTGTCGGTGGTCTTTTGGCGCCAGATGAGATCGATATTCCTCCTGGTATTCTCAAAGAGCTGTCTGTCTGGCACAAATCCCACCTGGTCTGGATGGATCAGTGTTTTTAGTATGGGATTCAGTCGATCCGCCAAGATTTTCGCTAGTATCTTGATGTCATGATTAATCAGCGAGATGGGTCTATAGTTGTCGGGGTGTAAAGGGTCCCTGCCTGGTTTTTGTAGAAGTATTATGTTGGCTAGGGACATGCTGCTTTCTGTAGTTCCGCCATCCATGAGGCCGTTGAAGAGATGTTCCAAACATAGTGAAAGTTCCTCACGGAAAGTCTTGTAGTATGACCCATCAAATCTATCTGGTCCAGGTGCCCTGTTGCACTTAAGGCCCGCTAGTGCTCTGTCCACTTCCTCCCCTGTTATCGCCTCATTGAGGAGCTGTGCCGCTGCGGTCGGGAGTTTTGGTAGGTCTAGGTCCTTTAGGAAGTTCTGCATGTGTACCATGGCTTCTTCCTGCGAGGTTTGATTTCTCGGCGTGTGGTTGTAGAGCTTCGCATAGCAGTCAGTGAAGACTCGGGCTATATCTGACTGGGAGTTTTTTGATCATGGTGATAAGTGTACAGTTTTGTCTTGGTCATAGGGTTCTGGCCAGCAGTGTGTCCATCTTGTTCGACTGTTCGTAGTATGTCCTCTTCATCCAATTGAGTGCCTTTACTGTGTCATCCATCAATAGCTCGGCGATGGATCTTCTGGTCTCCCTTAACTGCTCCATGAGTTGTGGGGTTGGTGATGTTTTGTGTTTTTGCTCCATTTTCCTCAATAATTCCAGGAGCCGTGTCATCTCTTTGGTTTTTTTTTTTTTTTTTTTTTTTTGCGCCCGATAGGCAATGCAAGAACATATCAACATGAAGGCTTGCGCAGAAGCCGCAATATATTAAAGCATATTCATAGACATCACTGTTAACTTTGGCCTCCGTGGCCCGCCTCTTTACATTTTCTATATAATTTGCCTCCCATCGGGGATTTTATGTTTTTATTGGCTGTTACACTTAACTTCCCAGTGTTCATACGGTATTCATAGTGTGAGCAGTGCGCCTGTGAGGCCCGTATAGGGGCCTGTACGTTAGTGTTCTACCTTGGAGAATTGGAGTGGGTTCTGGTCCCGAGGACAGGCCTCTCAATGGGTGCTATTCTACTGACCTCTTGTTATTGGTAATGTATCATTAAGTCTGATCCTGCCTCCTGAGGGTGAGCCCTAACTCTAGCCGCGTCTGGGTGTACTTTAGACATCTTCCATCCTCCATTAGCGCGCTCACGTCTAAATGAGGGAAGTTAGTTATGTCTCCTTGGAGTGGGACAATGTCAGCCTTATAGAAGTTAAGAATTAGTAGAAAAGAAAAGAAAAAAAAGATAGAGGGTATCCTTGTAGGCCAAGGTTTCTGTACCAAGAAGTAGAGAACGTGGGAAAGATAGATTTAGAGAGAGAGGAGAAGATGAGATGAGCAAGAAGGGTAGAGAAGAGGAAGGAAGATATGAGTGTGTGGGGTGGGGGGATGGGGGAGGAGAGGGGGGGGAGGCGGACGAGGTTGGGGCACTTCACTCCTGCTCTGACCCAGCAGTGTCTGGTCCCAAATTGGGCTGTCCACTTGGCCCTTCAGTCATGATCCGAGCCCATGGGACTGTTGTCCCATGGTTCCCAAACCTTCTGGAAAGTTAGAGTTGTTCCTCTTAGTCTAGCAGTCAGGTCTTCCATAATTCTGGTTTCCTTTATTCTAGAGATTACTCCCCTAAACTCCGGCCCTTCAGGTGACAGCCACGTCGTTGCAACAGTTCTACGTGCGCTTAGGGTTATCGCCCGTACTAGTTTCTGCTCTCTTCTCGTCCATCCCTCTATAGATCTATTTAAGAGGTAGATCCATGGGTCCAAATCCAGAGGTTTGCCAAACGTCCGCTTCAAGAGGTCTTCAACAGACTTCCAGAATCCGCGGATTTTCGGGCATTCCCACCACATGTGGAGATACGTGCCTCTGAATCCGCAACCTCTCCAGCATTCGTCAGTATCTCTCTTGTGCATTTTGTGTAATGTTATCGGAGTAGTATACCATCTGAGCAAGGTTTTCCATGCCTGTTCCTGTTGTGTGACGCAAATCGAAGCGCTCTTGGTTGCCTCCCATATCTCCTGCCATTCAACTCCTTCCAGTTCCTCCCCCAGGTCCGACTCCCATCTGTCAGTGTATTTCAGACTTCCCCATTCTTTAGTCTCCGTGCTAAGATGGGTATACAGCAGCGTAATCATTCCTTTAGGGGTGCATCCCTCTCTGCATAGCCTCTCGTAAAAAGTAAACTGACCTTGGGCTGCGGTTTTGATATGGGGTCTTCTAGCGAAGTCCCTTATCTGGAGATATCGAAAGTTATCTGCTGGGGTCAGGTGGGTATGTTGTTGGAGTTCCTGAAAAGGTATGACCTCTCCTTCTCTGTATAGCTGATAGAACCGCTGTAACCCTGTCTTTTCTATATTCCGAAAGTTCCTAGGGGCCATTCCGGGTGGAAATTCTCTATTTCTGAGTATCGGGGTCATAGGGGAGGGAGATGAAGCGAGTCCAAACTTGGCCCCGTTCGTATCCCATAGTCGAAGAGAGTTAAGGATGGCTGGGCACGTCACCCTTATCATGGGTCTGTGTTCTTTCGGGACCCATATCGTAAATTGGGGAACGTCCAAGCCTACCATCATTGATTCGATTTCCACCCATCTCCTTTCTCCCACAGGGGAGTGCCACATGGCTACCTGTGAGAGTTGGGCCGCCAGATAGTAGTAGTATAGGCTTGGAAGCCCCAGTCCCCCTCTGTCCTTTCGCCTATACAGAATCTGTCTGGCTATTCTGTGTCTCTTGTTATGCCATACGAAGTTGCAGATCGCTTTCTGTAGTGGCAGCAGTTGGGATTTCGTAACGCGAATAGGAAGGGCTTGGAAGAGAAACAGTATGCGCGGTAGGATATTCATCTTTACGGAGTGAATACGCCCCAGCCAGGATATAGGTTTATCCGCCCATTTTTCTAGGTCTCC
Source organism: Pelobates cultripes (assembly GCA_933207985.1). Taxonomy (NCBI): domain Eukaryota; kingdom Metazoa; phylum Chordata; class Amphibia; order Anura; family Pelobatidae; genus Pelobates; species Pelobates cultripes. The sequence goes on from OW240924.1 coordinate 16,356,944, forward strand.
CATTAGGGTCCGTAGCATCGGTTCGTAGTTGCTCGTATATAGTCGATCCGGAACTGCCGTCAAATGGACTCCGAGATATTTTAAGGAGTTCGGTTCTATCCGCAGTTGGTACTTTTCCTTTATCAGGGCTACTTCGGTCGCTGGTAGGCCTATAGGCATTGCCCCAGATTTCTGGATGTTGGCCTTATATCCGGACAGGGCTCCGTATTCATGTATGACGTTTTGCAGTGTGGCTATGGACTCGAGTGGGTTCGTCACAGTGAGAAGGACGTCGTCAGCATAGGCAGAAACGGTGAATTCCTCTCCCCCCACCGTGACTCCGCTGATATTTGGGTGCCTGCGTATAGCCTGAAGTAGGGGTTCCATTGCCAGGACGAAGAGGAGGGGGGAAAGGGGACACCCCTGTCTGGTCCCATTGTGTAATTGGAAAGGGTTCATTGGGGCCCCTGCTATCTGTATCTGTGCCCTTACATCATGATACATTGCTTTCGTAACTTGCATGTATTCGTCCGGGAATCCAAGGTGCTTCATTACCGAGAACAAGAACTTCCACCTTACCCTATCGAAGGCTTTTTCGGCGTCAATAGATATAACCAGGGATGGGGTTCTAGTTGTTACCTGTTTCCAGATCAAGTCGATAGTCCGTCTGGTATTTTCGAACAGTTGCCGGCCTTGAATGAAGCCTACTTGGTCTGCGTGGATAAGGGAGGTCAGATGCGGGTTTAGTCTGTCCGCCTGAATCTTGGCTAAGATCTTTAAGTCATGATTGATCAGAGATATAGGCCTGTAGTTTTCTGGAAGAAGTGCGTCTTTCTCCGGTTTGGGGAGGAGGACGATCGTGGCCAAAGCCATCTCTGGCCCCAATCGCTCCCCCTGTCGCAAGTGGTTGCAGAGTGCGACTAGTTGAGGTGCGAGTTCCTCCTGGAAAGTCTTATAGTAAGACCCGTCGAACCCGTCTGGGCCTGGCGCCTTGTTTCCTTTCAAACTCGATATCGCCCTGTCGACCTCCTCTACGCTGATTTCCTCAGCTAGGGTCGCCGCTGCCTCCTCTGATAATTTGGTGAGACCTAGACTGTCCAGATATAGCAGGATGTCGTGTTCCCCTAGTCCCTCCTGCGCGTGTCCGTCCGGCGTGTGGTTGTACAGGTGTCTGTAGAAATCTTCGAAGACCTTTACGATGTCGGCCGGTTTCGTTTTCGTCGAGCCGTCAGGGTGTTTGATGGCTGTGATATGGGGTCTGTGTTGCCTGGGCCGTAGCGTCCTAGCTAGGAGTGTATCCATTTTGTTAGCCTTGTCAAAATACGTCCGTTTGGACCACGTCATGGCCCGGGCTGTGTCGTCGAGTAAAAGGGTGCGTATGTTCCGTCTAACTGCTTCCAATCGTCCGAGGATCCCTTTGTCAGGGGTAGCTTGGTGTTTCTGTTCTAGGTTCCGTAGTTGTTTGAGCAGGAGTTCTAATTGATGATGTTTCTGTTTTTTCTTCCTCGTGGCGAATTTAATCAGGTTCCCTCTTATGACAGCCTTATGTGCAGCCCATACCGTGCTAATGCTCACTTCTGGGGTGGTATTGTCAGTGAAGTAGTCCGTTATGGCCTTTCGGATGCTTTCTACGACTTCCGGGTCTCTGAGCAAGGAGGTATTCAATCTCCATGACCAAGGGCTCGCCGTGCTCAGATTTCCGAGAGTGATGGATACGTCTGCGTGGTCAGACCACGAGATAGTCCCCACTTCTGAGCCCATGAGTTTGGGCAACCCTGTTGCATTGACCAGGAAAAAATCGATCCTGGAATATGTTCCATGGGGGGCTGAGTAGAACGTATAATCTCGTTCCGTCGGGTGTTGTGCCCTCCATGCGTCCACCAGGCCTGTATCTGCTATAAAAGCTTTAAGCAGGCGGTCCTGTCCCCCCTGTCCCTGTGAGCGCGGGCCTCCCCCCCTCGAGCTCCTATCCATCGCTGGGCTCGGTGCGGCGTTAAAATCTCCGCCCATGAGGATTATGCCGTGTGGCAATGCTGCAATCTTACTTCGTAACTTAGTCCAAAATCCGGCGTCCGGTTGATTCGGGGCATATATATTGATCAGATGAATGGTGTGGGAGTGTATGGTGCCTGATGCGATAATGTATCGTCCCTCTGGGTCAGTATCCAGGATCGACATCTGGAGAGGGCAAGAGCGTCTGACGACAATGGCAACTCCGCTCCTTTTACCGTGCGTCCTGGCTTCAAATGATCTCGTATACACATGGTCTCGCAATTGAAAAGTGGCCTGTCTGGGGAGGTGGGTCTCTTGCAAGAAAGCTATGTCGGTGTTCGTCCTTTTTAGGGCCCTGAACATCAGGCGTCTCTTTTTGGGGGCGTTTAGGCCCTTAACATTTTGAGTGGTGATCTTAATCGACATCTTGTGATATGTTGAGCTCTGCTATCTCTGTGGTGCCCTTGTCTGTATCGGGATCTGCTATTCGAGCAGGAGGACTTCCTTTTGGGACCGTCAACTCGTCCGTCCCCCCCAAGGTCCAAGGAGGGAGGGGTATAGCTAAGGAGGGCAGATGGGTAAGAGGGGGAGAGGAAGAGAAAAGAAAGAAGAAATGTAGAAGATGCATCCGGATTCCGTCCGGTGCGGAGAAATCTCTGGTCTTATCACACGCCAGAGAGTAGTGGGTTGCGAGTACCTTTCACCTCTTCACGATCAACGCGCGGAGGATACTGAGGATGCCCAAAGCCCCGTCTCCCACGCGCCCTATATAAACTACTGAGACCTCTATTCGCCTTTGCTAGCTGTTCCCTACCTGTTGCTTCTCCTCCCTTCAGTGATTGCTATGGTGGTGTCCCCCTTGTGGCTCCCTTCGCTCCTTTGCTTGTGGGTTTTCCGGAAGGTTTTCCCCCAACTTGTCCCCCCATGTCCCGGTGGGCGTGCAGTTTGGCGCGTGTCTGCGAGATGTGTCCCCTCTGTAGGGTGTCTCTACCTCCAGGTGAAGGTGCATAATAGGGGATGTGGGTTAATCTGGGTTTCTAAGTTATAGTAGGCCGTCAGGCCCATAGGGGGCGTGTAGAGGGCCCTCCGTAGGTCCTCCCCTCAGACCGGCAACTGGTCTCTCCCATTTCACCCAGGGGGGGATCTCCACAACTCCCACCCCCGGTCCAGGGGAGGGCCACAGAGGTCCGGCCAGCCCCCCGTCCGGGGACCTCCTGAGAGTGTATACTGGTGGTCCTTCCCGCCTTTTTAGTTGTGGTGTGATTAGGGACGTTTAGGGTGGGATGTAGGAGAGAACATGCAAAATACAATGAAAAAATACAATTAAAAATAACATACATCAACTGTCGTACTGCGATACCCCTTCTTCAAGAACACATTAAGGGTACCCTTGCTCTGCCCGGCTACGGGGTCCCCATCACCCCATGGGTCTCGGCTATTCAGTGTCCTGGCGTCGGTCGGGGGGGTTTACAACTTGGAGTGTTATGTTCTGGGCCTGGTACAGTGTGTGTCGTGATTGGGGGCATAGTCAGTGGGCGCTGCCTGCTGTGTTTATGTGTTTTTGTTTTTTCCTGTATAAGAAATGTTGCACAAATGGTCTTGTGCTCGTTGTCTCATGCTCCCTATACCTGTGCCTACCCCTGTCATCCCCCCCACATCGATGATCCCGGTATATGGGTGTATGTGGTGGCTGTGTATCGGTCACTTGCACAGTTAGTAGGGGAAGACTGGACGTCCCCTGTTATAGAAGTGTGTCGCTTTCCGTCAGGTTTCCCTGCATTCCAAACTTCCTCCTATCCTGCTGTTGGTTAGTCCCCTTTTGCTATCTGGAGATATAGTGTCAGGCGTAGTTAACCTCCCTCTCCCATGCATTACTGTGGGTCACGTTCCACAAAATATCCTAGTGTACATTGTAAGTTGTTTGTTGCCTGGTCGCTTTTTTTTCTTTTTTTTTTTTATGTAGCCTGTTTTAGTCGGGACAGTTATCACCATTATAAAAAAAAAAAAATATATATATATATTTTTTTGTAATGTACCTTTTGCGACCAACTATTACGTTCCGTCCCTGTTCCCCCCGGGGACACAGGCAATCCTCCCCCCGTCCGGTGCTACCGATATAACGGCGCTGCGACCAGGCCTGGGGGGCCAAGGGGGCCCCCGATTGCGGCCAGGTGATAAAGGCGCCCCCAACGGGGGGAACAGGGGTTCCAGTCACTTTTTAAGGCAACACCAGTCGGGATAATGTTTAAACAGGTCTGCGGTGGTTCTCCAGGGTCCTCGCTCGTCGGAAGTTCTGCGCTAAGGGAGTCGTTCCAGTCGTTAGTCCCAGGTGCCCTAGTGGGGGGGGTCCATTAAATGCACCACCCTTTCTCCCTCCCAATCCAAGTAAAAGAGTATCCCGAGGAGGTCTTTTGCGTCCCAACCAAAAGTCAGTGTGACAGGGCGGCTGTGCCCATCCGAGCCCATGTACCGGGGGGGTATACCCTTGAGCCATAGGAATACCGGTGAGGGGGTAAAGACAAAGATGGCACGGTCCCCAAACAGCGGCTTAGGCCCGCATCCCATTCCCCACCCCTATATCACGGGAGGGCGCATCCACCCCCCCCCCAGGCCCCGCACCAGCCAGGTCGTGAACATGAGGGGGACCCCAGGGCCAACCACTACGTTACCGACAGCATCTATCGGCGTCCTCTCGGTCCCGTCCCCCGCCACTCTGAGTGTAGCTGTGGAAGATCCTCCGGGTGCATCGCCACGCTGGGGAGGTCAGGAGGCGGTTGTACGCCAAGGCCACTGAGCAGTCGGTGGGGGTCTCCTCCCGGTGTGAGGATGTGTGCCCGGTCTCCTCTGAATACCAGTAACTTGAAGGGGAATCCCCAGGCGTATTTGATACCGGCATTCCTTAGGGCTTCAGTGATGGGGCGCCAGTCTCTCCTCCGTTGTAACGTAGATGGGGCTAGGTCTTGATAAAGGGATATGTTCTTGCCGGAGTACCGAATGGGGGCCTCACGGCTCTTCTTCATTAGTGCTTCTTTAGTGCGGTGGTATAGGAAGCGGATGATGACATCCCGCGGGGCATTAGTGTCTGTCCTCTGGCTTCGTAAGGCCCTGTGTGCCCTCTCTATGTGCCAATGTTCCTCCGGTACATTCGGGAGCAGAGGCTTCAGTATGGTGAGTATAAGCCCCTGTAGGTCTTCGTCCGGGTTCTCAGGCAGGCCTCTCAGGCGAATATTGTTTCTCCTGGACCGGTTAGCCAGGTCTTCATAAGCAAGATCTATGTTTACCATTTGGGCTGTTAGGTTGTTTGCCCTGTCTACTACTGCGTTGTGAGCCTGTACCGACGCCTCCATGCGGTCCTCAAGTTTAGCGGTGCACTCCCCCAGGGTCCCAATCTCGGCCTGGAGTACTGCCGTGGATTTAGCTATTTCCCCCGCGAGGAAGGTCCTCATCTCGGCCAGCTTTGCCAGGACCGTGTCCCGATCATCAGGGGATGTTTCCCGTTCTGCACGAGGCGAAGCCTGTGGGGTCGTAGTGCCGGCGCCATCTTGGGTCCCCAAGCGGCCTTGTTTCTGCGCCGACATGAGGTCCAGAACTGTGCTGCCGGGGTCGGTACCCCTCTTCTGCTGTTTTTTGGGGAGCCTTTTCTCCATTATGGGGGACTCCTTGGGTGAGGTAGTGGGTAATTAGGTCGCTTTTGTTAGCTTTTAGGGCGCGTTTCGGCGGGAGCTCTAGTGAGACACGTCTAGTCCCATCGACGGTCAGACCACGCCCCCGTCATCTCTTTGGTTTTATGCGCTTTCTTACATGTTGCCAATTTGATGCATATGCCTCTGATCACTGCCTTGTGCGCCACCCAGATGGTGTTCGGGGCTACGTCCTCCGTTTCATTTTCCATGAAATATTTCTGTATTTCCTCGCGTATTTCTGCTTGTGTTCCCTCGTCCCGTAGCAAATGGGAGCTCAGTCTCCAGTTCCATGGCAATGCCGTGCAGAGGTGGTCTATTGTTAGGGAAATGTCGGGGTGGTCTGACTACGTAATGGAGCCGATTTTGGACTCCGTCACCCTAGCCATGCTTGTGTTATTCATGAGGAAGTAGTCAATCCTTGAGGTGGGTACCATGTGGTGTGGAGTAAAATGTATAATCTAGCTCCCCAGGGTGTTGGGCCCGCCACACGTCCACACAGCCAGTGCTCTGGATAAAGTCGTGAAGTAGCCTATCCTGGCTACCTCTGCCCTGCGACCTCTGTTGGCCTGCTCTAGTGCTCCTGTCGACGGCCGGGCTCGGTATGACATTAGAGTCGCCCCCCATTATTAGCATACCGTATGGTAGGGCCTTTACTTTTTCAGTCATATTCCCCCAGAAGTCGGGGTCTGGTGTATTGGAGGCGTATATATTAATCAAGTGAACTGAATGGGAATATAACGATAATGTACCTCCCTTCTGCGTCTAAATATGAGGACTGGATTTGAATCGGGCATCTATTGTAAACGAGTATGGCTACACCATTGCATTTCCGGTGTGATCTAGCCTCATATGATGTGGAGTATGTACGGTCTCGAATGTGGAATGTTGTGCATTTAGAGATGTGCGTCTCTTGTATGAGAGCTATGTCAGGACCGAGTCTCTTGATCTCTCTGAGCATTAGGCGTCTCTTTCTGGGGGCGTTCAGTCCCTTAGCGTTTATGGACGATAGTTTCAGGGCCATTCCCACTGTGAAGTAGGTTGTGTATTGCTGTCGAACGGCACCCCTCCCTGACTCCTCCGGGTGCTGTCATGACTACTAGTTTCCATTTCCAGGGTAGAGTAGAAGGCTATGTCCCTTAAATTTCGGGGGCTGTCTTGTTATGTCTTAGGTTAGATATAACGGTATCGATTTTTCCCTTATGTGGCACTATTTCGAGGTGGGGGGGCGACTCTGTGTTGGTGAGGGGGATAGCTTTGGCAGTTCCGTACCTCCGACCCCCTGGTCAATCTGTGCGGGGGGGGGAGGGCTTGTCTACACACTAGCTGCTGGGCTCTCTGGTTCCGCACATCTGGGCAAGGAATGTGCCCGCTGAGGGCCAAGGCTTTTACGTGGTCACCTCTGAGTGGGGGCCTGATCAGTAGAGCCCTTGTAGTAAATTTCACGTCTGGTCCCTATACGTTTCACTGGTACGTGTAACTTCTACCGCAACTTTGCCATGCTATTACTAAGTGTATGTACTCAGTGGGGGGGACGCATTATTGGGAACATAGACATTACAATTTTTCATTAACTCTACATTTGCTGCTACAAAAATCAGGTTAAAGAGGATAACAGAGCGAACATCATATGTACTTTTATGCCCTATAACCCCTGTGGTGGTAATTCACTTTGGAAGACCCCTAGATACCATCGTAAGCCCCCATGAGTGCGTCTGTATCCATTGTGCAGTAACGGTAGTGCGTCACATAGTCCAGTCTGTTAGTAAGTCAGGTCCGGTGCTCCCCATCTCGCACAAAGCCAGTTAACCCTGGTGTGCCCGGAGCAAGTTATGTGGGCTTGCGCCTGCCCATCAAATAGTGCAGGGAAAATAGTGTATAATAGTGAGTGGAGCAAGTTACCACTTTGAGACAGAAAAAAATCAAAAGAATATATATATACAAACTGTTTTGGTGTATGATGGATCTTCCAACAATGGTGATATATATAAAGGAAGAAAAAAAACAGTAATAGTGCAGATCATTTACAGAAAAAGTTGTAAACATATACATATATACATATGTAGTAGTTCTCACGCTAAGAATCATCTCTGTAATGAATAATATTGTAAAGCTTCAATAGAGAAAAAATAACATTGATTTATTATCTGCCACATGCAGGGATAAAATACATATATACATAAAATAGAATAAGAGTGGTAGAAAAATAGGGTGATAAGCCCCTTACTGGATTTGTTGGTGAGTATGACAAATATATGTCTACTCACTACAAGAGTTTGTTTATATCAAGGTGGTAGGCAGCACTGTCAGGCGTTCTCCCAGTTCGGCTTGGTAAAACATAAACGTGTGGTGACGATTGCCGGATAGACCGCTTCCAAACTCTGTGGACTGCAAGCTCCTCCCCCTGTATGACGTCAACGCGTTTCGCCGGTCGGCTTCCTCAGGACGTGCTCACAACCTAAAAATAATTTTTTTTAATATTATATTATGGAAACCCTTTTTTATATATGAATATCTTTTTAATGATCTATGCACTTTGGCCTTAAGTTTTATTTTACCATTTGAATATTAGTACGTTTATTATCTGCTAATTTGATTAGGTGGATAATTGGGTCCACATTGAGTGCAATTTACATGTATTTCTGAACGACCAATCACATGCGGTCGATGCCCTTTATATGCCCACAACCAACATGGAGGTTGTGAGCACGTCCTGAGGAAGCCGACCGGCGAAACGCGTTGACGTCATACAGGGGGAGGAGCTTGCAGTCCACGGAGTTTGGAGGTGGTCTATCTGGCAATTGGCACCACACGTTTGTTTTACCAAGCCGAACTGGGAGAACGCCTGACAGTGCTGCCTACCACCTTGATATAAACAAACTCTTGTAGTGAGTAGACATATATTTGTCATACTCACCAACAAATCCAGTAAGGGGCTTATCACCCTATTTTTCTACCACTCTTATTCTATTTTATGTATATATGTATTTTATCCCTGCATGTGGCAGATAATAAATCAATGTTATTTTTTCTCTATTGAAGCTTTGCAATATTATTCATTACAGAGATGATTCTTAGCGTGAGAACTACTACATATGTATATATGTATATGTTTACAACTTTTTCTGTAAATGATCTGCACTATTACTGTTTTTTTTCTTCCTTTATATATATCACCATTGTTGGAAGATCCATCATACACCAAAACAGTTTGTATATATATATTCTTTTGATTTTTTCTGTCTCAAAGTGGTAACTTGCTCCACTCACTATTATATACTATTTTCTCTTGTGGTGAATTTTGGGATTGCATCAGAGTGTGAAGCAATTTGTCAAGAAAATTTAGCACCCAGAATTTCTTGTTTAAATAGTGCAGGGAGTCGGGCCTGTCCTGGAGCAGCTCCTGGGTGTGTAAGAGCGGGTACTGTCATCGTCGGCTGGGGTGTTCGTTGTGAAGTCTTGGAGGGACTATAGCCGGGTAGGGCGTTGTAGGGTCTCAGTTTTAATAAGCTATTGTCAATGTTGTGGTGATGGTTACGTGGGGTGCCGCCTCTGGGAGCCATGTTCTGTTCTGTCCTGAGGGCCTAGCAAGCATGCTGAAATATGTTCTACCCTATTTTGCTATTGAGCGGGCTATTTAGCTGCAGGATCCCTGCCTATGTCCCGTCGCCCTCCATGTCTAGGTCCCCCTCCAGTAAGTATCCCCATATCGCCCTCTTTTATACATAACACGGTGGCTTTTGACATAAATATAAGGTGTTTTTTTTGTTTTGTTTTTAATATTCAGTGGGTACAATCTATGATCTTATGCAAGTATCTGACCGCTTTGAACTATTTGCAATCTAGTGATTACCACTCCAGCATTCAAGCGGGAGTGTGCTTTCAGTGTCCCCTTGGCCAGTTGGCCGTTTCGGCCTCATGTACATCAGAGTCCCAGTGTCGTTAGTGCATGCCCATTCCGCATCCCACCAATGTTCCTTCCCTCCACTTGCCCTGAGCCATGCCTCTGTTTTCCCCAATACACCCCCGGTCCATCCCGTCCCCCCAAAACCCCATCCTGCTTACGGTGCTGTTCATTTCATAGGCTTTTGTGTCCCCATCAGGCCCTTACTATCTGAGCCATGTCTGTGAAGGTGTCCCCCATGCCCCATAGCAGGAGCTTCTCTCCCATCCCCCCCAATGCCAAATATCGTAGACCGCCACCGGTGCCACAACTCTGCCGCCATGGTATATTCAGGTGGATCACTGCTGATCATTAGCGGCAATTCCCCCGTACCTCACTCCTCGACGGTCTGCCATTCTCCCGGCAGGCGTTGAAGGTCCTCTGAGCCCGCCACCGTAACTGT
>OW240924.1:16377178-16409516 GCA_933207985.1 Pelobates cultripes
AGACGAATGGACGAAAAAAAATACAAAGAACGAGAGAAGACCGAATTTCAATACAGTCTTTGTTCATTCATTTAGTTTATTACAAGGAGGGCTTAAAGGCCCCCCTCTTTTCATTTAGGGACCCCACTAGCTGCCAATGGGTGGGGGTTGGGATGGCAATAGGTTCCCCCTTTTGTCACCGCTAATGGCTGGGGACCGGGGGGAAGACAATAGGTCCCCCCCTTATCACGTAGGGCCCCTGTCCGCTGCTAATGGGTGAGAGCCCGGGGGGACATTGGGTGCCCCTTTTTTGTCACTTAGGGCCTTACCTGCTGCTAATTGGGGGGCCAGAAGGGAGACAATAAGTTCTCCCTCTTATCACTTACCATCGCTAATTGGTATGGGTGGGGGGAGACCATAGGCCTCCCCACTTTCACTTAGGGACCCCAATTGCTGCTAATGAGTGGAGGCTGGGGGGGTGACAATAGGTCCCCCTTTTGTCACTTAGGGCCCCCACTCGACACTAATGGGAGGGGCTGGGAAGGAGACAATAGGTCCATCCTCATCACTTAGGGCCCCCAACCACAGCTAATGGGTGAGGGCCAGACGGGAGGCACAATAGCTACCCCCTTTTGTCACCTAGGGCACACACCTGCCACTAATGGGTGGGGAGCACAATAGTTCCCCCCACCCCTTTTGTCACTTAGGGCCTCCAACCACTGCTAATGGGTGGAAGCTGGGGGGGTACAGTAGGTCCTTCAACCTTTCGTCACTGAGGGCCCCCACCCGACTCTAATGGGTGGGTGCCAAGGGGGACACTAGATATCCTGTTTAGTTTAATAGGCCCCCACTGGCGGGGGACGGGTCGGGGCTGGGGGGGACATTATGTTCCACCCTTGTTAATTATTTTAATACATGCCTCACCATAGGGGCATGGAGGACCTGTGCTAGGTCCCCCTTTATTGGATTCGGGGTAGAAGGGGCTGCTCACTGTTTAGTAGACATGACGAATGAATGACTAGCAAAATATCCAGTTTGCATTTTGGACTATAGCAAATACTCAAGTGTTCAATTGGGTATGCATGGGGATTTCACAGTGATATCTAGTATGGGCAGTTGACATCTGCCCACACTAAGATGGCGGCACCGAGGACCAATATTCAGGCAGGAAATATATAAGTAAAAAAGGCTGAAATGGGGGACCTAGAGGCATTTAGGGGTGACTAGGGGTACATTTGAATGTAGTGGAGTCGGGAGGGGGGGTGAAAAAACAAACAGATGAGGCCATGACAGTGCCGCTCTAAATCTCAGACAAGTTATAGCCACTTGTGGCATTAAAGAGGGAGCTTATACCATTTACAGCTGCAAGAAAAAGTATGTGAACCCTTTGGAATTATATAGATTTCTGCACAAATTGGTCATAAAATGTGATCTGATCATCATCTAAGTCACAACAATAGACAATCACAGTCTGCTTAAACTAATAACACACAAAGAATGAAATGTTGCCATGATTTTATTGAACACACCATGTAAATATTCACAGTGCAGGTGGAAAAAGTATGTGAACCCTTGGATTTAATAACTGGTTGAACCTCCTTTGGCAGCAATAACTTCAACCAAATGTTTCCTGTAGTTGCAGATCAGACGTGCACAACGGTCAGGAGTAATTCTTGACCATTCTTCTTTACAGAACTGTTGCAGTTCAGCAATATTCTTGGGTTGTCTGGTGTGAATCGCTTTCTTGAGGTCATGCCACAGCATCTCAATCAGTTTGAGGTTAGGACTCTGACTGGGCCACTTCAGAAGGTGTATTTTCTTCTGTTTAAGCCATTCTGTTGTTGATTTACTACTATGCTTTGGGTCATTGTCCTGTTGCAACACCCATCTTCTGTTGAGCTTCAGCTGGTAGACAGATGGCCTTAAGTTCTCCTGCAAAATGTCTTGATAAACTTGGGAATTCATTTTTCCTTCGATGATAGCAATCCATCCAGGCCCTGATGCAGCAAAGCAGGCCCAAACCATGATGCCCCCACCACCATACTTCACAGTTGGGATGAGGTTTTGATGTTGGTGTGCTGTGCCTTTTTTCGCCACACATAGTGTTGTGTGTTTCTTCCAAACAACTCAACTTTGGTTTTATCTGTCCACAGAATATTTTGCCAGTACTGCTGTGGAACATCCAGGTGCTCTTGTGCAAACTGTAAACGTGCAGCAATGTTTTGTTTGGACAGCAGTGGCTTCCTCTGTGGTATCCTCCCATGAAATCCATTCTTGTTTAGTGTTTTACATATTGTAGATTCGCTAACAGGGATGTTAGCATTTGCCAGTGACTTTTGTAAGTCTTTAGCTGACACTCTAGGATTCTTCTTCACCTCATTGAGCAGTCTGCGCTGTGCTCTTGCAGTCATCTTTACAGGACAGCCACTCCTAGGGAGAGTAGCAGCAGTGCTGAACTTTCTCCATTTATAGACAATTTGTCTTACCGTGGACTGATGAACAGCAAGGCTTTTGGAGATACTTTTATAACCCTTTCCAGCTTTATGCAAGTCAACAATTCTTAATTGTAAGTCTTCTGAGAGCTCTTTTGTGCAAGGCATCATTCACATCAGGCAAGCTTCTTGTGAAAAGCAAACCCAGAACTGGTGTGTTTTTTTATAGGGCAGGGCAGCTGTAACCAACACCTCCAATCTCATCTCATTGATTGGACTCCAGTTGGCTGACATCTCACTCCAATTAGCTCTTGGAGATGTCATTAGTCTAGGGGTTCACATACTTTTTCCACCTGCACTGTGAATATTTACATGGTGTGTTCAATAGAAACATGGCAACATTTCATTCTTTGTGTGTTATTAGTTTCATCAGACTGCGATTGTCTATTGTTGTGACTTAGATGATGATCAGATCACATTTTATGACCAATTTGTGCAGAAATCCGTATCATTCCAAAGGGTTCACGTACTTTTTCTTGCAACTGCATATATCTGACAGATGCCACCCCAGAGAACAGTATACAACACAACATTTAATTTTATATCATGTCTGCTCTACTTGGATATTGCTCATGGCCTTCTTCCAATTAATGTCATTGGGCTCTACTCTATATAAAAGTATAATTAAACTTCTAATGACTTTTTAGTAAATTAACTGGGAATGTGTTGTTTCACAGGAGCAGAGGCCAGACCCATCATTTCTACCAAGTCAGATACAGGAAAGATATTCACAGGAGAATCTATAACTCTGACCTGTAACATGGATTCTCTATCTACACATTTATGGTATAATTATAATTGGTACAGAGATGAAACAAAGATAAGTAAGGGGAGGATTTATACCATAAATCGTGCAACATCTGAGGATAGCGGGGATTATACATGTACATATAAAGTAATAACTAGTTACAGAAGTGATCCTTTCACTCTGAAAGTTAGTGATGGTAAGTTCATAAATTTAACTATGAATGTGCTGCTTAAATAGTCTGTATCTTTGGTTCCAAATGTTTTTGTTTTTTTATAACGTGTGATCTCACATCTAATGAAATGACAGGGAAGAAGACAGAACTGTTAAAATAGACAACAATATTGCTATTATTAATTTTAATTAACCACCCACTTACCATGCAAAGGGCTATGCAAAATCTTACATACACCTGATGTGTCATGTTGACTTTCTGAAGACTCATTTCAAAAAGCAAAGCAAAATTTGAGGAACATTTTCATAGGTTTAGCCATATGTTCCATTTGCCACAATACCTGTGATAATTGTGACCACACTTTTATAGACATACTCTTCTTGTATGGAAAAGGATGCATACAAGAAAAATGCCTTCAGAGTGTTCTAAAATCCGTGTAGTAATGGATCAATATAAAAGGCACGGACAAAAACTGAATATAGTGTAGTATCTCTGGTAACTGTTGTAACATTATGTAAGATTATCCAGTATATAAAATAGAAACAAAACATAATATGGTTCTCTGTGTATGTAAAGGAGGTATTCTCACATATGGAGAGCAAGAAAGATTTTGCTCAATCACACACAGTGTAAGTGGTATCTGCCCCACCAAGGAAATAAAAGTGTGAATGCTCTGGATCTTCAAGAATAAAATCAGGAAGGTCCAGATGTATTGAGAACCAGTTTGATTTAAGACAAATATTAAAACCAATATACAGCATAATAAACTAACGTTTTTTGCCAGAATGGGCTTTCTCAAAGTATCTCAAGTTCTCATTCTGGCAAAATGCATTAGTATTTTATGCTGTATATCTGTTTTATTATTTGTCTTAAAAAAAAAAAAAAAAGTAAGATAATAATATTAGATGGTTCATGTGATAATGTGGTATACTTGTATGAGACTGCTATATTTAAAGGGACACTATAGTCACCAGAACAACTACAGCTTATTGGGATAGGGATACCTCCAGAGGCCACTCCACTGGAGGTGCTTCCTGGGGCAATGCTGCAAAATGTGCAACACTGACATTCAGTGTCTCCAACCTCTGCATGGATTCAATGCATCTCTATAAGGAGGTGCTGATGGGCCAGGGCTGTGTTTTGCTGTGCTAGCTCTGCCCCTGATCTGCCTCCTTGACAATCTAGAGGCAATCCAATGCTTTCACCACTTTTGCCCAGCTTGAAAATGTACCATTAATCACAACTCTCTATACTCTATTTTTAAGCCAACGTTCTACCCAGGAACAAGAATTTTCATCTAGACCAGTGGTTCCCAACCTTTTTTTTTTTTTACTTGAGTACCCCTTGGCAGCCCATTTCCATAAATTGTACCCCTCATATTAGCAAAATGTTTGTCATTAATATAGTTTCTCTTACATCAAATGTAAGGCTCCCCTGCTCTTCCTGCTACTCCAGCCCCCCTGCCTTTCCTCTGCCCTGGATACTGCTGCTCCTGATCTGACCCAGGCTCTCCTGCTTCTCCTCTGCCCCAGACTCTCTCTGTTCTTTTTCTGCCCCAGGCTCTCCTGCTCCTATCCTGCTCAGGCTCCCCTGCTCCTCCTCTGCTCAGGCTCCCCTGCTCCTCCCCTGCCCCAGGCCCCCTGCTACTCCTCTGCCCCAGGCCCCCTACTTCTCCACTGCCCCAGGCTCCCCTGCTACTTCTCTGTCCCAAGTCCCCCTGCTTTTCCACTGCCCCAGACTCTCCTTGCTCTATACACAATCTGCACTCATTACAAACACACTACATGCTCTATACACACTCTGCACTCACTACACACACTACATTCACTATACACACTCTGCACTTACTACAAATATTACATACACTATACATACTCTCCACTTACTACAAACACATTACATTCACTATACACACTCTGCTCTCACTAGAAACACTACATTCATTATACACAAGCTGCACTCACTACAAACACACTACATTTATTATAAACACCGCACTCACTACAAACACACTACATGCATTATACACACCCTGCATTTCACTATAGGCATAGGAGTGTAATTTTCGTTTTTGTTTTGGGGGGGGGGAATCTTGGGTGAGTTCCCACACTTTTTTCCCCATGACTTGACCCTTAGTTGGGAGGAAGTGACAGGATCTCTCTCCCTTTCTCTCAGCTCTTTCTACACATTAGAACATGTACTACGTGTTGGGATCCCCTGAGTAGACCAATTTATTTTAGAACACTAACCGTACACTGAAACCGTATTGAACGCTTTGGCATTCGCATTCCATCCACTGCAACACCCTGATCTATACTTCAACTTACTTCTTCATAGAATGCAATTAAGTTAGTTTGACATGACATATGTTTCATGAAACCAAGCTGATTTTTGCTGATAATGTTCTTCTTAATGAATTCCTGAATATTATCCCTTAATAGCCTTTAAAATACTTTCCCAGCCACAGAAGTTAAGCTCACAGGTTGATAATTTCCAAGCAATGATTTTAACCCTATTAGAATATAGGAGCCGCATCTGCCTTACACCAATCCTCTGGTACACTTCCTGAAATAAAATAATCTTGAAAGATTAAAAACAGAGGATCACTTATTTCCACGCTAAGCTCTCGTGGGTGAATACCACCAGGCCCTGGAGCTTTGTTAATGTTATGTTAACTTTCTTTAGTTGCTGCAGTACCTTGTCTTGAGTAATCCAATCACAATTTGTCTGGAAGTTTTTTTTCAGCCATCATTTGCATATCTCTAGCCATAGGTTCTTCCTTAATATATAGAAATAGTTATTTAAAAGTTCTTTTTCACTCCCATCCCAGTTTTCAGTCTACCTACACTTTCATTTTTTGGTTTGTTTTAGAATTTATGTACTTGAAAAAGTGATAGCCAATGAGGGCAAACCCAACCCCACAACATTTCTTATTTTGTAGTTTAGCAAATCTAATCGCCTTTTTGCACACATTATTAGCTTGCTTATATCTAGGATGCCTCTGATTTGTCCAATTTAAATGTCCTTTTTTTATATTTTGATTTCTTGACTAACTTTCCCACTAAGCCACATTGGTTTCAATGTGTTTCTTTTATATTTATTACCCAATAGTACATACTGAGAAATGTACCATTCTAACGTTTGAAGATATTCTATGTTTCCTGGCTAAT
This sequence comes from Pelobates cultripes, assembly GCA_933207985.1. NCBI lineage: Eukaryota > Metazoa > Chordata > Amphibia > Anura > Pelobatidae > Pelobates > Pelobates cultripes. The sequence goes on from OW240924.1 coordinate 16,383,740, forward strand.
CATGGCAGCATATACATCATGGGTTAGCTCCGCCCCTTACAGCCGATAGGACAGGAAAAACACCAAAGACTTTAAAAGGTCCTCCATTTTTTCCTGTCCTACAGCCCTTAGGATGTGAGCATTTTGCTCCCATTACTTATGGGCATGTATGTTTTTTCTCTTCATCCACTACTAGGAGCCTTATTTTTTCTGATCAGACGTACCTGGGCTCGTCACATTCCGGAGACTTGGGTGGTATCCATAGTGCAGATGGATATAGACTGAAGTTTTCTTCAGACACTGGAGTCTCTATACCAACAAGAGAATAAGACAGATGAATCAAAACGTATAGCACTGAAGGAATAGGTAAGAAACCTTCTGGACGAAGATGTGATTTCTAAGGTCCCATAAAAAGAGCAGTTCCAGGGACAATCTGGTGCTAAAAGAAAAGGCACATGGAAGCCTATACTGGACTTAAGATGGGCCAACAAAAGGCTGAATGTCAGAGTCTTCGGGATGGAGTCAATCAGATCCATATCCCAAGAAATTCGGAAGGATAATTTCCTTATCTCTATGTGGCGGAACCAACCTCGCCACTGGTCACTGGAGGTGCCTGTTTGCCCACCTCTTGCCGCTGGACTATGGCCCTGCATTAAAAACCTTTTATTTTCCATATTACACCTTACCTGGTAGCTGAAAACAGAGAATATATCTCTGGGTTTCCAGTGAACTGAACCTCATTGGGCAATTATAAGCTCGAATTCCAGTTTTCAAGGATTGGTTGCACAGTACCTAGACCATGTTACACAAGGTCTTTGAATAAGGGAAGGCACAACATTACCATCCAATTTTATGGAACTATGAGTAATTTTCAGGCTCTTCTTCACTTCAGAGGGTTGCTGAAGAACAAGTGGGTCCAAATTTGCTCAAATATCAATGCGACTGTATCCCATATCAATCGTCAAGGTGGATTTCAAAGCTATTATTGATAAGGGAATTACAGCACGTGATGATCAGGGCACAGAAGAACAACCGGGGGCTCAGAATAGAATGGCTGATTACCTGAGCCGATTAACTGTGGACAAGGTGGAATGGCAACTATGTCATCCCGACATATCCTCAAGGTTGACTCAGATTTGACTAATACCCTATGTAGATCTGATGGCCATTTCTCAGAACTACCAGGTCCAGAAGTATTTTTCTAGATTTTAGGACCAGAATGCTCAAGGTCAGGATACACTGGCTCAAATTTGGAATTTTAGTCTGATGTACATATTTTTCATGTTTTCAACTTTCCTAAAGGTAATTCAAAAGGAGACAGTGGAAGGCCAAGTTGACTCTAAATTCCTATGATGAGTAAGATTAATCTGGTACCTCCAAGGGAAATTCCAGTACATCCAGGCCTATTACAAGGTCCCTTGACACACCAAGATCCTCACGCTCTGTTGTTGATGCTGGAGTCTCTATAAGTATAGGCATCCCTGAGACGGTCATTAAGATCCTCTTACTGTCCTATAAATACTTTACAAAACTTGGCATGCATTTGTCTATTGGTCTCAAGAATAGATATTGAAATTACTCCTCAATCAAGCCTAGAAAGGGTCTGAGTAAAAATACTCTAGATGAGCACATATCTGCACTTTCCACATTGATGGGTACCCATTAAGCATTGGACCCCCAGGTGCTTTGCTTCATGTAAGTAGCGATTAAACTCATACCTCCACTGAGGGTGTTGAAGCCAATATGTGATGTACCACTGGTCTCACAGGCTCTGACTAAACCATCATTTGAACCTCGAGCAGGAGCTTCCATAGTGTTAGCACAGAAAGTGCTGTTGCTGGTGGCTGGTACCTCAGCAGGGTGAATGTGGACTCCAGGCTTGGTCATGTGTACCCCCACTCAGTAATTTTCAACAGGATATGGTTGTCTTGCATTTAGCACTAGAGATCCTGCCTAAGGGGAAAGCTTATTGATGCCTCTACCTGTACTGAAGGGTATCAGGGCACTCTCCACTCATGCTGTTGTAGCATTGTGGGCTTCCATGGCAATGGTTTCTGCTGACACTTTTTGTAAAGCTGACATCTGGACCTCTTTGGACACGTTTGTCCGGCATTGCATACTGGACATTAAAGCAGTCAATGATGTGCAATTTAGACGTGAAGTACTTCACTCAGTTCAATCTTCTAATCTATGTTGAATTGTTCTGATTATTTGATTGGCAGTTTTTATGTTTCTGTCCCTCACTTTGTTAACTTGGGTATTCCCATGATGTATTTGCTGCCATGATTAGCCAGGAACGTGGAAGATGTATTCATACTTACCTCCTCTGGACAGAATAGGCACCTTCCTACATGCATATTTCTACACCTGACCTCAGCAGCCTCTAAACTACTTTCAATTACTCCCTTGGGCTATCGCAGTGGGCTAATTCTCAACCTCATTTGCTCTTATACATGTACAATGTCTAATATCTCTAACACTCCATTTCCTCTCTCTGACCACCACCTCTTATCATTTGCTCTCGAGTACCCTCTCACCCAACAACCTCAACATAACCCCCCTCAACTCATGAGGAACCTTAATTCTATGACCTCCAGCAGCTATCATCTGATATTGATTCACAACTCCTATCCATCCCTTCTCTCTCTTGTCCCTTACTGGTCATATATCCACATATAACACTATCCTACCCTCTCCCTTGAACACTGCAGCCCCGCTTCAAACATGCACCTTGAGGAGGACACGTCCCCAACCGTGGCATACTAAATCAACATGCTACCTTCAAAGATGCTCCTGTTGTGTGTCAGTCTGTCAGTGTGAGTGCATGTGTGTGTGTGTCTGTCATGGTGTGTATATGTGTCTGTGTCATGGTGTGTGTGTGTGTGTCTGTCTGTGTCATGGTGTGTGTGTGTCTGTGTCATGGTGTGTGTATGTGTCTGCTGTGTCATGGTGTGTCTGTCTGTGTCATGGTGTGTGTGTGTCTGTGTCATGGTGTGTGTATGTGTCTGCTGTGTCATGGTGTGTGTGTCTGTGTCATGGTGTGTGTGTGTGTCTGCCTGTCATGGTGTGTGTGTGTCTTTCTGTGTCATAGTGTGTGTCTGTCTGTCTGTTATGGTGTGTGTATATGTCTGTCTGTCTGTGTCATGGTGTGTGTATCTGTGTCATGGTCTGTCTGCAGGGCCGCCATCAGAAATTTTGGGGCCCCTGACAAAGCACAAGGTCTGGGGCCCCCTTCTGTGTCCCCCCACCACCACCCTACCTAGTCCACTGACAATGATGTGGGACTAAATGTGGTGTGTATAGTGGAAGTGAATTAGAATGTGTGTAATGGATGTAGTGTTTGTGTGTATTAGATACGGTTTGTGCAGTGAATGCAGAGTGTGTGTTTGTGTAGCGGATGTAGTTTGTATAGTGAACACAGAGTGTGTTTGAGTAGTGGGTGTAGTGTGTGTACAGTGATGTAGTGTGTGTGTAGTGGATGTAGTGTTTGTGTGTACTAGATGCAATGTGTTTAGTGGATGCAGTGTCTGTAGTGGATGTAGGGTATGTATTAGGTGCAGTGTCTCTGTATAGTGAATGAAGAGTGTTTCAATATGTGGTGGATGTAGTGTGTGTACTGTTAATACAGGATGTTTGTGTAGTGGATGCTGTGTGTATAGTTAATGCAGAGTGTGTGTCAGTATAGTAAATGCAGAGTGTGTGCATAGTGTAGTGAATGCAGATTGTGTGTTAGTGTGTAATGAATGCAGTGTGTGTTAGGGTAGTGAATGCAGAGTGTATATTAGTGTGTAGTGAATGAAGAGTTTGTGTCAGTGTAATGAATGTAGTGTGTGTTAGTGCAGTGAATGCAGAGTGTGTGTTAATGTGTAGTGAATGCAGAGTGTGTGTTAATGTGTAGTGAATGCAGAGCGTGTGTTAGTGTGTAGTGTATGCAGAGTGTGTCGTATTAGTGTATGCAGTGTGTGTGTTGTATTAGTGTATGAAGTGTGTGTGTTGTACTAGTGTATGCAGTGTGTGTCAGTGTAGTAGATGCAGAGTGTGTGTCAGTGTAGTGGATGCAGTGTGTGTGTGTTGTGGTAGTGGATGCAGTGTGTGTGTCAGTGTAGTGGATGCAGTGTGTGTGTCAGTGTAGTGGATGCAGTTTGTGTGTCAATGTAGTGGATGCAGAGTGTGTGTCAGTGTAGTGGATGCAGTGTGTGTGTCAGTGGAGTGGATGCAGTGTGTGTGTTGTGTTAGTGGATGCAGTGTGTGTCAGTGTAGTGTATGTGTAAATGTGCAATCTGCAGAGGGGGAGGGGTGGGGAAAGGGGCATTTTTTCAAATTAATTTTATAATATATATTTTATAATATTAAATTAAATGTTATTCTCTGCAGAATATAATATTGAATTAAATGTTATCCTCTGCAGGAACAGGGAGCCAGGGGCCCCACCATGCCACCGGACCACCAGGGATGGAATCCCCCCCCCCTCCCTGGACACAGGTTAGCAGGGAGGGGGTCCCTGCTTACCTGTATCCAGGGTGGTCCGGTGGTCCGGTGGTCCTGGTGGTCCGGTGGCATGGTGGGGGCCCCAGCTCTCTGTTACTGCAAAGGGGGCCCAGCACACAGCTGCGCGGAGCGTTGCCATGGTAACCCGTGGCAACGCTCGGAAGGCCGCGGGTCTCGCGAGAGTTATTGGAGGTAATGAACTGCGTGTGAAGAAGTTGTGTGCTGGGCCCCCTCTGCGTTAACAGGGAGACAGGGGCCAGCGGCTGCACACATAGATTGAAAGTTGAAAACGTGTGCAGAGAGGGAAAGTGGGCCCTCCAGGACCGCCAGGCCCGTGACAACCGTGTCGGCTGTGTCTGTCTGTGTCAAGGTGTGTGTGTGTCTGTCATGGTATGTGTGTGTTTCTGTGTCTGTGTATGTTTAAAAATAGTGTTTTTACTCACCTTTTTTTCCCCATCAAGATTGATGATCTCAGCCAATTTAACGCTTTGCCATAGGACTGGCTGCAAAACGCTACACCGATCAGCATCTCCTCATAGAGATGCATTGAATCAATGTATCTCTATGGGGAACGTTCAGCGCCTCCAGAGTGTGGAGGCCCTGAATATAGGTGCTGCACAATGTGCAGCACTGACACAGGAAGCACCTCTAAAGACAGTCTGAGTGGCTGTCACTAGAGGCATCACTAGGAAGCAATGTAAACACTGCCTTTTCTCTGAAAAGTCAGTGTTTGCATTGAAAAGCCTGCAGGGACAAGCTATAGACACCAGAACCACTGCATTAAACTGTGTGTGTGTGTGTGTGTGTGTGTGTATGCCTGCTAGTGAGTGAGCTTATGTTTCTATGTCAGTGAGCTTATGTATATCAGTGAGTTTGTTTGTCTATGAGGCTGTGTATCTATGAGCTTCTGTGTGTCAGTGAAATTGCCTGTGTCTGCATGTAAGTATGCTTACTGTATAATTAAACGTTTTATTATGAAAGGACCCATATTTTATATTAGAAAAAGCAATATATATTTGAGATAGGTGGCACTGGCAAGACATAGCCTTACATATTACATGCGACATTATATGGCGCAATGACTTATGGGGCTGGCATAAAAAAAATTTCCAGGGCTGATTTGTATCCGCAGTCCGTCCCTGAATGTGAATGTATGAAGATGTGAAAAATAAAATGAAATGTTGAAATCTGCACCTCTTTATCTTGCAACTGGATGCCTCCATCTTAGCTCCCTGTCAATCATTGTTATAAGCCCCGCCCTTTACACCTGGCAGTCAGTATAGAGAGAGCCACCTCCATCTTAGCTCCCTGTCAGTCATTGTTATAAGCTCCGCCCTTTACACCTGGCAGTCAGTATAGAGAGAGAGCCGCCTCCATCTTAGCTCCCTGTCAATCATTGTTATAAGCTCCGCCCTTTACACCTGGCAGTCAGTATAGAGATCCATCTTAGCTCCCTGTCAATCGCTCCATTACACCTGGCAGTCAGTATAGAGAGAGCCGCCTCCATCTTAGCTCCCTGTCAATCATTGTTATAAGCTCCGCCCTTTACACCTGGCAGTCAGTATAGAGAGAGCCACCTCCATCTTAGCTCCCTGTCAATCATTGTTATAAGCTCCGCCCTTTACACCTGGCAGTCAGTATAGAGAGAGCCACCTCCATCTTAGCTCCCTGTCAATCATTGTTATAAGCTCCGCCCTTTACACCTGGCAGTCAGTATAGAGAGAGCCACCTCCATCTTAGCTCCCTGTCAATCATTGTTATAAGCTCCGCCCTTTACACCTGGCAGTCAGTATAGAGAGAGCCGCCTCCATCTTAGCTCCCTGTCAATCATTGTTATAAGCTCCGCCCTTTACACCTGGCAGTCAGTATAGAGAGAGCCGCCTCCATCTTAGCTCCCTGTCAATCATTGTTATAAGCTCCGCCCTTTACACCTGGCAGTCAGCATAGAGAGAGCCACCTCCATCTTAGCTCCCTGTCAATCATTGTTATAAGCTCCGCCCTTTACACCTGGCAGTCAGCATAGAGAGAGCCACCTCCATCTTAGCTCCCTGTCAATCATTGTTATAAGCTCCGCCCATTACACCTGTCAGTCAGTATAGAGAGAGCCACCTCCGTCTTAGCTCCCTGTCAATCATTGTTATAAGCTCCGCCCTTTGCACCTGGCAGTCAGCATAGGGAGAGAGCATACAGAGAGGAGGAGAAATGAAACAAAGTTTCTGTTTCCTCTTCCTTTGCACTTTTTGCCCTAGCTTTACCTTATCTGAACTGGATCATGAAGTACGTTGCTAAATATTAAAAAAAAAGAAATTGAAATTGGAGCTTCTAAAAAGATTAAAACTAGTTATAGAATATTTTCAATATATTATCCAGTGGTGTAAATTCCAGAAAAGTGACCATACTCCACCAAAGAGTCACTTCTGCTTTTTGAAGTGATCATGGTGGAAGGAATCTGTATGTGTAGAGATATGGCTTCATTTTTTCAAAATGCGTTTTTATAGTTTTTTTTGTAAATTTTTGTATAGCCATAAAAATGTCAAACGAATTAAAGGACCACTATAGGCACCCAGACCACTTCAGCTCAATGTTGTAACTTCAGCTCAATGTTGTAACAGCCCATCTAGTTGTAACCCTGCAGCTGAAAACATATCAGTTTCAGAGAAACTGCTATGTTTACATTGAGGGTTCCAGCCTCTATTGACTTGCCTCGGGGATGTGCGTGTCTCGGGGATACGTGTTTTTCGGGGGTGTATGCCTCCAAAGCAAGTGTTTGATGATATGTGTATTTGTATGTTAAGTGAAATTCATGTTCTGCTGGTTTTTGACCTTGGTGATCTCTTGTTTTATATATTGTAATTACTGTTCCTTTGTTATAATTTGTAACAATTTTGTTACTCATCGTGGCATTTTTCTAAAATAAACCAAATATTTCCAGCCTCTATTGACTGTCTCCCTGAAAGCTAATAGAGGCGCTTCCGCGATCCTCATGGTAAAAATCGCATTGAACTGACACTGGACGTCCATAGGAAAGCATTGAATAATAATTGCTTTTCTATGGGCGGTTTGAAGGCGCGCGGGGCTGGGAGGGAGCCCGGCGCTAGATTAAGGTAAGTGGCTGTAGGGGTTTTAACCCCTTCAGCCCAGCGGGAGGGGGGCACCTAATAACCCTGTATTGCCAGGAAAACAAGCTTGTTTTCCGGGCATTATAGTGTTCCTTTAAGTTTGGCATCAGGGGCAAAATTTAAACCCCTTTTAAGGACCTCCAATTCATATTTATTTACATTAATACCGGATACATTAAAAATACCTACTCCTGAATTATTTAAAACTTCTTGGTCTTTTATGTTGTTAATATTTTCTTATACTGTACAACTATTTTTTTATTATTGTTTCTTCCTCCTCTACATCATCTGAATTCCTTCTGTTTTTCTGGTGTCTCTCTCATTTCTAAAGGGGATGATTCCAGTCAACTCTCTTTATTAGGAGAAGAAACCACTCTTGGAAGTCCCCTTCCTTTTTGTAACTACTTCCGAATAGGAAGAGTATTGCTTTTTCTGTTGACCTTTATATAATGGTGTTTTTACTTTAGTCTTAAATGCCCCTTCCTCATTTTTTTATAACAATCTGTATTCTCAATTATTTGTTTTTCAAGTTTTTCTATTTTTAATTTAATTTTCTGATGGTTCTCTTTGTTATACTCTTAATTTCCTGTTTTTCTCTAATTGCATTATGCAAGTGTTTTCTTCATCTTTAGAGTAAACACATTATATTTTTACACTTTAAAATGTTACTATGTGTTATCAATTTGCGCTTTAGTTTAATTTTGCGCCAGTGACACTTTCTTTGATACATCCAATATATATTGCAGATTTATTTTAGCTTTTTTCTTCTTGTAATTTTCATTTCATTTTTACATTTTCTGTGTTGTCTTTTCTAGATGTTTTCTCTGATCCAGAATTAAACATGGATCCAATTCAACTCACAGTAGGTGCTCCCATGACCCTGACATGTGCCACAAGGCTTGCTCCGTACAAACTGGGCACAGAACTGCAGGTTGCCTTCTACCGAAATGGGGAGAAAGTGCAGGAATTTGGTAAATCCAATCAATACAGAGTTAAATCTAGTAAACTGTATCACTCTGGAGATTATACATGTGAAGTGAGGACTGCAACCGACAGTGTAAGGAAAATCAGCCAAAAACTAAATATTAAAATTGAAGGTGAGCATGAATGTATTTAATTTTTTTTTTAAAAGAGTGAACAATGACCCCTAATCTAGGAAATTACAATATAGAATCAAGTTCAAGGAGGTTTGGGTGTCCCACGTGTCTCTATCATATTGTATCAAATATTCTTCTGCTGTTTGTATCACTATTCTGGTTTAAATTGAGGGATGTGAAGCAAACTGTTCCCATTATCATACTAATGGCCACATAATTGTTAATTAATATATATTTAAGAAGATGAACTCAAAAGGCAGGAAAATAAAAATTGTGATGGGCAATGAATGTCTTCATGACAAGGACTATTTTGCACCTTGAAGGTGAGCAGTTTTTACATTTTTAAAATAAATTAGTCAAAATCATCAGGTTTGTTTCAATATTATTAAATACTTTTTTATATTAATATTATTTCAGTATCTGGTATCTCAACGAGGCTAGTCCTCAGTTATATTCCTAATTTAATATTTTTTTATTTTTATTTTTTAGGAACTATGGCCAGACCTGTGATTTCCCTCACACCAAATTGGGGGAAGATATTCACAGGTGAATCTGTAACTCTGACCTGTAATGTGGGATTTAGTGAACAAGATAAACAGAAATATTATTGGTATAAAGACAAACAAAAGATATCTAAAAGTGAGAAGACGTTTAAAATCCAATCTGCCATAACGGACGACAGTGGGTTTTACCAGTGCCAAACCCGCAGCAGTGGTTTCAGTGATCCTATCACACTGGATGTCCGTAACAGTGAGTAAACCTGCTGCGCAGCTTAATTATTATTTCTGTCTCCATTATTGATTCACAAAGCAGAATATTCTAGAAGAAACAACATTATTCTACCCAACTTTCTTTGAATGTATTGCTTGCTAAAGTTTAAGAGCTTTAGGAAACTTGAACATCGAACCAAGATCAGTGCAATGATTTTTGGTGACTACAGTGACTGTTCCTAGAGTTGTTACTAGGCAGCAATGTAAACAGTGCTAACAATGCTGAGGATCAGTGCTCCTCAACCCTCTCCTCAAGGCTCACCTACCAGTCCAGGATTTACTGATTACCCAGGTGGGTCTAAGGTGTTTAGAGAAAAAAAAAAACCTTTTGAGTCTAAGTTTTTTTTTTGTTGTTGTTTTTTTTTAAACACCTTAGACACATATGGGTAATCAGTAAATCCTGGACTGGTAGGTGTGCCTTGAGGAGAGAGTTGAGCTCTAATGGCTCTAGTGACTATAGTGTCCTTTTAAATATTTCAATCTTGATTTGTTTAGATAACATTTTATATTTGGGTAACCTTTTTTTTTTATAGTGAAAATTAATTTAGACTACAAATACGTAACCCTGGCCTGATCACCAATTCCACATGAGATTCCCACAGGTAAAATACTTATCAAGATGTTTTTTGAGGTCAAACAGAAACCTAAACACATAGCCACATATATACACACAGCTAGATGGAAACAGAGATACATGTGTCCAGGAAGGTTCATTTACATACATATTTACCATTTTTGTATTTTAGATGATTTCATCCTGCAGGCACCGAATTCCGTTTATGAAGGGGACTACCTGAAATTGGAATGTAACAAGAAGACAAAATATTCAGATTTTTCCCCACGTTTCTACCACAGAGATAAGCTCCTTCAGTCAGACTCTGGCTCTAATTTCCATCTTGATAATGCAGAAACATCTGATTCGGGTACATATCGTTGTACATATAATTACTATTATGGAGACTATTATGAAGACTCTGCAAATGTCACTGTACAAGGTAAATACTGTTGAGTTTCTGTTCTGGTTCAATATTTTTCCTGTTATTTGTTCTCTGTTTCGCTGTAGCATTGTTACAAAGTATGCCATGTATGTATAACACTCTGAGATAGTTCAAGTGAGATAGTAACAGCCTTATACAATGTCAGATACCTGATGTCCCACAGTGGCGGAAGAACCAGGGTCACAACAGTCACTACGGCCCTTGAGTTCTGCCTCAGGTCTATCACCTTGCAAAATCAGTATTTAATATTGTTGGAACATACTCCTGTCCTTCGTGATCACCAGAATTACCTGCCATGGTGTATATTGTAATATCCAGACCGAGCCACACCCTTCCACACTATTGAAATACATACAAGGGAGTCAGTTCAGGAAATTGCCTGCTGTTTATTAACCACTTAGTGACCAGACCCTTTTCAATTTTCTTACCATTTGGAACCAGGGCTTTTTTTACATTTCTGCGGTGTTTGTGTTTAGCTTTAATTTTGCTCCTACTCTGTACCCACACATATTATATACAGTTTTTCTCGCCATTAAATGGTCTTTCTAAAGACACCATTATTTTCATCATATTATATCATATAATTTACTATAAAAAAATGATAAAATATGATGAAAAAAATGTAAAAAAAAACCCCACACTGACCCCCAAAATCTGTTACACATCTACAACCACCAAAAAACACCAATGCTAAATTACTTCTAAATTTTGTCCTGAGTTTGGAAATACCCAATGTTAGCATGTTCTTAGCTTTTTTTTTTTTTTGCAAGTTATAGGGCTATAAGTACAAGAAGGACATTGCTGTTTCAAAAATTATTAAAAATGTATCAATAGTGACATTATAAAAACTGTTATCTGTCATAAATCTCTGAATCACACATCACATGTGCATATTATTTTTAAAGTAAACAACCCAGGGTATTCAATATGGGCTATGTCCAGTCTTTTTTAGTAGCCACTTAGTCACAAACACTGGCCAAAGTTAGCATTTAAATTTGTTTGTGTGTTAAAAATGCAAAAAATTGGTTATGAACGCTAACTTTGGCCAGTGTTTGTAACTAAGTGGCTACTAAAAAAGAATGAACATACCCCATTTGCAATACCTTGGGTTGTTTTCTTTTTCAAATGGTATGCCATCATGGGGGTAATTCTTATTCCTGGGCAACCAAACGCTCTCAAAGGCAAAATAACCAATCTGGCAAATTTCAATGTAGTGTTTAGTGTTTCAAAACAGTAAAACGTATCACAACAATATCACCAGTGAAAGTGCCATTTGTGTGTGAAACATGCAAACAATGTCATTTTCACTGACAATGTCATCGCTCTGATATGTTTTACTGTTTTGAAACACTGTGACACAGTCCCCCCAGTGGAAAAGAACACTGAACGTACAAGGTATGTCCAAGTTCCTGGGGAGGGGGGGGATTATTAGTTATGCATTTTTTTATTTCATTTTTTTAATTTAATTTTATTTATTTTACTGAGTGCCTCAACCCCTCAAGGCACTCAGCACACAGGCAGAGCATCGGAAGCCATGCCTGATTGCTTCCGATGCTCTGCCTCACTGCCGGGTGCCATGTGGAGCAACCCGGAAGTGATGGCTCCAGGGGGGTGATCACCCGGCGGCCCGGCAGTGAGGGGGGGTATTGCAGGATGCCTTGCTTTGGCATCGCTGCAATACCTTTAGAGTGGCTGGAAGAGACCACGATTGCTTACCCCGGACGTACAGGTGTGTGACGTAACCTGTACGTCTGCGGTTACTAAGGGGTTAAACAGAACAAGGTTTTAAAAAAAAAACACACAATAAGGAGTCTAGGAGGAGTATCATTAATTACCAATCAAGTATTGACAACTATTAAGTAACATCATGAACAAGCTCATGCATATAACATTTGTGAAAGCATACAACAAATCATTCATGTTAAACTTATCTAGCGGACATTACTAAGTGGTATCTTCTTAGAATATGAGGGTATAGGGATATACGCAATATACAAGGTCGGACAGAAATTAACCCGATCAGTGATGGAATATTAGTCAGTTTCACATTAACTCTTTGGGGGATGAAGTGTTAGTTAGTCACATATTAACAGTTATAAATACATTGCTATTTTGGCAATATATTAAAGGATCACTATAGTGTCAGGAAAACAAAGTGGTTTTCCTGACACTATAGTGCCCTAAGGGTGCCCCCAGGGTCCCCCTCCCGTGGCGCTGAAGGGGTTAAAACCCCTTCAACAACTTACCTTTATCCAGTGCCGGGCTCCCTCGGTGCTGGTGACCTCTCCTCCCCCGCCGACGTCAGCTCCAGAGTGGAGCGGAATGCGCATGCGCGGCAAGTGCCACACACACATTCAAACAGTCCATAGGAAAGCATTTCTCAATGCTTTCCTATGGACAGTCTGCACGCTGGATGCAAATATTGCATCCAGCGTCGCAGATGCGCCTCTAACAGCTGTCAGGAAGAGGTTGGATTAACCCTGCTATGTAAACATAGCAGTTTCTCTGAAACTGCTGTGTTTACATCTGAAGGGTTAAAACCTGAGGGACCTGGCACCCAGACCACTTCATTGAGCTGAAGTGGTCTGGGTGACTATAGTGTTCCTTTAAATAACTTTAAAGGGACACTCCAGGCACCCAGACCACTTCTGCCCATTGGAGTGGTCTGGGTGCCAACTCCCACTAACCTTAATCCTGCAACTGTAAATATTGCAGTTTTCATAAACTGCAATATTTACATTGCAGGGTTAACTCCTCCTCTAGTGGCTGTCTAGAGGGCCACTAGAGGGCACTTCCTGGTTTATAGCACACATTTCCCATAGGAAAGCATTGAAAGCATCTTTCAATGCTCTCCTATGGGGAGGTCTAATGCGCGTGCACGGAATTGCCGCGCATGCGCATTAGGTCTCCCCCCCACGGATTGTTTTCCTGGCACTGGAGTGTCCCTTTAAGTTTGACCCTCACGATCGTAGTGCTCATTCAATATGTCAGAGTGCTGCAGCTGTATTGATATGGTAACACTGACTCAATGATTGAGCACTTGATAAAAGGAGCATGTAGTGTGATCTGCACCCTCTGGGATTCTGTCATCACAATCCCCAGGGATCCTCCCAGCACCAACTGCACCACCGGGAAATAAACTCCCCTACCTGCATATATGTGACAGTTTGTATACGCTTGAAATAATGTTAGCTTCTCCCTTGTAATGCTAGATCAATACATACAATATATGTCATTTTTATCTTCTCCAGAGCTTTTCTCTATTCCTCATATAAGTGTGAGCCCAAATCCTCTGACTTTAGGAGCTGATACGACCCTGACATGTGACACAAGCCTTGCCCTGCTCAGAGCAGACACAGAATTGGAATTTGCGTTCTACAGAAATGGAAAGATGGTGCAGGGTTTTAGGACATCTAATACATACAGGATTAAAATACTTGACTGGGATTTGCTTGGAAATTATACTTGTGATGCAATAACTTCAACTAGGAGTGTAAAGAAAACCAGCCGAAGATCAAATATCAAGATTGCAGGTAAGTGTAAAATCCCACAATTTGTTAGAACACTTTAAAACGATGATTCCCCACAAATTCTGTGAGTAAGCAGCAGTTTTATCTCATGTTCTGCTGCTAGATTTTGGATTGTGTGTTTTTCAGTTATGTTTCTGAAGTAAATTGTTTCTGATAATTATCCTGCGGAAATGATTTTGAGAACGGAAGCAGTTTGTTTTAACTGAATATTTACCTTTAATTGGAAATATATGAAAAGTGATTAAGTAATTAAGTACTCATCATTTGTTGGGATCTTGATAAAAAGAATGCTCTACCCATCCTTACTGGACACATCAGTTGTGTGCACACACAAACTTAGCATTCTCATGTATACCTGTAGTTCCACTTAGTATTTTAGGGCTCATTTGGACCTACACAGCACATAAGTGGGGGTACAGAGCATGTATTCCTCTAATATTATACTCAGAGCTCCTAAGCTACCTTAAGGGTATGGGTGAGAAAAGAGGGATTTCCCACCTATAGTTATTAGTTACCCTGCCCTATGGCCATGGGTCGGAATGTAGGGGACAGCCCTACTACCAACACTAGCAGGTTCTAGTACTGTGACCCCCCCTCCCACCTCCACATTTGCCCATTTTTTATTTTAATCCCCTGCCTGCTGTCCATGGGTGATGTAACGGAACTCCCTGTACTCCGACCGAGTACCTTCCGTTGATGGACGCTTCCTAGCCTGCGCCGAGGACGACAAACACCGCACTGGACACCACAAACACCGCAGACTCCACAACTGCCGTAGCTTAACTGGAGTCTCGCCGTCTTCTGTCCACCCTGGATCGGCTTCTGTCCTCCAGGAGAGCGTATCAGGAACAAGCTCTTAAAAGAGCTAAGTGATTAAAGCTCAAGGGATTATGCAGAGCATAGCAATCCCCAGTGTGATTATAGCAGTTCCCTCCAATAACGAGATAAGGCTACGTTTTGAAGGGTAAAGAAGCACTGTCTGTACTGGCACATACAGCCTCTTTTATTCACATTCTACAAACATAGTACTGCCCACAGGGTTTTGAAGAACAACGAATCAACACATTACAACACAGCTAACACTCCCATTTATTACATCAGAAATCATTCCCTCTGTCTGTGATACAATTATCTCAACACAATAGACTAACTTAATTATCACAGGCAGGAAAATACAGTATTATAAAACATATCACAGGGACCCCAAAACATGCAATAACCCCATAAAAGATATCCTCAGAACCGGCGGATCTGGCTGAACCACATATCCAAAATTCACCCAGATCCGTTCAGTAGTTTGGAAGATACAGTTTAATGCAGATTCCGCAGAACATATACAGGCTATATGAAAATAATTACTGTTAAATGTGTCCCCTGTTCTGTAGTTTAAAACTACTGAACGATGTCTTTGTGCACCAAATACCGGCGAGACGGCACCGTGTAAAAAAGTCAAATCAGTGTCTGTGAGTTAAAATGGCCACCATCCATTGTTCTCACCATGTGCTTCATCCATTGTTCTCACCATGTGCCTCTGATACATGAAATGGTGGCCACCCGGTAACTCCACAGTTT
Source organism: Pelobates cultripes (assembly GCA_933207985.1). NCBI lineage: Eukaryota > Metazoa > Chordata > Amphibia > Anura > Pelobatidae > Pelobates > Pelobates cultripes. The sequence continues at coordinate 16,399,293 of OW240924.1, forward strand.
GTCTGGTAGTCTATCCAGCCAAACCAACAGATGAAACACATGGGGAAAAGTGCAACAAATGAAGGGAATCATAAAAAATATGGACAATAGTCATATTTGTGCACAATCTCCAGTTTTGTCACAGGGCACAAATAGTGTTTTCAAATGCCATATATCCCAGGGCCATAGTCAGAAGGTAGGAGGCGTGCAAGCAGCCCCAAGAACAAGTGGTCTGTTCCGCCACAGGTGAGGTTATAGGGAAGGTCCTTTGGTGACTGGTATATCCTCCTCTATTGCTTATTAAAGCCCCATCTCAATGGGATGGGGTATATCAATCCCTTCATGAAGTTAGGACATATCAAACGTCCTAACAAAACTGGGCTTCAATAGCGTTAGGATGGCAATAAACATCCTACATTTTTGGTATAAACAGGGTTAAATCCCTGCTCACATCAGGGTGTCCCAGGTATTTATTGGTTGCCTCTGTCCTTAAATACTACAACCCAGTATTTCTAGCACTATAGTGCCCTACACATGTCCACCCCCATTGCAACAAGAAGTTGAAGAAAAAGGTTTTGCTTACTTTTTCATAGCACTGAGCAGGGTCACCATCAGAAATTTTGGGGCCCCTAACACAGCTTATATCCTGCCCACAGGACCCACCTCCAAATCTTCCCACTTGGAAGCAGTGTTTGTAGAATGCATACAAGGTGTGTGTTTGTGTATAGGCTGCAGTGTGTGTAAAGTGGACATGGCATGTGTTAGTGCATGTGTAGTTGATGCACTTTATGTATCCTAAGACCATCTCACAATATAGTCAAATCGACGAGTGAAGGGAATCCACTACAATTATTAGAACCTAGAAATCTGAAAAAAGACTTTGCTCGGATGGTCTAGCTCCTCTCAATATTCAAATACACTAAGTACCAGCTTAAGGGAGGAGACTTAGCAATCTATTTAGATTATGTTCCTAAGAACTAACATCGGCAAAATCAAATATGTAGTTGTAAACTATGGAACTCCGCCCCCGCCCCTTGCTTCCTGCCAACCCCCCAATGTAAAATGGATGTCTAATGGGCATTGGGAGGGATTCCCGGGACGGGCGAAGCTGTGAATGACGTTCAGCACACCCACAGATGGTAAACATTTGCAGAGGGGAGTGTACCCGAGCTGTGAAGTGGAGGGGAGCAGGATCAGGTCGGTCTGTCAGAGGATCCCTCCCCCCACTCTCTCCCACACCTGGCAGCAATGTGAACACACTGGGTGTTTAGCACCTTTTTCTTTTAGATTTGTTTGTGTTGGTTTACTGGAGCTGAGGGCATGGATTTAGTAGAGATGAGGTATTAGCATAGAACACTCACAAAGGTGGTTTTTAGGAGACACAGGGACTATTAGTAAGGGCGTCTAACACTTACGAGAATCGGTCGCTCTGCATGGATGTTTGCCCCCCTGCTCCCTCCAACCTATCTCTATGAGGTTTTCTTTATCTACTGTTAGAGGGGAAAGGATACCTAATTACTTATGTTGCTTTAGTAGATATGAGTGATTATCGAACTCATTCAACTTGAACCTGAAATGCTACTTAAGGCAACTTCACTTAAGAATATCTCCAATATTCAGGCTATACCCCCTTTGCCCTCCTGTCTCCTGTATTTATTTATTTATTTATTTATTCCTTTACTTGCATAAAGTCATGGTACAGATATCACTGTTTTGTATACATAGAATATTGAGAAGTAACAATTATCTGTATGCATCAAATACATAGAAAACAAGAATTTGTTGATAACAATTGTCTGTATGGCTTGTGAATCAAGATGTGTTTAAGTAAATACAAAAACAAAGAACAGAGATAACCCTCGTAGAATGGTATGGAGTGTATGTTGGAAGTTTTCCCCTTCGGTTAGCTTGCCCATGCTATTGCGTCTTGCCCAAGGGTGCGTGTGGGATCCCCCCTCATGGGGAATGCTGAAGGTACGTGCACCACCAGGACCAGAGAGATGTGTAAGAGTGGTATCTGTCTGAGAAGGAGTAACAAATTTCCTCCATATTCCTAGTGGTTTCCACTCTTTGAATCCAATCTCTTATGGGCAGCGGGTTTGATTTTTTTCCAGCATATAGGGATCAATTGGTTTGGTGCTGTTATCAAATGTAGGAGTAGTTGAGTTTTTTCTTTGGGGAAGTTTGGTGGTGGGAGAAGGAAGATGAAAGAATCTGGGGTTGGGGTCAGTTTTTCCCCCAGTATCGTCTGTATGAGGCTAGAAATGTGCCTCCAGTAGGTTTGTATTTCTGGGCAGGACCGCCAGATGTGTGATGCTGTGCCTGAGGGGTGATGGCATCTCCAACATTGATCAGAGGATTGGGGGAATATGGCTCTTAGTCTCGCTGGTGTATAATACCATCTAACTATTCTTTTATAGCTTCTCTCTTGGGTCTCTGTGTTTCTAGATGTTTTGTGAATATTTCTAAAGATTTTGCGCCACCTATCAGGTGGTATGGTGATATTGAGCTCCAATTCCCATGCAGAAGTGAAGGCCTGAGGGTGTTTGGGCTGTATGGAGAGAAGGATAGTGTACATGACAGAGATAAGCTTCTTTTTTAATATGTGCCCCTTGCAATACTTTTCAAAGGGTGTTAGTTCTCGGAGTGACCTCTGAGCCAAGTGTCCTTTCTTTAAAAAGTGTACAATTTGAATGTATGAAAACATTTGCATTGCTGTGATATCAGTCTCCGGTAACAATTTGTGTAAAGGTTTGATTTTATTCCCTTCAATTACTGCCTCCACTGACAAGTATTGTGAGTTATGATATTGCTTATATATTTTCCTATCTGCTCCAGGAGGGAACAGGGGGTTGTGAATGATTGGATACAGAGGTGAGGGATAGGGGGATATGTCCTGATGTGAGCGTATGTGCGCCCATAATCTCAGCGTGGGGGTGATGGTAGGATATGTGCCATGGTGTAGTAGGAAAGATCCTACCTTGTGCCACGGGATTGTGTAGATCGGGGTTCTGAAATGGGCGGCTTCCAGTGTCACCCATTGCTTATCTGTGTGTGGGTTGCACCATTCGTATACTCTAGTGAGCAGAGTTGCTTTGTGGTATAATTCCACATCCGGGAGGCCCAGCCCCCCCTCATCTTTTGGTCGTTTAAGAAGTGAAAAGGATAATCGGGGTTTCTTATTGGTCTCCTGTATTTATATTTGCTCTATGATATAACCAACTAGTTCACTGTTTAGTGAACTTCTTTACCAACTTATCTTGTCTAATGATGTCCCGAACGGTTTGCCGAATGGTTCGCCAAACGGTTCGCCACGGACGGCGAACATATGCGCTGTTCGGTCCGCCCCCTATGTCATCATTGAGTAAACTTTGACCCTGTACCTCACAGTCAGCAGACACATTCCAGCCAATCAGCAGCAGACCCTCCCTCCCAGAGACCCTCCCACCTCCATTTTACATTCATTGTGAAGCTGCATTCTTAGTGAGCTGTCCAGGAGGTCGGAGGGTCTGGGAGGGAGGGTCTGCTGCTGATTGGCTGGAATGTGTCTGCTGACTGTGAGGTACAGGGTCAAAGTTTACTCAATGATGACATGGGGGGCGGACCGAACAGCGCATATGGCGAACCGGTCAGCGAACCGTTCGGGACATCACTAATTCTGTCATCTGGTCTCAGCAGCAATTTTATGGCAAGACAGGAGGCTTCATATTTGCTTTACTTCCTTTACTGTTCCTCCCAGCAGCAAAGAAATAGTTAACAGATTGAAAAAAGAAACAACCAATCAGAACACATCTAGTCAGTAATATGTGGTTGTGAGACTCCTCCCAATTCCTCTTTCTTTGCTGCTTGCCTCCCAGGTGAGTCAATTCTAATTACACAGGCCCTTATACGAATATTTTATATTTATTTATTTACACTTTATTCATTATTTTTCAAATTTTGTACATATACCATTTTACTATATTTATTTGTTGTCTTTGTTATTTTTTTATTAACTTCCCTTTTCTACTCCTGGGGCCCCTTCGAGTGTCTCTAGCCGACCGCAATATAACACAGCTTAGTTTACATTTTGTTCACCGCTTGGTCTAAAGCCACGACCTGTCAGCGGCTCTCTTCCGTTTTTATCGCGCTTTTTGTGACGCGCAGTCTCCGCCTCCAAAATAGCCGGCGACCATTTTAGTTGCGGCAGTTTGAATTGGCAACGGTTTTTTCCTGCCAAGTTACCATTAACTGCTGCCCAGTTTACAAATTATTTAACCCTCTGCTGCTGCCCAGTTTGAAGGTTATTTACCCACTACTGCTGCCCAGTTTGAAAAGGTTATTTAACCACTTATTCTCTCTCTGGTCTTTTGCTAACCAGCTCCAAGGTAAGTTCCTTCTCCTATGTCCAGTCAGTATACTCAAAACCCATTCTGTTTTTACCTCATGACAGGTTCACTCAACTGGCATACTAAGTGCCTTTTTCCTGCTTTCAGCCAGCTTTTGTTAAACCAAACAATTATATCTGCCACAAGGGTGACCCTCTTGATTATCACAGGCGATCCCTGTTTTTGCTACAACGGTACTTGGGTCTCCGTTGTTTAGCTCATAACTTTCCAATAACTAAGGGTGACCCCCTTTTGTACCTCATTTTCCATGTGGGTGACCCCCACCTCTCTCTGCATTTTGCCTGTTTGGGTGACCCCCAAACTTAAATATAACGGTGACCCCTTTTATGTTCCTGGGTGACCCCCAGTCGTTATCAGGGTGACCCCCTTTTTTCTAACAAATCTAATGTATTTTATATATCTTTTTCAACTTGTTGTTTTTATAATACAGCACAATGTCTGAACAGCCGGACTTCGCTGTTTCAGCTGAACTGAAATCCTGGCTATTTTCAGCAATAGCTGAATCTATGCTTAAAGCTATTGCAGCTTATCACAAACAGGCTAAACCTGTCTCCAAATCAAATGCTGCCTTAAATGTTTCCGACTCGGAAGAGTCTCACAATGATTCCGACAATGCTCCACGCAAGCGTCCCTGGAAGGGCAACAGTGCCTCCGCTGGTAAAGGCAAGGCACCTGCCAAAAACCCTAGACTGTCTCTTCCCTCCTCAAGCCTTCCCATATTGGACCCCTTGGAGGGTTCCACATCACACGATCTACAGGTCGTGAACGAGTACTGCACAGGGTTACTCTGATGAGGAAGATCATGGTAAAACCCCTTATGTCAGGGAATCCTTCATTACCAAACCATTGGAGGTAAGTTCCACTCCTACTAATCCTTCCCAAAACAAGGATCACTTATCTGACATCCTGCTGGATGCTAACGGCCAACCCCATTTTGATCCTAGGATTATCAAACATCCCCGGTGCGCTGAATGTGCACCTCCTGGCCATATAGCCCAATTCTGTAGAATGTGGCTCCGAAAACCTCTGGAGAAGGAGATTAGGAACAAGTTATGGGCGGAATGTCCCTGCCCTACAATAACAGACAAGGTCGCTCTGACACCCAAGTTTGACCCTCTCCTAATTACTTTCCTCAGCAAATCAGGGAAAGACACCTGCAAGGGCCTAGAACAGGGCCTCAAAACATTCCAGGACAAATTATTGGATATTGCTGGCCCCATTTCCAAATTTTTATTTTAGCAGACGAAGCCATTGTTGAAGGTACCTTGGATCCACACTTGGTACGTGAATGGGGGGAAATGCTAATGTGGCTATGTCCATGGAAAGACGGAAAGCTGCGTTATATAAAATAGATGCAAAATTGGCAGATTTGAGTTCCAACGGCCTATTGTTTGGGGACCAGTTCATGCGGGACCTCAACAGACATGTATCTGTGTTCACCTTGTTGAACAAGGTTTAGACTTCCCTTCGCAGGGTGTTTCGATCCAACCGTTTTTCTGGCAGAGCCGGTCGCCATAGAGGCCGAGCAACCGGCAGGTCTGCCTTCAGCGGCTACAGGCCTCAACCAAGTGAACCTTGGAACTCTGGTTATGCCCGTTCCTATCACAGACAACTGTTTACCAACAGAGGATCAATCAGAGGACGTGGCTCTGCTTCTCTCGGGGGTCGATCTGCTCAACGTAATACACCTACCTTATTCTCTAGTACATATTGCAGGCCGTTTAACTTGTTTTTTCCCACAGTGGTCTCTTCTCACTCAGTATCCTTGGATCCTTCAGACTGTTTCAGGGTTTCTCATGGATTTCACAACCGACCCTATACAAGAATCCCTTCCCCTCCCTCTACGGATGTCCCAGCCGGACACCGCTACCCTACATGCAGAACTTTGCAAGTTTAGAGACAAGGGCGCAATCGAACACTCCTCATCCCCCCTCAGATTTGTCAGCAATATCTTTCTGGTTCGGAAAAAGTCAAACGAGTTTCGCCCCATCATCAATCTGAGAGGGTTAAACCAATTCATTGTGTCATGGCACTTCAAAATGGAGGGCATACACCTACTCCGAGACCTACTTTGCGAGGGAGATTGGTTCTCCCGTTTCAACGTCAGGAATGCCTACCTTACAGTACCGGTTGCACCCTGTCACCACCCTTTCCTTCCATTAATACGGCTTCAAGAGCTTTGACAATTTACTTGCCTCTCTTTCGGTATCTCGTCCGCCCCTTGGTGCTTCACCAAGTTAATGAAGCCGGTTATGGCCCTTCTCCGGTCCCAAGGTATCTGGTCCATCGTCTATCTAGACGACATATTAATCATGGCCCCATACCCTTCGGAAACATATGACTATGACCAAATGTCTCCTACAAAACCTCGGTTTTGTGATCAATTTTGAAAACTCCTCTCTAATACCATCACAGTCCATCCTTTTCCTGGGTTTCCAGATCGACTTCGTACAGTCGATCCTCAAACTCCCAATGGCAAAGATAAAGGCCATCAAGAAGGACATTCGAAAGCTATTGTCCTCTCATCATGTACTCCTTCGCGACTTGGCGTGCATAATAGGGCTCCTGTCCGCATCCATTCAGGCTATTTTCCCCGGCCCCTTACACTACAGAGCGATGCAATGTCTCAAGATGAGGTATCTGTGCAGATCCTATTCCTACGATCAACCGATCTTCCTTACGGAAGAGGACCGTCTAGAGTTAGATTGGTGGCTAAAAATATGGAAGCCTGGAATGGGAAAGCTATTTTCGGACGCCAAACGGATTTCGTCCTAGAGTCCGATGCCAGACTCCTGGGTTGGGGAGCTACCTACTCTGGCCTCTCTATGGGGGGCCTCTGGACCCAGTCAGGACGCTCAATGCACATCAATTGCCTAGAGCTGATGGCCGGCGCCTTTGCGATTCGCAGTCTCACCAAGGACGCTTACGACTGCTCATTGATTCTCAGAATGGACAATGTTTCCGCTGTCCGTTATGTCAATTGTCTTGGAGGCTCCCGCTCCAAGCTCCTGTCAAACCTTACCAAAATATCTCCCTTCAAGCAGAATAACTTCCCGGTTTGGACAACCTCATGGTGGACTGGTTCTCCCGTCCCTGGAGGGACTCCAGCAATTGGCAGCTGGACCTGAGTGTCTTCTAGCAACTGCATCACCTTCGCGGGCCCATCATGTTGGACCTCTTTGCGTCCAGACTGAACCGTCAGACAGACGCTTTCTTCAGCTGGTTACCGGATCCGTTGTCACAAGCCGTCGACGCCTTTCTACAACCTTGGCCGTCGACAGGAGCATACGCATTTCCACCTTTCTCCATGATCCCTCGCACTCTCCATCGCCTCAGGGTTCTGGGATTCAGGATCCAGTTAATAACTCCTCTCTGGAGAGCCCAGCCTTGGTATCCCAACCTTTAAGAGATGTCCGCGGACTACCATCTGCTTCTGCCTCTTGCCCCGGACCTCCTCCAAGACCCCTTCGGAGCGTGCCATTCCCTCGCCATCCAGGGACGTCTCCAACTAGTGGCCTGGACAGTTTAGGGGATCCTGGTTCATCTCAGGCCTTTCAAGCTCGGCTCGAAACCTCCTCTGGGATTCATGGGCCCCAGGAACCTGCAGATCCTACCTTTCAGCATGGTCATCCTGGGTTCACTGGTGTTTGGAAAGGGATATTGATCCCTTTTCAAGGACTCTGGTGAATATCATGAATTTCCTGTCCACTCTCTTTGACAGAGGCAAATCTTATCTTACAATAAACCTTTTTCGCTCTGCCATTTCGGCAGCTCATAGTCCAATCGATACAGTCCCTGCCAGACAACATCTATCCATGTGCAGGCTTCTACGGGGTATCCGTCTCCAGAACACCGCCCCCCCCCTGTTACACCCATTTTTGAGATGTGGCAAAAGTCTTATCCTTTCTGGATGCTTTGCCTCCCAGCTCAGAACTATATCTATGGCAACTCTCTGCCAAACTAGCCCTACTACTTTGCTTGGTCTTTCTGCGTCGGGTTTCTGACATCAAAGAGTTCGACCTTCATGCTATTACCTTTACTCCTGAGGGAGTATGTTTTTCCATTGTCCAACGCACTAAGGTCCCATCATCCTCCGTTTTCTTCCCGGATAGACCATCACTGTGTGTTGCCCGTTGTTTACAACGGTATGTCACCTTTACCACTCCCCTTCGGCCCCTGTTGGGACCACTTTTGTGTCCTATGTTCGTCCCCACCGTCTGGTGTCATGTCCCACTATTGCTTGGTGGATCAGGTGGCTCCTCCGCCTCGGGCGTGGAGCCTTCCTTTGGCGCTCATTCAGTACTCCTACCTCTCTTACTTTTTATTTCCGGCCTCAATCTCATCCGGGCTTTCATTTACTCTCTGGGCGTTAAAACAGCAACTATGAAGCCATAAAATTAGAGATTATTCTAGCGTCAGTGACCTAATAATCTAAATTTTATTAAATACAGGAGGCGAATATTGTCCCACCCTACGTCCGTTTGGATACTTCGCACGTCGACCTCCCTTATTTCTTCCACGATGGAATATCCTGGTAAGGTGTTAATGTGGGTTTGTTCATAGGTTCTATGACTTTCATTCATATAAATATGGGTATCACATCACAAAAGACTATGTATATGTGTAGTACTCCACAAGTTTTGTCATCAATTTAATTTAACACTAGGCATTTATATGTGGGCATCCTGCCAATCACACCATACTTTCACAAATTTTCTTCTTTTCCTAGTGTGAAATTGTCTTCACTTATATGCACGACGTCCTTATTGAGGATCTGTTGTCCCAACTTCCAGTTCGTTTACATGGCTAATCACGCTTGTTTGAAGATTGTTGTTTCCAGTTTACATGGTTGATATCACTCCGGCTGCATCAAGAAAGAGGAATTGGGAGGAGTCTCACAGCCACATATTACTGAATTACTGACTAGATGTGTTCTGACTGGTTGTTTCTTTTTTCAATCTGTTAACTATTTCTTTGCTGCTGGGAGGAACAGTAAAGGAAGTAAAGCAAATATTCGCCTCCTGTCTTAGGTCACTGATGTTAGAATAATCTCTAATTATAAGGGTTGTTTAGCCATATTAAATTTAGCTGCATTCTGAGACCAATAGAAAAGGATAGGATCTAGTGTTGCTATATACACGTAACAACTATTTCTGTTCCCCAGCTTTATTTCAACTTGTATCTTATTTTTCCTGTTTTACCTAATAAAGTTTTTATTTACTGATTACATTTTGTATAAACATAGCTGTGGGAACTTGGATTGCTGCCACACAAGGCTCATCTTTAAGCAAGTTATTTAAGCTGTAAATATTTTATTTTTTTATTCCCCCCCCCACCTTTATATCAGTGGCGGATCCAGAGCCTGACCTCGGGAGGGGCACTTGCAGATTATTTAGAGAAATAATCCAGACACAATACCCACTACAGCTCAGTGTAGTGGTTATGGTGCCAGTAGTGCCGGGACCCCCTCCCAGAGTAAGTAGTCAAACCGTTTAAGAACAGTTTGACAACTTACCTGAGGTCTGCTTGGAAATGGGGCTGTAGTAGGGCATAGGAGCAGGGGTGCAGTGTGTGTGTGTTTGTGTCACAAGGACTGTGTGAGCAGTGTATGTGTGTGTGAAAGCTGCAGTGTGTACGTGAGGATGGCAGTGTGTGTTAGGGGGGCAGTGTGTGTGTGCGTTGCAGTGTGAGTGGGGGCAATGTGTGTATGGGGGAAGTTTGTGTGTGTGTGTATTGGGGCAGTGTATGTGGGCAATGTGTGTGTATGGGGGAGGTGTATGTGTGTGTGTATGGGGGCAGTGTATGTGTGTGGGAGCAGTAGTGTGTGTGTATGGTGGGCAATGTGTGTATGGGGGCA
>OW240924.1:16418866-16435727 GCA_933207985.1 Pelobates cultripes
TATATTAATATATATAAATATTAATATAAAAATATACTTAGTATGACATATGATATATAGACATTATATAGATATAATATGTCTATATATCATATATATATATATATATATATACACTTTTTTTTTATTAACATGTACCTTTATTTTTTTTAATGATTTTATACTAGCAGGGAGACACATGGACACCTATTGTGACCATGTGACTGCTCTGTTGAGCGATCACATGGCCACAGGGGTCCTAATCCGCCATGGGGAGACTGTCTGGGCTGCAGGCAGTCTCCCCACACCGGGAGCACCGCCGATCGCCACCGAGGGAACGACGGCGATCGGGTAAGTACATAAGGCCGTTAGGATGATTCAGGACCGTCACCGGTTGGCAATGGAAAAATGCCGATGACGGTCCTGAACCGTCCTCGGTCGTTAAGGGGTTAATAAAGTGCTGTGAAACCTAGTGGTTAGGGTAACCTTTGATGATGATCCGACAGTGCTCTGCCAGTCTAAGTTTTAGGCATCTAGTGGTCATTCCTACATACTGGAGGCCACAAGGGCACTCCAGTAAGTATATTAAATTTTTTGTGTTGCAACATATTAGGTCTGTTATGGGATATGATGAGTTAGTATTATTAGAAGTAAAGTGCGTGGTTTTCGACTTGATTTGTGGGTCTGTGGTTCTGCAATCTATGCATGTATTGCATTTAAAAAAAACTTTAGATTTAGTTAAAAATGATGAATTAGTGGTAGTGGGATCTTTTGTATAGTTTTTGGTAAGAATAGTCCTAAAGTTAGGGGCCCCTCTAAAAATCACACTGGGTTTGTCTGGGATGAGCGTTTTAAGTATTTCATCCTGTTTTAAGGTGCCAGTGTTTCTTGATGATTTTTTTCACAATCTGGCTTTTGTTGTTAAAGTTAAAAATGACTGGCAAAGAGGGTGAATCTTTTTTATTATTTGTTTTATATTAGAAAATATTCTTCCTATCTTTTTGTTTTACAGTACTTAGTATTTTATTGAGGTTTCCTGGTGAATCATTTTTGCTGGTGAATTGTTCTTTGAGGGTTTTAGACTGTTCTTCAAAATCTTTATTGCGGGAACAGTTCCTGCGAAGGTGCAGGAACTGACTATTGGGGATCCCATCTAGCCAAGGCTCGTAATGGCAACTAGATTTTTCAATAACTGTGTTGGTACATACTTTTTTAAAATAAGTTTTAGTGTTAATAGTACCTTCATGGATAAAAATCTGAATGTCTAAAAAGTTAATCAGTTCTTTGCTGTATTCTGAAGATAAAATTATGCCGCTATTATTGATATTTAAATAATTAAGAAATAGTTTAAGAGAATCTTCAGGCCTCTTCCAAATAAAAAACAGATCATCTATGTATCTAAAATAGGTAACTAGGTTTGCTTTCCAGGGGTGGTCACCCCAAATAGCCTTTGACTCCCAGCCATCCATAAAAAAAGATTTGCATAGCTGAGGCCTATATAAAGCCAGTGTTGTCAGGTACATGTTTTTATCCACTTGAGAAATCCCTAAGGGGAGAAACGCATTGTGGTATTTTAATTGCTGTATTTTATTAAAGGTATTTTGGCCACTTTCAACTTGTGAGTCAGCCATTTTACTATTTTATTTATTTTTACCTGGCACCAGAGTTTTTACTGTTCCAGTGAGAATTTTACTCCAAAGAATCCTTGGTGGGGATTATACCACTCAAGCTTTATCCATTGAGCAGTCTGCCTGCTCAATGAAATGTGAGTAACCACTTGGTATTTTATTACTTCACCTCTGGCTTTTATACAATAAGCACTATTATTGTTTCTTTTACATTTCATATTGTCCTTTTACCATATTGTCCATCCATCTACTACAAAACTTCACATATCCCATAAGTGGGGATTGTACCACTGTATGCCATCCACACTGGAGCTAGTCTTATAGTTCTGGAAAATGTGATTTCACGAATATCCCATGTCCATACGTTACTGAGGAATACTTCCCCTGACAAGATTGTGACTGACTTCTTATACAAGGTTTTATTTGGACTTTTTTGCTGCATTTATCAGGCATAGACTCTTTTGTACTTAATCTTTGGACTCTTGATTATTATTCATTATCCATATTTCAAACTCTTTTTGGTTTTTTATCATGTATGTATTTTCTCTTATATAGTGTCTTGTATATGTGCTTGTATAGTTTATAATCAGGTTTATTTATTTATATTTTATTTCACCTGTGGCGCCGCCTCCCCCTTCAACTCTTTTAGATCCACCAATAAGAACTATAAAAAATAAAATAAGGGGAAACAACAGAGGTACCCAGAAGTCTCTGGGATCTGTACCTATGATATGCTGGTAACAATTCTAAAAATGTGAGACTTTTTAACATTTTATGTAAAGGTTTTAACAAATATATTAACATTTTGAAAACTACACTATTAACGGTACTCTTTGTCCTTCCCTCCCTATTATTCCATTTTTTTGTAGTGCCTATTGGTGGATCTATCACTATTTGACACACTATAAGGTGTTTTAAGAAAAAGACTATTAAAATAATTTTTATCTGGATCAGGTTTCTATTCACAGATTAATTTCATTTGTGTTTAGTTAGCGCATAGCCCCCAGATTATTTCTCTTATAGAGTATTTTATTATTATTATTTTATTATTATTTATGGGATAAACCTATATTTCCTGTACCATGCGCCTTAAACCCACATTTGCAGCATTAAATCGTCATTCACTGCATTAAAACCCTGCATCTGAAGCAATACCCTCACACGGTGTATAATGAACTCAAATATTGTGCATTAAAGTGTCACTATGTAAACATAAAGATAGAAGGTATGCAGTAGCTTATCTCCTGAGTGGGGGTTAACCCCTAGTGAAATTGATTCACTAATAATGCACAAAAGTGTGAGGGGAACAGGAGAGAACGCATATTGGTAGAATATCCTATGGAGTGGAATGCCCTACTAGTTATAGGAAACAGTAAGTGTACATTAGAGAACTTAACGCGTGAATATTAAAACTTAACTTTTAATGAAACATTTCTAATATATAAAAACTGGTAAGAGTCAACACCCAAAAACACTAGTGTGTAAAAGAAACAAAAAAAATAATAAAACAGAATAAAGTCAACACTTGTCTGAGACTTGCATAAAGTACCCCACATATGTGAGGGGACTATTGTCTAAACGGTGCGTGGATGCTGTAGTTTTAAGACAATAAGTCAGGTAAAGACTGTACATACTTGTCTGGGATTAGCAGCAAGTTGAAAGAAAATTAATAGTGGTGGATTATTGTCTAAACTGTGCGTGATAGCTGTAGGTAATGACAATAAGTGCCCCGTAATTAGCAGAAAACGAGAGAAGTCTCAGCAAGTTGAGCTGAATAAAACTGGTGAGAGTCATCACCCAGGGTATCTGGGAGTCGCAGCACGGTGTTTCCTACACTTGTCTGGGATTAGCAGCAAGTTGAAACAAAGAGCATGGTGAGGATTATTGTCTAAACTGTGCGTGACAGCTTGTAGCTGAAGACAATAAATGCCCACTAAATAATAATCAAATAGAATAAAATCAGCACTTTTCCGAGACTTGCATAAAATACCCCACATACCTGAGGGAACTATTGTCTAAACTGTGCATGGTAGCTGTAGTTTTAAGACAATAAATTGGGTACAGAGTGTCCAGCAGTATCTGGGAGTCCCAGCCAAGTATTACTCAACACTTGTCTGGGATATGTCACAATTTGATACAATAATTTGTAGTGGGGATTATTGTCTAAATTGTGTGTGGATGCTATAGTTTAAGACAAAAAGTCGGGTAAAGAGATTTTATTCTATTTATTTTTTTTTTTTACACACTAGTGTTTTTGGGTGTTGACTCTCACCAGTTTTTATATATTAGAAATGTATCATTAAAAGTTAAAGGACCACTATAGGCACCCAGACCACTTCAGCTTAATGAGGTTAACCCTTTTTTTTTATAAACTAGTGGCTGTCTCATTGACAGCCGCTAGATGCGCTTGCGTGCTTCTCACTGTGAAAATCACAGTGAGAAGACGCCAGCGTCCACAGGAAACCATTGTAAATGCTTTCCTATGAAATGGCTGAATGCGCGCGCGGCTCCTGATGCGCATTCAGCCGATGACATCGCTATGAAGGAGGAGAGGAGGAGGAGAGCTCCCCGCCCGGTGCTGGAGAAAGGTAAGATTTTAACCCCTTCCTCTCCCCAGAACCCGGCGGGAGGGGGACCCTGAGGGTGGGGGCACCCTCAGGGCACTCTAGTGCCAGGAAAATGAGTATGTTTTCCTGGCACTATAGTGGTCCTTTAAGTTTTAATATTCACTAATTAAGGTCACTCATTAAGTTCTCTAATGTACGCTTCCTGTTTCCTGCAACTAGCAGGGTATTCCACTCCATAGGATACTCTACCAATATCCTTTCTCTCTTGTTCCCCTCATATTTTTGTGTTAAAGTGTCTCACTCTCAAATCATGCAATTGGAGGTGTTACTTAACCATGAATTTAACAGGGCTAACAATGATAGAGTGCCAAAACCAGACCAGGGGCACAGGTCAATCCATCCATAGGAACACCTCTGAGTGCCTTAGACTGTCAGAAACCATGTGGACATAAACCTTCTTCAAATAGTAGAAAACAGAGTGATCTTTACTTACTATCAGTAGATTTCAATGTCTATTTTTATCAGTTTATTTTATTAAAGTATTACCTCTTTAAATTGTATCTAGATCATTTTGAAAGTAATTAGCCAATTTGCTTAATTTACCAATATTATTTTTCTAACAGTGCCTGTGTTTGATGCAAGACTACATCCATACACAGACAAACTGCAAATGGTGGTTGGAGACAACATGACCTTTACTTGCTCAGTCGAGAGAGGCACCACTCCTCACTTCCAGTGGTGGCACAATGGAGTGGAGGTAGATAATCAGTCTGGGATGTTTCAGATCAGAGAGTCTGGGAAGATGTTATATATAGAATCTGTCAACTCTGACCATGAAGGAAAGTTCTACTGCAAGGCCAGCAATCAGATTTCAAACAAAATAACTACTATACAGAGCAACGTCTTGAACGTCCTTGTCATAGGTCAGTCCCTTGGAGCAATAGTATTTTTCTGATTAACAGACTGAATTTCTATATACATCAGCATGTATTACACATGGACAAATTGTCAGAAAGATAACTTACTTTTAAAAACTCATCAATTCCTGTCTCTGTGTGGAATATAGTGCTCACCACCTGTATATTTGTCGTTTTAGGAATTATTTTTCTCGAAATAGTTTTACCTTCTCAAATTGTATTTTGCTAATTTGTACCAATATCATTCTTCTAACAGTACCTGTGTCAGGTGCCAGAATCCGTGCTGACAGAGACATTCTGGAGCTGGGGATTGGAGACAATGTGACCTTTACTTGCTCGGTGGAGCAAGGAACCTTTCCTTTTTTCTTGTGGCGACACAATGGAAAGGATGTGGACCATAAGTCTGAACTTTACCTGATCAAAGAGTATGGGAGGATCCTATATATAGAGCCTGTCCTATCCCTGCATAGAGGAACCTACCAGTGTTGGACCAGCAACCAAGGCTCAAACAGGAACTTTACTGCAGAGAGCAATGTTCTGACCATCAGTGTTACAGGTCCTGTTTAACCAGTATCTTTATTAATGTATTATAATTAACATGATTATATCTGGTTAAAGCATATGTTGTGCCTAATCATTAAATTCATGAAGCACCAATATCCAAAAAAAAGTAATGATCAATACCTAATAAGGTTTATAGCAATATTGGCAGGCACACAACCCAGTTCGGGATGAGTATCTTGAGTTATAGGAAAGAGAAACCACACAGAGACCACGCTGCAGATAAGAATTCACACCACACTTTATTGTCCACAAGGGGACCCAATACAAAGTAAGCTTAATTCTCATTAATATTGTTGCATGCATTCACTTCAAACAGCTTAGTCTCTAGATATATCAGCTTAAGTATACATCACCATTAGAGGGGCTTGGTTGTGTCCTCGATGCACACGACTGGGGGAACTCACCCACTTTTTAGCACGTAGGCCTTTTTGAATATTGGCTAGATATGCTATGAAATATTTTATGCAATGTCATCTTAGTTGAATTTCTTAGTGCGACACAGTTTAAGGCAAGTGCCATCTTAGCTATCTATAATAGTTTAATTTACTCAATAGTGATCAATCATTCAATCATTGAGCTACTCACTGCAAAATATCATGTTAACTACTCTATCCTAATTCTTCTTGACCTGTCTGCGGCTTTTGACACTGTTAATCATCAACAGCTTCTTCACATCTTCCACAATATCACTCTACAAGATATTGCTCTCTCCTGGTGCTCCTCCTACCTCTCCCAGCGCTCTTTCAGTGTTTCTTTCTCCGGCTCTGCATCTTCTCCCCAACTCCTCTCTGTTGGTGTCCCCCAAGGTTCAGTCCTTGGTGCCCTACTGTTCTCCATCTATACTGCCTCCTTTGGTAAACTCATTAGCTCCTTCCGCTTCCAATATCATTTCTATGCAGATGACACGCAAATGTACCTGTCCTCTCCTGTTCTCTCCCCGTCCCTCTTGACTAGTGTTTCTGACTGCCTCTCTGCTATTTCTAACTGGATGGCTGCCCACTTCCTTAAACTAAACTTGACCAAAACTGAAATTCTGGTCTTTCCTCCCCCAAGTTTTGTTACTCCTGTGTCTGTCTCCCTCCAAGTCAACGGTGCTACCATCAGCTCCACCACGCAGGCTCGCTGCCTAGGTGTTCTCTTTGACTCCGACTTCTCCTTCAAGCCTCATGTTCAGTCTATCGCCAAATCCTGTCATTTCCATCTCAAAAACATTGCGCGCATCCGCCCCTACTTAACGCCAGATGCGACTAAGGTGCTGGTCCATTCCACTGTCCTTTCTCGCCTTGACTACTGTAATCTGCTTCTCAGTGGTCTTATGTGCTCCCAACTTGTGCCGTTACAGTCCATAATGAATGCGGCGGCGAGGCTCATCTTCCTGTCCACCCGCACCTCCCATGCCTCACCCTTCTGTCAGTCCCTACATTGGCTTCCTATAAAATATAGAGCTCAATTTAAAATTCTGGTTCTTGCTTTCAAATTTCTACATAATGCTGCTCCCACCTATCTATCCTCCCTTATACACAAGTATGTCCCGTCTAGGCCCTTATGATCTGCTGAAGACTTACGTCTATCTTCTGATGCTCGCCTTCAAGATTTCTCGAGGGCTGCACCGTTCCTGTGGAACTCGCTTCCCTCCTCCGTTAGATGCTCACCCAGTCTCCACTCCTTCAAAAAATCGTTAAAAACCCACTTCTTCATAAAAGCGTATCAATTAAACTGTTAATAGCTCCCGACTGATTCCTCTTCTGCAACTGTCACTAGTCTAATACTATCCTTACCTTTTGTGTCATTTTACCCCACTCCCTCTAGCATGTAAGCTCATTGAGCAGGGCCCTCAACCCCTCTGTTCCTGTGTGTCCAACTTGTCTGGTTACAACTACATGTCTGTTCGTCCACCCATTGTAAAGCGCTGCGGAATTTGATGGCGCTATATAAATAATAATAATAATCATCACCACCTATAAAATGGAATATTATCACAGCATATTAATATCACAGGTAGATATCAAAATGTTACCCACCTTATACAAAGTCGACATATGCTGTTTATTATAAGTATACAAGCTTAAATGTTTAATTTCATAAGGCAAAGTAGATTGTGCATTGCTCATGGACTCTGTGGTTGTCAAACAGGATATCTATGTAATCAGAAAACAGTCTTGTAATCACTGGAATTGTGTTTGGTCCTTATTGATGACCCAAGGAGATGTTAATGACCCCACCTTATTAAATAGTTTATAACTGGACAAAAAAAGTGTATTTATCCATGAAATACACAGAATATAGTTGTCTTTTATTCACCGTTTTAATCTATTGGGAGATATAGTCTATGACATCTGTAGTGTCAAAGAATGCATATCCCTGATCTAGCATATCTCCATAACTTCACCATTAGAATATAATTCCTGATTGTTCTCTACCCACAGAGAATACATTGACCTACCTGGCTCCCGCGATATCCTCCTTCCTGCTGATAGTAATTCTGACCACGGCCATACTTGTTTTCATATACCGCCACAAACTACCACTCCCGTGTACTAAAAGTCATCAGCCTGAACCGAGAACAGGTAACTTCAAGCACTCTATATTTTGTATATTTGTTCCTCTATGTAAGTGTTAACATTTCTAAACTGTAATTATCTGCACAATTGTATATATCTATTTCTGTGCTATATTAACCAAACAATATGTCAATAATATAGCAGTATTTCAAATAATGCTTAATTATACTATTATTAATTTTAAAAAAAATTCTGTTCTACAAAATGCTGTATACCAAATATTTAATAAGGAAAAACAAAGTCAAAATGTAGTTTTTGCGATTTCTTTTTTTTTTTTTGGTATATGTGAAATCTGATAATTTTAGGAATAAATATGAATAATAGGTTCAATATCATTCTGTTGAGAAGCTTAAAATGAAAATGACACTTTTTTAACAAAGGCCCCAGTTTACCTAAATCCATCTGAAAGTATATTAAAGTCTAGTTCTAAGTAACAAAATTAAGTTAAATTGGTTTTCTCATGAATTATAAATGTATATTTAAAATTAAGGTTTTAAAATTGTTTTTATTTTATTTTTTATTTATATGAAGAATTTGCCAAAGTCCAGGTTAGGTGAGTAAAAAAAATATTTTTCACTTTCATTATATTCTACTTAACGTTTGCCAGCCATTGGCAGGATAAATATACCTCCATTTCTCAAACTTTGATTTTTCTTTCCTATTATTGCTAATGACAATATATTTTACAAATGTTATATTATATAAATTTCAAAGGAAATAGTTATAAAAACCTCAATAAGGTACAAATTTTGAACATCCAAAATTCTAGGTCATTTCAAAATCTATGCATATATATCTAACCCTTCCTATTGCTTATAGGAAAGCATTATTTATTAAAGGGACACTATAGTCACCAACACAACCTTTGCTTACTGATGCAGTTCTGGTGTAAAGCTCATGCCCCTGCAGTTTCACTGTTCAATTCTCTGGCATTTATGAGTTAAATCACTTTGTTTATGCAGCCCTAGCCACACCTCGATGCATGTGACGTACACAGCCATTCTAAACACATCCTGTAAAGAAGCCTCTAATATTTACACTTTCTTTATTGCAAATTCTGTTTAATTTAGAATTTTGCATCGCCTGCTCTGTTAATAGTTTGCTAGACCCTGCAGGAGCCTCATGCATGTAATTAAATTTCAATTTACAGAGCAGGGGATAAAAACGTTTAAAGTAAGTTAAATGTAATTGAAAATGAAACCATTTTGTTTTCATGCAGGCTGTGTCAGTCACAGCCAGGAGAGGTGTGGCTAGGGCTGAATAAACAGAAACAAAAATGATTTAACTCCTAAATGGCAGAGAATTGAGCAGTGAAAATTCAGAGGCATGATCTGTACAAGCTGAAGTTGTTTTTGGTGACTATAATGTCACTTTAAGATCTAGAATGTTGTTGCAAAGTAAGAACAAGCTGGAAAATGTTATTTTCCTAACGTTTATTTTTAAAATGTGTATGCACAAATTTATGTATATTTCCTTAGAATAATCATAATAAAGAAATGTATGTTTTAACTGGTTATGTATAACAAATTGCGCTTATAGAATTATTTATCAATTGATAATTATACAAAATAATTTTGCTGTGGATATTTTTTTTTAAATCTGGCTGCAGTTCCAAGCTGGTTTATTATTTAGAATATTTTTTTTTTACTAATATTTGGTATTAAATCTGACTTATTTCATTAAATAAGCTTCGTAGAGAACCACAAACTATTATGGTATTTGGAACTTGTATGCTCTGGATATTTATAATTAATATGTATAATTAATTAAAATCTTTATTATTGATATATGTAAAAACTTGGGGTTTCTTATTGGCAGGACTGCTCTGGGGCCACGAAATGAAATGAACCAATTAGGTTCTGAAGATGAACAAACGGAATACAGAAACTGTAAGGACATAAAACTATTTAAATAATTCATTAGCCATGATTACCTTCTATTTAGACATATGTATTCAGTTTTGTCAGAATCTCAATTTATCAGAATTTTGGGTGAGTTGCCCAAATTCTGTAACTCCGAACTGCCGTATGACTGAATCATAAAACAAACCAAACAGGGGATGAGCTATCCATTAAGGTTGTTTCATGACTGGGAGTTCTGTCCATGGCGACCAAAAATAAGACGATGTAACGATGAAGATGGATGTAAAAAAGATGATTGATGGCTAGTGGATAGACACTAAAAGTTGATTGTATTCACGGATCATGAAGTGACCAATAAAGCAATAATAGTAGGAGCAGTAAATAAAAACAACATATATTTATGTATTTAATCAATTTATACTATATGAGTATAGCTTTCTTACCGTTTCTCCTATTTTTCTCCCTATTAGTTACTACTTCTAACTTGCTCTGTGAACCAAATGCTGTGAAAATCAGTGCACTACATAGTTTATACCTAAAATATTCATTTTTTAATTTTTTTTTATTTTGTTGTCACTTCTTTAGTTGTTATATGTTGAGAACCCATTTCTTTAACACCAGTTATCACTACACTGTCTAGCTTTAAGAAACTGCTTTATAGAGTAAGACATATAGATTTCCATATAAGGCCCAAACATTGAAAGAATTTCTGAATCAGAAACGCATGCAGAATTTAGGTTTTAACGTTGTAATAACATTTATGTAAGTTTACCCTCGTCTATTCATTCAAACCTGTATGATCCCATTTCTTTTAGTGCCCGCCCGGTCACCAGCCAGAGACTCTTATATAGAAGATGACATTTATTACATTGATATCCGCTGCGTGCCTCAAGGTAATCTAAGTGATGTTGTGTCATGAGTCTACTTACAGAGAGGGTTATTATACAAATAAATCATTAGAATGACGCTAATGTTATTGTTGCTTTTAGAACCAATATTCTTTTTTAAGAAAAAAAATGCTTCTTAGTTCTCATCAGCTGGTTGATTAAGTTACATTTTGTTTATTTACACCTATTGACATACCTGACATATCTACCTTCCACTGGGTTCCTTTACCTTAAAAAGTACACATCTCAACACATCGGTGCTCCACTCATTTTATGGGGACATTTTTATCAAATATTAACACTCACTCTCAAATACTCAGTTGAATAAAGATAATTCAAATTATACTTTAGTACACTCTTTCTTGCAAGCATGATGAACAGATATCTAAAATCCTTATCCATCAATACAGGACATTTTACGTTTTTATACAATGTATCTTCACTTTGATGGCCAGTGTTTTTGAAATGTCATTTAGCTCTTGCCAATCATTGTCATGTATAGTGGGCTTGCCAAAATGGCCCACAAAGAAAACAATTATTCTGACATATCTAATTTGTCTGAATCTCCACCAAATACACACCAGAACAAAATTGCATGTTATCACACTACAGTGTCACTTTCTACCTTGTCACATTCCATTAGATAGTTACCCACAAAACTCCCAAAATTGAGAAAAGTTGAATGACCTTGCTTCTTAAAACATTGCTAATCATGCATTCTACATTGTTACCGTATAACTAAGAAACCCGGGTTCGTAATCTCTGTCAGAAAGTAAGTGTCCTTTGGCAAGGCACGTAATGATCTGACAATCTCAGATTCACATAGATTTTGAGTAGGGCTTTCCTCACTTCCAAATATCCCCTTTCTATAATTATAAAGCACTGCGGAATATGTTGCCACTGTATAAATGCAAATAATAATGCAGTTTTTAGCTCAACAGTGCCTCCTGCCTTTTTCTAAATACGGTAAAGATTTTATTTTTTTTATTATGTGTTCGAACAAACCTTGCTGTGTTCCTTTATCTCCCTCTAATTTGTTACTTCTGTTTCACCCTCATCCACCCTGTTAATCTTACTTTTTTGTAATTCTTTATTTATGGTACTGTAGCAATAAAGATTAAATATGTATACAACAAGAGAAGTCACAATATTAAGGTAGAGATGCATGTGACAATTTACTGTGTCAGAGTTGTTTTCCGATAGCATTGTCACATTTGTTGTAGAATACATCATGACATAAAGAAACAAAACGCAAAATAACAGGTTGTTAAAAAAATCTCCCAAATTCAGGCCTATAAATTCTATACCAAATTCTTTTTGTTTTTAACGTTCTCCCTTCCTCTTCTCTTTTTCTGTCTCTTTTCTCAAATCTTTTGGTGTTTTGAGTGATCCACTTTCTGGTTTTGTCGATTATTCAGTCCTTTAATCTGCTCTCACTGTATATGCTCCTAAGCAATGCAGACTATTTCTTGCCCTGCTTCATATTTCCTTTTTTCTATCCTTCTCAAAACTATAATTTGTCATTTTTTTTTTTATAACTAAATGATTTGTATCCCGTTCCCCATTACAAATTAACAGTGAATAATTAACATAAATATAAGCAATGTAATGTCTATACCATCACTAATATAAAACATTACTGTGTGCTAGGTTTACCTCTTTTCAGAATCCCCTCTCTTTTGTTAGATATTCTCGCAACATATAAATATGTATGTTAGAAATTAATATTATTGTATTTTGTTCTTTCAGAATCTTCAGCTCCCCCTGTTGTAAGTATTGCAAAGCTTTGTGTAGTTAGAATGATAAATCACTATGTGCACCTTTAAACAGCATCTCATGTTGATATCAACATTTCTAAATACAGAGTGATCACTATGACCATTTGGAATGTTCTCACTGATTGCTCCAAACATAGAAACTTGCTCCAGAATTGCATTTTATAAATAACCTTCATTGAATTGGTGGATCTAAAGTTATGTGATTTTATTAATTAGAATTTGAGGGACCTGGGGGGCAGGTCCCTCCTGACCTGCATGGTGGCTGGACGCATTCTGAAAGAGCTCCAAGCCTACCACGGCTTTTCTTGAGGGTTTTTTTTTTTTTTGCATTTTTGGGCTCTACTCTTGCAGCTGTTAGCAAGTTGCCACTATATTTCTGTGTTGGGTCATCTCTGGAACAGCTGAAATTCAGTGCTTTCACAATTCATGGAAGAAGCCATTGGGCCTAGTGTGTGTGCCAGGTGGGAGAGACAGCTGCTCTCCCGGCTCGCTGGATACTGGTTGACCGACGCTAAATCCTCCTGCTGTCCAGTACTCCCCGTCTGGACCAGTGGGGGTGATTCTGGTCCACACCCGCAGGTCTTATTGCACAGCTGTCAAGCCACATTGGTGGTGGCATCAAAGCCACAGTGAACCTTTGATGGCGGATGCCATGTGCTCTCTAGCTCCCAACAGCCAAAATGCTAATATCCTCACAAGGCTGAATTTAATCTTTGAGAGGTTTTGGAACATGCTGTACAAAAAGAGAACTCCTCTAACTTCTCCAGTGGAATAATCTACTAAGTCTGTGGCTCCAAATGGTGAACGAGATACCATCAGAGGGCATAGGCTGAGCCTCTAGCTCAGTGATTTAGTTTATTCCCTGATCTTTATTTTGCCATGGTGTTAGCCTTCCAGCTGAAGTGGTAGAGGTTAACACAGTAGAGGAGTTTAAGCATGCGTGGGATAGGCATAAGGCTATCCTAACTATAAGATAGGGCTAGGGACTAATGAAAGTATTTAGAAAATTGGGCAGACTAGATGGGCCGAATGGTTCTTATCTGCCGTCACATTCTATGTTTCTATGTTTCTATGTATACCTTTCATGGCGCTACACTAATCACTGGACCACCGCTAGACCAGAGCAGGGCCTCTAGAGTGTGCACAAACATGACTGCCTATGTACACTAAGCTTGTGCAAATTTTCTTTACCCAGTCCTAGGTGTTATAAAGCATTTCTAAGTTTATTATCCTTATGTTCAGAAGTCTTTGGACTCACTGTCTCTCTAAAACTAAAAAGTGCTGTTACTCTACATGACACAGCTTGACAAGCTTTCTTGTAAACCTATATTCCTAAAAATGTGTCTCTAGCTGCTTGTATTTTACTCTTTACACTACAAAAATAAAGAATTATTTAAAAAAATAATAATAAATTAAGGGACCTGTGTGGCAACCCACCTGTGTGGCAGAAAGTCCAGAGAATTTAATTTGCAAGTCCTATATTTAACCCTGTAACTTTCTAAAACACCATAAAACCTGTACGTGTGGGATACTTTTGTCCTCGGGAGACTTCACTGAACACAAATATGAGTAGTGTTTTAAAAATGTAAAACATATCATGATGATGATATCATCTGTGAAAGTGCAATTTTTGTGTGAAAAATGATAAAAACTAATATGAATGCTAAATTTGGCCAGTGTGTGTGGCTACTCAAAAAAGACTGGATATACCCCATTTTGAATATCTTGGGTTGTCTACTTTTGCAAATGGTACACCATGATGGGGTAATTCACATTCTGGGCTGCCATACGGTCTCAAAAGCAACATAACAAATCAGACAAATTTCAACATGTAAAAATTGAAATGGGCAAACCTTATTTTTAACCCGATAACTTATCAAAATACCATAAATCCTAATATGGAGTTACTGTTGTACATGTGAGACGTCGCTGAGCACAAATTTCAGTGTTTTGGAGCACTGTAATGTATAATGCTGATGATATCAGTGAAAAGGCAGTTTTTGTGCGAAAAATGCAAAAAACATACGAACGCTAACTTTGTCCGGCGTAGGTGACTATGTGGCTACTAAAAAAATACTGGACATAAGCTATTTTGAAAACCCTAGGTTGTCTACTTTTGCAAATCGAATGTCATGATGGGGTTAATTTTCATTCCTGGGCTGCCAAATGGTCTCAAAGGCAACATAGGTCCAGCAGATCAAACTGTCAAGTAACAATGTGTAAAAACTGAAAAGTGGAAAGCCCTATATTTAACACTCATATTTTCCAAACCACCATACAATTTGTACATGAGACATTGCTGAACACAAATATGTGTATTTTATTCTAGTAAAAGCTAACAGCATTCTGACATTCACAGTTATAATGCCATGCAGAACTTCTGAATTTCCTACACCTTTTTTTTTTTATATAGTTTTTCATATTAAATTGACTCGTATAAATATTTGATGTAAAATGAAAGCCCCCCTGCCACCCACCTAAATATAGTAAAATCTTACTTTTATTCCAGTCTGCTGCTGCTGGATCTGAAGCACCTCTAGTAGCCATCTGAGGAGTGGCAGTGGAGGTGTCTGAAAAGACGGTGTTTACTACAGAAAGCCTGAATGGGATGATTATACTCACCAGAACAAATACAGTAAAATGTAGTTGTTCTGGTGACTATAGTGCCCCTTTAATATAAAAAGGTAAATTATGGTTAAACAGCCATAAAGGGCAAATTCTAGGTTTTGTTTTGATCAGAACCTGTAAAATTGCCTCCATCCTTCAGGGGCTAAAATTCCTGGGGTGTGGCAGTTTCTCTTTTATTCATTATTTTCTTTTTCTGATTATATAACAGTTGTATTATAGTTTAAAAAGTTATGCTACTCATATGAGATAGAATTTTATATTGTATCTTCTTCCCGTTTTTTAGGCAGTACTTTCCAGTCGAGATGTCAGACGGGTTTCACACAACACAAATTACAAATCAAACATATGACTGTATCTTCACTTCCTCTTCACTTCCTCACACCATAATCCCAACTTCAAGCCTATAATCACCCACAGAACTAACCACATCCTTGAATTTATCATATTCATATTTACCTCAAGTCCTGACCTCATCCGTAACCTCATCCTCAGTGTCAGCATGATACAATAACTTCCATTTGCATTAAAGCAGCACTGTCAATTGTGTTTTTAAAGGAACACTATTTAGCCCCCCTGATTCCCCCTTGCCCCCCTAAATATAGTAATATCTTACCTTTATTCCAGTCTGCTGATTCTAGCTCAGCCCCTGATCTGCCTCCTTGGCTGCCATCTTCCGAAGTGATGATTATACCCAATCACAATACTATCCTATATGAAATCATTTAATTGGCTGAGATTGTCAAAAGTGCATGCTAGGAGGTGGAGGAAACCCCACACTGGCCAATCCGCATCTTCTCTAGAGATGCATTAAATCAATGTATCTTTATCAGGATAGTTCAGTGTCTCCATGCAGAGGGTGGAGACACTGAATGTCAATGCTGCCAGGAAGAACCTCTCGTAGCTATCTGAGGAGTAGCCATTGGAAGTGTCCCAAGGCAGCAATTTAAACACTGCCTTAGTGACCGTGGACATATCAAGTACGTCCAACAAAAACTGGTCGTTAACAACCTCGGACGTACCTGATACGTCGGCGGCACATTTGA
Source organism: Pelobates cultripes (assembly GCA_933207985.1). Taxonomy (NCBI): domain Eukaryota; kingdom Metazoa; phylum Chordata; class Amphibia; order Anura; family Pelobatidae; genus Pelobates; species Pelobates cultripes. Next base: position 16,435,281 of record OW240924.1, read on the forward strand.
GCGCTGGATCGCGATCATGATCCCTTCCAGCCGCTTTAAGGGTATTGCAGAGATGCCTCGATGTCAAGGCATCCTGCAATACCCCCCCTCACTGCCTGGCCCCACGTGGCGCCCAGTAGTAAGGCATGGCATCAGAATCCATCAGGCAGGCTTCTGATGCTCTTCCTGTGTGCTGAGTGCCTCAAGGGATCGAGGCACTCAGTGAAGATAAACAAGTAAAAAAAAAAAAAAATTTAAAAAAATCAATAATAAATAAATAAAATATAACTAAACCCCCCCCTACCCCAGGTCCTTGGACGTACCTAGTACGTCCGAGGTAACCTTATGAACTTACCCGATCGCCGCCATTCCTCCACCGGCGATCGGTGTTCCTCTCCACTGGGGGGGAGACAGACAGTCCCCCCTCTGCAAAGAAGGCCCCCGCGGGCTATGTGATCGCTCTGATGT
>OW240924.1:16435827-16451730 GCA_933207985.1 Pelobates cultripes
AAGGAAAACAGTCATCATTGAAAATAAAATATGCCATGTGTATTATTGTAATGCATACATGTAACTATCTATTTCAGTACATTTCCTGACTTACATTTTCTCTGTGGGATCAGCCTGTAGCGTTACTTACCTTAACCGGGGGCCGGTCGCGGTCCTCTCTTCAAGCCGCGCGCGGTCCTGCGGCTGCACGAGCCGCGCGCGGCTCATCCGACTGCTTCAGATGGAGGGCGGGCAGTGACCGCGTGAAGCGGTCACGTGTCCCGCCTGAAACTAAGAGCGCGCCGCGAGTCTCGGGCACGCTCTTAAAGAGACAGTGGGAGCCTAATTGCCAAAAGGCTCCCATTGGCTTCTGTCATACCCCACTCCCTGTACAATTACCTATAGGGGGTGTGGAAGTGACAGGAGCCAATCACTTTCGTTTTAAAGCTATTTAAACTTACCTTTTTCCCTTAGCTCGTTGCCCTATCGTGGTTTCTGTTTCAGTTCCCTTTAGCGCTTGTGGTGTTCAGTTGTGTTTTCTCGTATTGACTTTGGCTTCGTATTCTGACTTCGTTTTCGCTTTATCCTTATCTGTACTGTTTGCCGGCTTGCTGTTTTCCGTGTACCAGACCCCGGCTTGTCCTTGTTTACGCTGTCTCTCTGTGCCCTTGACCTCGGTTTGTTCCTGGCTCTGTCTCCTCTCATATACGTCGAGTCCGGCCATTCTAAGGTCCGGTAGACGTATCTCTCCTCTGTATTTGCCTCTGTTTAGCTGGATCCTGCGTGTAGGGGTATATTCTCGTTACATTACGATAGGGCCAGGGACCCCGCAGATTTAGCTCAACAGATGGCGTCCCATGAGGCAAGATTTGTAGAGCAGGATCACCGTATGGATCAAATAGCTCAGGCTCTCCAGACGCTCCTAGCTAGAACCGTTCCAGCAACTACACCTAACCCTCCTCCGCCCCTTCTCCCTGAAGTATCTACTTTGCCTAATACTTCGGCCCATTTAACACCTCCTCCTAGGTATGGAGGGGACTCTAAGACTTGCAGAGGGTTTATTAATCAGATTGAATTTCACTTTGAAATGTATCCACGTTCATTTCCCACAGAGAGGTCTAAGGTTGGGTTCTTTATGCACCAACTTACCGATAAAGCACTTGAGTGGGCAAATCCTATTTGGGAGGCTAATGGACCTATGGTACATGATTTCAACAGTTTTCTTACGGCTTTTCGTAGAACTTTTGACACAATGAAAAGGTCAAAGAATGCCGCGAGAGCATTAATGAGAATTAAACAGGGTTCTAGGTCTGTGGCTGATTATGCTATTCAGTTTCGCACTCTTGCTTCGCAGGTAGATTGGACCAACAATGGGTTAACTACTGCCTTTATGGAAGGTTTGTCAGATGCGATATTGGATGAGGTAGCAGCTAAGGAGCTTCCTATTGCCTTAGAGGACCTTATCGATTACCTCATTGATATTGATAATAGAATTCGTGACAGGCTCTATACCAAGAACAGGAATAGACGTTTTGTTACACCCATTAACCCCAGAGTTAATATACCAGAGAGTGTTAAAGTGTCTGAGGAGGAACCTATGCAATTAGGGGTTGCCAAACTCTCTGATACTGAGAAATTACATAGGAGAAGGGAGGGACTCTGCCTATACTGTGGTAGGAGACCATATGGTAAAGGAATGTCCTTTACTCCCGGAAAACTCTCGCACCTAAGACCTTATAGGGGACTGGCCTTGGGTGTGATATCTAAGTCTCCTAAATTGCCTCCTAACCGCTTGCTTCTCCCGGTTTCTTTATATATGGGGGAGATTTGTATAGTTGACAACATATATGCTCTGGTTGACTCTGGGGCAGCTGAAAATTTTATAGACTCTGGCTTTATAAAGAGAAACAACATTCCCATCAGAGAGAAGGAGATACCCTTGGCCGTTGAGGCCATAGATAGTAGACCATTAAGTTCTCCAGTTGTTACTCATGAGACTGTACCATTACACATGTACACAGGGGTTTTACACTATGAAACCATTCGATTCCAGGTCATCACCTCTCCCTCTTCACAGTTAGTATTAGGGTATCCATGGTTACGTGCTCACAATCCCATTTTTGACTGGGAGACAGGGCAAATAAAATCATGGAGTGAGGCCTGCCACGAGTCTTGTACGTTGGAAGTCACCCCTTTGAATTCTATTGAGGTACCTACCAGTCCTCCTTTGTCTACGGTTATACCCCCTCAGTACTTATCTCTAAAGACTGTTTTTGATAAAAGGGAGGCTGAGAAATTACCGCCTCACAGACCCTATGATTGCGCTATTGACTTGTTGCCTGGCACTATACCTCCAAAGGGCAGGGTGTACCCCTTATCGGTTCAAGAAAACCGTGTCATGGAGGAGTACATCAGGGAATCACTAGAAAAAGGGTTTATTAGGAGATCCTCTTCTCCAGCTGGAGCAGGGTTCTTCTTTGTATCGAAGAAAGAAGGTGATTTAAGACCGTGTATAGATTATAGAGGTCTAGACAAAATCACTATCAAAAATGCATACCCTATACCTTTGATTACAGAATTATTTGACAGGCTGAAACATGCCACTGTGTTCACTAAATTAGACCTTAGGGGTGCATACAATTTGATACGTATAAAGGAAGGTCACGAATGGAAGACTGCATTCAACACTAGATCCGGTCATTACGAATATACTGTTATGCCATTTGGGCTTTGCAATGCCCCAGCAGTATTCCAAGAATTTATTAATGATGTCTTGAGATATTTTATTCACACATTTGTTATCGTATACTTGGACGACATTTTAATATATTCTACAGATATACACACTCATCACAGACATGTTACGACAGTTTTGAAGACCCTTCTTGCTAATGGTCTTTATTGCAAGCTAGAAAAATGTCTGTTTGACCAAACTGAAGTCCAGTTCTTGGGGTATTTGATTTCCGCTAAAGGTTTTCGTATGGATCCCCAGAAGCTAGCTGCTGTAATAGAATGGCCTCTACCGCAAGGTCTGAAAGCTATTCAGCGTTTTCTTGGGTTCTCCAATTATTATAGACGTTTTATCAAAGGTTTCTTGTCCATTGTAGCACCTATTACCCGTATGACTAAAAAGGATGGCAATACTCGTGTTTGGTCTACCGAGGCACTTCAGGCTTTTGAATTTCTTAAAACTACGTTCGCCTCTGCACCTATTTTACAGCATCCTGTCCCCTCACTGCCCTATATTCTTGAAGTTGATGCTTAGGATATTGGGGTAGGTGCTGTCTTATCCCAAAGAGAGTCGCCTGAGAAGCCATTGCATCCATGCGGCTTCTTTTCTAAACAAATGTCCAAAGCAGAGAAAAATTATGATGTGGGTAATCGCGAACTCCTTGCTATTATTTTAGCACTTAAAGAGTGGAGACATTTGTTAGAAGGAACTAAGGATCCTATCCTCATTTTTACGGATCACAAGAACCTATCCTACCTTAGCGAAGCCAAAAGATTGTCTTCCAGGCAGGCTAGGTGGTCACTATTTTTGTCCCGTTTCAATTTTATTATCACCTATAGGCCAGGTGATCGCAACACTAAAGCAGACGCTCTGTCCAGACAGTTCGAAACTACTGACAAACAGGAGATTGATGTTACTCCTGTCATTCCCCCAGACAGGATAATAGCTACTACTATTTTGTCTATTTCCTCGTCCCTCTTGCAGGCCATACAAGCGAAACAAAGCATGGCACCTAGCGAGAGGCCTAATGATAAACTGTTCGTTGATGTTCCTGAGAGACGGGATATTATGTCATTATATCATGATACTAAGACCGCTGGACATCCTGGTATTTCCAAAACGGTGTCAGCTGTTTCTCGGTATTTTTGGTGGGATTCCTTACGAAAGGATGTCACTGACTATATAAGTGCTTGTACTACTTGTGCCTGTATGAAATCCTCCCGTAGAGTTCCTTGTGGGCTGTTGCATCCGTTACCCGTTCCCGAGAGACCTTGGTCTAACCTGTCCATGGATTTTATTGTTGAATTACCCCCTTCAAATGGTAACACAGTAATCCTGATGATAGTGGATCGGTTCTCCAAAATGGCTCACTTCGTGTCTCTTCACAAGTTGCCCACATCCAAGGAACTGGCTCATATCTTCGCTAGAGAAGTATTTCGATTACATGGGATTCCTGTATCTATTGTATCCGATAGGGGTAGCCAATTTATTTCCAGGTTCTGGAGGGCCTTTTGTTCAGAAATGGGTATTTCTCTCTCATTTTCTTCCGCTTATCATCCCCAGTCTAATGGGGCTGCTGAACGTGCCAACCAGTCTCTGGAGCAATACCTCCGTTGTTTTGTGTCTCACCATCAGGACAATTGGTCTGACCTGCTTCCTTGGGCTGAATTTGCTCGGAATAACGCCACTCATGATTCTTCCGGCAAGAGCCCTTTTTACGTTGTCTATGGCCAGCATCCCGTTGTTCTTCCGGCTGCATTCTCCTCACAGGGCATGCCAGTTCTGGATGAGCATTTGGCTGGTTTGCGTAATACTTGGGAGCAGGTTCAGCGTTCTTTGGTGGACTCTGCTACTCGCCAGAAGGCTCAGGCTGACAAGCATCGCAGAGCAGCTCCGTCCTATGTTGTGGGGGACAGGGTTTTGCTTTCCACGCGGAATATTCGTCTCCGGGTGCCTTCTATGAAATTGGCTCCCCGCTTCATTGGACCTTATCGTATTATACATAAGGTTAATCCTGTTTCTTATGCCTTGGGCCTGCCTAAGAATCTACGTATTCCTAATGTTTTTCACACCTCATTGTTGAAACCTTTCGTACGCAACCGCTATACCCGGCATGCTCCTCCTCCCCCTCCTATCTCGGTGGAGGGTCATGAGGAGTTTGAAGTGTCTGCTGTTCTTGACTCTCGTTTCCTTAGGGGTCGACTTCAGTACTTGGTACATTGGAAGGGTTATGGGCCTGAGGAGCACAGTTGGATTTCGGCTGATGCTGTCCATGCTCCCCGTCTTGTGCGCTCTTTCCATTCTCGTTTTCCTGCCAGGCCTGGTCCTACCCGCCCGGGGGGCGTGTCCTCAGGGGGGGGTACTGTAGCGTTACTTACCTTAACCGGGGGCCGGTCGCGGTCCTCTCTTCAAGCCGCGCGCGGTCCTGCGGCTGCACGAGCCGCGCGCGGCTCATCCGACTGCTTCAGATGGAAGGCGGGCAGTGACCGCGTGAAGCGGTCACGTGTCCCGCCTGAAACTAAGAGCGCGCCGCGAGTCTCGGGCGCGCTCTTAAAGAGACAGTGGGAGCCTAATTGCCAAAAGGCTCCCATTGGCTCCTGTCATACCACACTCCCTGTACAATTACCTATAGGGGGTGTGGAAGTGACAGGAGCCAATCACTTTCGTTTAAAGCTATTTAAACTTACCTTTTTCCCTTAGCTCGTTGCCCTATCGTGGTTTCTGTTTCAGTTCCCTTTAGCGCTTGTGGTGTTCAGTTGTGTTTTCTCGTATTGACTTTGGCTTCGTATTCTGACTTCGTTTTCGCTTTATCCTTATCTGTACTGTTTGCCGGCTTGCTGTTTTCCGTGTACCAGACCCCGGCTTGTCCTAGTTTACGCTGTCTCTCTGTGCCCTTGACCTCGGTTTGTTCCTGGCTCTGTCTCCTCTCATATACGTCGAGTCTGGCCATTCTAAGGTCCGGTAGACGTATCTCTCCTCTGTATTTGCCTCTGTTTAGCTGGATCCTGTGTGTAGGGGTATATTCTCGTTACACAGCCATCTTTAAATGCCCTTTGGTCAGAAGTCACATATATTTGCCAAGACCATGCAAAATTCATACAGCTAAACTGAGCTGAGAGGACATTTTTGAGATACTACATTGCACATGATATCAGGATTTCATCAGAATATCTAAAGACACACTATTCTCGGTCCCTTGCATGGTCTTCCGTTAAATGAGCAGTGCTTCTGACCAAAGGTGATTTAAAGATGGCTGACTCAGTTGAAGGTTAAGTCGGATGATGTACTGAATATGATATATATTTGCATTATGAAATAATATACAAAGAGGGCAACATACTTGTTGGCTTTCCTTTTAAATAATAAAAATAGATGAAAAATTTCCTTTAAATAGTCAATATACATTTGCAGTGATAGACCTTACTTTTTAGATGTAAGCAGTATTGGGGATCTAGTTAAGTTACCACATGTTATCTGCTGGTTAAAACAATGGCCTCTCACGGGCCCTTGAGCAGAGATAGCAAGCATGTGTTGCATATCAGTTGGATACATGAATAAAATTTTAAAAGGATTTCAGAAATGGAGGGAGGTGGGAGGAAGTGAACAGAAGGAGGGTATAAGGGACGGGAGAGCAAAGCTTCCCTTTGCACGTACACTGTGCGCGCTGGTGAATTAGACACAATTTTTGCACAGAATTCACATTACGCAGCCCAGAACAGAGATTGGTCCACATGTGCTGGGGGTGAAACGGGCAGATTTCATTGCATGGGAAGTTGTCATGGCGGTTGGAGTAAGCCTTTAAATTTATACTATGTACAGAAACATACAAACAAATCCAACTATGTTTATTATACTTGGCAATACATTGTAAATAATAATTATAAAGATGTATGAAGCCATTAATATGTATACCACTCAGGTAAATATTGGTGAACTGCAAAATTGTAGCCAAAATAGCTCATTAAAAAATATTATCACTTGTCTTATCGTAACAATGCAAGTAATTTTAATATAGATGTCTCAATTTGGTTTTCAGTGTACATATTATATTCCCTCAAATGTTTTCTGTGTTAACCTACGTGTCTGTGCTTCCCCTCTTTGCTTTTTTAAAGAAAATGTTTACATGCATGTTTGTAAAATGTGTTAGAAGAATAATTTGTACATGAACAAAGAGTATTGACTACTTTTGCCTTTTTATTAAATAAAAGTTTACAAAAAACACCTCGACTAACAATTCTTTTTCAAATAATCACCTCTCTCGTTTATTAGTAGGACCAATATGCTTGCTTAGTGAAGTAATACATAAAGTTAAACAATCATCTGTAGAACATGTACAAATCTCATATACGATAACATAGACCAGGAGTGGTCAACCTTCGGCAATTCAGAGGTTGTGGACTGCACCTACCATAATGCTCTTACAGTCATAGTGCTGGTATAGCATCAGGGGAGATGTGGAACACAACATCTGGAGTGCCAAATGTTGCCTACCTCTGACATAGATAATGCAGTAGTAAAAGGAAATAAAGGTCCAGAGGACTAGAGTTTCCCCCTCTTGGTAGTATGCAAAGGCTACTTACCCAGTCCTTATCTAATTAACATGGATACAAACTTGATATCTACATACAGTGTGATAACTACACATAGGCACCTACACACCTCCTGACAGCTACATACACGTACATATACATTTGCATACCATGATCTTGATGTAAGTGGGCAGATGGTGACAGAGTAACCTTATGAGCCAATACACACCATGTAGCCCAAGCATGTGCAATTCTAAGGCTAACACGAGCCAAATAAACAAGGTTTAAGTTTATGTGGGCCGGAAAAAAACAAAAACTTCAGTTTTCATAGAAACGTAACTGACGTCCTCATGCTCGTAGGGCTTCAAAGTAAACAAAAGAGCACATTTATTTTAAGAAGACGTGCATTTGCATATAACCAGTATTTTAGTCTAACTACCTTGACATATTATGAAAGTTTGGTAATAGGGCTGAAATGGTGAATGTATGTTGTTCATTTCCCATAGGAAAGCATTGGGAGGCTATTGTGCATGTGTGGCAAAAAACTGCGCGGCCAATCAGCATCTCCATTGGAAGCATTCAGCACCTCCATGCAGACCCAATCTAATACACCATCCATAAATCCAATACACTGCCCACTCCCCCCATTCTAATACACAGCCCAGAAATCCAATACACTGCCCACTCCCCCCATTCTAATACACCATCCATAAATCCAATACACTGCCCACTCCCCCCATTCTAATACACAGCCCAGAAATCCAATACACTGCCCACTCCCCCCATTCTAATACACAGCCCAGAAATCCAATACACTGCCCACTCCCCCCATTCTAATACACAGCCCAGAAATCCAATACACTGCCCACTCCCACCATTCTAATACACAGCCCAGAAATCTAATACACTGCCCACTCCCACCATTCTAATACACAGCCCAGAAATCCAATACACTGCCCGCTCCCCCCATTCTAATACACAGCCCAGAAATCCAATACACTGCCCACTCCCCCCATTCTAATACACCGCCCAGAAATCCAATACACTGCCCACTCCCCCCATTCTAATACACAGCCCAGAAATCCAATACACTGCCCACTCCCCCCATTCTAATACACAGCCCAGAAATCCAATACACTGCCCACTCCCCCCATTCTAATACACCGTCCATAAATCCAATACACTGCCCACTCCCCCCATTCTAATACACTGCCCAGAAATCCAATACACTGCCCACTCCCCCCATTCTAATACATTGCCCACTCCCCATTCTCCTAATACACAGCCCAGAAATCCAATACACCGCCCACTCCCATTCTACTACACACAAGTCTAGAAATCCAATACACCTCCTCGCCCACTTCATTCTAATACATTGCCCACTCCCCCATTCTAATACACAGCCCAGAAATCCAATACACGCCTACTCCCCATTCTAAAATCCAATACACTGCCCACTCCCCCCATTCTAATACACAGCCCAGAAATCCAATACACTGCCCACTCCCCCCATTCTAATACACAGCCCAGAAATCCAATACACTGCCCACTCCCCCCATTCTAATACACAGCCCAGAAATCCAATACACTGCCCGCTCCCCCCATTCTAATACACAGCCCAGAAATTCAATACACTGCCCACTCCCCCCATTCTAATACACTGCCCAGAAATCCAATACACTGCCCATTCCCACCATTCTAATACACAGCCCAGAAATCCAATACATTGCTCACAAATCCAATACATTGCTCCCCTAACTCCACTCTAATACACTGCCCCTCCTCCCAGCACTTTAATTCAATACACTGCCCTCCCCCCAATTTAAAACACTGCCCCCCTCCTACCACTCTAACACACTGCCCCACTTCCTCCCCCAATTTAATACACTGTCTCCCTCACTCCCCCAAATTAATACACTGTCCCCTCTCCCCAATTTAATACATTGGCCCCCTCCCTACCCCAAATTAATACAGTGCCACCTTCCTAAAATTAATACACTGCCCACTCCCTCCTGGTGAAGGAGGGAAAACAAGATTCAGACAGGAAATAACTTTCCTGTCTTGCGGCTGGTCGCAGTCACAACACAAAGTGGCCCCAGGGCAGATGGGCCACAAATATATCCAGTGTGGGCCGCAAGATTGATATGCTTGATGTAGCCTATGTTGGGGCTTCTATGTGTTGCTGGGGCACAGTGGGCTAAAATATTTGGGAGAATTGTGAATTCTACTTCATTCATAGAGGTGTACAAATATCGTAATGCAGTTTAAAGGGGAACTGACATTTCCCAGGATTTTTTATATTTTGTATTTTCTTATCTCTATACTTATACTATACACTATTCTTATCATTATACTTGAACAAATATGTATGATTGAGGTGTGAATTTAATGTAGAAATTCAAACCTTTAGTTACGGCAACTGGGTGTCTCCATGTCAGTTCCCTGTCAGACATTGATACATGCTTTGTCCTTTACATCTCACTGCCACCATATATATATAAAAAAAAAAAAACTACCTCAATAAATATAATTTATATATTTATTTATTTATTTATACACTGATCAGCCACAACATTAAAACCCCCTGCCTAATATTGTGTAGTTTCTCCTTGTGCTGCTGAAACAGCTCTGATGAGTCGAGGCATGGACTCCACAAGACCACTGCTAATTTTGTATGGGATCTGGCACTAAGACATTATCAGTAGATCCTTTAAGTCCTGCAAATTGCGAGGTGGGGCCTTTGTTTTGTTGCTCCAGCCCATCCCACATATGCTTAATCAGAAACCTGGGGAAATTTGAGACCAAGGCAATATATTGAAATCTTTGTCATGTTCCTCAAACCATTCCTGAACAATTTTTGCAATGCAGTAGGGTGTATTATCCTGCTGAAAGAGGTCAATGCCATCAGGGAATACCATTGCTACAGAGGGGTGTACTTGGTCTGCAACAATCTCTAGGTAGGTGGTACATGTCAAAGTAACATCCACATGAATGCGAGAACCCCAGGTTTCTCAGCAGAACATTGACCAGAGCATAACACTGCCTCCGCCGGCCTGCCTTCTCTTCCCCAGGGAAAATATACACACATCCAACCATCCACCAGATCTAAAAGAAAATGTGATCAATCAGATCAGGCAACCATCTTTTATTGCTACATGGTCTAGTTCTGAGTCTCAACTCCCCATTGAAGATTGAAGGGTCATCATGGGCTCTCTGACTAGTCTGAGGCTTTGCATTAAACTGTGATGTTCTGTTTTTTTTTTCCTGACACCTTTCAATCACGGCCAGCATAAGTTTTTAAGCAATTTGAAATACAGTAACTCTTCTACGTGATCGGATGAGATGGGATAGCCTTCACTCCCCAAGTGATTCAATAAACCTTGGATGCCATGACACTGACACTAGTTCACTGGTTGTCCTTCTTTGCACCTTTTTGGTAGGTAGTAACCACGGCATACTGGCAATACCACAAAAGATTTGCCATTTTGGAGATGCTCTGACCCAGTCGTTTAGCCATCACTATATGGCCGTTGTCAAAGTCACTCAGATCTTTTCATTTACCCATTCTTCCTGCTTCCAATTCATGGAATTCAAGAACTGACTATTCACTTGCTGCCTAGTATATCCCACCCCTTGACATGTGCCATTGTAACACTATAATCAGTTATTCACTTCACGTGTCAGTAGTTTTAATGTTCTGGCTGATCAGTGAATAAACACAAATTAAAGGAAGAAAGAAAAAAATCTATACATGTCCAAATTAGTATAATGGATCCGGTATGATGCAGAGAACTACCAGGAAAAGGTGGACTTTAATTCCATGGGTTATAGAGCTTCAGGATGATCCATATCTCCTGAATCTTGAAAAATATATGTCCTCTCACAATATGTCAGGACATTACTGGTGAGATCTTTCCTAAGGTGTGAGCATCATTATATATTGAAAATATCTAATCGGCAACAGAAGTTCTCTTTCCCATTTTTCTACAATGAATGTAACCTTGTAACAAAGAACCAAACAGAAGTAGCAGCTGGGACTCCTTTGTCTGGACATTGGGTTTTGTTTGCATTTTTGGCAACTTTGCAAATTCTCAACTTATCAATTGCAGTTATGAAACAAGGTGCAAACAAACTTGTGTTTTTTAGGCAAATCCTGAAAAATACAAGTATCCATTATGCACAGCAGAGTGAAGATCTATTTCTTATCCATATTTAGAAAGAAAAATGTAATTCAAATTTTTGCTATTAATAATATATATAGGCATAAAGATTTAACTGGGTTTTTGGGAACTATACACTTTATCCACTTGCACCTAGGTAGATATATGTCATCAACATAATTTGAATAACTGGAGATAAAATACAAATATCTAGGTGGTAGGAATTACTGATAGAGTTTTCTCTAGATTACTAAGCAGTATAGCTATTACATGACATTTCTTTAACTCATAAATGTTCTCGGATGCAGAAATTTACATGCCTATAAATATAGGTGTAGCGATCACGTGCTTAGTCACACACAAAGCCAATCATTAATAGTTTTAAACTTCATCTACTTGTGCCAGAAATCATTATTCTGTGCGGAACTACCCCAATCACCATGTTAACTTTGACATTAGTGACTCTAGTTTGTAAGTATGGAGATGTTTTTAGATGATTTCTGTCAGTTTTACTGTTTTTTGTAATATGACACATTGTCTGACTAGACTGATTTAATTGTCTCTTAGCATCAAAGTAATAAGCAATTTCTAGAAACAAGCGGGGCGAATTCACTAAATACAGAATTGTGGTGAAATGAATGCTGAATTGGAAAATTTAGACTTAAATGCCCAAGCGGTTACTATAGCAGAATTAAAGAATTCTTTTGCAATTCAGTTTTCAGTTCGCTGCAAATCAGTGTTTAGCGGATAATCCCTTAAATGTTAGCAGTTAATTAATATTCTTTTTTTTTAGGTTAACTGTAGCATAACAAAATTGAAAGCCATGGTGATATACGATAAGTTATTAACATTGCTGAATGTATTCATTGAATGGATTAAGAATGGATGAATTATTTGAACATAGATTACTTATAAAAAAAAGATCTATGCATATATTTTATAATTATTACTATTTAATATTTTTAAATTTACTACCATTGCTTGTATGGTATTCCATAATGTCCACGTTCCGATCATAGAGCATCATTGAATGTATATAATTGATACTAAGTAAAGCACAGGTTTACTGATCACACAACACCTTTTTCAATATTATGTAAATCACAGGAGTTTAGATTCTTTTTGAATTATTATTATTATTATTATTATTATTATTTTATTATTTATATAGCGCCAACAAATTCCGTAGCGCTGTACAATGGGTGGACTAATGTCATTCAAATTTTTGCTATTAATAATATATATAGGCACAAAGATTTAATTGTGCTTATACTTTGCTTGTAAGAGGGGAGCCGCCCTAGCACAGAAGGAAAGAACAACTAAAAAAATAGATTTAGTCATTTTAAAAATATATTTTTTTATTTTACAGCTGCGATCATAGGAAATTCAGGTGAGTGCATTTTAATGACAAGCTAAGAATGCTCTTTATTTAAAACATGCACCATGCTTACATATAGGCTTGGGTGTCGTTGCTTTAATGCACAACAGGAGGAATTGCTGTGGTTTAACCAGGTACTACTTTTTACAAAATTTTTCTTAAATACATTTTTATTTTCTATTAATCATTATGGGAGGTGTTAAAGGAACACCCCAAGCATACATAAGCATTTTAGTGTCCTGTAGTGGTGATGGTGTCAGGAGTGTTCTGGCGCCTACCCATTGAGTCAAATTGTTTTCAAACAGTTTCTTTTCTGATCTCGGGACCACATGACACCGCTCTCTGCCTCCACTACTTATCAGTGAGAGCCAGCAGAGACCTACCTTTGTTACATGGCATGTGGGTCAGAAATGTATTTTGCCCTTCCTCCAACTGTAAAAAGGTGTTTGGGGATCTTTGTCTGCACCAACCCGCTTTTATTAGGGAAATGACACGCACATACTAACATTAATAGACACATGAAAAGACTCACATACACACAGACACACATTTATATACACACAAATATGCCTGCACACATACATTCATATATACACACACAGACTCATAGACACATTCATGTACACAGTAACCCAGACTCTTGCAGGCACACACAATCATACACACACACAAACATTCATGTGCACAGTAACAATTTTACACACAGACACACACACACAAACACACACACACTTAGTTTATAATATAACAATGAGGTCCACCCAGTTCTTTATCTGATAGTGATAGCTGTAGAGGAATCTCTGTAGTATTTACTTCCAAGCTCGCTGCTGCTATATACTATTGTCAGTGGTGGTATTACATCATATCCTGGCTCCAGCACAAGGTGCATGTTGCACCGCATCCACCTCAAACAGACAGAGGGCAGAGAGGGCAGGCATCTGCTGCATGGTACCCCTGTGAGCAAGGTTGTCATAGGCAGTAGGGCTGTGCATGGGAAAATATTCGGTTCGGCATTCTGAAATTCGGGACTTTGGCACTTTGGTTCGGAACTTCGACAATTTGGAACTTCAGGACTTGGGGTAAGTTTAGGGTAAGTTTAGGGTTAGGTTAGGGTACGGTTAGGGTAGGGTTAGGCATAGGGTTAGGTTAGAGGTAGGGTTAGGGTTGGTTTATGAGTAGGGTTAGGGTTAGAGGTAGGGTTAGGGTAGGGTTAGAGGTAGGGTTAGAGCTAGTGGTAGGTTTAGGGTTAAGGGTAGGGTTAGCTTAGGAGTAGGGTTAGAGGTTAGGGTAGGGTTAGAGGTAGTGTTAAGGGTAAGGTTAGGGTTGGTTTAGGGGTAGGGTTAGAGGTAGGGTTAAGGGTAGGGTTAGGCTTGGTTTAGGAGTAGGGTTAGGGGTAGGCTTAGAGGTAGGGTTACGGTAGGGCTAGTGGTAGGGTTAAGAATAGGGTTAGGGTTATTCTACCCCCACCCTAACTCTACTCCAATTACTAACCCTAACCCTACCCCTAACCAAGTGATGATGCCACTTCCGGTTTCGATTAGGACCTGATGCTGATGGCCATCAGCTGTGAGTGGGAGATTTTAGGTGGCAAAGAAAGGTGAGCATTCAGACACCTTTGAAAAAGGCAGCCGGAGAGTTGCCGAAAGTTGTGAAGATTGGTGACTCGTGTTCTGTGATGTCCCATTAGGCTTGTTTATCGGTGGTAATTATATATGTATATATGCCTTGTTTTTGTTGTTGCTTTGTCTATTGTTTGTTTGATTTTGCATTTATGTATACTTTTTTGTGGTTTATTGAATAAATTATTTAATTTGTACTTGTAAACCAATATAGTGTACATCCTTGTTTTTATATATATATATGGGAAAATAGGTGTCTAGGGACCTAACTGCTGCACTTTGAGGGTAACTATTAAAGCACAAAGACAAAGATGAATATAGAGGAAAGATTGGTCCGCCGAAGTCGACCAAATCAGGCCACTACATTTGCAGTGGTTTGATATCCCAGGGCATAACCCCATTGCGTAAATCTGAGAAGCAAAAGGCAGTTATCAAAAGAGAATTGCCACCTGGATGGATATGAAACAATAAATACTAATTCCTATTTTTGGATGGTGGTGGGATGCCATCCCCTTATTTCGTCCTCTCTATATATAAATGTTGACTAAGAAATAGCCTTACAAGGCTTGGATTTTTCTATATTTTGCTTAGGTTTTTATTATTTCTATTATAGTTTATTCATGGTTATATAGTATTTATATTGTTTCATGTCCAGGTGGCAATTCTCTTTTGAGAACTGCCTTTTCATTCTCAGATTAACTATTAAATCACGCTAACAGGGAGACACAATATTCTATTTCTTTGAACATCTGTCTGTATTTTATCCTGTTTATAAAACCGAGTTAAAGATTTTATTTCAATATATATGTTTTTTTTGTTGTTGTTCTAGAAACTGCAGTCAGACCCGTGGTGTCCTTTACACCAAATTGGAGAAAAATATTTGTTTACGAGTCTGTGACTATAACGTGTAACGTTCGTCCTAGTGCTCAATGGGTCCATCAGTTTTACTGGTACAAAGACAATAAGAGGTTACATATAAATAACCAGAGTTTTACCATTGATTTTGCGGATGAGACGAACACTGGAAATTACCAGTGCAAGACCAACACAACTCAACAAAGTGATCCAGCTAAACTGAGTGTTCTGAATGGTAAGTTTACAATTTGCAATCTAAAAATCTACCACCACTGATAAAAGGATATATTGTAAGCAGGTTCAAACACAAACCCTAAAATTGTTAATTTTAGAAACGTAGAATGCAACGGTAAATAAAAACCATTCGGCCCATGTAGTCTTCTCAATTTTCTAAATACGTTCATTAGTCCCTGGCCTTATCTTATAGTTAGGATAGCCTTATGCCTATCCCACGCATGCTTATACTCCTTCACTGTGTTAACCTCTACCACTGCAGCTTGAAGGCTATTCCATGCATCCACTACCCTCTCAGTAAAGTAATACTTCCTGATATTGTTTGTAAACCTTTGCCCCTCTAATTTAAGACTACATCCTCTTGTTGTGGCAGTTTTTCTTCTTTTAAAGTCTAATTTAAGTTTAAAGGGGCACTATA
>OW240924.1:16451830-16462176 GCA_933207985.1 Pelobates cultripes
ATGAAATAGCAAAAGTACATTAAGTAGGAACGGACCTCTACAATTTCTGAACAACTTTTCAAATGATTTATTCACAGAAGACACTATGAAATTTACGGTAATTTTTGTCGATAAATCAAGATTTTTCCAACAGACTGTGATCGTTTGTAACACTTAACTAAACAAATTAAATTGGAAAGTGGCTACAATTCACATGACATCTATGGGTGCTATCTTAAAGAGGCATCCCTTAATGCCAAACACCATATTACTATAAACAAAAAGATGCATACCTTACTTAATAATCCAAATTTCTTTATTATACAAATAAAGTAAATCAAACAAAAATACAAAACAAACACTATTACAAAACTATAACAACCAGTGACAAAGGCTATAAAATATGCTCTACATCAAACAGGCATATTACCTGAAAGGGCTGGACATGTGTCCAGAACAAAACGCCAATGTTTCAGCACAGCTACCAGGGTGCCTTTCTCAGGGGATTACCAGAGTGCCTTTTAGTCTGATTTACTTTGTATAATAAATAGATTTGGATTATTAACTTAGGTGTGCATATTTTTGTACATAGCATTTGTAACACTCATCCATAAATATTAAGTCAAGTCCAAGGTCTACATCAAAGTCCAATTATCTACCAGACGAAACACTCTAAAGGCAGGATAGAATGAATTTTTAAAATGCTCTGTTTTGTACTCCATGATTATTGTACAGCTATTTTAATTATATTTTCTATCTTAGGCTGGGTGATTCTGCAAGCCCCCCTCTTAATTTACGAAGGGGATATCCTGTCCCTGAAATGTCACAGTTTTCCTGGGCGCAAAGCCCAAAGCGCAATATTTTTCTTACACGATAAACTGCTGAATTCTTCAGGAGATATCTTACAGGTTGGGAAGGTGAATCTATCAAAGAACGGTCAATATAAATGCAAAAAGGAAGTATATTCTAGCAACACATATCGAATTTACATAGATGATGTATCTGTATCTGTCACAGGTAAAGAAAGAGTGAATTTAAAATGTTCCTGATTTGCTGTAGAGGCAGAGCTTCAGAATGTGTGTTTTACGTGGAATTTGTCCATGACACAGTGCTTATTAACGTCAGATAGAACGGTTTACTGTCTTTATATATTGAAATGTATGTGCTGAGCAGTCTATGGATATGTGATGCTGTAGGCAAACTATCTGAAGTACTGAACCCAGAGACACTCAGTTACCCTGAGACTTGTAATCAGATAACCACAATGATTTCCTAGTCAATTCTGGATGCTGGAGAATTCTAGTGTAATTGGCTAGAACACCATGTATAAAGGAATCTATGGGTTCTGCTGCAGACATTAAAGGATCACTATAAGGTCAGGAACACAAACATGTATTCCTGACCCTATAGTGTTAACACCACCATCTAGCCCCCCCTGGGCCCCTCATGCCTCCATAAATATAGTAAAAATCTTACTGTATTCAAGCCTGAAACTGTAACTCTGCATGCTGTTAGACTCAGAAAAACAAGCAGTCTGCTGACATCATTAGAAGTGGTGGCCTGATCCAATCACAATGCTTCCCCATAGGATTGGCTGAGACTGACAAAGAGGCAGATCAGGGGCAGAGCCAGCATGATTCAAACACAGCCCTGGCCAATCAGCATCTCCTCATAGAGATGAATTGAATGAATCTCTATGAGGAAAGTTCAGTGTCTGCATGCAGAGGGAGGAGATACTGAATGTTTGGATGCATTTTAGGCAGCCATGATCCAGGAAGGATCTCTAACAGCCATCTGAGGAGTGGCCAGTGTACTTATCACTAGGCTGTAATGTAAACACTGCATTTTCTCTGAAAAGACAGTGTTTACAGCAAAAAGCCTGAAGGTAATGATTCTACTCAGCAGAACAAATTCAATAAGCTGTAGTTGTTCTGGTGACTATAGTGTCCTTTTAAATATCTATAGAAGACACCAAAGATACAATTTGAGTTGTGAGATTTATTAATGAAAAACAGATGTTCTTTTGAGGGAACGTTCTAAATGCTGAGATACATTCTATGTGTTTACATGGAAACTGCATCTTATATATCGCCAAAATAGCACTTATTTACCTTGATAATTGTAACGAGTAACTCTAAATATCAGTGTAACAGCTAACTCTCTTACACAGCACTAATTGTTTAGCAAATAAGCAATCAACATACCAGAAGTGTGTACCCTGTAATGGGCAGCACTGATGAATACCTTAAAATTCAGGCAGATCCATTTAATCATGGGATTCCCTAACCCCATATTTAAAGGACCACTCTAGGCACCCAGACCACTTCAGCTTAATGAAGTGGTCTGGGTGCCAGGTCCCTCTAGGGTTAACCCATTTTTTCATAAACATAGCAGTTTCAGAGAAACTGCTATGTTTATGAATAGGTTAAGCCTTCCCCTATTTCCTCTAGTGGCTGTCTCATTGACAGCCACTAGAGGCGCTTGCTTCTTCTCACTGTGATTTTCACAGTGAGAGCCAGCGTCCATAGTAAAGCATTATGAATGCTTTCCTATGACGCTGAATGCGCGCATTCAGCCAACGGGAGGAGAGAAGAGGAGGATCGGAGGAGGAGAGCCTCCGCCAGCGCTGGAAAAAGGTAAGTTTTTACCCCTTTCCCCTTCCAGAGCCGGGCGGGAGGGGGTCCCTGAGGGTGGGGGCACCCTCAGGGCACTATAGTGCCAGGAAAACGAGTATGTTTTCCTGGCACTATAGTGGTCCTTTAACCCTATAAAAAAAATAAAGATAGCAATTAATATATTGATCATTTAAAATCTTTGACTGATTACTTGATGCTGCCATACCCCTAGATGGCTTCCATGATCACTGACTAAATCATACCTGTTGAGTTTGACTATATTTTAGATTTAGCTTATTGCTCTGACCTTTTGAATTTTCAGAGGATTGTCCTTGCTGACAGCTGCCATTTTGTGCTATACGTGAAAATGAATGATGTCAAAAAGATATAGGCAAGACATGTAACTAAACAGCTTATGTTAAACGGACACTATAGTCACCTGAACAACTTTAGCTTAATGAAGCAGTTTTGGTGTATAGAACATGCCCCTGCAGCCTCACTGCTCAATCCTCTGCCATTTAGGAGTAAAATCCCTTTGTTTATGAACCCTAGTCACACCTCCCTGCATGTGACTTGCACAGTCTTCCATAAACACTTCCTGTAAAGAGAGCCCTATTTAGGCTTTCTTTATTGCAAGTTCTGTTTAATTAAGATTTTCTTATCCCCTGCTATGTTAATAGCTTGCTAGACTCTGCAAGAGCCTCCTGTATGTGATTAAAGTTCAATTTAGAGATTGAGATACAATTATTTAAGGTAAATTACATCTGTTTGAAAGTGAAACCAGTTTTTTTTCATGCAGGCTCTGTCAATCATAGCCAGGGGAGGTGTGGCTAGGGCTGCATAAACAGAAACAAAGTGATTTAACTCCTAAATGACAGTGAATTGCGCAGTGAAATTGCAGGGAAATGATCTATACACTAAAACTGCTTTATTTAGCTCAAGTAATTTAGGTGACTATAGTGTTCCTTTAATGGGTTGCAGATGTAACTGTTTCTCTGGACAAAGATACATTATTTGCCATTTTGTCCATCCTAATTAAAGAAAAAATAGTGCCGAATCTGAACCAGGTTAGACCAGGTGTCAAGGACAAAAAGAAACCCAGTAGGTCGTGGAGGACAAAGGCAAGTTCATATGATGACTTAAAATTCACTCCAAAGTCATTAACTAGACAATCACACAAGCTACACATTTCTAAATCACACTCAAGATGTCTGCTTTGAACATGCTTAAGGTAACACACAAACATGAATGTCAATTTGGAATACAAACTTCAAGGCCACCCATGTCACCTATTTTTACTGCTGCTGTCAAACCTTCAGTTTAAAATGTAATTGTTTGCCCATAACCTCATAGCTTGGGACTATCAAGCTCAAGGTCATGTGACTCATGACAATATCATAAGTTATGTCAGGGTTTTAAATTGATAATATTTTCAAAATTTTGCACCGTTACAGGCAGAAAAGTGGTCCTTAAATTTTGGATTGCACTTGCGCTGATAAACACAGAATACTGGACACAAATTAGAAAATGTTATTGATCAAATACTGATACTAGATTTTGATCAGATCTGCTGCGTATGAAATGTATAGCTTATACCAAGTTATGGTAGTCTGAATGACATTGCTCAAAATATGAAATGTTGAATATATTTGTGCTTCTATTTCTCAGAACTGTTCTCCAGTCCAGAAATTAAAGTGATTCCATATCCACCGACAGTAGGCCATACATTTGCCTTGATATGTGACACATTACTTCCTCCACTCAAAGAGGATACAGAACTCCACTTTGCTTTTTACAGAAATGGTCAGAAAGTGCAGGAATTTGGGATATCGAATAAACACCAAATTAACTCAGCCCATTTCACTCATTCTGGATATTATACATGTGAAGTGAAAACTGGAAATGACGACATTAAGAAAATAAGCAATGGGTTATATCTTAAAATAGGTGAGTCGATAACACAGAACACTTTAATATGTCTCTATAATCTTAATAATAAATAAACTATAATATAATAAATGAGCTGGGAATTAATAAATGGTACTTACCCCATGGTGCAGAAGGGGTTAAAAACCTCTTCTGACACTTACTTGAGTCCAGCTCCTATGTCACTCAGCGCTGATTTGGGCTGCGCCTCCACTTCTCCCCTGCCAACATCAGCCAGGCTAATTTATTTATTTATAAAATATTTTGCCATGAAAGATACAAATACGTGGCAATGACTGTGCTCACATTAGTATTTCCCCCACAGGAAAGCATATATAATGCTTTCCTATGGGATTTGGGTGACACTGAATGTTCTCATGCATATTATGTGTGAGGATGTCCTCGCTGGGTGCTTCCTGGGGCAGTGCTGCACAGTGTGCAGCACAGCTGTTCAGTGTCTCCACACTCTGCATGGAGAAGCTGGATTTTCCTTCTAGAGATGCATTGATTCAATTCATTAGATCGGCTAAAAATTGTAAAGTCTGATGATGTCACCAAGAAGGCACATTAGTGGTGGGGCCAGGGCTGGCGGAATTCCGCAGCGCTGGAAATAAGGGAAGTTTTAACCCCTTCTAAGAAGGTTAAGGGTGGCAAGCCACCTAAATTGTGTTTTTAACACTATAGGGTCAGGAACACATGTTGCTTTAATTAAAGTGTGAACTTACATTTCACGCCACAGAAGCTAAATTGGAAAAATATCTCAAAGTCATCTTTGTTTCTCTTTTAGATCATTTTATTTCTAAAATTTTCTCTGACGATTCACACTTGGGTTGAATAACCCAGTTTGAATTCACTTTAAAATTTCCAACAAATGACATTTTAGTGACTCATCTTGTCAGTCTCAGCACAATGAGTGTCAGAGCAATATTGCTTCACAACAAGAAAAGGATAGACCAAAAAAATAAATTTAGGGGCTTATTCAATTAAAACCGAATTGTAGTGAATTGAACATCAATTTGCAAAATTTAGGCGAAAAGTACTCATTTGGAGAATTTCTCCAATTCATGTATTCTTATGCATTAAACATTGTATTTTACATGCATCAGATTTGTATTGCTACAATACGTTTACTGGAAAAAAAAAAACCCTAAGCTTCAAATAGGAATTTGCTTTTAGAAGGTGATATGGGGTGATTATTATTATGTTCTAATATGTTTTAATATGTTTTAATTGTTTTAATACGTTCTAATTTTTTACCGCCAACCAACTTCTGCAACCAAAGTTGAAAGTGACACATATTTTCTGTAAATCTAATTGTGAATTGGGCAGATGTGAGCCAAAGCCTTCTCAATACCCATGGGAAGCAAGTCTTTACAGCTGCAGGAAATTAGAAGCGCAGAGCATTTTTCACACCAAACTGTGATGATGCCAGCCATTTGCCTACGCCTACACACTCTGAAGCTTTGCACGGCACTGTGGCCTGTTTGAGATGATGTACTGTGCTTGCTGGGATAACGCCTCCCAGACTGACCATGTAAATGAAATTAATTTGTAAATACTATTTTATACAGAGTACTAGCACCTCAGGTAACCTTAAATTGTACATCCCATGGTACACAACATATGGCATAAAATGAAATAACACAATTCACCTACACATTGGGCTACTAGAAATTCTATGATTTTAAGACTATAATGGTGCCATCACCATCTCTAAATTCTTAGCATTGAGGTCTATGTACACAGTGTAACACAGTGTAATGTCGACCGTTGAGTGGCAAAGGAAAGCAGGAGAATACTTTTACTATCTGCCACAGTAACTGCAACACATGCATTGTAGTTGCTGTGATATTCCTCTGGCAAGAACAGCTCTCAATTGCTAGAGATTTAGAGGAACACAGTGACAGATGAGGGAAGTGCATCCTGCTTGGGGACATGTTGTCAAGCACGGCCAATCATGTTGGAAGACCTTTGTCATGGCTGCTGTGACAGTCCTGGAGAGGAGTTAAATAGAGTCGCTGCTAACACCGTAACCACTAGATCATATTCATGTGATTATGGTGCAGCCTCTCAGGTTGAGTTGGATGGTCCTCAAAATTCATCCCAACAGCCAAGGATGGCTTAATACGAACGTTTAATTTAAGTTCTGCCTTACAGCAGGCTACGGCCATGCCTGAATCCCTGAAATCCTTGATGTGTGAACACATTCACTTTTTTGATGCTGCCAAATTGATTCAAGAATTCATGTTTGCTCCCACTTTGGCCAATTTTCTGAAAAGATAATGTGGCATGTTCTCATTATATTGGGGTTAGGCTTTGGGTACCAGGAAACCCTGCTTTTTGTCAAAGCATCATGGGAGATGTTACTCAAATACTTCTGTGGTGTGAGGTTAGCCAACCCTGCTAGCATATGGCATCTGTATGCATACCCATAGGAGTGCGCAGCCTATTGTATAAGGGTGTGCACCCTAAAGCACAAACACACATGCTGCGTGTGTGTATATATATATATACACACACACACATATACTGCTGTGTGTGTGTGTGGGGGCACTGTGTGTGTGTGGGCACTGTGTGTGTGAAGGCGCTGTGTGTGTAAGGGCACTGTGTATGTAAGGGCGCTGTGTGTAAGGGTGCTGTGTGTGTGTGTGAAGGCGCTGTGTGTGTGAGGGTGCTGTTAGTGTGCGTGTGTGAGGGTGCTGTTAGTGTGTATGTGTGATGGTGCTGTGTGTGTGAAGGTGCTGTTAGTGTGTGTGTGTGTGTAAGGGGTGCTGTGTGTGTGAGGGTGCTGTGTGTGTAGGTGCTGTTAGTGTGTGTGTGTAGGGTGCTGTGTGTGTGAAGGTGCTGTTAGTGTGTGTGTGTGTGTGAGGGTGCTGTGTGTGTGTATGTGTGGGGGCGTGTGTGTATGTGTGAGGGTGCTGTGTGTGTGTGCTGTGTGTGTGTATGTGTGGAGGGTGCTGTGTGTGTGAGGGTGCTGTATGTGTGTGTGTGAGGGTGCTGTGTGTGTGTGTGAGGGTGCTGTTAGTGTGTGTGTGTGGGTGCTGTGTGTGAAGGTGCTGTTAGTGTGTGTGTAAGGGTGCTGTGTGTGTGTATGTGTGAGGGTGCTGTGTGTGTATGTGTGAGGGTGCTGTGTGTGTGAGGGTGCTGTTAGTGTGTGTGTGTAAGGGTGCTGTGTGTGAAGGTGCCGTTAGTGTGTGTGTGTAAGGGTGCTGTGTGTGTGAGGGTGCTGTGTGTGTGTATGTGTGAGGGTGCTGTGTGTGTATGTGTGAGGGTGCTGTGTGTGTGTAAGGGTGTGTGTGCTGTATGTGTGTAGATGCTGTGTGTGGGGGGTGCTGTATGTGGATGCTGTATGTTTGGGTGATTGTGTGTATTGTGTGGGGGCCATTTAGTAAATATCCCCCCTCCCTTCCTACCTTATGCCTGGGAGGAGGGATCCTTTCTGCAGCTTCCATCCCTGGTGGTCCAGTGGAGAGTGAACTCTAGCCTGCGGGGCTAGAGTTCACTCTCGCGAGATCTGAGCGTTGCCACGGCAACGCTCAGAATCCGGTGAGAGGAACCTGGCAGAGCTACTGGCAATAGCTCCCCGGGTCCTCTCCTGCCTCCCTCCCTGCCTGTTAATTTAAGGAACTAAAATTTAGCCGGGTGCGAGCAGCGGTCAGGAGGTGGTCACGGGCAGAGCGGAGGGTACGAGGAGGGGCATATCTATGAATTAGTGAAGAGATATAAGAGGGGCTAGAATTGTTCAGTGCTTTAAATGTATGGGTTAGCACTTTGAATTGACTCCTATAGCATACAGGGAGCCAATGTAAGGACTGGCAGAGGTGTGAGGTGTGAGAGGACCGACTAGAGAGGAAAATCAGTCTAGCTGCAGCATTCATTACAGACTGTAGCGGGGCAATACACTCAGACACACCAACAATATGTAGCTCCTAGAAAAGAGAGACATTGGGATTGAAAAGAGGGACCTGGGCCAAAAACCGTGAATTCCCCTCTTAAATAGGGACAGCTGGGAAGTATGTGCATGCCTTTGAGTTACACAGGAATACAACACATTACAGTTCAAGGTGTGTGGGACCAAATAGTTACTTAAATAATATCACTGAATTTATTGTCTGCTTCTCTCTCTTTAAAGAACCTGATTACATTTTACTAGGTCTGATACTGGTGACCGTTCTGCTGATAATCATCATCTCTGTCGCCATCATTGTGAAATGCAGGCAAAGATACATATCCTCACACACTTATATGCAACACCAACCCACAGGTAACTTAATATGTCTTTCACAAAATGCCCAGTGAGCCCAGTGAGCAATGATGTATTTAGATTTGTGTTGTTCCAGTCCTGACTAAATCTGTGCCCACCTGGGGAAGTATCTTGGGAAAAGTTATTAACGATAAACTAGCGTGCCAAGTTTTTGCCATATATTTTTAACCATATGTTGCAAGGTGAGTAACCATGGAAACCTAGATGTATGTTGTGCATAAAACACAGTATAATGCAGTTTGCATTCCCAAAAAAGTGAGGAGCCAAGTTTGAATTCCACCAGAAAGACAATGCCGGCCACCTCCAGGGTCAATTTACTGTAAAACTTACCTTTCCCTGAAACCCAGCGCTGTATTTAGCGCAAGGCTGACAAGGCATTTGCTTTGGGCGGCACTTTTAGGGGGCGGCAAAAAACGTCCTGGCAAATACCTTGATAGCCTCTTGTACTGGGGGGGCCAGCTGGGCACTCTCCCCTGAGCTCTCTCCTGCTCTCCTGTCACTCCGGCCCCAGAATCACTGAAAGTCGCGTGAGAGAGCTGAACAGGGAGTTCACTGCTCCCTCACTGTCTTCACTGGACCCCAGGGACATAGACACTTCATTCCAACACTCCCAAAGGTAGAGGAGCTGGGTGGAGTGAATTTTAAAAAAATAAATAAATTATGTGTGTGTCCGTTTGGATATGTGCTTGTCAGTGAGAGTTTATATGTGTTAGTCAGTGTGTATGTGTGTCTGTCAAAGAATATGTGTGTCTGTCAAAGAGTATGTGTGTTTGTCAGTGAGTGTGTATGTGTGTCTGTCGGTGAGAGTGTATATGTGTTTGTCAGGAAGAGTGTATGTGTGTGCTTGTCAATGAGAGTGTATGTGTGTTTGTCAGTGAGAGTGTATGTGTGTCTGTCAGTGAGAGTGTATGTGTGTCTGTCAGTGAGTGTGCATGTGTGTTTGTCAGTGAGTGTGTGTGTGTGTGTGTCTGTCGGTGAATGTGTCCATCCGTCAGTGAATGTGAGTGTGTGTGTCAGTAAGTGTGTGTTGGTTATACAGTGTGTCAATGAGTGTATGTCAGTGTATGCATCAGTGAGGGTGTGTGTCTGGTAAAGAGCATGTGTTTTTTTTTTTTTTTTTAAAGGAAGAGAAATTTAGATTTAGTGGAGGGGGGAGGTTGCCATGCCTAGGGCAGCACAAAACCAAAATACACCAACAACACTTTTGTGTGTATTTGCAAAATATGCAAAGAGGGCCCCAGAGATTCACTAACACTTCAATGTTATAAATAAATATATAAAAATAAGGAAATAAAGGTGCGACAGTAGCGCTTACAAACAAATATCTCTGTGTGCTAAAAAAACAAAAAAAAAAAACACACAGCAACAAGCAGCTCAAAGAACACACGTGATGTTTTTACTTATTGTGATGGGGTGTTCCTGTAAATGAAAATTGACTTTGCCCAGAATAATTTGCTTGACACTCCCACAAAAAAAAAATTACTTTCTCCTGATTGACAACAGTTGGTTCTACTTCCTTCTCCCCTAGTGTCTACCAGGGAACCTTCTTCCCAAGAAGAGGA
>OW240924.1:16462276-16477292 GCA_933207985.1 Pelobates cultripes
GGGGATGTATAGGGGAGTGTGGTGTTGTAGCAGAAACTGCCAGGACGGGGGCTGAGAGGTCAGGGAGGTTACCTGGGGAGGCGATGGCACTCTCCACCTTAGATAACTTGTTATTCAAGGTCTGCAGGTTGGCCAGGATTGCTGCACGGGTGTCCTGAGTGGCCGTGCAAGCGCCTGATGGTTGTCCTTGAGAGCTAGTGCCTGGCCTAGGCTCGGAGGCCTGATTGGTCAAGAGTCTGTAGAGTTCCGCCTTTCTAGCCATAGCTCGATAGGGGATGCCCCTTTGCCTATGTTCAGCCGTAATTTTTGGAATGGTCCGTGCTCTCAAGGACATAGGAGTAGAGGGGGTGAGAGATTCGCCTGGAGACTCTGGTCTGTAAGGAGTGAACGGGATCTCTTCAGCAAACAAATCGTCGGTGGGGGCTGGTTCTTGAGACATTCTAGAAATGAATTGGTGAATTAGATTTAGTAGGGCGAAGGAGGGGACAGAGGGAGGTATGAGGGGGGGTTCCTTAGGTGAACTGGACTGTAAGGCTAGTGCCGAAGCGAAAAACTTAACTGTGAACTAGTGACAAGTGAGGCCCTGCTAGTGCTAAGTGTCGGTGAGAGGCTCTATCTATGATTTGGCCGAGGGAAGTTTGTTGCCACAGACGTGGTGGCGGGATGTTGGCCTCTCGATGACTGTTAAGGAGATTCAAAAGTGTGGCCGTAAAAAGGTGAGGCCCTGACTGCAGCCCTGTAGAAGGGTGGACGAGGCATCTAACTATGATTTGGGCATGGGGCTGTACCTCTGTGTTGAGGTGGGAGATGGCCTCGCAGGACCAGAATTTACTTGGGTGAACTAGGGCCGGAGTCTAGACCCTGTAAGCCAGTTCACTTGCTTTCTATGGGTTAAATGGCAATTATGGTATAATGGGTGGATACTATATATATATATATATATATATATATATATATATTTTAAAATATATAGTAAAAAATAATAAAAAAAAAAAAATATATATATATATATATATATATATATTTTAACTGTATTTATATATTGCCCAGTACTCCCCCTCTGGACCAGTGGGAGTGATCCCGGTCCACACCCGTAGGTCACCGAGCTAGAACAATTAGTGTTTCAAAACAGTAAAACATATCACAGAAATGATATTGCCAGTGAAAGTGAATTTTTTTTTAATTTTTCACACACAAAAGGCACTTTCACTGATGATATTGTTGTGATATGTTTTACTGTTTTGAAACTCTAATATCTGCGTTCAGCGAAGTCTCCAGAGTATAAAAGTACCCCCCATGTACATGTTTTATAGTTTTTTTGAAAGTTAAAGGGACAAATATAAAGCTTGATTATCAGTTTTTTTCACATTGAAATTTGCCAAATTGGCAAACGTATGGTAGCCCAGGAATGAGAATTACCCCATGATGGCATACCATTTGCAAAAGAAGACAACCAAAGGTATTGCAAATGTAGTAGTATGTTCAGTCTTTTATAGTAGCCACCTAGTCACAAACACTGGCCAAAGTTAGCGTTCATAATAGTTTTTTACTTTTTTAACACACAAACAAATATAAATGCTAACTTTGGCAAGTGTGTGTGACTAAGTGGCTACTAAAAAAGACTGGACATATTGAATACCCTGGGTTGTCTACTTTAAAAATAATATGCACATGTGAGGTGTGATTCAGAGATTTATGACAGATAACAGTTTTTATAATGTCACTACTGATACATTTTTAATAATTTTTGATACAGCAATGTCCTACTTGTACTTATAGCCCTATAACTTGCAAACAAAAAAGCTAAGAACATGTTAACATTGGGTATTTCTAAACTTAGGAAAAATTTTAGAAACTATTTAGCATGGGTGTTTTTTGGCGGTTGTAGATGCGTAATAGATTTTGGGGGTCAAAAAAGTGTTGTTTTTTTTAATTTTTCATCATGGTTTATAGTGTTTTTATAGTAAGTTATATGATATGATGAAAATAATGGTATCTTTAGAAAGAACATTTAATGGCAAGAAAAATGGTATATGGGTGGGTACAGTAAATGAATAAGAAGTAAATTTCATCTAAAGACAAACACAGCAGATGTATAAAACCAGCCCTGGTCCTTAATGGTAAGAAAATTAAAAAAAACTGTCTGGTCACTAAGGGGGTTAAAGAAAAATACAAAATGATTGCGTTGGAATTTTATTAAAGGAATATTTCAAGTACAATTACCTCTACAGCAATCTGCTTTTTAGGCCTTTTGTATGTAATTATGAGAACCCAATGAGTTGTTCGAGGCTCCCTAACTATTGTCTGACTGTTTCTGTTTTTTTCAGGATAATTACTCAGTCACATATTCTGCAGTGAAGTGTTCGAATATTATTGAGGAGGCATGTAAGGATCCTCAAGAAGAACTAAGTGGATCATCTCCCAACATCTATGAGAATTTCAGTTCAAACTAGTTTCAAACATAAACTCTGCACATTGAATAATTTATCTGAATTAATCATTATTCATATTTATCCAAATGAGTTACTTAAAGGAAAACCGTCATCATTGAAAATAAAATATGCCATGTGTATTATTGTAATGCATACATGTAACTATCTATTTCAGTACATTTCCTGACTTACATTTTCTCTGTGGGGTCAGCCATCTTTAAATGCCCTTTGGTCAGAAGTCACATATATTTGCCAAGACCATGCAAAATTCATACAGCTAAACTGAGCTGAGAGGACATTTTTGAGATACTACATTGCACATGATATCAGGATTTCATCAGAATGTCTAAAGACACACTATTCTCGGTCCTTTGCATGGTCTTCCGTTAAATGAGCAGTGCTTCTGACCAAAGGTGATTTAAAGATGGCTGACTCAGTTGAAGGTTAAGTCGGATGATGTACTGAATATGATATATATTTGCATTATGAAATAATATACAAAGAGGGCAACATACTTGTTGGCTTTCCTTTTAAATAATAAAAATAGATGAAAAATTTCCTTTAAATAGTCAATATACATTTGCAGTGATAGACCTTACTTTTTAGATGTAAGCAGTATTGGGGATCTAGTTAAGTTACCACATGTTATCTGCTGGTTAAAACAATGGCCTCTCACGGGCCCTTGAGCAGAGATAACAAGCATGTGTTGCATATCAGTTGGATACATGAATAAAATTTTAAAAGGATTTCAGAAATGGAGGGAGGTGGGAGGAAGTGAACAGAAGGAGGGTATAAGGGACGGGAGAGCAAAGCTTCCCTTTGCACGTACGCTGTGCGCGCTGGTGAATTAGACACAATTTTTGCACAGAATTCACATTACGCAGCCCAGAACAGAGATTGGTCCACATGTGCTAGGGGTTAAACGGGCAGATTTCATTGCATGGGAAGTTGTCATGGCGGTTGGAGTAAGCCTTTAAATTTATACTATGTACAGAAACATACAAACAAATCCAACTATGTTTATTATACTTGGCAATACATTGTAAATAATAATTATAAAGATGTATGAAGCCATTAATATGTATACCACTCAGGTAAATATTGGTGAACTGCAAAATTGTAGCCAAAATAGCTCATTAAAAAATATTATCACTTGTCTTATCGTAACAATGCAAGTAATTTTAATATAGATGTCTCAATTTGGTTTTCAGTGTACATATTATATTCCCTCAAATGTTTTCTGTGTTAACCTACGTGTCTGTGCTTCCCCTCTGCTTTTTTAAAGAAAATGTTTACATGCATGTTTGTAAAATGTGATAGAAGAATAATTTGTACATGAACAAAGAGTATTGACTACTTTTGCCTTTTTATTAAATAAAAGTTTACAAAAAACACCTCGACTAACAATTCTTTTTCAAATAATCACCTCTCTCGTTTATTAGTAGGACCAATATGCTTGCTTAGTGAAGTAATACATAAAGTTAAACAATCATCTGTAGAACATGTACAAATCTCATATACGATAACATAGACCAGGAGTGGTCAACCTTCGGCAATTCAGAGGTTGTGGACTGCACCTACCATAATGCTCTTACAGTCATAGTGCTGGTATAGCATCAGGGGAGATGTGGAACACAACATCTGGAGTGCCAAATGTTGCCTACCTCTGACATAGATAATGCAGTAGTAAAAGGAAATAAAGGTCCAGAGGACTAGAGTTCCCCCTTCTTGGTAGTATGCAAAGGCTACTTACCCAGTCCTTATCTAATTAACATGGATACAAACTTGATATCTACATACAGTGTGATAACTACACATAGGCACCTACACACCTCCTGACAGCTACATACACGTACATATACATTTGCATACCATGATCTTGATGTAAGTGGGCAGATGGTGACAGAGTAACCTTATGAGCCAATACACACCATGTAGCCCAAGCATGTGCAATTCTAAGGCTAACACGAGCCAAATAAACAAGGTTTAAGTTTATGTGGGCCGGAAAAAAACAAAAACTTCAGTTTTCATAGAAACGTAACTGACGTCCTCATGCTCGTAGGGCTTCAAAGTAAACAAAAGAGCACATTTATTTTAAGAAGACGTGCATTTGCATATAACCAGTATTTTAGTCTAACTACCTTGACATATTATGAAAGTTTGGTAATAGGGCTGAAATGGTGAATGTATGTTGTTCATTTCCCATAGGAAAGCATTGGGAGGCTATTGTGCATGTGTGGCAAAAAACTGCGCGGCCAATCAGCATCTCCATTGGAAGCATTCAGCACCTCCATGCAGACCCAATCTAATACACCATCCATAAATCCAATACACTGCCCACTCCCCCCATTCTAATACACAGCCCAGAAATCCAATACACTGCCCACTCCCCCCATTCTAATACACCATCCATAAATCCAATACACTGCCCACTCCCCCCATTCTAATACACAGCCCAGAAATCCAATACACTGCCCACTCCCCCCATTCTAATACACAGCCCAGAAATCCAATACACTGCCCACTCCCACCATTCTAATACACAGCCCAGAAATCCAATACACTGCCCATTCCCACCATTCTAATACACAGCCCAGAAATCCAATACATTGCTCACAAATCCAATACATTGCTCCCCTAACTCCACTCTAATACACTGCCCCTCCTCCCAGCACTTTAATTCAATACACTGCCCTCCCCCCAATTTAAAACACTGCCCCCCTCCTACCACTCTAACACACTGCCCCACTTCCTCCCCCAATTTAATACACTGTCTCCCTCACTCCCCCAAATTAATACACTGTCCCCTCTCCCCAATTTAATACATTGGCCCCCTCCCTACCCCAAATTAATACAGTGCCACCTTCCTAAAATTAATACACTGCCCACTCCCTCCTGGTGAAGGAGGGAAAACAAGATTCAGACAGGAAATAACTTTCCTGTCTTGCGGCTGGTCGCAGTCACAACACAAAGTGGCCCCAGGGCAGATGGGCCACAAATATATCCAGTGTGGGCCGCAAGATTGATATGCTTGATGTAGCCTATGTTGGGGCTTCTATGTGTTGCTGGGGCACAGTTGGCTAAAATATTTGGGAGAATTGTGAATTCTACTTCATTCATAGAGGTGTACAAATATCGTAATGCAGTTTAAAGGGGAACTGACATTTCCCAGGATTTTTTATATTTTGTATTTTCTTATCTCTATACTTATACTATACACTATTCTTATCATTATACTTGAACAAATATGTATGATTGAGGTGTGAATTTAATGTAGAAATTCAAACCTTTAGTTACGGCAACTGGGTGTCTCCATGTCAGTTCCCTGTCAGACATTGATACATGCTTTGTCCTTTACATCTCACTGCCACCATATAGAAAAAAAAAAAAAAAACTACCTCAATAAATATAATTTATATATTTATTTATTTATACACTGATCAGCCACAACATTAAAACCCCCTGCCTAATATTGTGTAGTTTCTCCTTGTGCTGCTGAAACAGCTCTGATGAGTCGAGGCATGGACTCCACAAGACCACTGCAAATTTTGTATGGGATCTGGCACTAAGACATTATCAGTAGATCCTTTAAGTCCTGCAAATTGCGAGATGGGGCCTTTGTTTTGTTGCTCCAGCCCATCCCACATATGCTTAATCAGAAACCTGGGGAAATTTGAGACCAAGGCAATATATTGAAATCTTTGTCATGTTCCTCAAACCATTCCTGAACAATTTTTGCAATGCAGTAGGGTGTATTATCCTGCTGAAAGAGGTCAATGCCATCAGGGAATACCATTGCTACAGAGGGGTGTACTTGGTCTGCAACAATCTCTAGGTAGGTGGTACATGTCAAAGTAACATCCACATGAATGCGAGAACCCCAGGTTTCTCAGCAGAACATTGACCAGAGCATAACACTGCCTCCGCCGGCCTGCCTTCTCTTCCCCAGGGAAAACATACACACATCCAACCATCCACCAGATCTAAAAGAAAATGTGATCAATCAGATCAGGCAACCATCTTTTATTGCTACATGGTCTAGTTCTGAGTCTCAACTCCCCATTGAAGATTGAAGGGTCATCATGGGCTCTCTGACTAGTCTGAGGCTTTGCATTAAATTGTGATGTTCTGTTTTTTTTTTCCTGACACCTTTCAATCACGGCCAGCATAAGTTTTTAAGCAATTTGAAATACAGTAACTCTTCTACGTGATCGGATGAGATGGGATAGCCTTCACTCCCCAAGTGATTCAATAAACCTTGGATGCCCATGACACTGACACTAGTTCACTGGTTGTCCTTCTTTGCACCTTTTTGGTAGGTAGTAACCACGGCATACTGGCAATACCACAAAAGATTTGCCATTTTGGAGATGCTCTGACCCAGTCGTTTAGCCATCACTATATGGCCGTTGTCAAAGTCACTCAGATCTTTTCATTTACCCATTCTTCCTGCTTCCAATTCATGGAATTCAAGAACTGACTATTCACTTGCTGCCTAGTATATCCCACCCCTTGACATGTGCCATTGTAACACTATAATCAGTTATTCACTTCACGTGTCAGTAGTTTTAATGTTCTGGCTGATCAGTGAATAAACACAAATTAAAGGAAGAAAGAAAAAAATCTATACATGTCCAAATTAGTATAATGGATCTGGTATGATGCAGAGAACTACCAGGAAAAGGTGGACTTTAATTCCATGGGTTATAGAGCTTCAGGATGATCCATATCTCCTGAATCTTGAAAAATATATGTCCTCTCACAATATGTCAGGACATTACTGGTGAGATCTTTCCTAAGGTGTGAGCATCATTATATATTGAAAATATCTAATCGGCAACAGAAGTTCTCTTTCCCATTTTTCTACAATGAATGTAACCTTGTAACAAAGAACCGAACAGAAGTAGCAGCTGGGACTCCTTTGTCTGGACATTGGGTTTTGTTTGCATTTTTGGCAACTTTGCAAATTCTCAACTTATCAATTGCAGTTATGAAACAAGGTGCAAACAAACTTGTGTTTTTTAGGCAAATCCTGAAAAATACAAGCATCCATTATGCACAGCAGAGTGAAGATCTATTTCTTATCCATATTTAGAAAGAAAAATGTAATTCAAATTTTTGCTATTAATAATATATATAGGCATAAAGATTTAACTGGGTTTTTGGGAACTATACACTTTATCCACTTGCACCTAGGTAGATATATGTCATCAACATAATTTGAATAACTGGAGATAAAATACAAATATCTAGGTGGTAGGAATTACTGATAGAGTTTTCTCTAGATTACTAAGCAGTATAGCTATTACATGACATTTCTTTAACTCATAAATGTTCTCGGATGCAGAAATTTACATGCCTATAAATATAGGTGTAGCGATCACGTGCTTAGTCACACACAAAGCCAATCATTAATAGTTTTAAACTTCATCTACTTGTGCCAGAAATCATTATTCTGTGCGGAACTACCCCAATCACCATGTTAACTTTGACATTAGTGACTCTAGTTTGTAAGTATGGAGATGTTTTTAGATGATTTCTGTCAGTTTTACTGTTTTTTGTAATATGACACATTGTCTGACTAGACTGATTTAATTGTCTCTTAGCATCAAAGTAATAAGCAATTTCTAGAAACAAGCGGGGCGAATTCACTAAATACAGAATTGTGGTGAAATGAATGCTGAATTGGAAAATTTAGACTTAAATGCCCAAGCGGTTACTATAGCAGAATTAAAGAATTCTTTTGCAATTCAGTTTTCAGTTCGCTGCAAATCAGTGTTTAGCGGATAATCCCTTAAATGTTAGCAGTTAATTAATATTCTTTTTTTTTAGGTTAACTGTAGCATAACAAAATTGAAAGCCATGGTGATATACGATAAGTTATTAACATTGCTGAATGTATTCATTGAATGGATTAAGAATGGATGAATTATTTGAACATAGATTACTTATAAAAAAAAGATCTATGCATATATTTTATAATTATTACTATTTAATATTTTTAAATTTACTACCATTGCTTGTATGGTATTCCATAATGTCCACGTTCCGATCATAGAGCATCATTGAATGTATATAATTGATACTAAGTAAAGCACAGGTTTACTGATCACACAACACCTTTTTCAATATTATGTAAATCACAGGAGTTTAGATTCTTTTTGAATTATTATTATTATTATTATTATTATTATTTTATTATTTATATAGCGCCAACAAATTCCGTAGCGCTGTACAATGGGTGGACTAATGTCATTCAAATTTTTGCTATTAATAATATATATAGGCACAAAGATTTAATTGTGCTTATACTTTGCTTGTAAGAGGGGAGCCGCCCTAGCACAGAAGGAAAGAACAACTAAAAAAATAGATTTAGTAATTTTAAAAATATATTTTTTTATTTTACAGCTGCGATCATAGGAAATTCAGGTGAGTGCATTTTAATGACAAGCTAAGAATGCTCTTTATTTAAAACATGCACCATGCTTACATATAGGCTTGGATGTCGTTGCTTTAATGCACAACAGGAGGAATTGCTGTGGTTTAACCAGGTACTACTTTTTACAAAATTTTTCTTAAATACATTTTTATTTTCTATGTATCATTATGGGAGGTGTTAAAGGAACACCCCAAGCATACATAAGCATTTTAGTGTCCTGTAGTGGTGATGGTGCCAGGAGTGTTCTGGCGCCTACCCATTGAGTCAAATTGTTTTCAAACAGTTTCTTTTCTGATCTCGGGACCACATGACACCGCTCTCTGCCTCCACTACTTATCAGTGAGAGCCAGAAGAGACCTACCTTTGTTACATGGCATGTGGGTCAGAAATGTATTTTGCCCTTCCTCCAACTGTAAAAAGATGTTTGGGGATCTTTGTCTGCACCAACCCGCTTTTATTAGGGAAATGACATGCACATACTAACATTAATATACACATGAAAAGACTCACATACACACAGACACACATTTATATACACACAAATATGCCTGCACACATACATTCATATATACACACACAGACTCATAGACACATTCATGTACACAGTAACCCAGACTCTTGCAGACACACACAATCATACACACACACAAACATTCATGTGCACAGTAACAATTTTACACAGAGACACACACACAAACACACACACACTTAATGTATAATATAACAATGATGTCCACCCAGTTCTTTATCTGATAGTGATAGCTGTAGTGTAATCTCTGTAGTATTTACTTCCAAGCTCGCTGCTGCTATATACTATTGTCAGTGATGGTATTACATCATATCCTGGCACAAGGTGCATGTTGCACCGCATCCACTTCAAACAGACATAGGGCAGGCATCT
The DNA here is from genome assembly GCA_933207985.1 of Pelobates cultripes. Taxonomy (NCBI): domain Eukaryota; kingdom Metazoa; phylum Chordata; class Amphibia; order Anura; family Pelobatidae; genus Pelobates; species Pelobates cultripes. The sequence goes on from OW240924.1 coordinate 16,472,049, forward strand.
ACTGCATGGTACCCCTGTGAGCAAGGTTGTCATAGGCAGTAGGGCTGTGCATGGGAAAATATTCGGTTCGGTTCGGCATTTCGAAATTCGGGACTTTGGCACTTTGGTTCGGAACTTCGACAATTTGGAACTTCAGGACTTGGGGTAAGTTTAGGGTTAGGTTAGGGTACGGTTAGGGTAGGGTTAGGCATAGGGTTAGGTTAGAGGTAGGGTTAGGGTTGGTTTATGAGTAGGGTTAGAGGTAAGGTTAGGGTAGGGGTATTGTTAGGGTAGGGTTAGAGGTAGGGTTAGAGCTAGTGGTAGGTTTAGGGTTAAGGGTAGGGTTAGTTTAGGAGTAGGGTTAGAGGTAGGGTTAGAGTTAGTGTTAAGGGTAGGGTTAGGGTTGGTTTAGGGGTAGGGTTAGTGGTAGGGTTAAGGGTAGGGTTAGGCTTGGTTTAGGAGTAGGGTTAGGGGTAGGCTTAGAGGTAGGGTTACGGTAGGGCTAGTGGTATGGTTAAGAATAGTGTTAGGGTTATTCTACCCCCACCCTAACTCTACTCCAATTACTAACCCTAACCCTACCCCTAACCAAGTGATGATGCCACTTCCGGTTTCGATTAGGACCTGATGCTGATGGCCATCAGCTGTGAGTGGGAGATTTTAGGTGGCAAAGAAAGGTAAGCATTCAGACACCTTTGAAAAAGGCAGCCGGAGAGTTGCCGAAAGTTGTGAAGATTGGTGACTCGTGTTCTGTGATGTCCCATTAGGCTTGTTTATCGGTGGTAATTATATATGTATATATGCCTTGTTTTTGTTGTCGCTTTGTCTATTGTTTGTTTGATTTTGCATTTATGTATACTTTTTTGTGGTTTATTGAATAAATTACTTAATTTGTACTTGTAAACCAATATAGTGTACATCCTTGTTTTTATATATATATATATATATATATATATATATATATATATATATGGGAAAATAGGTGTCTAGGGACCTAACTGCTGCACTTTGAGGGTAACTATTAAAGCACAAAGACAAAGATGAATATAGAGGAAAGATTGGTCCGCCGATGTCGACCAAATCAGACCACTACATATGCAGTGGTTTGATATCCCAGGGCATAACCCCATTGCGTAAATCTGAGAAGCAAAAGGCAGTTATGAAAAGAGAATTGCCACCTGGATGGATATGAAACAATAAATACTAATTCCTATTTTTGGATGGTGGTGGCCATCCCCTTATTTCGTCCTCTCTATATATAAATGTTGACTAAGGAATAGCCTTACAAGGCTTGGATTTTTCTATATTTTGCTTAGGTTTCTGTTATCGTTTATTCATGGTTATATAGTATTTATATTGTTTCATGTCCAGGTGGCAATTCTCTTTTGAGAACTGCCTTTTTCATTCTCAGATTAACTATTAAATCACGCTAACAGGGAGACACAATATTCTCTTTCTTTGAACATCTGTCTGTATTTTATCCTGTTTATAAAACCGAGTTAAAGATTTTATTTCAATATATATATATATATGTTTTGTTTTTTTGTTCTAGAAACTGCAGTCAGACCTGTGGTGTCCTTTACACCAAACTGGAGAAAAATATTTGTTTACGAGTCTGTGACTATAACGTGTAACGTTCGTCCTAGTGCTCAATGGGTCCATCAGTTTTACTGGTACAAAGACAATAAGAGGTTACATATAAATAACCAGAGTTTTACCATTGATTTTGCGGATGAGACGAACGCTGGAAATTACCAGTGCAAGACCAACACAACTCAACAAAGTGATCCAGCTAAACTGAGTGTTCTGAATGGTAAGTTTACAATTTGCAACCTAAAAATCTACCACCACTGATAAAAGGATATATTGTAAGCAGGTTCAAACGCAAACCCTAAAATTGTTAATTTTAGAAACGTAGAATGCAACGGTAAATAAAAACCATTCGGCCCATCTAGTCTTCTCAATTTTCTAAATACTTTCATAGGTCCCTGGCCTTATCTTATATCTAGGATAGCCTTATGCCTATCCCACGCATGCTTAAACGCCTTTACTGTGTTAACCTCTACCACTTCAGCTGGAAGGCTATTCCATGCATCCACTACCCTCTCAGTAAAGTAATACTTCCTGATATTGTTTGTAAACCTTTGCCCCTCTAATTAAAGACTATGTCCTCTTGTTGTGGCAGTTTTTTCTTTTTTTTAAAGTCTAATTTAAGTTTAAAGGGGCACTATAATGAAATAGCAAAAGTACATTAAGTAGGAACGGACCTCTACAATTTCTGAACAACTTTTCAAATGATTTATTCACAGAAGACACTATGAGATTTACGGTAATTTTTGTCGATAAATCAAGATTTTTCGAACAGACTGTGATCGTTTGTAACACTTAACTAAACAAATTAAATTGGAAAGTGGCTACAATTCACATGACATCTATGGGTGCTATCTTAAAGAGGCATCCCTTAATGCCAAACACCATATTACTATATACAAAAAGATGCATACCTTACTTAATAATCCAAATTTCTTTATTATACAAATAAAGTAAATCAAACAAAAATACAAAACAAACGCTATTACAAAACTATAACAACCAGTGACAAAGGCTATAAAATATGCTCTACATCAAACAGGCATATTACCTGAAAGGACTGGACATGTGTCCAGAACAAAACGCCAATGTTTCGGCACAGCTACCAGGGTGCCTTTTAGTTTGATTTACTTTGTATAATAAATAGATTTGGATTATTAACTAAGGTGTGCATCGTTTTGTACATAGCATTTGTAACACTCATCCATAAATATTAAGTCAAGTCCAAGGTCTACATCAAAGTCCAATTATCTACCAGCCGAAACACAGAATAGAATGAATTTAAAAAATGCTCTGTTTTGTACTCCATGATTATTGTACAGCTATTTTAATTATATTTTCTATCTTAGGCTGGGTGATTCTGCAAGCCCCCCTCTTAATTTACGAAGGGGATATCCTGTCCCTGAAATGTCACAGTTTTCCTGGGCGCAAAGCCCAAAACGCAATATTTTTCTTACACGATAAACTGCTGAATTCTTCAGGAGATATCTTACAGGTTGGGAAGGTGAATCTATCAAAGAACGGTCAATATAGATGCAAAAAGGAAGTATATTCTAGCAACACATATCGAATTTACATAGATGATGTATCTGTATCTGTCACAGGTAAAGGAAGAGTGAATTTAAAATGTTCCTGATTTGCTGTAGAGGCAGAGCTTCAGAATGTGTGTTTTACGTGGAATTTGTCCATGATACAGTGCTTATTAACGTCAGATAGAACGGTTTACTGTCTTTATATATTGAAATGTATGTGCTGAGCAGTCTATGGATATGTGATGCTGTATGCAAACTATCTGAAGTACTGAACCCAGAGACACTCAGTTACCCTGAGACTTGTAATCAGATAACCACAATGATTTCCTAGTCAATTCTGGATGCTGGAGAATTCTAGTGTAATTGGCTAGAACACCATGTATAAAGGAATCTATGAGTTCTGCTGCAGACATTAAAGGATCACTATAAGGTCAGGAACACAAACATGTATTCCTGACCCTATAGTGTTAACACCACCATCTAGCCCCCCCTGGGCCCCTCATGCCTCCATAAATATAGTAAAAATCTTACTGTATTCAAGCCTGAAACTGTAACTCTGCATGCTGTTAGACTCAGAAAAACAAGCAGTCTGCTGACATCATTAGAAGTGGTGGCCTGATCCAATCACAATGCTTCCCCATAGGATTGGCTGAGACTGACAAAGAGGCAGATCAGGGGCAGAGCCAGCGTGATTCAAACACAGCCCTGGCCAATCAGCATCTCCTCATAGAGATGAATTGAATCAATGAATCTCCATGAGGAAAGTTCAGTGTCTGCATGCAGAGGGAGGAGACACTGAATGTTTGGATGCATTTTAGGCAGCCATGACCCAGGAAGGATCTCTAACAGCTATCTAATGAGTGGCCAGTGAAGTTATCACTAGGCTGTAATGTAAACACTGCATTTTCTCTGAAAAGACAGTGTTTACAGCAAAAAGCCCGAAGGTAATGATTCTACTCACCAGAACAAATTCAATAAACTGTAGTTGTTCTGGTGACTATAGTGTCCCTTTAAATATCTATAGAAGACACCAAAGATACAATTAGAGTTGTGAGATTTATTAATGAAAAACAGATGTTCTTTTGAGGGAACGTTCTAAATGCTGAGATACATTCTGTGTTTACATGGAAACTGCATCTTATATATCGCCAAAATAGCACTTATTTACCTTGATAATTGTAACGAGTAACTCTAAATATCAGTGTAACAGCTAACTCTCTTACACAGCACTAATTGTTTAGCAAATAAGCAATCAACATACCAGAAGTGTGTACCCTGTAATGGGCAGCACTGATGAATACCTTAAAATTCAGGCAGATCCATTTAATCGTGGGATTCCATAACCCCATATTTAACCCTATAAAAAAAAGATAGCAATTAATATATTGATCATTTAAAATCTTTGACTGATTACTTGATGCTGCCATACCCCTAGATGGCTTCCATGATCACTGACTAAATCATACCTGTTGAGTTTGATTATATTTTAGATTTAGCTTGTTGCTCTGACCTTTTGAATTTTCAGAGGATCGTCCTTGCTGACAGCTGCCATTTTGTGCTATATGTGAAACTGAATTATGTCAAAAAGATATAGGCAAGACACATAACTAAACAGCTTATGTTAATGGGTTGCAGATGTAACTGTTTCTCTGGACAAAGATACATTATTTGCCATTTTGTCCATCCTAATTAAAGAAAAAATAGTGCCGAATCTGGACCAGGTTAGACCAGGTGTCAATGACAAAAAGAAGCCCAGTAGGTTGTGGAGGGCAAAGGCAAGTTCATATGATGACTTAAAATCCACTCCAAAGTCATTAACTAGACAATCAGTCTTTGTCACTCAAGCTACATATTTCTAAATCACACTCAAGATGTCTGCTTTGAACATGCTTAAGGTAACAAACATCAATGTCAATTTGGTATACAAACTTCAAGGCCACCCATGTCACCTATTTTTACTGCTGCTGTCAAACCTTCAGTTTAAAATGTAATTGTTTGCCCATTGTTTGTAATTGTTTGCGCACCAGGGAATAAATTAATCCCAAGGTATTTATGCCTCTGCTCCCCACCCTACCCTCCTACCACCCACTGCCCCAGCCACCCCACCACCACGGCCCCAGACACCCTCTGCCCCAGCCACCCT
>OW240924.1:16477392-16492509 GCA_933207985.1 Pelobates cultripes
GTGAGGGTGCTGTGTGTGTGAGGGTGCTGTATGTGTGTGTGTGAGGGTGCTGTGTGTGTGAGGGTGCTGTTAGTGTGTGTGTGTAAGGGTGCTGTGTGTGTGTGTGAAGGTGCCTACCTTATGCCTGGGAGGGGGGATCCTTTCTGCAGCTTCAATCCCTGGTGGTCCAGTGGAGAGTGAACTCTAGCCTGCGGGGCTAGAGTTCACTCTTGCGAGATCTGAGCGTTGCCACGGCAACGCTCAGAATCCCGCGAGAGGAACCTGGCGGAGCTACTGGCAGGAGCTCCCCGGGTCCTCTCCTGCCTCCCTCCCTGCCTGTGGGTCGGTGGTGAGGGAGGCTGAGAGCAGAGCCGGCGCTCGGATAGCGCCGGCTCTGCATGAGCCGACAGGGGAGATCCTGAGATCTCCCCTGCCGGTCTCAATATACATAGGCGTGCCGCGGGGATTAGGGTGTGCCCAGGCACACCCGGCACACCCCGTGCGCACGCCTATGTGCATACCTCCCAACATTTCAGATGGACAAAGAGGGACACCTTAATTTTAGGGGTATGAGTGGGGTGTGGACAGGGGCAGGGCTGTCCTGAGAAATTTAAGTTAATTTAAGGAACTAAAATTTAATTTAAAACAAGAATAAAATACCCTATTTATAGAGACTAATTTCCGAACACATTTATTGTAGTTTAAAGACACATTACTGAGAGTATTATTGCTGTGGAGCTCTGTTATACACTCAGACACATTACTGGGAGCATTATTGCTGCGGGGCTCTGTTATACACTCAGACACATTACTGGGAGTGTTATTGCTGTGGAGCTCTGTTATACACTCAGACACATTACTGGGAGTATTATTGCTGTGGAGCTCTGTTATACACTCAGACACATTACTGGGAGTACTATTGCTGTGGAGCTGTGTTATACACTCAGACACATTACTGGGAGTATTATTGCTGTGGAGCTGTTATACACTCAGACACATTACTGGGAGTATTATTGCTGTGGAGTTCCGTTATACACCCAGACACATTACTGGGAGTATTATTGCTGTGGAGCTCCGTTATACACCCAGACACATTACTGGGAGTATTATTGATGTGGAGCTCCGTTATACACCCAGACACATTACTGGGAGTATTATTGCTGTGGGGCTCTGTTATACACCCAGACACATTACTGGGAGTATTATTGATGTGGAGCTCCGTTATACACTCAGACACATTACTGGGAGTATTATTGCTGTGGAGCTCTGTTATACACTCAGACACATTACTGGGAGTATTATTGCTGCGGAGCTCTGTTATACACTGAGACACATTACTGGGAGTATTATTGCTGTGGAGCTCTGTTATACACTCAGACACATTACTGGGAGTATTATTACCGTGGGGCTCTGTTATACACTCAGACACTTTACTGGGAGTATTATTGCTGTGGAGCTCTGTTATACACTCAGACACATTACTAGGAGTATTATTACTGTGGGGCTCTGTTATACACTCAGACACATTACTGGGAGTATTATTGCTGTGGAGCTCTGTTATACACTCAGACACATTACTGGGAGTATTATTGCTGTGGAGCTCTATTATACACTCAGACACATTACTGGGAGTATTATTGCTGTGGAGCTCTGTTATACACTCAGACACATTACTGGGAGTATTATTGCTGTGGAGCTCTGTTATACACTCAGACACATTACTGGGAGTATTATTGCTGTGGAGCTCTGTTACACACTCAGACACATTACTGGGAGTATTATTGCTGTGGAGCTCTGTTACACACTCAGACACATTACTGGGAGTATTAGTGCTGTGGAGCTCTGTTACACACTCAGACACATTACTGGGAGAATTATTGCTGTGGAGCTCTGTTACACACTCAGACACATTACTGGGAGAATTAGTGCTGTGGAGCTCTGTTATACACGCAGACACATTACTGGGAGTATTATTGCTTTGGAGCTCTGTTATACACTCAGACACATTACTTTGAGTATTATTGCTGTGGAGCTCTGTTATACACTGAGACACATTACTGGGAGTATTATTGCTGTGGAGCTGTTATATTATTATTATTATTGCCATTTATATAGCGCCAACAGATTCCGTAGCGCTTTACAATATTTTGAGAGGGGGGATGTAACAATAAATAGGACTATTACAAGAAAACTTACAGGAACAATAGGTTGAAGAGGACCCTGCTCAAATGAGCTTACAGACTATAGGAGGTGGGGTATTTGAAACATTAGGACAAGAAATATCAAGTAGGGGTGAAGCAGAGCTGGAGGAGAGAGCAAAGCACTGTCCCATAGGAGAGAGCAGGAGACAGGTATGTAAGGTAGAGATTACTCTGGGAGGCCATAAGCTTTCCTGAAGAGATGGGTTTTAAGGCCCTTCTTAAATGATTGAAGACTAGGGGAGAGTCTGATGGCAGTAGGCAAGCTATTCCATAGGAGAGGAGCCGCCCGCTAGAGGTCCTGCAAGCACGAGTTGGCCATACGGGTGCGAGCAGCGGTCAGGAGGTGGTCACGGGCAGAGCGGAGGGTACGAGGAGGGGCATATCTATGAATTAGTGAAGAGATATAAGAGGGGCTAGAATTGTTCAGTGCTTTAAATGTATGGGTTAGCACTTTGAATTGACTCCTATAGCATACAGGGAGCCAATGTAAGGACTGGCAGAGGGGTGAGGTGTGAGAGGACCGACTAGAGAGGAAAATCAGTCTAGCTGCAGCATTCATTACAGACTGTAGAGGGGCAATACACTCAGACACACCACCAATATGTAGCTCCTAGAAAAGAGGGACATTGGGATTGAAAAGAGGGACCTGGGCCAAAAATCGTGAGTTCCCCTCTTAAATAGTAACAGCTGGGAAGTATGTGCATGCCTTTGAGTTACACAGGAATACAACACATTACAGTTCAAGGTGTGTGGGGCCAAATAGTTACTTAAATAATATCACTGAATTTATTGTCTGCTTCTCTCTCTTTAAAGAACCTGGTTACATTTTACTGGGTCTGATACTGGTGACCGTTCTGCTGATAATCATCATCTCTGTCGCCATCATTGTGAAATGCAGGCAAAGATACATATCCTCACACACTTATCTGCAACACCAACCCACAGGTAACTTAATATGTCTTTCACAAAATGCCCAGTGAGCCCAGTGAGCAATGATGTATTTAGATTTGTGTTGTTCCAGTCCTGACTAAATCTGTGCCCACCTGGGGAAGTATCTTGGGAAAAGTTATTAACGATAAACTAGCGTGCCAAGTTTTTGCCATATATTTTTAACCATATGTTGCAAGGTGAGTAACCATGGAAACCTAGATGTATGTTGTGCATAAAACATAGTATAATGCAGTTTGCATTCCCAAAAAAGTGAGGAGCCAAGTTTGAATTCCACCAGAAAGACAATGCCGGCCACCTCCAGGGTCAATTTACTGTAAAACTTACCTTTCCCTGAAACCCAGCGCTGTATTTAGCGCAAGGCTGACAAGGCATTTGCTTTGGGCGGCACTTTTAGGGGGCGGCAAAAAACGTCCTGGCAAATACCTTGATAGCCTCTTGTACTGGGGGGGCCAGCTGGGCACTCTCCCCTGAGCTCTCTCCTGCTCTCCTGTCACTCCGGCCCCAGAATCACTGAAAGTCGCGTGAGAGAGCTGAACAGGGAGTTCACTGCTCCCTCGCTGTCTTCACTGGACCCCAGGGACATAGACACTCCATTCCAACACTCCCAAAGGTAGAGGAGCTGGGTGGAGTGAATTTAAAAAAAAAAAAAAAATTATGTGTGTGTCCGTTTGGATATGTGCTTGTCAGTGAGAGTTTATATGTGTTAGTCAGTAAGTGTGTATGTGTGTCTGTCAAAGAATATGTGTGTCTGTCAAAGAGTATGTGTGTTTGTCAGTGAGTGTGTATGTGTGTCTGTCGGTGAGAGTGTATATGTGTTTGTCAGGAAGAGTGTATGTGTGTGCTTGTCAATGAGAGTGTATGTGTGTTTGTCAGTGAGAGTGTATGTGTGTCTGTCAGTGAGAGTGTATGTGTGTCTGTCAGTGAGTGTGTATGTGTGTTTGTCAGTGAGTGTGTGTGTGTGTGTCTGTCGGTGAATGTGTCCATCCGTCAGTGAATGTGAGTGTGTGTGTCAGTAAGTGTGTGTTGGTTATACAGTGTGTCAATGAGTGTATGTCAGTGTATGCATCAGTGAGGGTGTGTGTCTGGTAAAGAGCATGTGTTTTTTTTTTTTTTTTTAAAGGAAGAGAAATTTAGATTTAGTGGAGGGGGGAGGTTGCCATGCCTAGGGCAGCACAAAACCAAAATACACCAACAACACTTTTGTGTGTATTTGCAAAATATGCAAAGAGGGCCCCAGAGATTCACTAACACTTCAATGTTATAAATAAATATATAAAAATAAGGAAATAAAGGTGCGACAGTAGCGCTTACAAACAAATATCTCTGTGTGCTAAAAAAAAACAAAAAAAACACAGCAACAAGCAGCTCAAAGAACACACGTGATGTTTTTACTTATTGTGATGGGGTGTTCCTGTAAATGAAAATTGACTTTGCCCAGAATAATTTGCTTGACACTCCCACAAAAAAAAAATTACTTTCTCCTGATTGACAACAGTTGGTTCTACTTCCTTCTCCCCTAGTGTCTGCCAGGGAACCTTCTTCCCAAGAAGAGGATAAACACACATACATTGAGATAAATCATACATTGAACGGTAAGTCACATTGATACAGCTCACTGAACAGTCACAGGTTTGGGGGAACTTCAAGGCGAATGCAATACTTGTATTATTTAATTCACCATTTTCATCGATACATTTTATAATTAATGATACTGGACGCAATGATGGAGTAGAACTAGGGTCTTCATGATATAGCTATGACCATTGGTGGATCTGTGATCTTCACTCTTGTCACCTCTAAAAATCAACTAATTCAATGGAGGTTGACCCCAAACAGTCCACAGGATTTGGGTTTTGTCAGTCTGAATTCCTACTAGCTTTTTCACAAACTCTGATGTACTTTGTTATAGTATTCTACTAATTCTATTCTGTTTCATTCTTTCAGCGTTTTCGGATCTGCTCATTAGACCTGTGAGTATATTCAAGATCACGCTCATTGAATTTGCCACTAACTTGCTGTGCAATAAATAATATATGCAGTTCCAAATTTGTTTAAGATAATTTATGCAAGAGGTTGTCCAACAACATTAAAGAGGGGAGTGATGGCCATTTGTTTTAAATCCAGATTATAGGGCTGTTTGATATTGTTCTTCAATTGTTCTTGGTATCAAGGACACATGAATATGTATCTTCAAGTTTGTCTAGCTTGTCTAATTTGTTGGGCTTAAGGGAAGAACTTCCCCCTCCAATCCTACACATCCCAAGTGTATGAGCACAATATTATCTGACTTAGAGGAACATAGATTGTCTGCCCTGCGGCTTGGTAGACGGGTAATTTCCATTATAATCCGTGTTCCTGATTTATATAATAGCTAAGGCTCCTTCCCGTCTATGAGTACTTCATCAGGATCTTAATTAGAGTCATTCATTAGTTAAACCCATAAAGAGGAAAGTCTAAGCCCTTCGACAAGGGATTAAAGGGAACCTATAGTCCCGAAAATAACAATAGTTTTTTTAGGATTATAGGTTCCCTTCTGTCCATTGTTCTTTTTTCCAGTGCCGAAACGCATCTGTTGCAGTTGCCTGGTAACGTCTTGCGGGATCTCCTCGATAACAATGCTTCTCATAAAGAAACAATAGATTGGAAATAGTCATGTGCAGACAAAGGCTGTGCTACTGTAATCAAATGCTGTTATCAGCAGAATTCGATTCCAGGACAGAGTTTCCCTCAATAATGGAGGAGTAAGTGCCTCTTGTGTTTTACATTGCAGGGTTAAAGTGACAGGACCATTGCATCTAAATCTGTTCACTGATCTGAAATTTACTGGGTGACTTTAGTGGAGTTTTTTTTCTGTTTATCCTTTCTGGCTTATTTTACTTAAAAAAAAACTAAAGACAAATCTGCACTTTTATAAATACTCAAAGTCCCAACTCCCAGGTATCAAGCAGAAAGCTGGTAGGGTTTCCTGCCTCACTCACTTTAAGTTGTAGTCTGAAACTCATGTGAGTACTACTCTGAGAGAAGCATTGCACAGACAATTGCCGCACATGCACCATGTGTCCCAAATCTTGTTAATGAGAAGCATCTAATGTGACACAATTCGTCAGTAATGATGACTTCTCCCACAGGAGGATTAGGGGGACTTTCCTGGCACTGGATTGTAGGTGAGTTTACTAGCGATTAACCTCTTTAAATGCTGAGATGGGGGAACAGTACTTTAAAGAGTGTAAGGGGAAAAAAAATATTATTTTTAAGTGTAGCATTCCTTTAAAGGAATAATTCAAGCACCATAACCACTAGAACTCAGTATTGCAAGGAGTCAAAGTGTTTTAGAAAGGTTTGTTTTCTTACATGGGGTCTGCCGGGCATTGCTCCCTATTTCCACTACTGCTTAGTGACAGCCAGAAACTCCTGCTCAGGAACTATGTTAGCTCTCCTGAGCTACGTACAGCAACACATATTGGCTGGGAGCAACCCTGGCACCATAACCACTACAAGGGGCACCAGTGGTGCTTGGAGTATTCCTTCATCTTAAGAAGACCTCATTAGAAACAGAAGATCTTAATGGGGAAGTGGAGAGTTTCAGGGTGGATTTTCAACTCTGTAAATTACATATTCTGTTCAAGACCATGAATCATTGAAGTTCATTCTCTACTAACCTCTGTATTCTGTTTTGTTCAGAATCAAAGCTGTGTCATCTATTCTGCTGTGAGATTTACAGAGACACCAGAGGACATCCAACCAGAACTGAACCAAAGCAACATATTATCTTCTGAAACCATCTATGAAATGTGAACGGCTGTTAGTTACAGGAACTCATATAACATGCATGGGCAAGCAAACATTCAGTTTGTATAATGAAAGCCATGGAAATGAGTCCCGTTTTGGTAGAGATTTCTAAAAACAAATATTGCTTTAATAAGGGTGAGTTTATCCCCAATGTTAGAATCTCTAGCATTCGAAATCGTACCTTAAAAGGACGCTATAGTCACCCAGACCCATTCATCTAATTGAAGTGGACTGGGTGCATTGTCTCTGTTCCCCCTTAGCCCTGTAGTGTAAAATATTGCAGTGCTAAGAATGCCTCTAGTGGCTCTTCTACCAGAAAGCCACTAGAGGCGCTTCCTGCAGGTTTACGTTGTTTGACTACGTGAAACGATGAGAGGCGTCCTCGTGCTTTGCATGAGCACGTCCAGTGTCAAGCAAAACCACACAGGAAAGCATTGATTCAATACATTACTATGGAAAAAGGCCTAGAACGTCCATGGTGCTCGCCGCACATGCTCTTTAGGCCCCCACCATCGACTATTGTCAGCTGAGGAGGAGCACAGTCTAATTTGTCCACTGGTTTACCTACCCATTGTTCAGTGAAACAGGCTTTTTACCGTCTTTGGGGAACTATCCTGAGCTGCAAACATAGGTCTCTGGATTTACTTTTGGAATGTGTAGGTGTCACAGTAACTCCCTGAGAATTGGGACAGATTGGGGTAGGTTTGAGTTTGGGAGGGGAGCCAGGGCACTTTCACAGGGAATTCCCTTTGTCAGCTTCCCAGTCCTCTCTTATGTCTTATGTTATTGGGGGCACAGGGTGACCGGGAAACCCAGTCTGGCCTGCCCAAACCAGACTTCCACAAACTAAGTGACTATGATGACTTCATGCACCCGACCTGGGACAAACCAAGAAACTTTGTGAAACTGCCTAGTGGATAGAAACTTTGGCACAATACACTGTAACTCTAATCGGACGGATCACAGCGTTATTTTACCAGTCAAGGCGATCACGGACAAGCTATCCAGTGATATCATATGTGTAGGGTTTACTAATGTATAAATGTATGTTTTTAGGGATATTCAAGTAAGGTGCCCTGTTGTCTGGAAGCTAATAAGATTAGCGGTAATTGATCTGATTATCTCCCATAGTGGCGCCAGGGAGAGAACCTATTGCAACAGTTGATGACCTCCTGTTGTGACTGTCACTATAAATATGTGTGCTTAGTGACAATAGAGGGGTGTGTTTTTTACCATTCACTAGGTGTCATCTGGTGTTTGGGGAAAGGGCTATATCACTTCAGCGCTGCCTTCTCCAGCCAGAGGGAACTTTTAACGGAGATACTCAGCCAGAGTACTGGTGCTCCGTTACAGTTTTGTTCTGTGATGAATAATTATTTTCTTATTAAACTTTTTTTTATAGATCGCTGCATCCGATTTTTAATTCATTGCTACATTAAAGGGTTATTCCAAGTGCCATGCCTACATCAGTGTTTTGACGTGCTTATGGTGCCTGGAGTCTGAATGTCTTACTGTGGAACTCTGTCATACACTCAAAGTAAAACAATCACTTATACAAAAATAGAAAAAAACTAAAACTGTACATATGTCATACAGTACAGAAAGGGGAGGTGGGGGAGTGAGATAACTCACAAGACGTCAGGAAATTCAGGCTTGTCTCCCTGGAAAGTCGTGTGAGTCCTGCCACCTCCCCCCTCTTTTTGTACTGTATAACGCTATGTACACTTTTATTTTTATTTTTTGATATTGTATTATCAGGTGGTATTTATCTTCTCCCAGTGTGGAGTTTGCCTTCTTCTTATACTTTGTATAAGTGTTTGTTTTACCTTGTTTTAGTGGTGCTGTGAGGTTCACTACATAAACTCCGACCTTAAGCTCTATCAGTGACTTTATTTTCTGTTTTTGCACTGTTATACACTCAGACACACAAAATAGGGACTGCCCCTCCTGTATAGGGACACTTGGGAGGTATGCAATAAGCTGAATTTACATCTCACAGTCCTGTCTAGTGCCACAATCTGTTAATATTATTATTATTATTATTATTATTATTATTATTATTATTGACCTCCCTCCATTTTAATTGAAGCCCTATTGCTGTCCTTGCAAGTGGAGAAAATGCAATGTATTTTTGCAGCTCCAAGTAACCAGCAGAAAAACTACATAAATCACTGTGTATGCCACTTCTACACTAGGTGGCGCTGCAGCAGGCTAGATAGCCATGCACTGCTCTATGTACTCTGTGGTAGGTGTGAGTACAGTTTATCCCAGTGTTTCCTGTCTCTCTCTATGATGGTGTGAGTCCCAGACACATGTGGACAATGTGACCTCTCTGCAATAGCCAGAATCCAGCTTCTTTACCAAACATGGGCACATGCTATATTACAACACACCCAGCAGCAGGTTTAATGGGAATCTGAAATCCAATGATAATATGCTGTAACTGGGGACCCAGCACCTTTACCAAACATGGGCACGTGCTATATTACAACACACCCAGCAGCAGGTTTAATGGGAATCTGGAATCCAATGATAATATGCTGTAACTGGGGACCCAGCTTCTTTACCAAACATGGACATGCTATATTACAACAAACCCAGCAGCGGGTTTAATGGGAATCTGAAATCCAATGATAATATGCTGTAACTGGGGACCCAGCTCCTTTACCAAACATGGACATGCTATATTACAACAAACCCAGCAGCGGGTTTAATGGGAATCTGAAATCCAATGATAATCTGCTGTAACTGGGGAGCCGTCACCTTTACCAAACATGGGCACATGCTATATTACAACACACCCAGCAGCAGGTTTAATGTGAATCTGAAATCCAATGATAATATGCTGTAACTGGGGACCCAGCTTCTTTACCAAACATGGGCACATGCTATATCACAACACACCCAGCAGCAGGTTTAATGGGAATCTGAAATCCAATGATAATATGCTGTAACTGGGGACCCAGCTCCTTTACCAAACATGGGCACATGCTATATTACAACACACCCAGCAGCAGGTTTAATGGGAATCTGAAATCCAATGATAATATGCTGTAACTGGGGACCCAGCTCCTTTACCAAACATGGACATGCTATATTACAACAAACCCAGCAGCAGGTTTAATGGGAATCTGAAATCCAATGATAATATGCTGTAACTGGGGACCCAGCTCCTTTACCAAACATGGACATGCTATATTACAACAAACCCAGCAGCGGGTTTAATGGGAATCTCAAATCCAATATAATCTGCTGTAATGGGGAGCACCTTTACCAAACATGGGCACATGCTATATTACAACACACCCAGCAGCAGGTTTAATGGGAATCTGAAATCCAATGATAATATGCTGTAATGGGGACCCAGCTCCTTTACCAAACATGGGCACATGCTATATTACAACACACCCAGCAGCAGGTTTAATGGGAATCTGAAATCCAATGATAATATGCTGTAACTGGGGACCCAGCACCTTTACCAAACATGGGCACATGCTATATTACAACACACCCAGCAGCAGGTTTAATGGGAATCTGAAATCCAATGATAATATGCTGTAACTGGGGACCCAGCACCTTTACCAAACATGGGCACATGCTATATTACAACACACCCAGCAGCAGGTTTAATGGGAATCTGAAACCCAATGATAATATGCTGTAACTAGGGACCCAGCTCCTTTACCAAACATGGGCACATGCTATATTACAACACACCCAGCAGCAGGTTTAATGGGAATCTGAAATCCAATGATAATATGCTGTAACTGGGGACCCAGCACCTTTACCAAACATGGGCACATGCTATATTACAACACACCCAGCAGCAGGTTTAATGGGAATCTGAAATCCAATGATAATATGCTGTAACTGGGGACCCAGCTCCTTTACCAAACATGGGCACATGCTATATTACAACACACCCAGCAGCAGGTTTAATGGGAATCTGAAATCCAATGATAATATGCTGTAACTGGGGACCCAGCTCCTTTACCAAACATGGACATGCTATATTACAACAAACCCAGCAGCGGGTTTAATGGGAATCTGAAACCCAATGATAATATGCTGTAACTGGGGAGCCCCCTTTACCAAACATGGGCACATGCTATATTACAACACACCCAGCAGCAGGTTTAATGGGAATCTGAAATCCAATGATATGCTGTAACTGGGGACCCAGCTCCTTTACCAAACATGGGCACATGCTATATTACAACACACCCAGCAGCAGGTTTAATGGGAATCTGAAACCCAATGATAATATGCTGTAACTGGGGACCCACTCCTTTACCAAACATGGGCACATGCTATATTACAACACACCCAGCAGCAGGTTTAATGGGAATCTGAAATCCAATGATAATATGCTGTAACTGGGGACCCAGCACCTTTACCAAACATGGGCACATGCTATATTACAACACACCCAGCAGCAGGTTTAATGGGAATCTGAAACCCAGTGATAATATGCTGTAACTGGGGACCCAGCACCTTTACCAAACATGGGCACATGCTATATTACAACACACCCAGCAGCAGGTTTAATGGGAATCTGAAATCCAATGATATGCTGTAACTGGGGACCCAGCTCCTTTACCAAACATGGACATGCTATATTACAACAAACCCAGCAGCGGGTTTAATGGGAATCTGAAACCCAATGATAATATGCTGTAACTGGGGAGCCGTCACCTTTACCAAACATGGGCACATGCTATATTACAACACACCCAGCAGCAGGTTTAATGGGAATCTGAAATCCAATGATATGCTGTAACTGGGGACCCAGCACCTTTACCAAACATGGGCACATGCTATATCACAACACACCCAGCAGCAGGTTTAATGGGAATCTGAAACCCAATGATAATATGCTGTAACTGGGGACCCAGCACCTTTACCAAACATGGGGACATGCTATATTACAACACACCCAGCAGCAGGTTTAATGGGAATCTGAAATCCAATGATAATATGCTGTAACTGGGGACCCAGCACCTTTACCAAACATGGGCACATGCTGTATTACAACACACCCAGAAGCAGGTTTAATGGGAATCTGAAATCCAATTATAATATGCTGTAAATGGGGACCCAGCTCCTTTACCAAACATGGGCACATGCTATATTACAACACACCCAGCAGCAGGTTTAATGGGAATCTGAAATCCAATGATAATATGCTGTAACTTGGGACCCAGCTCCTTTACCAAACATGGGCACGTGCTATATTACAACACACCCAGCAGCAGGTTTAATGGGAATCTGAAATCCAATGATAATATGCTGTAACTGGGGACCCAGCTCCTTTACCAAACATGGGCACATGCTATATTACAACACACCCAGCAGCAGGTTTAATGGGAATCTGAAATCCAATGATAATATGCTCTAACTGGGGACCCAGCTCCTTTACCAAACATGGGCACATGCTATATTACAACACACCCAGCAGCAGGTTTAATGGGAATCTGAAACCCAATGATAATCTGCTGTAACTGGGGACCCAGCTCCTTTACCAAACATGGGCACGTGCTATATTACAACACACCCAGCAGCAGGTTTAATGTGAATCTGTAATCCAATGATAATATGCTGTAACTGGGGACCCAGCTCCTTTACCAAACATGGGCACATGCTATATTACAACACACCCAGCAGCAGGTTTAATGGGAATCTGAAAACCAATGATATGCTGTAACTGGGGACCCAGCACCTTTACCAAACATGGGCACATGCTATATCACAACACACCCAGCAGCAGGTTTAATGGGAATCTGAAACCCAATGATAATATGCTGTAACTGGGGACCCATCACCTTTACCAAACATGGGCACATGCTATATTACAACACACCCAGCAGCAGGCCTACCGGGAATCTGAAATCCAATGATATGCCGTGCACCCTGCACCAGCTCCTTACCAAACATGGGCACACATGCTATATTACAACACACTCAGCAGGTTTAATGGGAATCTGAATCCAATGATATGTTGCAACTGGGACCCAGCCTTTACCAAACATGTGGGCACATGCTGTATTACAAACACACCTCAGCAGCAGGTTTACTGAATCTGAAACCCACTATAATATGCTGTAAATGGGGACTTAGCTCCTTTACCAAACATGTAAGTACATGCTATTACAACACACCCAGCAGCAGGTTTAATGTAAACTGGAAACCCAATGATAATATGCTGTAACTGGGGACCCAGCTCCTTTTTACTCAAACATGGGCACATGCTATATTACAACACACCCAAAGCGTTATGGTTTAATGTGAATTCAATCCAATGATAATATGCTGTAACTGGGGAGCCGTCACCTTTACCAAACATGGGCACATGCTATATTACAACACACCCAGCAGCAGGTTTAATGGGAATCTGAAATCCAATGATATGCTGTAACTGGGGACCCAGCACCTTTACCAAACATGGGCACATGCTATATCACAACACACCCAGCAGCAGGTTTAATGGGAATCTGAAACCCAATGATAATATGCTGTAACTGGGGACCCATCACCTTTACCAAACATGGGCACGTGCTATATTACAACACACCCAGCAGCAGGTTTAATGGGAATCTGAAATCCAATGATAATATGCTGTAACTGGGGACCCAGCACCTTTACCAAACATGGGCACGTGCTATATTACAACACACCCAGCAGCAGGTTTAATGGGAATCTGAAACCCAGTGATAATATGCTGTAACTGGGGACCCAGCACCTTTACCAAACATGGGCACATGCTATATTACAACACACCCAGCAGCAGGTTTAATGGGAATCTGAAATCCAATGATATGCTGTAACTGGGGACCCAGCTCCTTTACCAAACATGGGCACATGCTATATTACAACACACTCAGCAGCAGGTTTAATGGGAATCTGAAATCCAATGATATGCTGTAACTGGGGACCCAGCTCCTTTACCAAACATGGGCACATGCTGTATTACAACACACCCAGCAGCAGGTTTAATGGGAATCTGAAATCCAATTATAATATGCTGTAAATGGGGACTTAGCTCCTTTACCAAACATGGGCACATGCTATATTACAACACACCCAGCAGCAGGTTTAATGGGAATCTGAAACCCAATGATAATATGCTGTAACTAGGGACCCAGCTCCTTTACCAAACATGGACATGCTATATTACAACACACCCAGCAGCAGGTTTAATGGGAATCTGAAATCCAATGATAATATGCTGTAACTGGGGACCCAGCACCTTTACCAAACATGGGCACATGCTGTATTACAACACACCCAGAAGCAGGTTTAATGGGAATCTGAAATCCAATTATAATATGCTGTAAATGGGGACCCAGCTCCTTTACCAAACATGGGCACATGCTATATAACAACACACCCAGCAGCAGGTTTAATGGGAATCTGAAATCCAATGATAATATGCTGTAACTGGGGACCCAGCACCTTTACCAAACATGGGCACGTGCTATATTACAACACACCCAGCAGCAGGTTTAATGGGAATCTGAAATCCAATGATAATATGCTGTAACTGGGGACCCAGCTCCTTTACCAAACATGGGCACGTGCTATATTACAACACACCCAGCAGCAGGTTTAATGTGAATCTGTAATCCAATGATAATATGCTGTAACTGGGGACCCAGCACCTTTACCAAACATGGGCACATGCTATATCAAAACACACCCAGCAGCAGGTTTAATGGGAATCTGAAATCCAATGATATGCTGTAACTGGGGACCCAGCACCTTTACCAAACATGGGCACATGCTATATTACAACACACTCAGCAGCAGGTTTAATGGGAATCTGAAATCCAATGATATGCTGTAACTGGGGACCCAGCTCCTTTACCAAACATGGGCACATGCTATATTACAACACACTCAGCAGCAGGTTTAATGGGAATCTGAAATCCAATGATATGCTGTAACTGGGGACCCAGCTCCTTTACCAAACATGGGCACATGCTGTATTACAACACACCCAGCAGCAGGTTTAATGGGAATCTGAAATCCAATTATAATATGCTGTAAATGGGGACTTAGCTCCTTTACCAAACATGGGCACATGCTATATTACAACACACCCAGCAGCAGGTTTAATGGGAATCTGAAACCCAATGATAATATGCTGTAACTGGGGACCCAGCTCCTTTACCAAACATGGACATGCTATATTACAACA
>OW240924.1:16492609-16522481 GCA_933207985.1 Pelobates cultripes
CGTAACAGGGATTAAACTGATAAGAATAGTACTACTTAACACACCACTCCTATCTGGTGGCACATTAGATTGCACGCGCAGTGCCCCAAATTTTTTGTGATCTGTGAGTAAGGTAAACGGTTGTCCATACAAGTAAGGTTGCAGCTTTTTGAGGGCCCACACCACCGCCATGCACTCCTTTTCAATGGCAGTGTATCTACTTCCCTGGGCAAAAGTTTACGGCTTAGATAAGCCCCGGGTTGCTCGCCACCATCTGCTCGACTTGGCTCAGTACTGCTCCCAATCCAAACATAGAAGCGTCTGTATGGACGCGAAAGTGTTTAGTTGGATCAGGAGCAGAAAGTACAGGTGATTTAATGAGCGCCGTCTTGAGCTGTTGGAAGGCCTGTTCACACTCTGGGGCCCATACTACTATCTTGGGGAGGTTTTTACACGTTCCTATATGGCACTTACTGGGCTTTAGGGTCGGTCCGGACTCCCTAATCCGGTCTATTACGGCTCCTATGTGGGTCAGGTGTTGGGCCAGGAGCTGCTAAAATGTCTATACCATCCAAGTAGGTGTGTATCAGTGTGTATCATGGTCTCTGAGGACAGGTGTCAATCCATATTTGCCAAGTGACCCTATGTAGGGGACCAGTCTCTATTCTGCTCTGTGTCCGTGTGCATCAGGGGCTCTGAGGACAGGTGTCAATCCATATGTCAAGGTGTCAATATGTCATATGTCAGGTGTCAATCCATATTCATTGTGATTTAGGAATGTTAGGTGATTTCTGCCCTTTATGGATTAAAACCAGACTCTGTATCAACTGTGTAATTTTCCATGGGAGTTTTGCCATGGATCCCCCTCCGGCATGCCACAGTCCAGGTGTTAGTCCCCTTGAAACAACTTTTCCATCCCTATTGTGGCCAGAAAGAGTCCCTGTGTGTTTTAAAATTTGCCTCCCCATTGAAGTCAATGGCGTTTCGGGCGGTTCGCCGGTTCGCGAACATTTGCGGAAGTTCGCGTTCGCCGTTCGCGAACCGAAAATTTCGGGTTCGCGACATCACTACTGAGGAAAGGGATTTAGGGGTGATTATTTCTGATGACTTAAAGGTAGGCAGACAATGTAATAGACCAGCAGGAAATGCTAGCAGAATGCTTGGTTGTATAGGGAGAGGTATTAGCAGTAGAAAGAGGGAAGTGCTCATGCCATTGTACAGAACACTGGTGAGACCTCACTTGGAGCATTGTACGTAGTACTGGAGACCGTATCTCCAGAAGGATATTGATACTTTAGAGAGAGTTAAGAGAAGGGCTACTAAACTGGTTCATGGATTGCAGGATAAAACTTACAAGGAAAGGTTAAAGGAACTTAACATGTATAGCTTGGAGAAAAGATGAGACAGGGGGATATGACAGAAACATTTAAATTCATAAAAGGAATCAACACAGTAAAGGAGGGCAAAGGTTTTAAAATATAATTAGGAAGTATTACTTTACTGAGATGGTAGTGGATACATGGAATAGCCTTCCAGCTGAAGTGGTTAACACAATAAAGGAGTTAAAGCATGCATGGGATAGGCATAATGCTATCCTAACTATAAGATAAGGCCAGGGACTAATGAAAGTATTTAGAAAATTGGGCAGACTAGATGGACCGAATGGTTCTTATCTGCCGTCACATTCTATGTTTCTATATGTGTGTGTTTGCATATACAACAATGTTTAGCATTTTCATGAGGTCTTGATTTTTTTTATTAGTTTGGAAAAGGGGGGTCTTGTAGGGCACTTGAGTATTATGTGCCTACAGGTGCTTGTAAATTCGTCCCTATTTGTGGACAAAATTAATTTAGGTATTACTTTCTTCTGAACTTTGTTATACACTTAGCATGGAATTTTGTTTTGTTCATTCACATAGTGTTTTGATTTGGACACATTTGATCTTTTCTGAAATATATTCGGCTAAACAAAAACATTCTCGTACTGCAAACTTGGTACATAATATAAATATTATATATGTATTTTACAGTACACTGAAATGCACATTTTGCGCCACTTGGTTGAAAAGTGGTCATCCAGAGAACCACAGAAGTTATTGTCTTCATTTATACATAAAAATTGAGAAATCCTTCTTGATTCTGTAGTAGCAATCGGCAAATTATTGGGATCAGCAAATTATAATCAATACCAATATGTATGTTTGCACAATTATTCCACCTTGCATATACAAAAATTAGAAAATACAATATCCGAGTCCATTTTAAAGATATCTTTTGTATTTAATAACAAAACGTATCTAGGCAATGAATCTCATATATTTGTTGCTTTTTCTACAGAAGCCTTTTCTGCTGCTATCCATGGAATCCTCTTTCTTTGCATTCTGATAGATGACCCCTTGTCCTTTTATTTATTTTTAAAGTGTTTTACCAGGAAGAATACATTGATATATTTTTTTTTTTACTTTCAAGTATGCCCGGGAGATCATTTACAATATCATGTTACATATTTAAACAAAGACTATATACAAGGCCACGTAAAGATTACCAATAATTGCAGTTGTATTTTGTGTTAAGATACAGTGAAGTAGATGTTCTCAGGGATTTAAAGCTGAACAAGATTTTATATTTCTTGCTATTCTACAAATGCAGATCTCTGTAGGAAACTGTTCTTGACCCATGTACTTTTAGAAATGCTGAATAGATGTTATAATGCAATATAGCCAGAAGCAAAATGCACAGTCTTTATATGAGTCCAGCTATACAACAATAAATAAATGCATTGTTATGGGCAAATGCAAATATTACAAGTTTTAGAATGAAATGTTGTATTTCTTAAACTGTGTACTTTGTCTTTAAGAGATATTGCAAACTGACAAGGTGTTAGAAATGGAACATATTGTTTTTCATAACTGTTTCTTTAAGCAATAACCTCAGTGCATAATATGTTTGCGCCATTTTGTCCCAGACGAATTACAATAACAATAATGCATAAACTAAGCTTCAAGGCTATGCTACGACTCTTGCAGTACACAATATACTGTGGTAACCCCAAGTTAATGGAACTTCCCCAAATCCGGGAATCTCCCACGACTGTACACTTACGACTTAGTATAAACAACAGATAACCTATTCAGACTTTAAGATGCCATCTTGAACTAAGTCAGGAAAATTTCCATGACGTATACACCCTTTAGTTATGGCCTTGTATGTTTGCCAAATTAAGGGAGGTCCTAAATTGAATAAAGTAAAAGAAGTGTTACTTTTTCATATTTGAACTACAGTAACCTAAAATGGAGACACCTAAGGTATAAATAGGTGTACTTTTAAATGTTAAGACACAGAGGAGAGACTTGGAGACAGACGCTGCTCCATCTTAAAATGACAGAGAGGCTGACATGATGACATGTTCAGAAGGGTATGTTAACCTATTAATGATATTTGCAAGCATGTAATTTAATCTTATAAACTCTGCTATAATGGATTTTATATTTTTATATAATAAATATCCAAAAAGACAATCTTGCTTCCAAGACAATCCTTATTTTATATTGTATTCTCAATTATTTATATATGTTAAATAGAGGATCTCTTACACTATATAAAATTATGGCTAAGATATCTGTATGGTTAGCCCTACTAAGTTCTATGCTTTAAGACATTATAGTGGTAAATAAGGGAACCACCAGCGGTTACAATTGGCGACCACGAAGGGACTTTGTACTTGGAAGCTTTAAATATAAAATAATACCTAGGTAACCTCTTATACGTAAGAGAAGACACAATACTTTGTCATGGCACAAGTCTTGAAATATCAAGAATCTATTGAGCTATGTGTAGCCCAGACTCAGAGAGAGATCTTCATCATTAGAGATGATTTTAATGTGAACAAGGCACTGTGAGTTTAGGTGCCAGGTACAACGTAATTAGCATATAATGCTGAAATTGTTAGTTCCAGGACAGTGGATTGCAGACAGGGGGATATGTTCTCTTTGTAGCTGCTTAGTATGCATGCGCAGGAAAAAGATTAATGCAAAATGTTGTCAAAAGAAAAGTGATAAGACAGAGCGATGAAATTTGAAGTCTAATTCCAAGAATGCAAAGAAAATTGCATTATGGCTTAATGAAAACATTCATGCAACAGACAGACAGTATTTTTAATTATTGCATTACTGCGTTCTGGATTCTAATGTCCACTATATATGAAAAGTTTTATAAAACAGTGATATTTTCCATATTGTCAGTTACGCTAGCTGTTGATTAAAAATCAGGAATTAGAACAGCATAACTATTTTTTCAGTCTGGAATTTCCAGCCAAGGTTGCGGAGATACAGAGACATGTAAACATTCCAAGGAATTGAGAAGTCGTTTTTTTTTTTATATTCCAAATTATGAACAACATTATTACATACAGCCATAAAGAAAAAGACATGGCTTTTAAATAAATTCAGTGCAGTACAATACAGTACACTGCAGCATGTATTTTATATAGTATATGATAACTAGCTCATATTTTTCCCTAAACAGAGTTGAAATTATACTACCCTCCTAGAAAAAAGGGCAACAGGTTGTTATACATCCTTTGCTTCTCTAAATGCTCTGCAAAAATAAATATTGATGAAATTATTAAAAATAATATATATGTAAGATAAATCGGGGCTAAATAAAATTGTAACTATACAGGACCTCTGATAACTTTTAAACTGAAATTATTAAAGGCTTATTTAAATAAAATGTTAAATACATTTACAGCTTTAAATGTGACCAAAAGATATTAAATGATGTGTTAAGCAGCCAGCCCAGTTCACTAAAATAGCATAAGTATTCTACTATTTAAAGTGCACAATTCCTGCACATAATGACTTTGCTTACTCGGGTACAGTATTTAGTCTATTGCAATGGCAGGATTAAAGTCCACCAATTTTAAAAGGGAAAGCTTACTTAAATCAGTGGTACTATCCCACCGTACTAGCAGTAAGGAAATAAGAACAATGATATTGTACTACTGACTGTAATCAGATCAGACACATGTAATCTCAGTGAATTTCATAAACTAGGTTTTCATAAAAGAATATAAAATAAGATCAAATATCAAAGTTGTTTATATATCACTATATCAATGTTGTTTATAAATAAAAGTATATAGAGTAGGCAATAACAGTATTTACATGCATTCAGCAG
The DNA here is from genome assembly GCA_933207985.1 of Pelobates cultripes. NCBI lineage: Eukaryota > Metazoa > Chordata > Amphibia > Anura > Pelobatidae > Pelobates > Pelobates cultripes. The sequence continues at coordinate 16,497,767 of OW240924.1, forward strand.
CCTGCTCTCTCAGACCCAGAAACGGATTAAAATAAATAAAAAAAATAAAAAGTAGGTTTTAAAAAGTCCACAGTCAACCACACATGAAGGGTGAAATGATTGCTTCTTTAAAAGCTATATGCTGCTGCAATTATGTATATAAATACAGATTAGGGCACAGCGTAGAAATCAAAAATACAGTTTTAAATCTCATATATGAGGATTCAGTTCCACCACATATTCTACAATTCTGAAAGAGGCTAATTGTAATATGTTGTAAGAGCATTGTGAATATATATACACTGCAAAATTTATTTGATATTGCAAAGGCTGCAATATTCTAAACAGACATTAAAATTTAAGAAAAAAAGAAAAATAATAATGCATAAAGAGTAATGCATAAAAAAAATGCAGTGTCAATTAAAGTGATAATACTCTGATATATTAAAACACATTGCATATCACATATCTGCTATATGAAAAGTATAATTAAAGTGACATTACTGTCCAAAGCCCCCTCACATCTATTTTATAGAATCTATACTTTTCAGTGGTCACCTCCAAAGAAGCCTCTGAAACTGGGGGGCTCAGAGGGGTGCTCATCCCAAAAGAAATCAGATTCCAGACTTAAATTTTTTTTAAAAATAAATAAATGATAGAAAAGGAATCACAGGAACACCCAGGACATGCATTTTTGTATATAATCTTAATTTGCAGATATTTTATGCCTTAAAGACATATAAAGGATATTTAATTAAATATGCAGGTATGTTTAAAAATTAAGCAAAGTTAAAAAATAAATAAATAAAATAAATAATAATAATAAAAAATTTATTTTACACCACAATATAAACAGCTTTGTTAAACAGATTTAAGTACAAGTACTTATGTCAAGAAATATACAGAATACGTTTACAACAGGCAGGTTTAGCATAAATGCAAAGTTGTTGTTTTTGGGGATTTATCATTGCCCAAGAAATCTCTGAACATATTCAGAATTTTTAAGAGCAGCAAGTAAGACAGCAGATTGCAATGGACACCATTACAATATTGCTTTGCCGATTGAGGTCAGAGCTTTAAAGAATAAATAAATAAATGTTCTATAGCTCACTAGACTACTGGCTTTTAATGAACAGTTTGCCCAACACTTATAAAATAGTTTGTTATACTGCACATTATAGCTTTGACAACATAATACACATGGTAACAATGTTATGTCACTGTTTAATAGACTTACCCAGTATTTAAGGACGACATGTTTCTTGCAAAGTCATCGGGACTTTGAGGGAGGTTCTAACTACGTTTAATTAATTAATTTACTAAAGAAAAATAAAAAATGTTTATTTTTCCCCTGCAAGTGAGTTTTCAGCGCAAGGTCATCTTGTGTTCACAGACTATTCGGTTTTAAAAAGCTGTTCTTTATCTCACATTATGAACGGCCTTGTAATTCCTATACACACTAAAAGTTGGCTTTTAAATGTTATTGTTTTTAACTTTAATATTTCATAGTTAATACAGGGGATAAAGTAATATAAAGAAAGTATATTAATTGATAGGATTTCATTTATCTATTTTGGTCCACTGTTCACTGATCTCGAATCTCAGTCTGGTGTTCAAACAGTTTTTCTTACGATACGTCGTGAGTTTATATCCACAATTCCATTTTGCTTTGTGGTAACAAATTGAAAGCCTGGCATTGTAATATGTGTATGGACATGCTTATAACAAAGCATGGTCCCTCTCCTCATGTAGTTGGTCATTAACAGGCACTTTGATGCAATGTGTCTACCAACGCTTTTCTGTGGTCACTGGATCACATCGCATACCCTATCTCTCTGTCATGATGCAGAGTTTATGCTTGCAAGGATATCCAGACCTTATCCACCTGGTATCCGCATAAATACTCCTATCGTTTAGAGGGGTTAATTACATAATAACCATTGAAGGTAATATGTTGGTTGTTCTTCCTATAGAGGAAAGATAGACTTGCCCTAAAAGCTTTTTCATGGCTAGGACAAGCTCTTATAGAGAGAGGTAATGTACTTCTGACTCCTGAAAAGGAATATTGGTGGTCCAATATGGGAAATACTGTAATTCATGTGTTTAGTAATCATAAGCATTTGCTTATTGCCACATTACTGATGTACTGTTTATTGAAATATTAATATCTAACGTACTTTTTGAATTACTATATATTGGAAGTTTGCCAACATCTCATGGTTATAAATATGTTTTTGTATGTGTTGATGCATGTACCAGGTTTACTTGGATATATCCTGTGCGAAGTGCAACCTCTGATGCCACGTTTTCTAGTCTCACTTCCTTAGTATGCATTTGATAATCCCAGGACCATCCATTTGGATGGTGGTCCTGCAGTTACTGCAAAGGAAACCTAAAACTGGGCAACCACATTTGGGTTACTTTGGGATTTCAGTGCCCCAACCACCCCAAAGAAGTGGGGTTGTGGTCTGGGAAAATGCTGAGGTTAAATGATTATTAACCAAGTTACTAGTTTCTTGCCCCACACAGTGGTATCTATTTATTCCTATGGTACAGATAAGCATTCACAACATACCTGATGATCCAAATGGTGAGACACCATATGAAATGTTACATGTTTTTTCACTGACAATTATATTTCTGCACCAGGGAGAGCTTAGAACCATTGGTTCTATTAGAGAAATTTAGGAATTTTTTTTTTCTCCAGCCCACCTCGCCTTGCACCACCACCTATTTCCTTCTGTTGGCCAGCTTGTCCTGGAGAGGGTGACTCAGATAACTTTTACTACAGAGAACAATCAGAGCCAACAGAGAACAGTAAGTTTTGATATTTTACAACCTGCTAAATACTTCCAGGACGTTCACAGAACCACTGACTGATACAATGGATGCTGTTAAAGATGACAAGATAAAATAAACAGAGGACGACAAAAATGCCACCAGAATCATAGCCACGTAACAGACTGAATCATGATCTGACATCTGAACCTGCAAATGGGAAGGAGAAGGATAAACAGACAGACGTGATACATTCACAGTTAATACGAAAAATGAATTATCAACATCATTATAAGAAAGACTCTGGAGAAAACAGACTGAACCTGAATTATCTTATACAGTAAGAAAGAAATGCAAAGATGGAAGCAAAAGGATGCTAGAAAATTGGAGTCTCCTTCTTACTGTCTGCAGCATTATCATAACATCAACCCTAGCTGTTGTTTTAAAACTGCATTGGAATTATGTTAACAAGCAGGAAGCACCTGAACTGAATTGGACTGCACACTATACAAGTTCTATGATCGTGAGGACTACCTCCAAGAACCATCCCAAAAGGAGAGACACAGCTCACAGTGAAATGATTGCTAATGTGGCCTACACTGGTATTTCACAAGGAACCTATTGAGATCATTCCAAAAACCGATTATACATGAGAAAGATGTGATTGGACAATTACAAATCCTAATAATGGACTCAACGATGATGGCAAAGCATGCTGAAAACAGGAAAAGACGGGAAAGATGCTTATGAAAGACTTTGGATGCACCTATGAAGGTGATTTAAGAAAATACTTTGCCATATAGTTTATCATTGAGTGACTACCGCAAACAGCCTTCTTATGCTGAAAAGAAGTGCTATGCTAATTCTGGACATTGCTATTATGTTTCCAGACAGATGACTGGAAAAAGAAATAAAGGCTGATAACTGTCAACACCCAGCTATTTCTTAAGATGGAACATGGTACTGAGAAAACCTGATAGACTATCAAAGCACCTCACAGTACAAGACAGATTGTTACCTACAACTCAGAAAAAGGGGTTAATAGGAAAGAGCAGAAGAAGAGGAACATAGATTTCCTACTGGAGTGAAAAACCATCCTGGAACAATATTCTGTAACAATGAACTTTACAATGACATTTGGTGGCATATGAATTTGAATTTGGTAGAAACACATCAATTAACGAAAGAAACCTTGATGCAATTAATAAATAATAACAATACAGGCCTACTAAGAGCAGATGCCCTGCAAAGAGAATGGAATATAAAAGGCCAGCAAAACCTGTCAGAAACCTGACATCATGGGACACTTGTACTAAAGCACGATTTGCAGCTTTTCTTAAACTCTACATATTATGTACATACCTGCAAAGCAAGGAACTCCTGTAAACATAAACACAGAGACATTGATACAACAAGGAATCTGTAATGGTTCTGTTGCAGATGTGATCTACCGATGTACTACTTGCTCTTTTGGTATAACTATATCAATCAAAATGTTAAATGGCTCCATAGAATCAAACGACAAAGGATTCTTGCTATATTCTGGACTTCCAGGAATGTGGTGCATGGACCGAAAATTATAATTACTAAAGCAATCATGCTATTTTTTTCCCTGTATCAGAAATGTGTCAGTGACAATGTGTAATATAATACAAATACTATAATTAATGGTATAAGAAACAAATAATGTGTTAATTACAAAGGTGGATAGACTTTGTGAATATCTGAAACGCAATTGAAGATTATTGATAAAATGCCATATGCAGCTGCAGTCTGGCCTACAAACAAATATATTAAACATACGTGTAAGAGCATAACAGCTAATTACCCAGATGAATAATTGAATCGTGATAGTTAAAGATCATATGATTGCAATAACAACTGCAATAATGAATAATGTTTAAACTTTAGAAGAAAATATAAAATGTTTTTATTAAAACAGAAACTACTCGATATTCTTTAAGTTGGCAGAGTGGTATAATTAATATAAGTGAAATACTTCAACAGTTAAAATGTAACTGAAAGACAGGCAGAAACTTTACTTCAACTATCATAAACTTTATTTATAATGATAAAAATGTTCAGTCTGCCAGAGCCAAGGCCAGTCAATGGAAAGTAAAAGAGTATTAGGGATTAACCCATCCAGGTGATATACGTGAATTTGGAAATTGATCATTTAGGTCACCTATTGCAAACTGGTGAAAAGATGTCAAAGATATAAATTCAACATCCATACCACTCTATGTATATATATATATATATTAAAATACACGTAATCAAATATTTTATTAGTTTTTCAAATACAAAGAAAATGTAATTTGGTTTGTAATGGTTAAAGGTACATAAACCACCTATACAAAGGTAGAGTTAAAATATAAATACATTCAATATTGTATCGGAGTGCTTTCTTAACTCACTTTTAGAAATAATAATACATTCTAATCATCTTCAGCTACATCCAACAGCCACTGAAAAATATACTTAAACAATTAAGATTCACAGTGTTAAGCATCCAATCTCACGAACGTGACTTTCCACAATGGCTGTCAGATCTTGGTTTAAAAAAAATGTTTTCTAAGACAATATTTGGGGGTTTCTGGTATTTTAAGCCACTAATAACTGTAGTTATTATATTTACTAATAATAACTAGGGAATAAGTTGTCTTCTCCCTAACAGGTCAAAGAAAGATAATTAACATCATATTTCCAATTAGCAACTATTCTAAATATATTGAGAGATTTTGAATAAAGGAGTATTTTTTACATTTAAAGAGAATGTAATTTTACATACCATTGTGAACAAGGGAGGTAAATACTTTGCTGCTTCAAATTATTCTTTATATCTAAATCATATACAAGAGTGTTTATCTTTAAAACAAAACACTAGAAAGATTAACTATGTTACTATTTCATCTATCATTATTATACAAACTATAACAAATCTAAAGATTTTTCCACAGATTTTACCTGTTAACATTTTTAGCACAACAGCACCTGATGTCAGTGAGATGTCTATCACTGAGATGTTACAAAGATTCCAATACAGCAAAAAGAGGCGTTCTTGAGAATCAACTTCGATTGCTGTATCAACATAACATTTACTATAATGGGATCCATGTCATTTAAGACAAGGTCTTGGAAATGCTGTCAATTAAATTATTCCGTAAAAGAAATATCGGAGGGTATCCAATCTATACACATCATAAACGGTGTAAAAATGTTTCATGGAAAAAACAAAATAAAAAGCAAAGACAAAGACAAATACCAACACCATCACCACGGTGATAACAGATGATGCTGATTCAATATCTGCAACCAATTCAATCCAAATACTTGGAAAGCTGGACTCTACAACCTATACTCTACAACAAATACCCGGGTATTCTACAAACACAACCTCCAGCAATGTATCTAAGGAATGTAAACTTCTACAGGCCTTTAAGACTTTGGATTACAAATACAATTACTATTTTTAACTTTGGATTACAATTCGTATCCGGATCTATCCAAAAATATCTTACTCTGGAACTTGGTGTTCTTTTCAATTCTTTCCCGGGCAAAAGCTTTGCTCATTTTAATCAACCACCTTTACATGCAAAGATCACACTATGGATATTTTACTGTTAAAACAATGATCTAAGATGCTGGGAGCATAAAAAACCTAAAGACAGTTGGAGAACTTTGGTTTACTAAGTTAAGGAAGAAATGCTCTACAATGCCCACAGTTTAATGGAGAGGGTGTTATGGGCAAATGCAAATATTACAAGTTTTAGAATGAAATGTTGTATTTCTTAAACTGTGTACTTTGTCTTTAAGAGATATTGCAAACTGACAAGGTGTTAGAAATGGAACATATTGTTTTTCATAACTGTTTCTTTAAGCAATAACCTCAGTGCATAATATGTTTGCGCCATTTTGTCCCAGACGAATTACAATAACAATAATGCATAAACAAGCTTCAAGGCTATACTACGACTCTTGCAGTACACAATATACTGTGGTAACCCCAAGTTAATGGAACTTCCCCAAATCCGGGAATCTCCCACGACTGTACACTTACGACTTAGTATAAACAACAGATAACCTATTCAGACTTTAAGATGCCATCTTGAACTAAGTCAGGAAAATTTCCATGACGTATACACCCTTTAGTTATGGCCTTGTATGTTTGCCAAATTAAGGGAGGTCCTAAATTGAATAAAGTAAAAGAAGTGTTACTTTTTCATATTTGAACTACAGTAACCTAAAATGGAGACACCTAAGGTATAAATAGGTGTACTTTTAAATGTTAAGACACAGAGGAGAGACTTGGAGACAGACGCTGCTCCATCTTAAAATGACAGAGAGGCTGACATGATGACATGTTCAGAAGGGTATGTTAACCTATTAATGATATTTGCAAGCATGTAATTTAATCTTATAAACTCTGCTATAATGGATTTTATATTTTTATATAATAAATATCCAAAAGACAATCTTGCTTCCAAGACAATCCTTATTTTATATTGTATTCTCAATTATTTATATATGTTAAATAGAGGATCTCTTACACTATATAAAATTATGGCTAAGATATCTGTATGGTTAGCCCTACTAAGTTCTATGCTTTAAGACATTATAGTGGTAAATAAGGGAACCACCAGCGGTTACAGCATTATTTGGGATAGTTAACCATAAATATGACAATGAACAGATAAAGAGTAAATAGTCATGTAGTCGTCAGCCACCTTATTTTAAAAATCCAAATTTTCATTTTAATAGAGAATCAGTGGAATCAAAATCCTAGGCAGCAGCCACAATTTGCAGTTGCCCTCGTTCATTTCATCCCTCTTTTATTACTTACATGGTGACAGGGATGTTGTTACGTTTCATTAATACATAGGTTTTGAGCTCAATTAAAACTTAATGAAACCAACGTTAGTATTCTACCTTAGGTACTGTATGTACCTTTGATTATTTTCACAGTTCCAGCCCAGCACCTGGGAACTCAGTGTCCATAACCACTGTAATGAACTTACCTGTATCTAGCATCTGCACCACTCCCCTCCTTGGGCAACGCAGGCAGTATGCACGATGTGGCTGCATTACCTCCATCCTCAAGCCACGCGGCCTAATGCTCCATGTAACTGTGCAGCCTGAATAGATATTGCTTACCTTCCGTCCCATGAACGGCTTCCTCTGCTGGTTCGCGGGACGAACTGCAGCCCCTATAAATAAAATATTATGCCATGATGTCATGACCTTAAATGGACCACGACATCTAGGCGACCCAATGCTTTTGGGATCGCAGAGATGATGTGGACCAATGAGAACTCTTTTGAGCTTATTTAAGGTTTGTTTTAGGCTCCATTCATTGCCTTATCATGGTTTCTGTATACATCCTTGCTTTGTGCTCCTAGTGATTCCCTAGTAATTGTGACGAGACCAATCTCGCCACATTGCATTGGAGAAGCCTGGTTGCTCGCCTGCTGCCTTTGGACTATGGCCCCATGTTAAAAGACTTTGTTTCGCCTGCAGAAAAGCTTTATTCGTGCTTTTCTGCCGGGTGTTCGGTAGATTCAAGCTACTGAACAACCGCACGAATGAATAGACCACCTGGGAGCTGGAGTGTGCCGGCAATTAACCTCCCTGAAGCTGCGGTTAACCGCAGCTTAATTGATGGATGCTGGGTGGCCGCCATTCGTATCCCGAACACGAGGCCGCGGCCATTTTAAACATGCGAATGCACAGCGGTGTTCGACGCTTAATTCATGGAACTAAAATCGGACACAGTTTTGCACGAACACCGCTGAAGCCGCCGACCTACCATCTTGTTCGGTGGAAGTACACGAACGGCCGGTGTTCGGTAGTTTTACTTGTCTATGTTATACCTCAGATAGGAATCCCATGGAGCCCATTCGCATGACTGTGTAAAGACTTTGGCTCCATGGCGATTACACTGTATTCGTGTGGTCTAAGAGCCATTCGCTTAATAATGTGCGCTCAGACCTGGGCTATCTGGGGACATGTTAAATGTATAGTTTTATTGTAATGTGTCTCACATAGTTTATTTTAACAGTAATTCGCCATGCATAATGGCGATTTGCCTTTGTCTTGGGATATAATTGAATTACTTCTCAATTATCTCCAAGGCAGAGGGGAGGAAACCAGGATGCATTGTGGGAATATAATGTGACTGTGTGTCCTATTTGTCTACTTGTCTGTCCTTTGTCACAGTCTCCCATTTGGTCCCCTAGAGGAGTGTCCACCAGGTGGGAGACCTGCATAAATACTGGGCAGGTAGCCCTCATTAAACAGACCACTGCTTGACCCTCAACACAGAGCATTGTCTCGTCTTTGGGGGGATTTACTGAATGCAGATAGAGACTGATTGCTAGGAGTGTAAGCCGCTTGGATGCTTTTCCTATTCGTCTGCTTGCAGCTATTCGTATGGATCCTGTTCGTGTGTTTGGAGTGCTATATTGGATGCCGTTCGGGAGTTTGGAGCATTCACTTATTGGCCGTTCGTGTGTTTGGTGTTCTACAGTAGCTGTGCCTGCATCTCTCTGAAAGAGGACGATCGCCTAAACGTTTTTTACCCCTTGTGTCCAAAACGGTCCGTTACAGTAATTTTCTGTGTTTGACCTCGGCTTTATATTGACCTGGTGATTTCTGGTATCCTGACCTGGCTTTGTCTTGACTCTGAGTATTTCTGGAATCCTGACCTTGATTTATCTCAACCTTGTTTCTTGCCGTATTAATACGTTAAGTCCGGCCATTCCAAGGCTTGGTAATGCATCTTACAGATCCACCTTTTTTGGGTTTCCACTTTCCTGCATGTTGGGGTAAGACTCCAGTGACAACCATGCCTTGATGTCATTTTCCATAAAAGGTAAATGTCCAACATTCCTCTATCCCAAATCACATTTTATTAACCCTCTCTTATGAAACACAATTAGTGATCTCCAATTTCCAACACAAACAGTTGACGCCAATCATCTTCAACAATTAAATGTCCATAATGTCCAATTGTCATCTCCTCCCATCCTTGTGTGCCCCTTTATCCTCCTTGCATATCTAGCTGCATAGTATGTGCTTGTTTTCCACCTTCCTATGAGATATTTTATTAAAGGGCTAGGTAGATAACAGACAGTTTTACTGATACACACTTATTGAGAAGCAGCTATCTGCAAGGATGTAGGGTTACAAATGAACGTATCCTGGACTTTAGTCTCTAAATTTGCCCCCAATCACCACTTTTGCATGGTTGAGGGTCTTAGAAAAGAGAAAGAGTGGGACACTGTGTCTAAATGCATTCAAGTACCCCATTTTATGCAGGTCCTAATCTAATAATTATTCTTGTCAGATTGAGCCACACTATGGGATATCTAATCTATGCAGTGCCATTAAGTCAAAGTTTTAATATGTTCTGTAATAAGGCTCCTGTCACTGGAAATGCGGATGTATCCTGAAGTTGGTAAAACATCCAACATAATACCAAGAACAAAATGGAAGCACTATTAATTGGTGCCAGGCTTGTACAATGCCCATTATTTTAACATAAATCTCTTAGTTGAACTAAAGATTTAAAGGTACATCTGAAGCACCATAAGTACTACAGCCTGCTGTAATGAGACAGAAAATGATATTATTATGAACCTCTACACATTTATTAACTCAAATTCGCTACAACTGCTACTTGCCCAAGAGTAGTGATATTTTGAATTCAGAGCTTATTTTTTCTGTGTTTGTTACATAGCAATGTTTCTGTTGCTTTCCACCACACTTGTAGGCATGAGCCCTATTAAGGATTCATAAGTATGCCATTTTCTAACTCCTTAGAGATCTTGCTTTTTAGCTGAAAAAGAAAGGTGAATTGTTAGTGTAGGACTTGCAGCAGGAGAGTTTACACGTTAATGGCCATTCTATTGGTACAAAAACAAAATCTTAGTTATATAAATTTGCACACAGATTTGGAATAGTATGAGGTAATTGTTTTGGTTATGTTTTATGCAGTTGGCTTAAAAACACTGTAGCCATTACTCCCTCCCAGGAACAGTAGGTCCCAGGAACAGTAGGAGTTTCAGCACATTGCACACACACACACACACACACACACACATATATATATATATTTTTTTGTTTGTTTATTTTTAATAAAACAGCCATTGATATGCACAGCACATTTCATTAGGGTAGGCTCCCAGACATGCTTTCTCTATTTTATTGTATTTGTTTATACAAAGTAAGGTGAATATCTATTTAAGGCCCTTTGTAGTGGTTTTGGTGTCAGGACTGCCTTGGCTTCGACTAAGTGTAATCTGCCATACTGTTTTAGAACAGTTTAATAACTTAAGTGGTTAAGAGTGAGTGCTCCTGCAGCTCTTGCTTCCAGATTCTCTTGCAGGAGAATCTGGTTATCTCCAATGAGGGCCATGCAGGGCCATGCTGATTGTCTGAGAACATCAACTGTGTGCTCTCTGTCAATGAGTGTGACCATATATAGGCCATAATGCATGAAGACATCAAGCATCTTCTGCTGGAGAAAACCAGATGAGGTGCAGGCACTTTGGGTACCCATTGGAATTGTACTATAAGTTACACTTGTAGTGTGTCAGAGCACACATGGATTAAATAACCACTACAGTGGCCTGTAGAGGTTATGGTGCTTAGAGTGTTCCTTTAAATACCCAATCATGTGTCTTTTTTATTTAACAAATCAAACAAATCAAAACAGTGGGTTTTGTGTAAAGACTGTGTGTGTTTGAATGACTGTGAGTTATGTAAAAGTGTGGTGGCTGTAAGTGTGGTTGCTTTGTGTGACGTATGTGTGTGCATAGGATGGATATATTTATGTGCCAGTCTGTTTGCTTCATTCTTCTTCCTCTGATCCATTGAGACAGTTTTGCTTCATCCCTCCACAGGACAAAACCCAAAACTTTTATGACTTATTTATATGATCATATTGGAGCCGACTTTTGTTATGCTTTTTGGTCAGTAGTCATGTACACCTTGGAGTTCTGGCATGGAAACCTTCTTTGTTTAGTGCTAACTGTGTTCACTGCAACTGCAGTGCCTGTTGCCACCAAGTCTTGCTGCAGGTGTTTTGCAGTAAGTCGAGGTTTTTTCACAATCTGCCTTCTCAGAAACCTGGTTGCAGCCATTGATAGCTTCATTTTTCTGCCCCGTCCAGACAATGTTAGCACTGTTCCTTTAACTTTGAACTTGAGAACTATGCTTCCAATGGTGACTCTAGGAACATTCTGTGTCTTCTTGTATCCTCCTCCTTTTTTGTGAAAGGCGATGATCTCCTCTCTTAACTTTGTGGCTCATTCTTTTAACTTAGCCATACTTCTAACATGCATTCAAACATGGCACTCAACAAATCCCTAGCCAGTTCAGGTATTTCAAGTGTTCCAGCTCAGAAATACCTGGTGCAACTAATGAAGCCCTTGATTACTGGCATTGGGTGCGCTTGAGGAAACACTTGTTTTGTATATTTTTGCTGTTGTGATGGATTCTATTCAGGGGATTTAATAATTTTGAGACTTGTGAAGTCATTACAAGTTGCATTTTCAGTTGCTTTTTGGGAAACCACTTGAAGTATTCATTGTTTTGAGTTATTTCAATTGCTTTTGTTTGATTTATTCAGTCTGTAAATTTTGACAACAAACCTGATTTTCAATGGGGGTTGAAAATTTTGATTACAGCTGTATCTTTTTTTTTAAATTCTTTATTTTTGAGTTTTCAAGGTGAGTATATACATTTGGTGTGTGTGCACCACAACAGGAAAAAGGTAACATTATCACATGAAGTGGGATAAACAAACAGAGGATATTCATATCAAGGTAACAATTTATAGTGGAATTTGATGCAGTGGTGTGGTTTGTACATGTTTGAATTGCCAGTGAGCCACTTTTGGTGTTGGTCCAATTACATAATTCAAAAGCACAATATCACAAGAAGATAAAAGTAAAGTGATTCAAATACTTTTGAAAACGTTTGAAAGGAGGGAAAACAATACTTACTGCTTACAAATATTTTGTAACATACAAAGGTGGCCAGCCTAAGGCACACCTTTGCAATAATCATGCTGTCTAATCAGCATATTTCTATGCCACACCTGTGAGGTGGATTGATTATCTCAGCAAAGGACAAGTGCTCAGAAACCCAGATTTAGACAGATTTGTGAACAATATTTGAGAGAAATTGGCCTTTTGTGTACATAGAAAAAGTCTTAGATCTTTGAGTTCAGCTCACTAAAAATGGAGGCAAAAACAAAAGTGTTGCGTTTATAATTTTGTTCAGTGTAGTTATGATCATTTGTATACAGCTCGTCATAATTAATTTTAGCTTTATATCAACAAAAAATATAATATAAAAGCAATAAATGGAAATTATAGGTCAATAACCAACTATATATATATTGACATAACTAGTTGTATACAGATAACTGGATGACTGTTTGTGTTAACATTAATGTGTTTCCCTATACACATGTAGGGGAATTGCTCCTCATTATATTGCTTTATTGTAATAAATAGCTCAGAATGCAACATTCTACACCCCCTAAAACTTTATACAGTAGTCAGTTTGAGCAAGGAACGAATTGGATTAACATATTAGGAAATAAAGAAGATTAAAAAAAAAGTTGCTGTTCTGAATAGCTGCATTGCTTGGATTCCATAGGCATTGTTCTGGTGATTGGTGGACTCTAGAGCCTCAAATGAAGTTATTTTAGCTCTATATTTAGTTTGCAGAATACTAGAGCAATATTTTAGATGTGATAGGCAAAAAAAGGTTGTTTTTTTTAACCCCTTAAGGACCAAACTTCTGGAATAAAAGGGAATCATGACATGTCACACGTCATGTGTCCTTAAGGGGTTAAGAAAGCATCTACATGAATAGAAAACTACTGATGAGCTAAGTATATGACCGAAATGTGCGTCAGATTCTTAACTTATGTGGTCAGATGCTTTACTTATCTATTATTTTGGGGACTTTTGTCACTCCATTTTCTCTTCTCTTATTGGATCAAACTGGCCTTGTACGTAAAAAAGTGTCAGACCTGACAGGGATACATGACAGATAAGGAATACTAGAGAACAACCAGTTATTACTACCAATTACATATCATTAAACTAACTGACTAATCCTAGTAATGGCTCAATATAATGCTTTGTTTAATTATTTTAAGTAATGAAAATGACTTGATGTCCTGACTGTAGAAGTATTTAGAGAATAAAATATGACCTTTATTTCTTATATATAAAAAAACGCTTAGGTTCCAGAAGCTTTAACAATTAAACAAAAAAATACAAAGATCATTACTAGAAAATCGGCATTCCCAGTGTAAATAGGAATTCATCTTATGCTAAAGAAATAACAACCTCATAAACTAAAGTATTTACAAATGGAAACAATGATATAAGAATGAGTTAAAATATTTAGTGAAGCAGAGCCACAGCTTTGAAAAGATTATGCTGTGTCTGTGTCAGGATTAAAAGTTGACCCAGCACGCAGAACGGTGTCACACCTAGGACTAAGGATAACGTATAACCAGACCTTAGAATGCCTTAAAGCGGCACTGTCATGCCAAACTTACCTTTCCTCAATCTCTTCCTGTTCTCCCCCTCTCTCAGGATCTGTTATTCTTTTCTTCCTGTCTTCTTTAGTTTTCTTTAAAATCATAAGACAAAGTAGGGACTCTTTGCCTTATGGAGGAGTCCTCCGCTTGACCAGCTCTGGCCAGCGGAGGAGCAAAGTGTGCTTCATTTCCGCTGGTCAGAGCAATTTTCCCATAATTCTTACCTTTCCTCTGTGTTCCCATGATGCTTCCTGTCACTTTACACAAAACTGCCGACTTGCATTCTAACTGAATAAGAACAGTATGTTTGTTTCTATTAGAACGCAATTCGGCACTTTATTTGGATCAGAATTTCATTCGAATGAATGAAACTCTGATCCTATTCTTGCTGTGGCTGCATCTTGCAGCCGCTTAGTAGATAACTCCCTAATTCCCACGGTATTAGGGAGTTATCTACTAAAAGGCTGAAAGATCTTAATTGGTCTTTCAGCCACATTTACTAATACTAAGTAAAAATGACTTACGCTGTGTAAAATGATTTTACTTAGGCACTGTGATTGGATGCATTTTACTTGGGGCCCCAACACGCAGCCCAGGGGTGGGGGCTGGAGGGGGGAGGACAGTAGGTCCCCCCCCTCATTATCTTTATGGCCCCCACCCGCCGCCCTTGGGTGGGGGCCGTAGGGGGGGCAGTAGGTCCCCATCCTCATTATCAATATGGCCCCCACCTGCCGCGTGGGGGCGGGGGGGACAATAGGTCCCCCTTATTTTACTTTAGGGCCCCCACCCGTCATTTAGGGGTGGGGGCCAATAGTTTTTTTGGTTTTTGTTTTTACAGTGAGCAGCCACGGGCTGCTCACTTTTTAGTAGACATGCCCATACTCGCGGTATAGCGAGTAGGGGCATGTGGGAGATTGTAATCTCCTTTGTGCTATTATGGGGGTCATATTGACCCCCATAGAGTGAGGGGGTACTGGGGGGCTTATGAAGTAGTGGGGAGCACTGCTCCCTGCCGCTTCTATCTTTACATATTACAAGGAGGGAGCTGAGTGCCGGTAGCTCCCTCCTTGTAATAAACTGCACGAACAAATGAACACTGATACATAGTGTTTGTTTGTTCGGCTGATATTTCTATTCATTCATTCGTCTGTCTGATGAATGAATAGATGAAATTCCCGTTCGCATGTCCAGGTGTTTCACTGAGCATGTGCGGGTATCTCACAGGCTATCTAGTGTGGGCTGATGACGTGTCCCACAGGGACTTCATCTACCCACACAAAGATGGCGGCGCCCTGAATATAGATCGGGGCAGAAAATAAAGAATAAAAAATAGGTAATATGGGGGCTTAGGGGCATTTGGGGGTGACAAGGGTGTCAGTTAGATGTAGTGGAGGCCGGAGGGGGGTTAAAAAAAAAAACAAGATTCGACATGACAGTGCCGCTTTAACATATCCAATATCAAAATACTTGCAGAGGACAGGAACACAGAATCAGACACAACGATGAGGAAAAGCCAAAAGTCAATGAAACCATAATTCAGGGAAGTCAAAATGAAGCCAAAGTCAAATACCAGAAAGTCAAGATCAGGAACGCACTCTGGGATTACCATCACGATGAAACCACATCAGGGCAATGAGCAAAATGAGAATTTGGCTTAAATACCCCTCCTGTGGATCTGATTGGCTGTAACCGGCCTTTGACCCCAAAAGCAATTACCAGGTTTCCATGTGCATGATTGCTGCTCAGCACAAACCCTCCTGTGGATCTGATTGGCCATGACCGGCCTTTGACCCCAAAAGCAATTACCAGGTGTGCATGATTGCATGAGTGCATGATTGCTGCTCGGCACAACTTTTCCTGTCAGGACGGTAATGTTGTTAGGCACAACTTTTCCTGTCAGGACAATAAATGCCATTAACCACATTTTTATGTGTGGATGAATACCTGACAGTCCGTGAGCCGTGGTGATTCTGAGTCACTGTGATATAGACCCAGTGTAAGAAATGTGGCTTGGTATCTTGGCGAGTAGGATCTTACTAGTATCAAAAACACTAACTGAAGATGCTACTTAGTTTCCTCTAAAGAGCAACAATGTATTTAAATGTTGTCTATATCTGAACAAGGGGGGAGTTTAACTAAGTAGCGCTGTTGAGAAACTATTATCCATGAAGTCAACTAAAAAGATTACCAAAGAGAAAATATAAATATATAACTCAAAAATAAACAAATAAAGGAAAAAAGAGAAATATAAGATACTGTTAACCAGAGATTCTATACTGTGGCACCTTTGTTTGGAAACAAGCAAAAACTTTCTGTCACTAGGTTAGCAGTCTATACAGTCTGTTGGTACCCGGACTCTTAAATCTGTGGAGAAGGAGGATCTTTCTTGCTACTGGATAATACCTTTCAGATCTGTGTAGCAGTGGTGTCAACCAAATCTGATCACATGTAAAGGATGAGCCCTGACGTACGTTTCCCCAGTTGGGTGGCTCTTCAGGGGGAACTAACCTCCAGTATGGGAGGTTTAAATATACTGCTGGGAAATATCATTGGTTGTTTAGACTGTACAATGATCAGTCTGGGTGATTAATTGACATAATATGTCTTCAATTGGAGCATTGAATGGAAACTAAATAAGTGGGAAGTCTACATCCAAGCGGTCCTAATGGTGTAAAGATCAATTAATACTAAGAATTACTTATATCGAGAGGAGAATGATAACATCACAAAGAGGGGTTGATTATTGATGACTGAATTTTGGTGGTCATCCTGGTTGAATGTACCAGGAATTTATAGGAACAGGAATCTATCTAATTTAAGGAATTGTTATTACATGTTGAGATATGTTTTGGTGTATTTGGTACTGCATAACTGTAGGGTCTCAGAGAATCAAACCTGTTGTACATTGTAAGAAGGGTCCAGAGTAATTATTGCAATTTATATTTTAGGGCTAATGAAAGGGACTAGGCTGCTTGTTGCATGCTAAATTAAAAGTAGTATATAAAAGGAGTGCTGATATGATAGTAGAAACACTATATTGTGAATACAATACGTGATTAAGATGGAACCAATCAAAATCTACAGTCATAAATGGTCAGAGATATGGATTAACAATAAGAATAAGAATAACAAAATAATGAATACTAATCTAAATAATACAAAAATACAGTACCTAAATGCTAGTTATTGATGTATGAAGGGGTGTAGTTAAATTATTCGTCTAACCCCTCAGGTGCCAGGGTTTTGAATTTGTAGATTAACCTTAATTCCCTCTGGAGATGTTTGAGATTAAAGTCACCTTAGCGTGAATTCATAATTAATTTCTCAACAGCTTGAAATCTAAGGTTCTCAGGGTTTGCATTATGGAAGTTGACAATGTGTTTTGTGATCGGTGTTAGAATTCCGGTATTTATTTTTTTTTAGCCCACATTTTGGAGAATTCGTCATCTGAACTGTTGATAGGTTTTGTCAATGTATTGTTTCCCACATGTACAAGTTATCAGACAATTCTGGTAGTGCTGCAGTTTATAAATGCATTAGTTTCCACCACTGTGCCGGTTTGATTGGATTTGCCACTTTAGATTATAATATATATTTGCAAGCCTTGCAATGGCAATATTTAAAGGCTCCTTTAGTTGCTGTTAGCCACGTTAGATCCGTGTTTGTTGTTTCTACATGACTGTGTACGAGTAGTCAATGTAGGTTTTTGGATCTGCGAGAAGTGAGAGCTCGATATGTGGGTAGGGATTTCATGAGTATTTGGTTATGTGTTAGGATTGGCCAATTCTTATTGAAGGTGTCGGTCATTGTAGACCAACCACCATCAAAAGTCTAATCAATTTAGTACTGGTTGGGGGTCTAGTTGTTCTTAGAATAATGTTCTTATGATGATGTTCTAGTTTTCCAAGGATGGTAAGATGAACTACTTGCTTAATGTGGCCACTCTGTTTCTGCTGAAGTGGAACTTGTACCACTGTTGTAACGTTTACGTCTATTATGTCGTAGCTTGAAAATGTGATCCTCTTTGAAGTCCTTAAGATCTTGCTGGAATTTGCCATCTTGTATCTCTACATTTCTCTTCTTTTATTGGTGCTAACTGGCTGGCACATAAAAAAAGTGTCAGACTTGACAGGGATTCATGAGAGATAATGAATACTAAAGAACAACCAGTTATTACTACTAATGTCATTTCATTAAACTTTACGCCCTGATTAACCCTAGTAATGGCTCAATATAATGCTTTGTTTCATTTTTTTAAATAGCTTTTTGAATTGTCAGTTATATCTGGAGACATTTGGAAAACAGGGAAAAATATATATTAGGATCAAATGAAATGTAGTGTTTTCAGTCTGCATGGGTCAGTGTGTGTGTGTGTGTCAGTCTGCATCAGTGTGTGTGAGTCAGTCTGCTTGGGTCAGTGTATGTCAAAACAAATATTAGAAAGTTACATGTATCAGTATGTACAAATGGATAATACATATTGTATATATCATATAGCGAAAGAATAATCAAATAGGAGCCTGTTATGACACAACACATAAAAGTGTTGCGTCAGAATGGTCCAGATTATCCTAGCATTAATGAGAGATTCCAGGGATCACCCTTAGGGTTTAACCCTTGAAGTGCGACAGTCACAAAGAAAAGAGGGGTATACAGGTACACATAAAGTGGCCCTAAAGCCCCTTCCTGGAAGTCAATATAGTAGTCTATTATTAGTCTGTACACAGATATAGAACCAAAAGTAGGGTAGGTATCTGAAGATGTTAAGAATTAGAGAGTGTAACCAGTAAGTACAATCATAATCTTATAATGTAAAAACCAAAGAAAAACATGTTACCCCTATGTATTTTTAAACAAATTGAGTTTTTTTTAGTTACCTCCAATGGCCATGAGAGTATAAGCCCACCTGCCAACGTCAAGGCAGACCCCCCCAGGTGGGTCCTAACTCTAACCATTCACCTTGCTTCCTTGAGCTTCCGGCAAAGATCTCTAATGAGACAGAAAGGGGTATTTTTTATATACACCCCTATACATTATTAACTCTTAATAGGGAACACATGGGATGGATTGCTGCATTGCAGCAAGGCTGAGTGATACAAAAAATGGATACAAATGCAGAAAGATAGGTCCTGCGCTCACTCCCATCACTGGGCGGCAGCAATGACTACAGTACACATCAGCCCCAATATATAGAAAAAAACAAATGCAGCCGCCCATCCCATGCAATGCAGCTGCCCATCCCATGTGTTCCCTATTAAGGGTTAATAATGTATATTGTTGTATATAAAAAATACCCCTTTCTGTCTCATTAGAGATCTTTGCCAGGAAGGGGATTATACCTCTCTTTTCTTTGAGACTATTTTATATATTGTATATATTAAGGAGGAACTTATGGCAAGAGATATGCCATAATTTTGCAGCATAATGATTGCTGCAAAAACTTGCAAAAAATTGTTATTGGATGACTCAAGGCAAGGTGCTGCAGCAATTAAACAAAGTTAATGTAAACAAAGCTCAGGGGCCTGATGTGTGGAAATAAGTGAACTTCTATTTTAATCTTTCAGAATTATTTTCTTTCAGAAATTATACAGGAGGATTCGAAGTGCACAGATGTGATTCCTATATTCAAAAGAGGTCAAAATCTTTGCCTGGAAATTATAGACCGGTGAGCTTAACTTCTGTGGCTGGGAAAGTATTTGAAGGGTTATTAAGGCATGGCTGGATTAAGAGCCCATTGAGCCTGGTGCTGACAATTATGATAGGCCTAATTACAGAATCTTATCAACAGAAAACACTGAAACAGTTATATCTCACAAGCATCATGAATCTGGTGGAGGTGGTCCTGGAGGGACCTCCACCAGATTCATGATGCTTGTGATATAGCTATCAGAAAACACATATCCTTTACTAATCTCTTGCTTCCATCTTTCAAGTTAATCCATATCCCCTAACAGCAGTATCTGGTTAAGCAGGATTTCGGTGGGTGGAGTAAAAGAATTCACCTGATGTGAATCAGGTAACCAGAACTGCCCAAAGGGCAATTAGATGGTCACCCTGGTGTGAATGCACTTCAGGCTGCCTGCCAGTAATGCAGGATGACCAACCAAGGGCATACTGTGCGGACAGCACACTGAGCTTGGCATAAATGTGTCTAATGATGTGTTAGCTCTACAGTTTCTAAGGACTGTCTCCTAGCACTCGCTGGTCCATTCCTCTCCTAACCTTCTTACTAGCAGGCAGAAGCTCCTGTTATACAGTCTGGGAGAGAGAAAAAGTGTAGTGAGTGTAGAAGAAAGGGGACATGCCACAGTGTTAGAGAGACTGAGGGAGCAAGAACGTTTGCATAGTACGCAAAGTCAGCTTTACCTTAACTCATTTCATTGTCAAGCAGCCACACCAGTTCTGTTCCCTCTTCAACCCTCTTAAGTTTCCATACTTAAAGGACCACTCTAGGCACCCAGACCACTTCAGCTTAATGAAGTGGTCTGGGTGCCAGGTCCAGCTAGGCTTAACCCATTCTTTTATAAACATAGCAGTTTCAGAGAAACTGCTATGTTTATGAATGGGTTAAGCCTTCTCCCAATTCCTCTAGCGGCTGTCTCAATGACAGCCGCTAGAGGCGCTTGCGTGCTTCTCACTGTGAAAATCACAGTGAGAGCACGCAAGCGTCCATAGGAAAGCACTGATAATGCTTTCCTATGTGACCGGCTGAATGCGCGCGCAGCTCTTGCCGCGTGTGCGCATTCAGCCGCATGGGAGGAGAAGAGCTCCCCGCCCAGCGCTGGAAAAAGGTACGTTTTAACCCCTTTCCCCCTTCCAGAGCCGGGCGGGAGGGGGACCCTGAGGGTGGAGGCACCCTCAGGGCACTAAAGTGCCAGGAAAACGAGTATGTTTTCCTGGCACTATAGTGGTCCTTTAAGCAAGAGCATGTGAAGAGTATTCTTTTTTAAAATCAATGGGCCTATTTCATAGTCACGAGCCGGTGTTCTATCAGTTTGGTATACCCCGTCAGATTGCTATACCCACGTCACTTCCGGGGAGGGGAATCAGCTGTCTCCTGTGCTGCACATGCGTGCTAGCACTCCTGCTACTCCTCCACAGCAAGGTCCTGGAAGGTAAGTAAAACTAGTTTTACACTTTCATTATAGTTAAGGCATTCACTAAGCTTAGGACATGGGACATTTAGGGTTAATGTTAGGGTTCAAATTAGGGTTAGGATTAGGGACTTGTTCCTATTTAGTGATATTTCACATTAGGGGAATATCACTAAATAGTGATTTCTCACACTTTATTTTAACCCTTACCCCAAGGTTTAGGGTATGGATAGAGTGTGAGAGAGGTTAAAATAACTTACCTAACCCTAATTTGTACCCTCACTTAACCCTAAATGTCCCGTGTGCCTAAGCTTAGTGAATGCACTAACTATAATGAAAGTGTAAAACTAGTTTTACTTACCTTCCAGGACCTTGCTGTGGAGGAGTAGCAGGAGTGCTAGCACGCATGTGCAGCACAGGAGACAGCTGATTCCCCTCCCCGTAAGTGACGTGGGTATAGCAATCTGACGGAGTATACCAGACTGATAGAACACCGGGAACTGCAGCTCCATCAGCCCCTATGTTAATCCGGCCCTGTATTAAGGGATAATATTCAGGAATTCAATGGGTAGAACATTGTTATTAACAAAAATCAGCATGGTTTTATGAAACATAGGTCATATTAGACTAAATTAATTGAATTCTACAAAGACGTAAGTAGAAGTATAGATATTATTGCAGGGTATTGCAGTGGATATGATTTTGTGAGTAAATTAGGTTAGGATCTGCCCATACAGAAGTAGTTAGCACTTGCATATCAAGGACAATTTATATTTATTTGGGACCTCCAAGTATAAGTTACTTGTATTCTGTATACGACTTTAGAAATAGAAAATATTTTATTTATCAGTCATTTCTAAAATAAGCTGTTTTGAGTAATATTCAGCATTTTTTAAAGTATGTTTTACTGTATTACAGAGCAAACCATAAATGCTGTTTTCTCTTTTTTTGACACTAAAACAACTATTACTAACATTATTGTCCATACACTATCACAAATTTTGAGTTTGACTGTCCAAAAAAATCTAATACTATAAAACATACTTGATGCAACTATCTTCAGTATGTAAATTGGGGATTTAGTGAATTACCAGTGCTTTAATTCCCATATTTCTTGGCATACTACCATGTAAATTAAGCACTGGAGGGGATTTTCTTTTAAATAAGTAATTTTTCTCTGTCTTTTTTATATACACATACATATTCACTTGATGATGCGTTTGTGTTCAGAAATGCTAATTTTACAGTGGCAAGAGGTTTGTCCCACATAAACAACTATGCACAGGTGTCTCTGTAGGCTATGTATAAATAGAGAAGTCAGTAGAACAGTTATAATAATTATATGAGAGCGTAATGCAGGGTTGTCCAAATAAAGTCCTTGAGGGCCATTGAAATACAAGTTTTTCAGGATATTACTTAGCATATTGATTAGTGATACACAAGTTTAATTGGTTAATTACATGATAATTATAGATATCTTAAAACTTTGGCTGGTTTAATGACCCTTGAGGAATGAGTTGGACAGCCTTAACAAGTATTTTAATGCATTTTGTCTTTAGAAAGGCTCATCTTCTGTTGTGCTCGTTGCTAATATTATGCAAAACATTTTCAACATTTCATCTGTATTATTTTACAAAGACTAAATATTCATCTAAGCGAGTAACTATACAACATCAAATTAAGAAGAAGAAAATCTTAGAGAGAGGAAAATGAAAGTTTTGCAGCTATGGATAATGATTAAAAAGGACCCATAAACTGTAGCATATTTTTATTCCTAATTTTGATCTAAAAAAAATGCTAGAATACTTTGGCATCGATAGTGATAGGGATTTGGAAATGCCAGGTTACGCTTACTAAGGGTTGGAGGAGTTTGACACGTTATTTTAACAGGCGATCCGGGACTCCCTGGTCCATTTTTATAGCATTGTTCTATTTTTGCATGTATGTAGTATATATGTAGTGATGTCGCGAACCCGAAATTTTCGGTTCGCGAACGGCGAACGCGAACTTCCGCAAATGTTCGCGAACCGGCGAACCGCCCGAAACGCCATTGACTTCAATGGGGAGGCTAATTTTAAAACACACAGGGACTCTTTCTGGCCACAATAGGGATGGAAAAGTTGTTTCAAGGGGACTAACACCTGGACTGTGGCATGCCGGAGGGGATCCATGGCAAAACTCCCATGGAAAATTACAGTTGATACAGAGTCTGGTTTTAATCCATAAAGGGCAGAAATCACCTAACATTCCTAAATCACAATCAATATGGATTGACACCTGACATATGACATGTTGACACCTTGACATATGGATTGACACCTGTCCTCAGAGCCCCTGATGCACACGGACACAGAGCAGAATAGAGACTGGTCCCCTACATAGGGTCACTTGGCAGATATGGATTGACACCTGTCCTAAGGTTCCCTGGTACACACTGACACAGAGCAGAATAGGGACTGGTCCCCCTACATCGGGTCACTTGGCAGATATGGATTGACACCTTGTTACAAACTGCTATTTGTAACGGGCCCTTTAAATGGCAAATTGCCCTGTTTCCCTGGGTTGTGGAGAAGCCTCTTTGCCAGCCTCCTCCCGCATGACTATGGCCCCTGGGAGATTGTGAAAATGTATGCACTTTTATTTGGTGTGTATGGCCCTTTAAGACTGTCGGTGGGCATATTGGGGCTTATGGACTCTTTATGTGACTGGTGCTGGCCCTTTAAACACCTTTTTTGGGACATCAGGAAGATTGGGACACTGCCCCTTTAAGGCCGTGTCCCCAGACTTGTTGGGGACACGGCCCCTTTAAGACGGTGTCCCCTGTGTCCCCAGACCTGGTGCAAACCCTTTGTGCCTGCCTTGCTATTTCCCACTTGGTTCAGTAAATGGGAAATTATTTCAGCTGCAGAGACTAAGTCCCATTCGGCGATGGGACTTAGTCTTTTTTTCAGCCGTTTTTTCAGCCTTATTTCAGCTGCAGAGACTAAGTCCCATTCGGCGATGGGACTTAGTCTTTTTTTCAGCCGTTTTTTTCAGCCTTATTTCAGCTGCAGAGACTAAGTCCCATTCGATGGGACTTAGTCTTTTTTTCAGCCGTTTTTTTCAGCCTTATTTCAGCTGCAGAGACTAAGTCCCATTCGGCGATGGGACTTAGTCTTTTTTTCAGCCGTTTTTTTCAGGCTTATTTCAGCTGCAGAGACTAAGTCCCATTCGGCGATGGGACTTAGTCTTTTCTTCAGCCGTTTTTTTCAGCCTTATTTCAGCTGCAGAGACTAAGTCCCATTCGGCGATGGGACTT
>OW240924.1:16522581-16538586 GCA_933207985.1 Pelobates cultripes
GCCGTTGATGTGGGGCAAGACGCAGCAGCAGAAGAGGACTCAGCCGAGGAGGTTATGGAAGAGGATGGAGTAGGAGGAGTAGAGGAGGTGGCAGCAGTCCTGCCTGCAAGTCGTGGCGGTGTCACCAACGCCTCTGCAGAGCCACGCATTCCATGCTTGGCAGCCGTCAGCAGGTTTACCCAATGCGCAGTGTAGGTGATGGTTTGCAGACCAGGTATCAGTGGTCAGATATCAGTGGTCAGATGGACCCTTGCCCCAATACTGTGTGCCAGACATGCCATTACTTCCTCTTGCACAATCGAGTACAGGTTGGGGATTGCCTTTTGTGCAAAGAAATTTCAGCCGGGTACCTTCCACTGCCGTGTCCCAATAGCTACAAATGTTTTGAACGCCTCAGACTCCACCAGCTTGTATAGTAAAAGCTGGCGGGGTAAGAGTTCAGTCAAGCCAGCTGTCAGACGCCGGGCAAGGGGGTGACTTTGTGACATTGGCTTCTTACGCTCAAACATGTCCTTGACAGACACCTGACTGTGGGCAGATGAGGAGGAACTGCTCAAGGCGAGAGACGGAGGGGCGGATGGTTGAGAGGGGGCAAGGAGGACAGCAGTGGTTAACATGGCTGAAGATGCTGGACCAGGAGGAGGATGGCGGCTTTTAGTTTGTGTGCTGCTTGTACTCATGTGTTGATCCCATAGGCGTTTGTGATGTGCGATCATGTGCCTTCGCAAAGCAGTTGTACCTAGGTGGGTGTTGGACTTCCCACGACTCACTTCCTTTTGGCACAGGTTGCAAATGGCATCGCTGTTGTCAGAGGCAGACACACAAAAAAAATGCCACACTGCTGAGCTCTGCAATGACGGCATTCTGGTGGTGGCAACAGCATGCGTTGATTGGCGTGCTGTCTGGCTGACCCTGGGTGCTGATGCATGCTGTCTGACTGTGCCACAAGCTCCTTGCGACGACCTCCCCCTGCTTCCAACTCGTCTCCTCCTCTCTGTCTCCCCATCTGAACTTTCCCCCTGTTCTTCTTCTCTTCTAGCGGGCACCCACGTGACATCCACGGACGCATCGTCATCATCAACCGCTTCACTTGTATCTGACAACTCAGCAAAGGAAGCAGCAGCGGGTACATCATCATCACACCGTACATGTGTAATGCTGCCTGACTGAGGCATATCCCTGTTAACTACATCCTCTGGCAATAATGGTTGCGCATCACTCATTTCTTCCAACTGATGTGTAAATAACTCCTCTGACATACCAAGTGAAGCTGCTGTGGTGCTAGTGTTGGTGGTGGCGGCAGGCGGGTGAGTGGTAACTTGAGCGGTGCCCGAAGCTAAGCTGGAAGAGGATGGTGCGTCAAGGTTCCGAGCGGAAGCTGTAGAAGATTGGGTGTCCTGTGTTAGCCAGTCAACTATGTCCTCAGAACTTTTCGAGTTCAGGGTAAGTGGCCTCTGAACACTGGGCATTATTCTAGGGCCAAAGTGAATCACAGCACCACAACCACGACGGTCCCTGCGGGATGGCCTGCCTCTGCCTGTCATTTTTTTTCGATTAGTGGTACTATGCGTGCAAGCTACTGTGACAACAGATATGAGTGGCACTGTGCAGTGGCAGAAGTTGGCAGAGTAGACGCTGTAGGCCTGACACACGCTTGCAGACAACTGCTATTCAATCTATTACAGTCAAAATTGTATTTTCTTTTCTTTTTAAATGTACACTACTGTTACACCAGATATGAGTTGCGCTGGTGTGACACTGTGCCCTGGCAGGCCCTGAAACGCACACGTGTGAAGGAAACTGACTGCTATTATATTACAGTCCAAAAGGTTGTTTTTTTTGTTAAATGCAAGCTATTGTTACACCGGATATGAGTGGTGGCACTGGGCAAGTGGGCACAGTATACGCTGTGAGCCTGACACAAACGCTGGCAGACAACTAACTGCTATTCAATCTATTACAGTCAAAATTGTATTATTTTTTTTTTTTAAATGTAGACTACTGTTACACCAGATATGAGTTGCACTAGTGTGACACTGTGCCCTGGCAGGCCCTGAAACGGACATGCGTGAAGGAAACTGACTGCTATTATATTACAGTCCAGAAAGGTGTTTTTTTTTTTTTAAATGCAAGCTATTGTGACACCAATGAGTGAGTGAGTGGCACTGGGCAAGTGGGCACAGTATATGCTGTGAGCCTGACACACAGGCTGGTAAAGGGCAGGGTATTGTGATGAGGTTTGTGGGGTTTCTTGTTGTCTTAGTGTGTGTAGAGAAGGTGAAGGGCCCTGGATTGGGAGAGACATCACCAGCTGCTAGAAGCAGGAGGAGAGAAAGTGACAGGAGGTGTGAATGGGTTTTGTATGCATGGGGTCTAGGATGAGATCGATTGTGGGTAGGACAAAAATGAGTGCAAGGCATTAGATGAGAGAAGGTGGAGTGTAGTAGTGAGGGATTCTCAGGATTACTAATTGATCCAGCACGCAAAAATAGTATCACACCTAGGACTACAACTTGTTGCAAATTATTATGCAAATGATATTTTTAGTCAGCAGAATTCTCAGGTTATCAACTATTAAGAGTACAATTCAAATTTTATTGAACAAACCTCCTAATGATACAGTATTTTTTTTTTTTAAACATAAAAAACTTAAGGTGCACTGTTCCAAATTATTACACACAGTAAGTTTCAAAACACTTTATAGGTTGTAAAGAACCGCAAATTGTAATTTGTGTTTGCAGCATATTTACTGAAATCAAAAGCTATTTCAATCAAACTTATAACATTTTAACTTTTTAACATTTTAACAGGTCACGTTACATTTTAACATAGGACCCCTTATTTGATAGCAGATTCACAAGTCTTGCATCCATTGAACTTGTGAGTTTTTGGACAGTTTCTTCTTGAATTTGTTTGCAAGATGTCAGAATAGCCTCCCAGAGCTGCTGTTTGCATGTAAACTGCCTCCCACCCTCCTAGATCTTTTGCTTGAGGATGGTCCAAAGGTTCTCAGTAGGATTGAGGTCAGGGGAGGATGGAGGCCACATAATGACTTTCTCTCCTTTTATCCCCATAGCAGCCATTGATGCAGAGGCAGAGGTATTCTTTGCAGTATGAGATGGTGAATTGTAATGCATGAAGATGATTTTATTACGGAAAGCATAGTTCTTTCTTCTGTACCAGGAAAGAAAGTGGTCAATCAGAAACTCCACAGACTTTGCAGAGGTCATCTTTACACCTTCGGGGACCCTAAAGGGGCCAACCGGCTCTCTTCCCAGGATTCCAGCCCAAAACACGACTCCACCACCGCCTTGCTGACATCGCATCTTTGTTGGAACAGGGTGGCCATCCACTAACCATTTACTACTCCATCATTCTGGACCATCCAGGGTTGCACGGCACTCATCAGTGAACAGGGCTGTTTGAAAATTAGTCTTCATGTATTTTTCTGCCTAATGCAGCCATTTCTGCTTGTGAGCATTGGTTAGTGGTGGCCGAACAGAAGGTTTATGCCAAGACTCTGGAGGACTCTACACCTTGATGTCCGTGGGACTCCAGAGGCACCAGCAGCTTCAAATATCTGTTTGCTGCTACGTAATGGTATTTTAGCAGCTGCTCTCTTGATCCGATGCATGGATCTGGCAGAAATCTTCCTCAATGTGCCTTTATCTGCACGAACCAGTCTGTGCTCTGAATCAGCCACAAATTTCTTAATAGTGCGATGATCACGCAAGTTTTCGTGAAATATCTAATGTTTTCATACCTCGTCCAAGGCATTGAACTTTTTCACTTCTTTTTCTTCCATATATTGGTTGAAAATGGTGCTCTGCTTAATAATGTGGAACACCCTCTTTTAGTAGTTTTTCCTTCAATTGGGCTCATCTGGCAATCTAATTATCACAGGTGTCCGAGATTTTCAGTGATCAAAAGAGCCCTGAGACAATGCCATCCATGAGTTAAACTGAAAAACAAAATATTTAATCTTTGTGACACTTAAATAGAATTTGCCTAATAATTTGGAACAGGGTGTAAGGAAAACGTGTAACCGGACCTTAGAATGGCCGGACTTAACGTACCCAAGAATAGTCAAAATACTTGCCGAGGTCAGGGATACAGAATGATACACAACGATGAGGGAAAGCCAAAAGTCAAGGACACCAGAAATCAGAGAAGTCAAAAGGAAGCCAAAGTAAAAAAACAGAAATAAAACGATCATGAACACACTGTCGGATAACCAGCAAAGGGAAACCACGACAGGGCAATGAGTGGAAGGAAAAATTAGTTTTTAAATAGCCCTCCTGCAAATCCGATTGGCGGTACCTGACCCTTGATCCCAAAACAGGTGTGTGCGTCTTTTGCGGGACGTCACACGCACGCCAACGTCATTACCGTGGGCGGACGTGGGGCTATAATATGGCGTGGATCCGCAGTGGCCGACGTCCATCGACATGTTACAAAAGTCAGTTATTACAGCGCAGGAACGCTGGGTGGCAATTCCACCAGTCTCAGAAAAGTAACCTTCACTACAATCTCCACATGGAGAGGATGGATCTGTGACAGGGCAAATGTAAATGTGGATGGGGGAGATGAGGGAAGTGGGTGTAAGGAGAGATTTTTATACTTAGGGAGACTGAGGAAATAAAGAGAAGACAGATCATTGCTAAACTGTGAAAAAGTTAATTGGATAGAATTGGAATATCAAGAGCAGGTGAAAATAGGGTAAATATTATGTTTTATGGGTTAAAAAAAGTGCAGGAGTGTACAAATAAGAGGCAGTGTGTACACCTGTTATTTTTGCTTATCTAAAATTTGAGTGTGACATACAATCTAGAAATGTAATAATGAGCGTGGAGTGGTGAGGGGAGGGCAGGTATCAGACTTTCTTACAGCAGGATTGGGGCTTGATAGTTTTGAAATCAGGCTGTTGTTGAATTTAGATATGTAAGGGTCAGGCTTGCAATAAAGCTGAGCGAGGGGAATGTGTATCTAGGCACAGAGATGAAGGGATGGTTATTCAAATAAAAACAAACCTATAAATAAAAGAAGGGAGGGGTCAGAAATCAGAGGGGAAATAGAGGAATGCATATAGGTGAATTAAACAATTACATATAGGGCTAGCAAAACTACACTTTAGCATGACAGACAATTAAATATAAATGATGCTGTGCAGGATAGAGTCTTAGTGTGGTCTTCCAGAAGGCTACCTTTGCTTATGATCTGCTGATGGAGTTGATTTACCATAGCATGAGCCTCGTCCATAATTACTTGACAAAAATGTTGCATATGTATCTATAGTACAGTATGATCTTATCTTGAAATTGAAATAAGATGTATTGTTTGTATGCATTAGCGTACATGGGTCCATTGGCAGCTCTCATAGAAGTCCCTGCAATCTGTTTGTACCACTGGTTTTCAAATCCCAAATAGTATTTTTGGAGAGTGATACCTAGAAGTTCTATAACAAATTCAATTGGTGGCCCATTGTACACCAGCGAGTGTTAAAACTCTTGTTACCATACCTTGTAAATGTGGTATAACTGTATATAGGCTCCCGACAGAATAAGTATGGGTCAATTGTCCTCAAGGTTTAACCCCTTAGTGACCAGGCCGTTTTTCAATTTTCTTACCGTTAAGGACCAGGACTCTTCTCCAGGGATGGAAAAAAAATGTAAATAAACACTTTTTAGAACTTTAAGCACGAGTTCTCAGCTTCTGTTAGGTGTTACTGCCAAAGAACACCCCAAAATGCACAGGAATGCCACCCATGTATAGGTGTGTCGGGTTCTCTGGGGGCTAAAAGACCTTATTTGGAGGGTACGCATTCCAGTTTTCCAACTTGCAATTTTCAAAGCTGGCCATCATGCACCCATGTCCCATTTGGGACATTTTTAAAGCCGGCCAATGTAACTTATCCCAATCAAACCATATATTTTTTGAAAAGTAGATACCCTAGGGTATTTCAAATGGTGAAATTTTAACACTTTTCATGCACTAATTCTACCACCAGTCTCTGTCAAACATTTGGGTAGTCATTTTATTGTTATTTTTCACACACATTCTACTTTAGGCATGGATTCTCAACTCCTGTTAGGTGTTATTGCCAAAGAACACCCCAATATGTGTTCCGCAACATCTCCTGAGTACGATTGATGTAGATTAATTTAGAAATAAACAAAAATGTTTAAAAGTCTATCTGTTCCTGTCCAAATCTGAGATGAATAAATTGCGTATACGCAGAAGTAAGTTCACACTGACACATGCAGTTCAGGTTAAAAACACTTCAGGAAATTTATTAGCATCTAGTTAAAAAGCGGGCACGCAGGCCTTTTTATATGCAAAATGACATCATCATTGAATATCAGATAATAACAAATAAACATCATTAATTGGGTTAAATGTTAAGTGGCTATGTCAGTGTCCACCCATTAATATTATTAATTGGCTCAGAGATTTGAGTGACTAGTGAGGCACCCTCCCATCATGGGATGTCGTCGCCATTGCTCTTTAGCACGAGGCTTACTCGGTGGAAAGGGGGGCTTGGGCGTCATTTTACGTAGTTAGTGATGCCAGTCTCGTGGTCTGTTCCAAGGTTCTTTTATGAATAGAACATTTCATTTTGTCACTGTTCTCCTGGCCTTGGATTATACTATGTTGCAAGTCAACGGAGATCCGCTAAGTCCGGGGCTAGTTATGTCCTTAGAGAGAGAAAATACAATCTCTTATTCATTATACTGAATACTGTCAGGAAATTCTGTCATGTAAGGTGAACAAAATGGAGTTAGTACAATAATTCAATACAGGTTCTAATAAAGATTTTAATAATTCTACATCACAGTGATACCACCTATGCATAGGTTTGTTGGGTTGTTTTGGGGGGTGCAAAGTATTGCATATGGAGTGTTTTGATGTCTTGGATGCAAGCGTTTTAGTCAAAATTTAAGAGAGCCTGTTGTTGGTTATTGCAAGAAAACACTCCAGGTTGTTTTCTGCAAGGTCTCCTTAGTACACCCATGCCCCCCAAGCATAGGTTTCCCAGGATTTTGGGAAGGTCCAGTTACAATTGTATAAAAAGAAAAAAACCTCAGGCACTCACTGTGAAAGTTTCCAGGCAGATTTATTTGCAACATTTTGGCCTAACTAGGTCTTTATCAAGCTTGATACGTTGCAAAGAAATAAAGGTCGAAACGTTGCAAAGAAATCTGCCTGGAAACTTTCACAGTGAGTGCCTGAGGTTTTTTCTTTTTATGCATATCTCGTGTGTTTTTTTGCTGAATGTAGAATATTGCATATTCTATGTTTCTATTGATTATATGTGGATGTGTGGATTGACATAAGTAACAGATGGTATCAATAAGTCACAAAGCTTTCTTTGTCTGAGAGGTCTGGAATGTAAGTTGGGGGTTTTGTCCTTATATGGCTAAAGTTACAATTGTATGACTTGTAATTTGAATTGAAATTGGGAGTATTTCCTCTGATAGGCCTAAGCTTGTGGTTTATAACACACCTCAGTTTTATTTATTGCCATGAAAGTGTAATATATTTGAAATGTAGACACCCTGAGGTATTGTATATGGTTATTACAAGAAAACACTCCAGGTTGTTTTCTGCAAGACCTTCTTAGTACACCCATACTCCCCATGCATAGGGTAAATGTAACAAACAAAAACAAACGGTAAATGTTAAAAAAAAAAAATGTAAAAATGGACCAGTGTGTGGTATCATTTTGAAGCAGTCCCCGATGCAGAGTCCATGCAGTCCAGGGCAATCAGGACAGTGATATACAGTATCTTTTCTCTGCCCCCTCTTAAAATAGACTCTGCATCTTTTTTGGGGATTCTGCTTTGCCGTAGTAGTGGGAATTTTACAAAATAAAATGTGTAGCCCCAACTCTGCTCTCGTTCATCACGGTACAAAATCTTCAAAATGATCTGGAGCTGAAACTGTAAAAAAACTCTGTTGCATCCCCCGGGGTTTGCTTTATTGAACAACAAAAAAGCGTTGTGGCTTGCAATCTACATTAGGTAGATTGCAACCTTTTTGTACCAGGCCCTTGTCTTGCGTATAACTGTCAGATTAACCCCACCTGTATGCCACTTATAGGCCTTAATGCACACTGGCTTCCTTGTGCTCTCAGCTCTGCCATGTACAGAGACCTCCACGGTCCCCTCAGTGTTGATGGTGGTAAGAAGGTACACATTCTTCTTGTCTCTGTACTTAACTGCCAACAGCTCCTCTTGGCACAGAGCTGAGGTCTCCCCCCTTCATAGCCGGGTGCGTGCAACTTGTCCTGGGATACCGGCACTGTTTTTTGATTGTACCACAAACTACTGTATCAAAACAGTATAGTAGCTTGAACAAAGGGACACTTGTATAAAAATTGTCAATATGCAAGTGGTACTCTTTGTTCATCAGGGAGAATATCAGGTCCCAGCCAATCTTGCCACTGGTTCCCATATGTTCTGGGCAACCTGGAGGGTCAAGGTGCTATCTTTTCCATCATACACCCGGAAGGCTTGAGTATACCCAGTTTTGCTATAACAGAGCTTATACACCTTTACACCATACCTAGAGCGCTTGGAAGGAATATACTGCTTGAATCCCAGCCTTCCCTTATACTTCATCAGGGATTCATCCACGCATATATTCCTTCCAGGTGTATAAGCCTCTGCAAACCTGGCAGCGAAGTGGGTAATCATGGGGCAGTTTTATACAGCCTGTCAAACTGGGGATGCTCCCTAGGGGGGCACAGGCTGTTGTCGCTGAAGTGCATGAAATGTAGAATCATTTCATACATTGGGAGTAAATGAGGGTAGAGCAGATAGGGCTACTGCTGCAGTAGGAGCGGATGGAGGGCTTCTTTATGATGCCCATCAGCATAGTCAATGCCAAGAATCTTTTAAATTCTGGCCCATTGATGGGGGCCCATTGCTGCTTTGCCAAAAAAAGTCAGGCTTTGCCGCACGGAACTGATCGGCATATAAATTAGTTTGGGCAACAATGTTCCCCAATACATTATCGCCCAGAAAAACCTCCATAAACTGGTGAGGGCTAAATCCTGCGACATCCAAATTGATGCCAGTATTTGCAGTAAAGGGTGGGATATCTGGCCTCTGATGAGGCACTACCCAGTCCTCAGCAGTACTGCCAGCTGGAGCAGCACTTCTCCTTCTGGCAGGGGGACTAGCAGGCACAGATACAACATAACTAGGTACATCACTAGAAGCAGACACTGTATCTAGTGATGATTTACTTGAGCACCTGGCAGGCCTGATGGGTTCCGATGCTCTTCTTAACTGCCGGGCGCCACGTGGAGCAACCCGGTATTCACCGGGTGCCCGGCAGAAATGAGCAGTATTGAAGCATCGCTGCAATACTATCAGAGTGGCTTCCAGCGCTCACGATTGCTTCCAGCATTTAAAATAGCCACTGACATACCAGGTATGTCTGAGGTCCTTAAGGACCATTTTTTGACGGACGTACCGGTAACGTCCGCGGTCAGGAAGAAGTTGATTATTGGATTCTGTTCAGCAATGTCTGTGTATACAGGCTGCATGTATTTAAATTCTCAATTGGTTTCTTGCACAAATGATCCAGCCATCGTATAGTGGGTTCCAGTAATCCCCCTACAGCAGACATTAAGGGTCTTCTCTGTGTATTTTGTGAATTCTTGTGGATTTTGGAAATACTATTGTTAAGACACCCCTGGCACAGAGGAGTGAAACCGACATTTAGTTGAACTCCCCCTCTCTAGTAATGCAGGTTCAGTTCGCTCAAACGCACGAACTGAAGTCAGGGGAATACGCCAACTCCCGAACAATAAATCCACGAATCGCGGCTAACAGCCGAACAAATATAATCGCCAAGCGGCTTACGTTTCCATCAATCAATCGCTAACCGTGTGTAGTAAGAACTGGCTTTACTGTGGGCTACCCGCCCGAATTTATGCAGGTCTCCCACTTGGTGGACACTCCCCTAAGGGACCAAATGGGAGACTGTAACGAAGGACAGACGTATCAGTTTAGGACATACAGTCACAGAATATTCCCACAATGCATCCTGGCTTCCTCCCCTCTGCCCTGGAGATAATTGAGAAGTAATTCAATTATATCCCAGGACAGAGGCAAATCGACATTTTAAATGAAACATTAAAAATACAAAACAATAAGTCACTGTACAAATACCGAACATATTATATTCGTGCAACGTATCCCCAGATAGCCTGGATCTGAGTGCATATTCCTACCGAATAGCGCTCAGATCCCGTACGCACTCGCCATTGAGTCAGTCTTTTACAGGTCTTATGGGATGGCTATCTGGGTTAAGTCCATTCGTATAATCCAAACTCCCGAACGGACCGGTGTTCGCATGCCTCGACGAATGAGAAGAGCCGTCGGTAGTTTCAGCGGTGTTCGGTAGAAAAAGTGTCCGTTTATAGTTCTATAGAATCTGCGCCGAACACCGCTGGTCTTTTGTGTGTTTAAAAATGGCCGCCGCCTCATGGTCGGCATACGAACGACGACGACCACCCTGCATTCGGTTATAATTAAGAGGTGTCTGCGGTTAACCACAATGTTCTAATTCTCTTCTGGGTGGCCGTCCGTTGGGTAGTTTCATTCGGTATAAGTCCAATAAGACGAATAGGGGCATACGGACAGGCAATTCCGCGAAGGGAGGAAAACTAGATGAACCAGCCACAACAGTCATACAGATGGATCTGTCACAACTATAAATTATGGGTGTCCACCAGCGTATTCTAAGCAAAACTTGCTATTCTGAAAGACTGACGTAACCGGCTCTCAAGCTCATCAGATGAGTCTACTTTATGCGATATTTCATTGGTGGGATTTTTATCCAAATGTAGATATGTCTGTATTCAATAATTGTATTTTTAATCCCTGTTCATAAAGCTCATAGCTACCTCCTCTCTTTGCCGGATGGAATATAATGTTAGGGTCTTTTCCAAAATCACTGATGAAGTACCGTTCCTTTCTGGTGATATTTATACATTTGGCATTGTATAATCTAATTTGTTTATGTATTAACTGTTGATAAATATGACTTAATGATGGCTTTCATGGTGGGAGGATCAAATGTAGATTTTGGTCGAAAAGATGTGAATTCAATGGCTGTGTTGGGATCTTTGTTGGCATCAAGTGTATTGAAATAATACTTTAGGTTCATGGCTCTGCTTAAGTGAAACAGCTCAGTGTTGCAATTGAAGTTTGGTTTAGCTGTAGGAACAAATGATAACCCTTGCTTAGAAGTTTCATTTCCTCTTCATTATGTTTCCTCTGTGATTAACTATTGGATTTATTTCCTGATCGGAAGTCTTACCCAGAGACCTGCGTTTCACCCTTGCACCCATACTGGTGTTTTGCTTTCTTCGTTTGACGGCTTCTGGTGACTGTTCTGCCACTCTTTTCTCCCACAAAAAGATGTTTTTGATTTATCTCATTCTCTGATACTGACTTTCCTGAGGTAACATCACTAGTTGCGATCTTGGGATGTTGGATTCTTTTCCGTTGACGGCTTGACCTCAGTACATGATTTCCCATTAACAATTTATAGAACCTGTGATCCCGATAGTTTTCCTTGACTTGCTCCAATTTTTTTTCTTCTTATTTAACCAAGTCCTTATTATATTTAAGTAGTTCTTCAGTCTTTATTGTAATTTTACTCCTTCAGGTGTAGATAACATAAGGGCATGTTCCATTGCCTAACCTATGATTTTGTCAATAAGATCTGTTTTAACAACTTTTATAATAAGTATCATGCCAAGTGATGCTTTAACACTGCTGTCCAGTCCCTACATACTGTAGATTTTAATCTACCAATGGTTGGGATGTTGAGTATTCTAAATACTTTGGTATATAGTATATGTTTTGCCTTGTAATAATATAAAAATAATCCATGTAAATCAAGGTCTGTTATTTTATGTAAACGGAGCAGATGGAAATACACATCTTTAGTGGTTCTTATTCTGCATCTCTAGACTGGTCTGGTCTCCTAGGATAGCTTTTGTCAGGATCGTGACAGGGATCCAACACGCAGAATGCAAACAGGAAGAGTTACGAATGGTCAGAGACAAGCCGAGGTCGAGGGAACGAGAGGACAGGTAAGCGAGAGACAAGCAGAGTATAAGGGTAGGAGAAGGTAGCAGGAACGATAATAGAAAGTCGAATCAAAACCAAATAATCACAAGAATATAAGAGCACTGAGTGACCAGCCAAGCTAGAACCACGACAGGGCAATGAGTTATTGCAAATGATTCTCTTTTATACCTTGGCTCCTTAATTGGTGACCACGCCCCCAAAATGTTCTGATTAGCAGTTTCTGGCAGTCCATGACGTCGGCTATTGGGCGCCGCGTCATAAAAGGAGGGGGAGCTATTGCGGCCGGCGTGTAAATGGCCGAAAATGACAAAACGACCGGATGTACAAGCCCTCATCTGAGGAACCATGTCCTGATGCCTGACCTCCTCTGAGGTAGATATTACAGGTACCATGACAGCTTTTTCCTATGTAAGTTGTAGTGTCTCCGCTTGTAAGGCATAAACTTCTGCTTGCAGCAAAAAGTCATCCATGATAAACATTTAAATAAAGTTCACTCCTTAATGTGTGTTAATATGCATAAAACTATTTTTACAAAAAGTGGGTTAAAAAAACAAATCAAAGTGCTGGTGCATAGGTTGAGTATAGCCTAATTACTCGCACTTTAAATATTTGGTCAGAATCCTTGCACATAGACTTCAAAATAATGAATGAAATTTCAGGGTGCTGCACCAAAAGGCCCATAGATAGAAGTATTTGGAAACATTGGTAGCACTCATGGTCTTTGCACAGTATGTCCAAATCTTTTTATTATAAAATATGAAAAAGGATCTTTGTTCCATTCTCCCCAGGACCTTCAGGATATCAGGATAATGTTATGAATAACCAACAAATCACTTACAGCCAGTAACATAATTATATAAGTGAACTTACCCCAGGTGATGGTAGTGTGTGTTGGCGTTCTGCTGGATCCAGTGGGCATGCGCGGAATGGGGGCGTGTTGCTCTGCCCCCACCTGATGTGTCCATTTACATAGCAAGTGTTTATAATTCAAATGATGTGTTGCTATGGACATAACAAACACCAGTGTTTACTCACCCTGACTCACATCATCCCGGGGCAGCCAACCACATATACCAGAATTATAAAAACCTTAATGTAAAACCTCGATCGTAAGTGCTACTTTGAATGTTATTACATGATTTGATATGTTAGATGTTAGTGGTTGACTGTCTCGGGATAAATGCAAGTATAAATATTAAACAACCTGTGATCATGCTGATGGTGCATAAACACAGTGCAATAGTGTTGAAAGTCACTTTTAATATGTGTATAAATCTTCAAGGTGAAAATATTAACTTAGAAGTATTGTTAAATATTAATGTTTAAAGTGCTGTATAATACAGGATAAATTGGTCTAATCACTAAAACCACATATACCTGTTCAATAGGTCTGAACATACGGTCTTCACAGAATTATCCATGACTGCATTGGCTCTTAGTAGAGTTTGTTTGATAACGCACCTCCACAGATGCTTGATTTGAAATCTGTTATTTTATTACACTTTTGTTAGCAAATACCCACAAAGGCACGAGTATTGTTTTTACCACTTAATTGTCAGATTTAATAAAATGTATACTCTGGAACTGGAAGTTGAAGGATATTTTTGGGAGCGTACACAGAAGTTAAGGGCTGTTTGCAAGGGATCTTGTTTAAAAGGTCCATTGAGCTAATTAAACTGCAGTTTGTTTATTTTCTAGTAGCATAAAATAACATGGGATTATCTAAAAGACTGTATTATCTGTATTATCCATCCATTTACTTGGTCCACAACAACTCTGATTTCACACCAACACTGTGTTCCCTATAAGGACTTTTTTTTGTCATCCGTTTAACTGTACTGGTAAGTCATTAAGGGAAGTTTTACAGAAACCCATTCTGACAATGTTTGGGAACAAATCATAAACATTGCATACTGTAGTGTAGTTGTGAAAATTCCTCTTACTTTCAGTGGTGGGTTGCTCACAACCGGCTGAAAGGAAACGCTAGTTACCAACGCTGCTGGAAGTAGCAGACATCTCAGCCCCTTGCTGCACGTCTCCCTCAGACAGCATTCCCCTATTTTGTTACCAGTTACACACCCTTGGGATCAGTTTCTACCTCCAACTTGTTAAATAACACAGGAACGCTAGCTTCAGTTTGGCAGAATGATCAGTTTACTCATGTAGGCAAACTTTAAGCTGATCCTTTAGGATCTAATACTAATGTACTTGTCTGATGCCAGATTATGGATTGACCTCTGCTGCTCTAAAATCCTCTCAAGCATCTCCAAAGTAGAGTTCCACCTTGTACTGACATGTTGTCATAGACAGTGTGTGGGAAGAAAACCAATATATAAGCATAAACACACTTACTCCGTTAAGAATGTATCTTAGGGGTTTTACATGCAAATAAAGAGACAAATTCTGTGAAATATAGGTGAATTAAAGTTGATCAAGCGGGTCAAAAATACTCACGTTTTTAAGAGCCTTTTTAGGTATAGGATACATTCTTAAAGGGGTAAGTGCTTTTATGCTTATATTTGTATTCTGTTGTATGTGCACTTATAAAACATTGATATAGCACTGTACTCTGACTGGGAATCTGGAAAGTGGAGACACTAACCAGATTCAACGTTGTATGTGTCTTTGGTGATTACTTGAGTTGAGCGGACACCTGGATGTTCGGGTTCGCCGGGTTCGGTCGAAATTCGGCAAAAAGTTTGAGTTCGGGACTCGAACTTGACCCGAGCTTGACTCTGAATCCGAACCCTATTGAAGTCAAGGGGACCCGAACTTTTGGGCACTAAAATGGCTCTTAAAAAGTCCTGGAACAGGCTACAGGGCTGCAAAAGGAAGTAAAATGGGAGTAAGAGTAGGACAAGTGCTCTGCAAAGAAATGTGGATAGGGAAATAACTTAAAATAACAAAAATTAAAAATAATAATCTTGACCTAGGAGGATGTGGAGTAGGAGGTTGAGGAGGCGGTGACTGTTGCGGTGTAGGTGGAAGCGGTGGTGGAGGAGGAGGTAGCCAACACTGGTTTGGTTTTTTTAGGTTGTTTTTTTTTTTATTGGGGTAGCCCCCAAAATATTGGGACATATAAAAAAAGAAAACAAAGAATAAGTGCACTTGAGTATAACTGGCTGGGTGTGGCCGGTATAAATGTCTATTGTGCACAAGGTACACACAAGTCTGGTGGGATCCATGCCTGGTTCATTTTAATAAACGAGAGCTTGTCCACGTTAGCTGTGGCCTGGCGGCTGCACTTGTCTGTGATAACGCCCCCTGCTGTGCTAAACACACACTCAGACAATACACTGGCTGCAGGGCATAAAGGGCAAGCTCAGGCCATGTACCCAATTTGGAGACCCAGAAGTTGAATGGGGCAGACCCATCAGTCAGTACGTATAGGAGTGTGCGTGTACTGTTCCACCATGTTGCAGAAATGCTGCCTCCTGCTAAGATGTTCCATATCAGCTGGTGGTGCTGGTTGTTGTGGCGTGCTGACAAAGCTTTTCCACATTTCGGCCATGCTAACCCTGCCTTCTGAGGTGTTGGCGGTGCCCCAGCTGCGTTGGAGACCTCTTCCTCCTCCTCCTCTGCCTTCGCATTGTGCTTCCACTGAGCCCCGGTGTCAGTTGGGAATGCCCTCAGCAGCGTGTCTACCAGTGTGCACTTGTAGTCGCGCATCTTCCGATCATGAACAGTGAGGGAATTAAGGACGGCACATTGTCCTTGTAACGGGGTTCCAGCAGGGTGGCCACCTAGTAATCAGCACAAGTTAGAATGTGGGCAACTCGGCAGTCGTTGTGCAGTCACTGCAGCATGTAGTCGCTCATGTGTGCCATGCTGCCCAGAGTCAAGGACAACGTCCTCTGTGGGAGGTGTATCGTCTGTGTCCTCGTATCCCCCT
>OW240924.1:16538686-16548760 GCA_933207985.1 Pelobates cultripes
CGCCACGCCCCAGTGATGCCCACGAGCTGCGTTGGGTGCCACCCTGCTGTGAACACTGTTCCTCCTCATCCTCCAGAACTGTGCCCTGGCTGGACAATTGTACACCTGGCCTATGCTGGTGCAGGAACCCACCCTCCGAGCCACTTGTGAATGACTGGCCTGATAACCATGGAAATTCCTCCTCCTTTCTTCTGTGCCTCATCCTCTTCCATCATCGCCCGAAATGTTTTTTCAAGGAGACATAGAAGCGGGATAGTAAGGTTGAGAACGGCATCATCGGCACTGGCCATGTTGGTGGAGTATTCGAAACAGCGCAACATGGCACACAGGTCTCGCATGGAGGCCCACTCATTGGTGGTGAAGTGGTGCTGTTCCGCAGAGCGACCGACCCGTATGTGCTGCAGCTAAAACTCCACTATCAAATAGATGTGTGTCTCAAAAAGAGAAAATGTACAAAAATGTAGTGCACTTCCAGAATATGATAAAAAATATTTAATGACTTACATTTAAGTATAAAACAAACAGCATGTCACCATATACATCCTACGCGTTTCGTCCTGAAATTGGACTTCCTCAGGGACTTGGTGTAATAAAGTGCAATCAGAAATAGCAGCAATAATGACAATATCCCCCCCATAGTCCTTTATATACACCCCCATTTAATATTTAAGATTTTTCAGCTGGTGTTCGGTTTTCTTTTCGGCGGTATGGGACCGAGTGACGTCATCGCGTGCGTCGCGTGCGTTCCACCTTGCGTTCCACAGACCCGGAAGTGGGTCGCGATCGTCTGTTTCTTTCTCCTATTCTGATGCATTAGCTCAGAACATATATAGGCAGATGGATGAAACGGAGAGGGGGGGGACAGACAATTAAAAAGATATACTCTGGATGGCACTACAAACAGAATAAAAAATGTACACTCTCAATGTAATCTATAGTTATGGACACATTTGTTATCATTTATTGATTACATTCATCAAAATGATTATGGTTTAAAATTTACACACGAAATAAACATCACCACCATTAATTTCCTTGATTTAAGCCTCTCTATTGAAAATAATCAGATTCAATCCAAATGTTTTTTCAAAAAAACAGAGGGTAACAGCTTTATCCATAGAAAAAGTTGTCACAAAGATAAGTGGTTGGAAACTATACCAAAAAGCCAACTAATACGAGTGAGAAGAAATTGTACGAAGGACTCAGCCTATAGAGAACAGGCTGAACATTTAAAAAATAAATTTGTGGCAAAGAAATATGAAACAACATTGTTAGATAAAGAAATTAAAGAAATAGGAAAAAGAAATAGAAGAGACCTAATAACATCTAATCCCAAAAGACATTCTAAGGATAATTATAATTTTTCTTTTACGACTCAGTATAACATTCAACACAGGAAAATAAAAAAGGTTCTTAATAAACACTGGAACATTTTATGTCAGGATCCTATTTTGGGCAAAGTATTGCCAAAAAAAATACCAGTCATTTTTAGGAGAACAAAAATTTTTAAAAAATGTATTAGCACCAAGTTATGCTTTAAAAATTCCACATAAGGGTGTGACCCCAAACATCAGTGGTTTCAACCCTTGCAATTCTTGCAAGGCTTGTAAAAATCAAAAATTTGTTCAAAAAAAAGAATTTATGAGTTTCACTACAAAGGAGAAATTTAAAATCAAATCTAATATAAATTGCAATACGAGAAATGTGGTATACATGTTACAATGCCCGTGTGGGAAACAGTACGTGGGGAGAACATGTAGAAAGTTAAGAGAGAATTTTAGAACACCAAAATAATATAAGAAAAAAATCAGTTAAACATATAGTGCCATTACATTGCAATACTTGCAATAAATTTGATTGGCAAAGTTTTACTTTTTTGGGCATAGAACATGTGGACCCATATTGGAGAGGAGGAAATTTAACCAAAAAGCTCTCTCAAAGAGAGACTTTTTGGATCAACAAACTAAAAACATTACAACCTTTTGGTTTAAATTTAGATATTGATTTATGGAGTTTCTTTGAAGATTGAGAGAACCACTTAATCTACATCCTGATGTTTGGGAAAACATTGCACCTTTCTCTCATTCGATAAATTAAGGATCTTTTATAATAATTTTTGTATTATATTTTTATTTTTATTTTTCAATTTTATTTTCATTTTTATCTATTTTTTATTTTTCATTTTTATTTATTTTATTTTTATATTTTTATTTTTATTTTTTCATTCTTATTTTTATTATTAATTATTTTTTATTAATTATTTTTATTATTATATTTTATTATTCATTATTTTTTCATTATTAGTTTTTTATTATATTTATTTTTGTTTTGAGTTATAAATTTACTTTATTTACCTTTAAGAATGGGATAAAGAGTGCAATATAAATGGGTCATATCACTTATATTAATGTCTATATATCATATATGTATGTATATTGTTTGTTATATATTTTATAACCATCTAAAAATGTTAGATTATCATATTATTATTCATGCATTCTATGGAATAAGATGCTATTTCCATATAAATTATATGAAGGGAATGTGTGTGACAAATATGTGAGAAAATGTTTTATAAAATTTGTACCCAATGAAAATGGGATATATATATGTATATACATATGTGTCCATAACTATAGATTACATTGAGAGTGTACATTTTTTATTCGGTTTGTAGTGCCATCCAGAGTATATCTTTTTAATTGTCTGTCCCCCCCCTCTCCGTTTCATCCATCTGCCTATATATGTTCTGAGCTAATGCATCAGAATAGGAGAAAGAAACAGACGATCGCGGCCCACTTCCGGGTCTGTGGAACGCAAGGTGGAACGCACGCGATGACGTCACTCGGTCCCATACCGCCGAAAAGAAAACCGAACACCAGCTGAAAAATCTTAAATATTAAATGGGGGTGTATATAAAGGACTATGGGGGGGATATTGTCATTATTGCTGCTATTTCTGATTGCACTTTGTTACACCAAGTCCCTGAGGAAGTCCAATTTCAGGACGAAACGCGTAGGACGTATATGGTGACATGCTGTTTGTTTTATACTTAAAATGTAAGTCATTAAATATTTTTTATCATATTCTGGAAGTGCACTACATTTTTGTACATTTTCTCTTTTTGAGACACACATATCTATTTGCTGATGAATATGTGAGGAGAGACAATATACTGGATATTGAATAACACCATTCAAAGCTGCTCTAACTCCACAAAGACATCATTCAAGGCTATCTTAATTCTTCAAAATTGTGAGTGACCATTTATGATCACACATCAATACCAGTCTCCACACAGTTATATGCTATGTTTTTTATTTGTATTTAGCAGATTGTCCCCTATTTTTCTGTGTATATCTATTGAAGACAAGAGGAAGTCTTCGGGGATTCATCTGGATACTTCACCTTAAGATAAGGGAAGTTTTGGTTTGCTCCTATATTTTATTATTTTCACTGGGGTTGTGTTCACATATATTGTTGTTTTCTTTGTAAAACTCCACTATCGCCTGCTGCTGCTAGCACAGTCTCTCCAGCATGTGCAAGGTGGAGTTCCACTATGTGGGCACGTCGCATATGAGGCGGTGAGCAGGAAGGCCGAAGTTACGCTGCAGCGCAGAAAGGCGAGCAGCAGCAGGGTGCGAACGCC
Source organism: Pelobates cultripes (assembly GCA_933207985.1). Taxonomy (NCBI): domain Eukaryota; kingdom Metazoa; phylum Chordata; class Amphibia; order Anura; family Pelobatidae; genus Pelobates; species Pelobates cultripes. The sequence goes on from OW240924.1 coordinate 16,542,336, forward strand.
GAAAGCGCGCACAGACGGCCCGAACTTTCTGCAGCAGCTCTGATATATCTGGGTAGTTTTTCAGGAATTTCTGCACCACCAAATTCAGCACATGCGCCAGGCAAGGGGTTTGCGTCAAACCAGCTAGGCCCAGAGCTGCTACGAGATTTCGCCCATTATCGCACAGGCCGGGCTTGAGGCTCAGTGGCAACAACCACTCATCTGTTGTTCCATGCCCGTCCACAGCTCCTGCGCGGTGTGGGGTTTTTCCCCCAAACATATGAGTTTTAAAACAGCCTGCTGTCGTTATCTCCTGGCTGTGCTGAAGTTGGTGGTGAAGGTGTTATGCTGACCGGATGAGGAGGTGGTAGAGGAGGAGGAAGCGGAGTAGGAGGAGGAGGCAAAGAGAAATGCCCTGAAATCCTCGGTGGTGGAAGGACATGCGCCAAACTGCTATCCGCCTCAGGCCCAGCCGCCACTACATTTGCCCAGTGTGCAGTTAGGGAGATATAGCATCCCTGCCCGTGCTTACTGGTCCACGTATCGGTTGTTATGTGGACCTTGCCACAGATGACGTTGCGCAGTGCACACCTGATTTTGTCTGCCAATTGGTTGCGCAGGGAAGGGATGGCTCTCCTGGAAAAGTAGTGGCGGCTGGGAACCACGTACTGTTGGACAGCCACCACCATCAGGTTTTTAAAACTGTGAAGTGAAGGTGAAGCGCTGTGTGTGTATATATATATATATATATATATATATATATGTATATATATATGTGTGTATATATATATATATATATATATGTATAAAAGCGTGAAACAAGCGTACTTGTGTACAAATTGCTAAATCACAATACCTTAACGTTTATACACAAACGTCCATTGATGGTATGTAATCCCTTAAAAATATAAACAAATACAACAAAACATAGTGTATACTGTGGTATAAATAAATATATATATATATATATATATATATAAAATATAGATAAAGAGTGAAAAAATTCCCACTCACACTTTTGAGAGCTAAGTATTTATAGCTCATTGGAAAAGCTTGTGGGGTCCGTAGAGGCGACCCTATCCCTTCTTTGATGAATGCTCTCTCCCTTTCTTGATTTCTAGAGTGGGGGAGAGCATATATGGTGCAGTACCGTAGGTTTAAAATATTTGTGGAAAGAGAAAAAATGAAGTACTTACAAACTCAGAGCCATCCACATCGGCTCTGATCAGGGGATGTATGTGGTTAAGGACCACAATCCTTCTTTCAAAGAGTAGGAGGAACAATGCCAGTAGTGGTAAAAAATTATAAATATACTTTATACATAAAAATATATACCAATATAAATATAAAATCACTAACTAGGCAAAAAAGTCCATTTCATTGAAGACTAATTCAGAGTTCCCAGGACGCGTTTCGCTATAGCAGCTTCTTCAACTGGATAAAATATGAAAAATGTCTTTGTTTTCTGTGGGACAAGTTCCTGCTTTATATACCTCTTCAAATATCCGATAATGCGTATCTGGCTCGTCAATTCGCAGGCGTTCACCATGGGAACAGTGACGCCCAGCGTTTCAAGCCTTGCTTTCGATGTTTTCCTGGTTCCTCCGTTATTTCCGGTCACATGGAGATATGCCTATACGTCATGCGTTCCATCTTGCGGTTCATGCGAACCGTATCTCAAATTAGCAAAATATCATAGATAATAACGGAGAATCAATAACATGTATAAGTTTAAACATCTCAAGTATTGTCTCTATATCAGAAGAGCCAAAATAATATACATATTTTGAATATACAAAATAGATAAATTCATATCTTATAAAATTATATATAAAATCATTAAAAGAAGCATAGGTATTATATAAATTAAAAGTGAAATCTTAATATCTATATGGGATCAGAATAAAACGTGAAAATGAGACTTTATTTAAGAAAGTGACACATCTCAAAATCTGTATTTAGGCCATAGGGGATAAGGGTATTTAATTTAAAAATCCATTCCATTTCATTCTTACTCATTTTAGTGTCAAAATTCCCTCCTCTCCAATCTCTTTTATACCTAGGAATTTAATGTCTTTCATTTCACAATTATGGTGGACCTTATAGTGAGCGGAGATGCTATAATTTTCGAAGCCTTTAACTATATTTCTACCATAAAAAATGCAACAACAGTGAACTAGATGATCAGTCCACTGGAGTTATTGGTTGAAGTGGATCAGGGCATAACCCAAAATAACAATAAAAAGAAAGAACTGAAATTGGCAAACTAAAACAGTACACCCAAAGTCAGAACCTAAACCCTAAATATGCTCCGCTAATATATTGCAACGAGTTGCCAATAATGGAGCCTAGAACGAACTAATAATAAAATGTATAAGTCTTTATTTATCCCTCTTAAGGGAAATAAAATAAAACAAAAAAAAAGAGAAAAGCAAAGTGAAAAAGTGTGTGTGTGTGTGTAGTGACCAAATTTAAAAAAAGGATCAACATTAATTCAGTTCACACAAAATCATCGGTATAAATCGTTGTGACTAACTAAATAGGAAATAGAATATAAGCAGAGGCTTGTAATGAAAAGCTTCCAATTACTGCCTTATCCACAGTTAGCTAGATATATTCAAAAGTACCCAGCTGACAGTGATTGTTGGTCTCCTAATTGAAATTATTACCGTTACAAAGAACTGTTACAAGTAGTGATGTCGCGAACATAAAATTTTCGGTTGGCGAACGCGAACTTCCTCAAATGTTCGCGAACGGGCGAACCGCCATAGACTTCAATAGGCAGGCGAATTTTAAAACCCACAGGGACTCTTTCTGGCCACAAAAGTGATGGAAAAGTTGTTTCAAGGGGACTAACACCTGGACTGTGGCATGCCAGAGGAGGATCCATGGCAAAACTCCCATGGAAAATTACATAGTTGATGCAGAGTCTGGTTTTAATCCATAAAGGGCATAAATCACCTAACATTCCTAAATTGTTTGGGATAACGTGCTTTAAAACATCAGGTATGATGTTGTATCAATCAGGTAGTGTAAGGGTTATGCCCGCTTCACAGTGACAGACCAACTCCTCGTTTAACGCACCGCAAACAGTCCATTTGCACAACCGCAAACTCCCCATTTGCACAAGGTTGGATACAAAGCTAGCCATGTCCCATTCCTTGTCCTCACTGATGTCATTGAAGGTCTCTTCCTCCACCCAGCCACGTACAACACCAAGGGTCCCCAAAAGGTGACAACAAGCCCCCTGGGACGCCTGCTGTGTTTGGTCTTCCACCTCCTCAAAGCCACCTTCCTCCTCTGACTCCTCTTCTTCAGACTCCTCTCTCTGTGTTGCGCCTCTCTGCGTTATTTTAAGGTGTGTTAAGTAGTACTATTCCTATCAGTTTAATCCCTGTTACGTCCCCTATCAGGGGACGTGTATATGGCATCGATTTTAGGAACCGGGAGATGGAAAAAGATGCTTGGTCGGTCCTCCTTCAAATTTGGGGCACTGCGCGTGCAATCTAATGTGCCACCAGATAGGAGTGGTGTGTTAGTAGTACTATTCTTATCAGTTTAATCCCAATGTTATGACTACTAGTGTGGTCCAGCACGCAGAAACTATGTAAACATATACATAGGCAAGAAAAGGAAAATAAAAGGACAGAGCGTAAACCGGACCTTAGAATGGCCGGACTAATACGCTAGAGACAGAGAATGGTCAAAGGGAAAGCCGAGGTCAGGGAAGCCAGAAAATACACAATACCGTTTACACAAGCCAAGTCAGGGAAACCAGAATTCAGAATAACCAGGGAAACCCAAGATCAGGACACCAGGAAATCAGATTCAAAATTATAAAGCACTCTGAGGAAACCAGGAACAGGAAACCACGACAGGGCAAGGTACTGGGGTGAGCTAGGGATTTAAATATCACGCGGCGGGCCGGCAGCCGCGACACCCTGTTACGTCCCCCTCATCAGGACTTTTTTAGTCGAATGTATCGTCCACTGTCAGTCCCTTCGGGATCCATCCCTCATTCATCTTAATAAAAGTGAGGTAATCTAGACTTTTTTGACCTAGGCGACTTCTCTTCTCAGTGACAATACCTCCCCTAGCACTGAAGGTCCTTTCTGACAGGACACTTGAAGCGGGGCAGGCCAGAAGTTCTATCGCAAATTGGGATAGCTCAGGCCACAGTGCAAGCCTGCACACCCAGTAGTCAATGGGTTCATCGCACCTCAGAGTGTCGATATCTGCAGTTAAGGCGAGGAAGTCTGCTACCTGTCGGTCGAGTCGTTCTCTGAGGGTGGACCCCGAAGGGCTGTGGCCATGCGTAGGACTTAAAAAGCTCTGCATGTCCTCCATCAACAACACGTCTGTAAAGCGTCCTGTCCTTGCCGGCGTGGTCGTGGGAGGAGGAGGATTACTTTCACCTCTTCCCCTGTTAGATTCCCGTTGTGCTGTGACATCACCCTTATACGCAGTGTAAAGCATACTTTTTAATTGATTTTGAAACTGCTGCATCCTTTCCGACTTGCCGTAATTCGGTAACATTTCAGGCACTTTCTGCTTATACCGGGGGTCTAGTAGCGTGGACACCCAGTACAGGTAGTTCTCCTTCAGCCTTTTTATACGAGGGTCCCTCAACAGGCATGACAGCATGAAAGACCCCATTTGCACAAGGTTGGATGCCGAGCTACTCATGTCCTGTTCCTCGTCCTCAGTGATCTCACTGAAGGTATGTTCTTCCCCCCAGCCACGTACAACACCACGGGTACCAGATAGGTGACAACGAGCACCCTGGGATGCCTGTTGTGGTTGGTCTTCCTCCTCCTCCTCAAAGCCACATTCCTCCTCTGACTCCTCTTCCTCACAATCCTCTTCCAGCGTTGCCGCAGGTCCAGCAAGCGATGCTGATAAGGCTGGTTCTGGTGGTGATGGTGACCACAACTCTTCCTCTTCACGCTCATCTACGGCCTGATCCAGCACTCTTCGCAGGGCACGCACCAGGAAGAAAACAAATGGTATGATGGTGCCTTCGGTGCGACTGACTAGGTTTGTCACCTCCTCAAAAGGAAGCATGAGCCTACAGGCATTGCGCATGAGCGTCCAGTAACATGGCAAAAAAATTCCCAGCTCCGAAGAGGCTGTCCTAGCACCCCGGTCATACAAATACTCGTTAACTGCTTTTTCTTGTTGGAGCAGGCGGTCGAACATTAGGAGTGTTGAATTCCAACGTGTCGGGCTGTCTCAAATCAAGCGCCTCACTGGCATGTTTTTTCGCCACTGGATATCTGAAAAGTGCGCCATGGCCGTGTAGGAACGCCTGAAATGGCCACACACCTTCCTGGCCTGCTTCAGGATGTCCTGTAAGCCTGGGTACTTATGCACAAAGCGTTGTACGATCAGATTACACACATGTGCCATGCACGGCACATGTGTCAACTTGCCCAAATGCAATGCCGCCAACAAGTTTCTTCCGTTGTCACAAACCACTTTGCCGATCTCCAGTTGGTACGGAGTCAGCCACTGATCCACCTGTGCGTTCAGGGCGGACAGGAGTGCTGGTCCAGTGTGACTCTCTGCTTTCAGGCAAGTCAACCCCAAGACGGCGTGACACTGCCGTATCCGGGATGTGGAATAGTACCTGGGGAGCTGGGGGGGTGCCGTTGATGTGGAGCAAGACGCAGCAGCAGAAGAGGACTCAGCCGAGGAGGTTATGGAAGAGGATGGAGTAGGAGGAGTAGAGGAGGTGGCAGCAGGCCTGCCTGCAAGTCATGGTGGTGTCACCAACTCCTCTGCAGAGCCACGCATTCCATGCTTGGCAGCCGTCAGCAGGTTTACCCAATGCGCAGTGTAGGTGATATACCTGCCCTGACCATGCTTTGCAGACCAGGTATCAGTGGTCAGATGGACCCTTGGCCCAACACTGTGTGCCAGACATGCCATTACTTCCTTTTGCACAATCGAGTACAGGTTGGGGAATTGCCTTTTGTGCAAAGAAATTTCGTCCGGGTACCTTCCACTGCGGTGTCCCAATAGCTACAAATTTTTTGAACGCCTCAGACTCCACCAGCTTGTATGGTAAAAGATGGCGGGCTAAGAGTTCAGTCAAGCCAGCTGTCAGACGCCGGGCAAGGGGGTGACTTTCTGACATTGGCTTCTTACGCTCAAACATGTCCTTGACAGACACCTGACTGGGCAGATGAGCAGGAACTGCTCAAGGCGAGAGACGGAGGGGCGGATGGTTGAGAGGGGGCAAGGAGGACAGCAGTGGTTAACGTGGCTGAAGATGCTGGACCAGGAGGAGAATGGCGGCTTTGAGTTTGTGTGCTGCTTGTACTCATGTGTTGATCCCATATGCGTTTGTGATGTGCGATCATGTGCCTTCGCAAAGCAGTTGTACATAGGTGGGTGTTGGACTTCCCACGACTCAGTTTCTTTTGGCACAGGTTGCAAATGGC
>OW240924.1:16563893-16579680 GCA_933207985.1 Pelobates cultripes
TGTCCCCCATTGGGTTGGACATCTTTAACATGGGCCTGCAAGTTGGAATTGAGGAGGCGCTGTCAGTGGGGGGGGGGGGGCAATGCCCATGCAGTGTAGTGGTGGTTTCCCTGGACAGCGCAGAGGAAGAAAGGAACATTGGGGAGACGACAGCTGGCACGGAGCTGATGGCGAGGAGCTGGCTGTCGAGGCTCATGGTACAAAATGCGTGTAAAAACTGCCTGTTGGGCAAACACCCAACAGCTGGCAGATTTGGACTGAGTTAAAATGTTAATTTAAATAAAGCTGTGGCCGTTGCCCTTATCCACAAGAACGAGGTGTCCCGTGTATTATTGGGAGCAACAGGTTGTTGGTGGGGACTGGTTGGGTCAGCAGTCAAGACACACTATTGTTCACCTTTGTTTATTGACAAGATTGCATCCGCTACTGTGGCTGTGCAAATCTGTCAATCCATCCACGACAAAGATAAAAAAAAAGTTTTGTAGTAACTAAGAGGAAACTAGAAATCTTATTCATTTATTTGAACTAAAGAATTATAAAAACGTAATGGCTAAATGCGCAAAAATTATATATGGATGGAGACATGATAAACCGATAGCATTAACAAATGGGAAAAAGAATTACAAACAACCATAGAAGAACAACAATGGATAAATTCCTTAAATAAATTGAACAAGAATATGCATTGCTTAAATTTAATAGAGACCCAGTTCAAACTATCAAACAAATGGTAAAATGGTATTTAACACCTCAACATTTAAAAAAAAAAAATCTATCCTGAACTACCAGATGGATGTTGGAAACATAAAACTGCTGAAGGTAATTTGATCCATGTCTGGTGGCAATAATGTTCTATAAATAAATTCTGGAAAGAAATAATTAAGATAATATATCAACTAACGGAAGTAAAATTACCCTGTAAGCCAGACGTGATCTTGCTAAATTTGCATTGGCCAGAAATGACAAAAAAAATATCAATGGTGATACTACATATAATCACGGCTGCAAAACTACTACTTGCAAGAAATTGGAAAACTCCAAATATTAGTGAAGTGATAAAACAAGTATCATGGCAAGCAAGAATGGAAAAAGGAATTTGTACATTTGGGAAATGGATACAAACAAACAGAGGCATGGGATACATGGATAAACAAATTGGATGATCTATTAAGCTGTCGGTGTATCACATAAAGAACTATATAAAGAGAAAGAGTGAAGTAGGGTAAGATAACCCTGAACCGGGCAGACAGACAAAAGTACATAGAAGTTAAACCAAACAGAATAGGCTCTGATACTATCAGGATAGTCAATAAAAAGAACAGACAAAAAGAAACCAATAGCAAGAAAGAGAGAAAGGGGGGAAACCGGGAGGGAGGAATAGAATTATAAATTGAATCATATTGATGATGACAGTGTACCAAGCCTGTGGATTACATAAATTATACATAACGTATGAAAGGTAGGTGCATAAAAAATTCTAATATTCATGTCATGTCATTGAATCCTAAGGTTATAGTTATCCCATTCACTAACAATGTTTTTGTTGCAAATGCAACCAGCACGTTCTCCTGTGGGATATGAGGTAAATGAAGAGGTCAGTGTTTGATACTTGATATGTCCAGGGTGGAGTAAGTTAAAGTGGCATCTGACACATGATACGTTTCTCCTCTCTGCACAACGGCTTCAGTACTGTGGACTATGATCATTACCTAGTTAATAAGTCTGGCTGTGTATGAATGGAGACGTGAAATGTGTGCATGGTCAGCAGTAGGTGTAAGTCTTAATGCATAAGAAGAATGCTGTGCAAATAAAATATATGTGAATTGTAACTATGGTTGAAGCCTTGATGTGGTGTTAATATTCACATGGGTATCCATGTGCCAACTCAACCAATGTGAGTGACTAATTCTTATGTGATAAAGATTCAAAATATATTAGGAGTGTCAAAGGAAAGAGACTCCAAACTGATTTTAGAGGAAGCCGTGTATAGAGGAATATTTAATAATTAATAAATTCCCAAATTAGCACTGAGTAACAGTCCATAAAGTATACCCATAAGAATGCTGATAAACAGGAGTGCTGCAGAAAATTAAGATGCACAAATGCTTTATTGAGTTGCAGAGAACAAAGCAGCACTGTCCCTAAATATAAACAAAAGTATCTTAATGTTTAAATCTACAAATAGACTGCGAGGGGGGTACACTAGCAGTAGAAATAAAATAGACTGCAGTGTAGAAAATCAAAAAAGGGGGGTCCACCAAAAAAAAAAAAATATATATATATATATATATATATATATATAGATGTTACCTAAATAGTAACTATGGTAATAGGAATAAGCTAGGGACCCTATTGTATCTGTAGAATATAACTGCAAAAAATTATCGGAAGAACCCAATAGCATAAAGCTAGAAAATACTGCCTACTGCAATTGATCGACTGCAAATTCTGGTTAGGCAAAAGCACAGTAACTGATAGGGAAAGAGAAAAGAAAATTTCTATAAAGTCCCTATTACTCCTAAAAATAAACACCTTCGAGGGCGTTCTAATCTATCCCTGACTGGTAGAGCAGATAACAGATGGAGTCTAACTGTTAGTCCCCCCCCCATATAAAAGTAGATAAATTCTCAGTGCTAGCAAAACATAAAAATAATAAAGTGGTTCAAAAACCTAGTGCCACCATACGTGAAAAAAGTGAACGCTAAGCTAGAGCCCGACGCGCGTTTCGGTGCTTCAAATGCACCTTCGTCAGGGGATTAACCTGCACCCAAGAGTAACTAGACTTATAAAGCTTTAAAAGCCAATCAAAATTGTCTCCGAACTAATTGATCAAACATCTACCAGTGTGTAAGAAACACAGCTGGGGCAAACGGGGTCCGAGGCACGTCATAATTATGCAGACCACGTGATGTAAGCGGGAGGAATAATTACATTGGTCAGTGAAAAATCAGTATAACATTATAATTATGCAGACAACGTGATCGCCTGGGGGCGGTCTATGCCCAGTACCCACGTGTGTCTAAAGGACGGCCAAGAAGAGGGGGCGGACACAAAACAAAATAAACCCATTCACGATTACGAGGTAGTAGATGGAATGGGCTTAACACCGCTTCAGTTACCCAATCCATCTACTTCACATCGTGAGGAAATAAAATAGAAATGTATTTAATTATCAAAAGGCATGAATAAAAATCATCAAATGCCGCAAATCTCAAATCCTAACCACGAGTGTCCCATCCGGATGATCAACCCATAAACAATACCATTACTAGGAAGGAAACGGCGATTGGCAGATGTAATCGAAAATAGCCCTTATATAGATACTAGATGGCCATCCAGGATGAAAGTTAAAACTAATACAATTATGATACATAATAAATATGGTAATATACTGCAAAGAATATTTATCCATAGGTTACAAAAGTGTAACAATGTAGCTATAGTACTACTTGTTCCTGGAAGTAATACATCTAAGTTAGTGAAAGACACAGATAAGGGGCTTGTTGTCTAAACAGTCACTCAAAGGGACAGTACAAATTTAATTCCTAAATTATAGGACGTCAGTGATATAAAATGGTGACGGAAAGTAAGAAAAAATATGAAAAAATATATATATTATTAAATAACAATGAATCATGAGAGAAATTATTATACAAGAATTTTCTATAACTGCATTCGATGTCATTTTAAAGTCAGAGATCGCTAATAAAAGAAGAGTGGGAAAAACCTCCATTAAGTCCCATCGGAGACAGTGTGTTAAGGCGATAAATCCAAAAACACTCCCTTCTCCTAAGGAGCTTGTCTAGGTTTCCTTTTCTTTGGTCCAATTTAACCAATTCGATACCCAAAAATTGGAGTACCGTATGGTCCCGTTGATGGAAATTTTTGACATGTCTGGACACTGTAGTTTCGATTTGTCTGGGAGTCTTGAGGGAATTTATATGCTCCAAAATCCGTCTTTTAAAGGGCCAAAAAGTTTTACCAACATAATTTATCACATTGACATTTTATCAGGTAAACCAAGGCTTTAGAATTACAATTAAAAAACAAGTTCGGATAAAAAAATGTCAGAATGGATGGGTCGAGAAAAATGACAACACTGGCAACATGCACAAGTACAAAGGCGCTCTCTTCTCCCCACAGGTTAAATTGAGCTAGCTGAATGAAAGATTGTTGGCAGCTCTGCAAACGGTATAGTGATCGGTGTATAATATGACAGAACATGCAGTATGGCGGTCATTAGTTTATAAAGATACATACATACACACACACACACACACACACCATGTGTGTAACTGCCTAGGGGTTAAACTAATTGGTTTTTTTTAATCTTGAAGGACAGGAGTTTATGGAAAATAAGACCAGAACCCCACATACCAGTAAATAAGGCTCCAGCGGAGAGAAGCCTTTTTAACACAAACATTTAAAAGGGGCTTTGCAGACGCTACTCACAAATTCTTCTTCTTATTATGATATTTATATAGCGCCATCAAATTCTGCAGTGCTTTGCAATGGGTGGACGAACAGACATGTAGTTGTAACCAGACAAGTTGGACACACAGGAACAGAGGGGTTGAGGGCCCTGCTCAATGAGCTTACATGCTAGATGGAGTGGGGTAAAATGACACAAAAAGGTAAGGGTCGTATTAGACTAATGACAGTTGCAGAAGAGGAATCAGTCAGGAGCTATTTACAGTTTAATTGATACGCTTTTATGAAGAAGTGGGTTTTTAATGATTTTTTGAAGGAGTGAAGATGTGAAGGGTGAGCATCTAACAGAAGAGGGAAGCGAGTTCCACAGGAACAGTGCAGCCCTCGAGAAATCTTGAAGGCGAGCATCAGAGGTGGGAGTACGGACAGAAGATAGACGTAAGTCTTCAGCAGATCGTAAGGGCCTAGACGGGACATACTTGTGTATAAGGGAGGATAGATAGGTGGGAGAAGCATTATGTAGAGATTTGAAAGCAAGAACCAGAATTTTAAATTGAGCTCTATATTTTATAGGAAGCCAATGTAAGGACTGACAGAAGGGTGAGGCATGGGAGGTGTGGGCGGACAGGAAGATGAGCCTTGCCGCCGCATTGATTATGGACTGTAACGGCGCAAGTTGGGAGCACGTAAGACCACTGAGAAGCGGATTACAGTAGTCAAGGCAAGAAAGTACAGTGGAATGGACCAGCACCTTAGTCGCACTTGGCATTAAGTAGGGGCGGATGCGCGCAATGTTTTTGAGATGGAAATGGCAGGATTTGGCAATAGACTGAACATGAGGCTTGAAGGAGAGGTCGGAGTCAAAGAACACCTAGGCAGCGAGCCTGCGTGGTGGAGCTGATGGTAGCAGGGAGACAGACACAGGAGTAACAACACTTGAGGGAGGAAAGACCAGGATTTCCGTTTTGGTCAAGATTAGTTTAAGGAAGTGGGCAGCCATCCAGTTAGAAACAGCAGAGAGGCAGTCGGATACACTAGTCAAGAAGGACGGGGAGAGATCAGGAGAGGACAGGTAGATTTGCGTGTCATCTTCATAGAAATGATATTGGAAGCCAAAGGAGTTAATGAGTTTACCAAGGGAGGCAGTATAGATGGAGAACAGTAGGGGACCAAGGACTGAACCTTGGGGGACACCAACAGAGAGGAGTTGGGGAGAAGAAGCAGAGCCAGAGAAAGAAACACTGAAAGAGCGCTGGGAGAGGTAGGAGGAGCACCAGGAGAGAGCAGTATCTTGTAGACCGATATTGCAGAGGATGAGAAGAAGTTGTTGATGATCAACAGTGTCAAAAGCCGCAGACAGGTCAAGAAGAATTAGGATAGAGTAGTGAGCACGAGATTTTGCAGCAAGTAAATACTTTGGTCAGTGCTTAGCGCGGAATCCAGACTGGCGCGGGTCTAGCAGAGAGTTGGACTCGAAATCTGTTAATCTTGCATACACAATTCGTTCAAGGATCTTGGATGCAAAGGGCAGTAGCAAGATAGGACGATAGTGGGCGTTAGGGTCAAGATTGGGCTTCTTGAGAATTGGGGTTACAGTTGCATGTTTGAAGGGCCATGGAAATATACCAGAGGGGAGAGAGAGATTGAGATTTTAGTGAGAGGAGGAGAAAGAGAAGACAGAGTACTGATGAGATGCGAGGGAATTGGATCTAGGGAGCAGGTGGTGGGGCGGGAGGACCGGAGCAGAGCAGAAACCTCTTCCAATGTAGCGGGTGCGAATGAACATAGAACAGCAGGGGGAGTGAAGTTAGGGGAAGTATTGTAAAGGGAAGAAGAAAGATGAGAGATCTTGTCAGTGATGTGAGTTGCAAAGTCTGAGGCGGTCAAGTTAGTGGGTGGAGGAGGAACAGCAGGGCGAAGAAGGGAGTTAAATGTGTGAAATTTTAAAGTCATCAGCATCACCTCAGCATTAACTGCTGTGTTACCCTATAAAAAGTAGTCCAAACCAGCTTATGGTTACAGCAAAAGAAAAATAATTTTGAAGATCCAATATGGGAAATAAATTAAGGAGTTATTGCAAGGTTTAGCAATTTATATCAAGATTTTGCATGTTATGTCTGCTCCTGGCACCTGCATTAGCATTAAAAAAAAAAAAAAAAGTACTTTAAAAAATTTTATTTAAAAAAACAAAAACCTGCAGCCCGGCAAAGTGAAGGGGTTATATAAGAACCAGGTTATTCACTAAACTCAAAATCATATCCAGATACGCCCAGCCTCCCCAATGCCTATGCAGGTATGCCCAGCCTCCCCTATGACTATGCAGGTATGCCCAGCCTCCCCTATGACTATGCAGATATGCCCAGCTTCCCCAGGACTAAAAATAACCAGGTAGGTTATAAGTAAGGCATATTTGTTTACAAGGAAATTATTTATACTAAACAGAAAAATATATAGTTCTATGAGAAATCTGAGCAAGCTAGATCCTTCCTGAAGAAAATCGAATTAACAAGCTGGTGTTATGGTGCCAATTAGAACATAATGCCTGAATTATGTTGAAGGACTACTTTGCAGGATGTCTTAAGGCAGTTGGTCTTAAACGATGAGTCCAGATCCATTATTGCGACCCAAAATGATTGACACAGGCAAAATCACATTTATCAGGTAACTGCCCACAATAAATTATCTATTTTGCCATTCTACACATGCATTTTATACACAACACTTTACAAATTGGGTAAAAAAAAAAGACATAGGTGTGTTCACAGAAAGACGAATAGTGAAAGATAAAATAAGAGTATGCAATGATTCCAGTGCGTTTGAGTTCAAAGCCTGAATCATGTAACAAATTGAGAGGACAGCATGTTTAAAAGGAACACTCCAGAACTGAACACTTGCTTTATTGTTAAATTGCCAGTCTCTGCTGGATTACTGTATTAAAATGGTAATTTCAAGAGATACTGACACTATTGTAAATTACCCTCCTCACACCTTCACTTTGCTTACTTTGCAGTAGTTATGGTGCTTGGAGTGTTCCTTTTAACTGTAACATAATGTGCTACGCTGAGCACTTACTTCGAGAACACATTTATAACAGAAACTCAAATACATTTTCAAATGCAATTGGAAATTTTCAGGGTGCTTTATTAAAATATATAATTGTGAACTAATGCTTTTTAATTAGAAACAGTTACACTGTTTTAACATATGCTTGTCTTTAAATGTATGATTCTTTCTCACTTCATAGCGGATTATGTTGTTGCAGTTAGTAATGGAGGAGATGACCCAAACTGCACACCAAAACTTGCAGGAACAAACCAAACTATGCGGAACAAAAGCTAACTCAAAGTACAGAACAGAACAGGGATAGAAAGATGTATTACCAGACCTTAGAGTGGCTGGGCTTAACGAAGACACCTCAAAAAGGTGAAAAGAAAAAAATATTCTGCTGGTTTTCTGTATTCACTTAGCACATTCCCAGACCATCCATTTACAGCTGGAATACAATGTTACTAGTTTCTATCATTCTCTGTGAATTTCCATTTTGAGCCACTTGTCATTCATAGCCTTTATAGCTTCCATTAACTGGGTGAAGCTCATATTTCCTTTCTAGTTACAGCAGATTATCATTGGGTTTCAGATTCCCATTAAACCTGCTGCTGGGTGTGTTGTAATATAGCATGTGCCCATGTTTGGTAAAGGAGCTGGGTCCCCAGTTACAGCATATTATCATTGGATTTCAGATTCCCATTAAACCTGCTGCTGGGTGTGTTGTAATACAGCATGTGCCCATGTTTGGTAAAGGTGCTGGGTCCCCAGTTACAGCATATTATCATTGGGTTTCAGATTCCCATTAAACCTGCTGCTGGGTGTGTTGTAATATAGCATGTGCCCATGTTTGGTAAAGGTGCTGGCTCCCCAGTTACAGCATATTATCATTGGATTTCAGATTCCCATTAAACCTGCAGCTGGGTGTGTTGTGATATAGCATGTGCCCATGTTTGGTAAAGGAGCTGGGTCCCTAGTTACAGCATATTATCATTGGATTTCAGATTCCCATTAAACCTGCTGCTGGGTGTGTTGTAATATAGCATGTGCCCATGTTTGGTAAAGGAGCTGGGTCCCCATTTACAGCATATTATAATTGGATTTCAGATTCCCATTAAACCTGCTTCTGGGTGTGTTGTAATACAGCATGTGCCCATGTTTGGTAAAGGTGCTGGGTCCCCAGTTACAGCATATTATCATTGGATTTCAGATTCCCATTAAACCTGCTGCTGGGTGTGTTGTAATATAGCATGTCCATGTTTGGTAAAGGAGCTGGGTCCCTAGTTACAGCATATTATCATTGGGTTTCAGATTCCCATTAAACCTGCTGCTGGGTGTGTTGTAATATAGCATGTGCCCATGTTTGGTAAAGGAGCTAAGTCCCCATTTACAGCATATTATAATTGGATTTCAGATTCCCATTAAACCTGCTGCTGGGTGTGTTGTAATACAGCATGTGCCCATGTTTGGTAAAGGAGCTGGGTCCCCAGTTACAGCATATCATTGGATTTCAGATTCCCATTAAACCTGCTGCTGAGTGTGTTGTAATATAGCATGTGTCCATGTTTGGTAAAGGAGCTGGGTCCCCAGTTAGAGCATATTATCATTGGATTTCAGATTCCCATTAAACCTGCTGCTGGGTGTGTTGTAATATAGCATGTGCCCATGTTTGGTAAAGGTGCTGGGTCCCCAGTTACAGCATATTATCACTGGGTTTCAGATTCCCATTAAACCTGCTGCTGGGTGTGTTGTAATATAGCACGTGCCCATGTTTGGTAAAGGTGCTGGGTCCCCAGTTACAGCATATTATCATTGGATTTCAGATTCCCATTAAACCTGCTGCTGGGTGTGTTGTAATATAGCACGTGCCCATGTTTGGTAAAGGTGATGGGTCCCCAGTTACAGCATATTATCATTGGGTTTCAGATTCCCATTAAACCTGCTGCTGGGTGTGTTGTGATATAGCATGTGCCCATGTTTGGTAAAGGTGCTGGGTCCCCAGTTACAGCATATCATTGGATTTCAGATTCCCATTAAACCTGCTGCTGGGTGTGTTGTAATATAGCATGTGCCCATGTTTGGTAAAGGTGACGGCTCCCCAGTTACAGCATATTATCATTGGGTTTCAGATTCCCATTAAACCCGCTGCTGGGTTTGTTGTAATATAGCATGTCCATGTTTGGTAAAGGAGCTGGGTCCCCAGTTACAGCATATTATCATTGGGTTTCAGATTCCCATTAAACCTGCTGCTGGGTGTGTTTTGATATAGCATGTGCCCATGTTTGGTAAAGGAGCTGGGTCCCCAGTTACAGCATATTATCATTGGATTTCAGATTCCCATTAAACCTGCTGCTGGGTGTGTTGTAATATAGCATGTGCCCATGTTTGGTAAAGGAGCTGGGTCCCCAGTTAGAGCATATTATCATTGGATTTCAGATTCCCATTAAACCTGCTGCTGGGTGTGTTGTAATATAGCATGTGCCCATGTTTGGTAAAGGAGCTGGGTCCCCAGTTAGAGCATATTATCATTGGATTCCAGATTCACATTAAACTTGCTGCTGGGTGTGTTGTAATATAGCATGTGCCCATGTTTGGTAAAGGTGCTGGGTCCCCAGTTACAGCATATTATCATTGGATTCCAGATTCACATTAAACCTGCTGCTGGGTGTGTTGTAATATAGCATGTGCCCATGTTTGGTAAAGGTGCTGGGTCCCCAGTTACAGCATATTATCATTGGATTCCAGATTCACATTAAACCTGCTGCTGGGTGTGTTGTAATATAGCATGTGCCCATGTTTGGTAAAGGTGCTGGGTCCCCAGTTACAGCATATCATTGGATTTCAGATTCCCATTAAACCTGCTGCTGGGTGTGTTGTAATATAGCATGTGCCCATGTTTGGTAAAGGTGACGGCTCCCCAGTTACAGCAGATTATCATTGGATTTGAGATTCCCATTAAACCCGCTGCTGGGTTTGTTGTAATATAGCATGTCCATGTTTGGTAAAGGAGCTGGGTCCCCAGTTACAGCATATTATCATTGGATTTCAGATTCCCATTAAACCCGCTGCTGGGTTTGTTGTAATATAGCATGTCCATGTTTGGTAAAGGAGCTGGGTCCCCAGTTACAGCATATTATCATTGGATTTCAGATTCCCATTAAACCTGCTGCTGGGTGTGTTGTAATATAGCATGTGCCCATGTTTGGTAAAGGAGCTGGGTCCCTAGTTACAGCATATTATCATTGGATTTCAGATTCCCATTAAACCTGCTGCTGGGTGTGTTGTGATATAGCATGTGCCCATGTTTGGTAAAGAAGCTGGGTCCCCAGTTACAGCATATTATCATTGGATTTCAGATTCACATTAAACCTGCTGCTGGGTGTGTTGTAATATAGCATGTGCCCATGTTTGGTAAAGGTGACGGCTCCCCCAGCAGATTATCATTGGATTTCAGATTCCCATTAAACCCGCTGCTGGGTTTGTTGTAATATAGCATGTCCATGTTTGGTAAAGGAGCTGGGTCCCCAGTTACAGCATATTATCATTGGATTCCAGATTCCCATTAAACCTGCTGCTGGGTGTGTTGTAATATAGCACGTGCCCATGTTTGGTAAAGGTGCTGGGTCCCCAGTTACAGCATATTATCATTGGATTCCAGATTCCCATTAAACCTGCTGCTGGGTGTGTTGTGATATAGCATGTGCCCATGTTTGGTAAAGAAGCTGGATTCTGGCTATTGCAGAGAGGTCACATTGTCCACATGTGTCTGGGACTCACACCATCATAGAGAGAGACAGGAAACACTGGGATAAACTGTACTCACACCTACCACAGAGTACATAGAGCAGTGCATGGCTATCTAGCCTGCTGCAGCGCCACCTAGTGTAGAAGTGGCATACACAGTGATTTATGTAGTTTTTCTGCTGGTTACTTGGAGCTGCAAAAATACATTGCATTTTCTCCACTTGCAAGGACAGCAATAGGGCTTCAATTAAAATGGAGGGAGGTCAATAATAATAATAATAATAATAATAATAATAATAATAATAATATTAACAGATTGTGGCACTAGACAGGACTGTGAGATGTAAATTCAGCTTATTGCATACCTCCCAAGTGTCCCTATACAGGAGGGGCAGTCCCTATTTTGTGTGTCTGAGTGTATAACAGTGCAAAAACAGAAAATAAAGTCACTGATAGAGCTTAAGGTCGGAGTTTATGTAGTGAACCTCACAGCACCACTAAAACAAGGTAAAACAAACACTTATACAAAGTATAAGAAGAAGGCAAACTCCACACTGGGAGAAGATAAATACCACCTGATAATACAATATCAAAAAATAAAATAAAAGTGTACATAGCGTTATACAGTACAAAAAGAGGGGGGAGGTGGCAGGACTCACACGACTTTCCAGGGAGACAAGCCTGAATTTCCTGACGTCTTGTGAGTTATCTCACTCCCCCACCTCCCCTTTCTGTACTGTATGACATATGTACAGTTTTAGTTTTTTTCTATTTTTGTATAAGTGATTGTTTTACTTTGAGTGTATGACAGAGTTCCACAGTAAGACATTCAGACTCCAGGCACCATAAGCACGTCAAAACACTGATGTAGGCATGGCACTTGGAATAACCCTTTAATGTAGCAATGAATTAAAAATCGGATGCAGCGATCTATAAAAAAAAGTTTAATAAGAAAATAATTATTCATCACAGAACAAAACTGTAACGGAGCACCAGTACTCTGGCTGAGTATCTCCGTTAAAAGTTCCCTCTGGCTGGAGAAGGCAGCGCTGAAGTGATATAGCCCTTTCCCCAAACACCAGATGACACCTAGTGAATGGTAAAAAACACACCCCTCTATTGTCACTAAGCACACATATTTATAGTGACAGTCACAACAGGAGGTCATCAACTGTTGCAATAGGTTCTCTCCCTGGCGCCACTATGGGAGATAATCAGATCAATTACCGCTAATCTTATTAGCTTCCAGACAACAGGGCACCTTACTTGAATATCCCTAAAAACATACATTTATACATTAGTAAACCCTACACATATGATATCACTGGATAGCTTGTCCGTGATCGCCTTGACTGGTAAAATAACGCTGTGATCCGTCCGATTAGAGTTACAGTGTATTGTGCCAAAGTTTCTATCCACTAGGCAGTTTCACAAAGTTTCTTGGTTTGTCCCAGGTCGGGTGCATGAAGTCATCATAGTCACTTAGTTTGTGGAAGTCTGGTTTGGGCAGGCCAGACTGGGTTTCCCGGTCACCCTGTGCCCCCAATAACATAAGACATAAGAGAGGACTGGGAAGCTGACAAAGGGAATTCCCTGTGAAAGTGCCCTGGCTCCCCTCCCAAACTCAAACCTACCCCAATCTGTCCCAATTCTCAGGGAGTTACTGTGACACCTACACATTCCAAAAGTAAATCCAGAGACCTATGTTTGCAGCTCAGGATAGTTCCCCAAAGACGGTAAAAAGCCTGTTTCACTGAACAATGGGTAGGTAAACCAGTGGACAAATTAGACTGTGCTCCTCCTCAGCTGACAATAGTCGATGGTGGGGGCCTAAAGAGCATGTGCGGCGAGCACCATGGACGTTCTAGGCCTTTTTCCATAGTAATGTATTGAATCAATGCTTTCCTGTGTGGTTTTGCTTGACACTGGACGTGCTCATGCAAAGCACGAGGACGCCTCTCATCGTTTCACGTAGTCAAACAACGTAAACCTGCAGGAAGCGCCTCTAGTGGCTTTCTGGTAGAAGAGCCACTAGAGGCATTCTTAGCACTGCAATATTTTACACTACAGGGCTAAGGGGGAACAGAGACAATGCACCCAGTCCACTTCAATTAGATGAATGGGTCTGGGTGACTATAGCGTCCTTTTAAGGTACGATTTCGAATGCTAGAGATTCTAACATTGGGGATAAACTCACCCTTATTAAAGCAATATTTGTTTTTAGAAATCTCTACCAAAACGGGACTCATTTCCATGGCTTTCATTATACAAACTGAATGTTTGCTTGCCCATGCATGTTATATGAGTTCCTGTAACTAACAGCCGTTCACATTTCATAGATGGTTTCAGAAGATAATATGTTGCTTTGGTTCAGTTCTGGTTGGATGTCCTCTGGTGTCTCTGTAAATCTCACAGCAGAATAGATGACACAGCTTTGATTCTGAACAAAACAGAATACAGAGGTTAGTAGAGAATGAACTTCAATGATTCATGGTCTTGAACAGAATATGTAATTTACAGAGTTGAAAATCCACCCTGAAACTCTCCACTTCCCCATTAAGATCTTCTGTTTCTAATGAGGTCTTCTTAAGATGAAGGAATACTCCAAGCACCACTGGTGCCCCTTGTAGTGGTTATGGTGCCAGGGTTGCTCCCAGCCAATATGTGTTGCTGTACGTAGCTCAGGAGAGCTAACATAGTTCCTGAGCAGGAGTTTCTGGCTGTCACTAAGCAGTAGTGGAAATAGGGAGCAATGCCCGGCAGACCCCATGTAAGAAAACAAACCTTTCTAAAACACTTTGACTCCTTGCAATACTGAGTTCTAGTGGTTATGGTGCTTGAATTATTCCTTTAAAGGAATGCTACACTTAAAAATAATATTTTTTTTCCCCTTACACTCTTTAAAGTACTGTTCCCCCATCTCAGCATTTAAAGAGGTTAATCGCTAGTAAACTCACCTACAATCCAGTGCCAGGAAAGTCCCCCTAATCCTCCTGTGGGAGAAGTCATCATTACTGACGAATTGTGTCACATTAGATGCTTCTCATTAACAAGATTTGGGACACATGGTGCATGTGCGGCAATTGTCTGTGCAATGCTTCTCTCAGAGTAGTACTCACATGAGTTTCAGACTACAACTTAAAGTGAGTGAGGCAGGAAACCCTACCAGCTTTCTGCTTGATACCTGGGAGTTGGGACTTTGAGTATTTATAAAAGTGCAGATTTGTCTTTAGTTTTTTTTTAAGTAAAATAAGCCAGAAAGGATAAACAGAAAAAAAACTCCACTAAAGTCACCCAGTAAATTTCAGATCAGTGAACAGATTTAGATGCAATGGTCCTGTCACTTTAACCCTGCAATGTAAAACACAAGAGGCACTTACTCCTCCATTATTGAGGGAAACTCTGTCCTGGAATCGAATTCTGCTGATAACAGCATTTGATTACAGTAGCACAGCCTTTGTCTGCACATGACTATTTCCAATCTATTGTTTCTTTATGAGAAGCATTGTTATCGAGGAGATCCCGCAAGACGTTACCAGGCAACTGCAACAGATGCGTTTCGGCACTGGAAAAAAGAACAATGGACAGAAGGGAACCTATAATCCTAAAAAAACTATTGTTATTTTCGGGACTATAGGTTCCCTTTAATCCCTTGTCGAAGGGCTTAGACTTTCCTCTTTATGGGTTTAACTAATGAATGACTCTAATTAAGATCCTGATGAAGTGCTCATAGACGGGAAGGAGCCTTAGCTATTATATAAATCAGGAACACGGATTATAATGGAAATTACCCGTCTACCAAGCCGCAGGGCAGACAATCTATGTTCCTCTAAGTCAGATAATATTGTGCTCATACACTTGGGATGTGTAGGATTGGAGGGGGAAGTTCTTCCCTTAAGCCCAACAAATTAGACAAGCTAGACAAACTTGAAGATACATATTCATGTGTCCTTGATACCAAGAACAATTGAAGAACAATATCAAACAGCCCTATAATCTGGATTTAAAACAAATGGCCATCACTGCCCTCTTTAATGTTGTTGGACAACCTCTTGCATAAATTATCTTAAACAAATTTAGAACTGCATATATTATTTATTGCACAGCAAGTTAGTGGCAAATTCAATGAGCGTGATCTTGAATATACTCACAGGTCTAATGAGTAGATCCGAAAACGCTGAAAGAATGAAACAGAATAGAATTAGTAGAATACTATAACAAAGTACATCAGAGTTTGTGAAAAAGCTAGTAGGAATTCAGACTGACAAAACCCAAATCCTGTGCACTGTTTGGGGTCAACCTCCATTGAATTAGTTGATTTTTAGAGGTGACAAGAGTGAAGATCACAGATCCACCAATGGTCATAGCTATATCATGAAGACCCTGGTTCTACTCCATCATTGCGTCCAGTATCATTAACTATAAAATGTATCGATGAAAATGGTGAATTAAATAATACAAGTATTGCATTCGCCTTGAAGTTCCCCCAAACCTGTGACTGTTCAGTGAGCTGTATCAATGTGACTTACCGTTCAATGTATGATTTATCTCAATGTATGTGTGATTA